>CP139504.1:294518490-295718490 GCA_021014915.2 Artemisia tridentata subsp. tridentata | reverse complement strand
TATGTTAATGACATGCTGATCTTTGGCACTGACCAAAATCAAGTTGACCTGACAAAGGAATTTTTGTCATCAAGGTTCTCTATGAAAGACATGGGGGAGGCTGATGTTATCCTTGGTATAAGGATCAAACATGAGAGTAAGGGAATTTCTATCACTCAATCTCATTATATTGAGAAGGTACTGAGGAAATTCAATCACTCTGATTGTACTCCAGTGAGTACACCTATGGATACTACTGAGAAGCTAATGCCTAATACTTGCAAAGCTGTATCTCAACTTGAGTATTCTAGGGTGATTGGCTGCCTGATGTATGCCATGACTTGTACCAGGCATGATATTGCTTTTGCAGTGGGTAAACTGAGCAGGTATACTAGTAATCCTAGTGCTCAACATTGGCAAGCAATTCAAAGGGTACTGAAGTATTTGAAGAGAACTATGGATTATAGTCTCTCATATACTGGTTATCCTTCAGTGTTGGAAGGATACACTGATGCAAGTTGGATCAGTAACACTGAAGACAATTCGTCTACCAGTGGCTGGGTATTCCTACTTGGTGGAGGTGCAATTTCTTGGGCATCCAAGAAGCAAACTTGTATCACCAGTTCAACAATGGAATCTGAATTTGTGGCTTTAGCAGCTGCTGGTAAAGAAGCTGAATGGTTGAAAAACTTGCTTCTTGAGATTCCATTGTGGCCTAAACCTATAGCACCTATTTCTATCCGTTGTGATAGTGCTGCTACATTGGCAAAGGCTTATAGCCAGATGTACAATGGGAAGTCTAGACACTTAGGTGTCAGGCATAGCATGATTCGTGAACTTATCATGAATGGGGTGGTTTCTATAGAGTTTGTTAGATCTCAACAAAACTTAGCTGATCACTTGACGAAGGGATTGGCTAGAGACTTGGTTATAAAGTCTGCTAAAGGGATGGGTTTAAGTCCAACTTAGTCACTGAATGCTAAGACACCCAACTCCCTCCTGAGGAAACTTGGGGGCTGAGTTCAATGTGGAAAGCTGAACATTCAGTGGACTGGAGCACATGTTTCACAATCATCCCAAGGTTTGTGCTCGGAACCTGCTGGAAAGGAGGATGAAGCTTTTACTTCTTAATGGTTAATTTCTTTGAAAAAATGCTTGGCAGGAGCATGAATAAAGAGGAACCACCTATGTGAATGTTGAAGTTTTGCCGCTTCAGGGAGCTTAGGACTTTTGGCTCTTACAACATTTATGAATTGGATATGGACACATGGCTTGTAAAGTGTCAGGAGCGTTTAAGTGTTTGAAAACTTGTGTGTATTTTATCTTCAGGTATTCAAATGGGTTGAAGGGTTCAATTCTTAGAACACCCTGATTCTCGAATATTTGAACGTGTAATGTACTAAGATGGAAATTCAATCCTCAGGATATTTTCGTTTATGCACTTGTTTTGTTTAATGTTTAATTTTCATGCAAAGGAAGTGAACTAAATTTGAGAAGGATTGTTGGAAAATTTAGTGCACTTGAGGGATCAGTTCACACCTGGTAATGGGTCAGGAGGTACGGAGTGTACGCCCATAAGGTCCCTGAACACCCTGACTCTGATAGTGGTTAAGTATGGTTCCTGATGAAGTTCAGTGAGTGCACTCGTCAGTGAGTGACATTCTGGACTGAACGGTATTCATCATCTGATGAGTTCAGCTCAGGTTGAAGGATCTCATCAGGGAGTTGTCTCATCAGAGAGTTCATGTCTTCAGGGAGTGAACCTCTCAGTAAACATACTAAAGGAGCAATCCTCAGGGACTAGCTCATCAGCGAGTGAATCAACTAGCTGAGAATGAATCATTACTAACTTGTAACGGCTTTGACCTATTCAAGTGGCAGTTAAAACTGCTTTAATGACCACGTTTAATTGGTCATGTAACCACTAATTCCTATTATTATGGAGGCTAATTATGTGGTGATTAATAGGCCGTTAATCACTCATAATTCCATTGACTAGGGTTGAGTGATCTTACCTATAAATGCGAGATCAAACACAACTGCATGGACAGAGACAACAGAAAACACATAACACTTATACGCAAAGGGTTATTGATTTGTGCCTAATTCAATAACATACATTTGGTCTTATCCCAAGTAGATATTCGTGATACCCAGGCATTAGGGTCGAATAGTTTACTTTGGAAAGTGATTACACGATTCCAAGTGATATCCGGTAACCATTCATTGGTAATTAGTTAGGCTATTGATTATCTTCACCCTGTTCTGGGAAACACCAACTAACAAATGTGTATATTAACCAAAATAGCAAAAGAGATGTCTGTTGCCATGACCCATTTTACATGGGCTGACTACGATCCTCTACTGAGCCATGGCCGAGACCATAAGACTGGTAATGATGCATCAACCAAACATGGTTTTCTGTCTTTCTTAGGAATCATAGGAATCAAGTAAAGTCGTGCTTGCTTGCCTGTTTGTGGTCAATATATACTGCCTATCTTTTGTACTCTCCAGCCATGTGGGACAAGAACAAAACAGTCCATCTTTTACTTGATACTACAAAAATACAAAACAATACAAGTGCCATCACACCCAGCTTTTATGTATACCAACAATTATTAAGAAGAGCAACATTTAGCTAACGTTTGGTACATGTGAGTACGTGACTATAAATAAGCTAAATAATAGTGTATATTATTGACCCTTTCATTGCATTTCTAAAATTTTGCAAACAGACCATTTGTTGTTAACCACAGGATCATAATCGCTTTATGATTTATCCATTATGCTGTTTTTACTTAACATTTATCTTTGGCTTTAAACAAATTTAACTAATACTCCGTATTTAAAAGGGACATCGATATGTAACCATCGGTAAGCATATCCATATCCCTCAATGGTATAACCTCTGGTAAGCTTGATTTCAAGCAAAAGGACAGCTTCTGCCTGGACAACATCATGCAGAAAGTGGGAAAAAAAAAATAGCAGCAAATTTGGTCTAACAGATTGGACAGAAGCCATGCACCTTTCGTAATGCAAGCAATGAATAATGTAATAAGCCCAAGAAGACGTAAATTCATGAAATATAAAGATGAACCGGGGCGGATCCATGTATAGTCCAGGGGTAGCGGTCGCTACCCCTGAACTTTTACCCGGTAGTGGAATTTTTGGCCATTTTTTACGTTTTTTTGGCCATTTTTAGCGATTTCGCTACCCCTAAACAAATTTTCGTATTTCGCTACCCCTGACAGAAGCTCCTAGTTCCGCCGTTGGAATAAGCCCAAGAAGACGTAAATTCATGAAATATAAAGATGAACATGTCCATTTAACACACAACAAGAGGTACAATCCAACACACATTTTGCTTACATTAACTTGAAATACAACCAACAATGGAATCAACCTTGATTGTAGAGCCCGCTCACTATGGGCATGCATCGTACTGTTGTCCACCTGGGCTTTATGGGAATCGTGGCCCGCTGATATATACAACTCTGGGAAGAAGCATTGGATAAATCCTAACTTACTGGTCATAGCATGATCCTGGACCAATAGGAGGGCTTCGTGCATAAAAGTTTGTTACAGGGCTAGCTTGAACACCACGCCTTGTCAATAGGCACCTGAAGTACTGCAACCTAGTTAATGCAGCCTCAGAGGTGTTGCTAATTGGTGCAGCTTCCTTTGAGGTCCACAAACGCTCTAAGATGCACGCACACAAAAATATTAGAATGTAACAATCAATAAGGTGTTTCGGATGTTTGCTTTGGAAGTTATATGCGATAGTAAATAATGATAACAAGCTTGGAATTTTTTTTCACACTTTAAAGTTGTGATAATCAGAGAATCAATACCTGCAGCAGCTGCAGCACGAGGCCAGATTGTTTGTTGAACATTAGAGGGATCAGCAGTCTCACTCCACATACAAACTTCACCACCAAGCACAAGTTTCTGCTCAGAAGCATCAGTTATCCCTTCTAATGGTTCAGCGTCATAAACTTGGTCCCATGGGACATCTAAATGATCAAGATACCAAAACCCTTGATTGCTGTAGATGCATTTAAGCCCTTGTGCAACCACCTTTGGACAAACGCCAGCGCCCAACCTGAGAATATGCATTTAGATATATGATGTTTGAACCCCTACACATGTAAATATTAAAAGCCCAGTTAGAACTTCACCAGTTATGCACAACAGTCTTTGGATTAAGCTTTTCACCAAATGTGTTGAAGGTTTCTTCCCTGTTTAGGTAGAATAAGATAATATTAGAAAATTGTCAAACCAGTTTCCTAGTCTAAATCACGTGGAAAGAAGGGTAGATTGTTGGAATTTATTTTGTTCTGGAACAGTGCTGTATCAAATGGAATGAAACACTAATTATTTTTATTTCATGAACAAACTTAAAATATATACCAATTGACAGGGGTCCAGTTTTTGGATATTGCTATCTCCTGAGCTTTGAGCACAAAATATTGATATGCATCCTCAGTTGTCATGTTCATCTCTTGAAGCCTGTATATGGAAACAACAAATTATATGTGCAAAGCCAACACGGGTAGTCAAAAAATTATTAGTATACTGCACTTCAAAAAACATATATTTTTAGTTGTCGAGATTTTTAGGAAATGTAGGATCATTTCAGTCAATAATTAATAACTGAAATGTTTTATACTTCATTACATTGCATGTGCTGTAGCCTTTCTACAATGTCTAACTATAACTTGATAGATAAAGATAAAGGATTTACCATTGCTTCACATGCGCGGTAGATTTCCAACAATCTGCACCAATTTAGATTGTGTAAAGCAACCGACAACAATTTCATACTCGTATCTAATAGAAGCATCATTATTTCAAGAGAAATAACGTGATAACGGAAAACTAACTAACCAGTATTGACTTCATCACCTCCTAAATGGAAGAGCTCGAAAGGAAATATCTCTCGCATGTCTGCAATAACGAGTATTTTGCATCAAGAAAATACTCTATTCTGACAGTTGAAACTCACATGAATTATAACTTGGGAAACTCTAAAGCAACCTTGAAATTAAGTATCAGACTCGCCACAACTATTTTTTGTAACTTAAAAAAATAAATAAATAAAAAATGCAAGCAATACAGTAATACACATTCTCTTGGTGAGTTTTGTGATTGTATTGGAGTATTGGTAGTCGTAACAGATTTACTCAATTCACTCAATTTTTATGTCACTGTTTTCAACGTCTTTCATATCGCAATCAACTAAGATATATTTAAGGGCTAATGACTTGAAAATGTATCCAACTTGTCATTTTTTGTTGTTCTGTGTAGCCTTCTTTTTTTTTCTTATTAAAATACAAACCTTTTGAATTTCGTCTATTGTGTGTATTTTGTGACCATTTTACCCTTAATTTTTTCAAATTTCGAAGGGTAAAATGGTCATTTTACATGAACAAACGGTCACAAAATACACACAATAGACGAAATTCAAAAGGTTTGTGTTTAAAAAAAAAAAAAAAAAAATGCTACACAGAACAACAAAAATTGACAAGTTGAATACATTTTCAAGTCATTAGCCCTATATTTAATTATCACTAAATTTTAATGCCAAATATCATAGCCATGTAGCAACAGCTAACATGATCTTGTAAAAATGTATTATATATGTTATGAGGTAATCTAATTAACTATTACAAATAGGATGCGTTAAGGCATTAACATTTTAAGTGCATTAATGATCAATATATAGTTCGAGTTTCCGAACAGACACCACAGTCAACAAAATAAGCTGAAACACTGTTTTTGTTTTTACAGAAAATACTCACAAATCTTGTCCATGTTGGGACTTGAACCCATAACCTTTTGGTTGGTGTGCCACTTTGATACGGCAAGGCCAAAGGCCTGTCGGTAAGAAACCAAAACATGTGTCTCTGTGATTTTTGAGATCCTTGATATATCAATATATCAGCACATATGATGCATAAGTAATACACCCCTAATCATAGAAATGGCTGGCTCCAAACATAGCAAGAAAGTTTTACTAATTGTCAAATGTCTAGAACAGCCTTATTAATGCATAGAGATATTTCTTGTTATTGATAGAAGATGTTACCTTCTAAAATTCCAGAAAGCACCTCAAAAGTGAAGTTCTTTGAAACATCAAGAGGTTCCTTACAAGAAGATGAAGGCCAAAGATCAGGATATCCTGTACCCCTGTATGGGAAGCAGCTCACTCATTATTTAGCAATAAACTAATGTAACCCTGTATGGGAAGCAGCTCACTTATTGTGTAGCAAAAAACTAACGTACATGAGTCGGTACCATTCCACATTAACTATCAAATAGATATATAATATATGGGTAAAGATTGTAATTAGTTTTTTTAATCCTAGGCCTTAAAATGTCTAAAAATTTCTATTGTGATCTACGTCATATATAGAAATTTAATGAATATACACGTACTCGGATAATTAGATAGCTAATGACGAAAACACAATTAGGTGTTTTCAGATTTATGTTTGCATGGTGAAACTGGGCACTGAAAACTTAAAATCAATTTGGTGGATATAAATTTCTGGTTATAACTCATAAAACATCAATTGTTATCAAATATGCATATATATGTCACTGCAGTATGGTGTATGAGGTCCATAAAAGATCACAAAAAATTATTATTGATTATAAATATCCATGACCATGTTTCATATACTACCTATGTAACAACAGACATTCCATTTTATGTAGAGATAAACTAATTTATCTAAGAATTTTCTTTCTTCTCTATTATTTCCCTTCGTAATTTCTGTTATTGAGAATTCATCTCCAAGACACTAACACAAACAAGGTCCATAGACTCCATACACATAAATGCTAAAGAATCCCTATATGTGTCTAAATCTGTACCTATGTGGATATTTAAGAAAAAGATGAAAATAGGGAACATACACAGTCATGAATTTAAAGAAGTAAGACAAATTTCATGTCATAAAGACCATTTACCATGATTCACCGTGACCAGGAACATCTATCTCTGCCATAACATTGATACCTGCCATGAAATATTCAATATAGTCAAGAATGAGGAACAAAATGTTTTAATTATTCCAAACTAAATTATATACACAAACAATTCTAGGCACTTTTACTTATTTAAAAATCCATCTTTAACCAAAAAATAAGTTTCAAAATGTCTTAATTTTTTACCCTACATGATGATCAAGATATGCAGAGCTAGTGAGAGAATGTCCTAGATATCTTAGCATTCAGACTCGACAAGGTGGATAAATAACAGATGCTTAGTGGCACTAATGTTATGTGACTCGAGCAATAATACCTAGGCACAATCTGAACATAATAAAACTAATAGGCTATTCAGAAATTGCTTGTTGAGACATAAGATGTAGAAGAGGAGATAGTACCTCTCTTTTTCGCAAAGCTTTAGAGTAGCATCAGCAAGGAGACATGAAATAAGAAACGACCTTTTAGTAATAAGAATAGAAGACATTGCAGATATTAATGCATAAACCGAATTTACATGTTAAACATCGACGCACTTAGTAATTTATAGTATAGAAAATAGAAAGCAATTATTTCTTCAAAAACGATTACACTGGGTATATAACTATCACATAATCATCATAAGTGACAGAGCACAGTGGCTTACTCAACTATATCAGCAGCATCCTCCACAGTATATCGTTCCCACTTTGTATATGCACCCTTCCATAGCTTTGGATATGCAGGTACTTCTAAGGGAAATGACTCCTCGTCTATGATGTGCCAATGAAGAACATTCTACTGAACGAAAATCACAAAATCAGAACATGCAGTTAAGTACTTAAGTTCAATAAGAAAGTTAAAGGATAGTCTTACAGGGCTCTGCAATATAATCGACCATTAATTGAAATTATAATAAAGAAACAGCTTAAGAGTGACTTACAAGTTTTGCGTATGACATAGATTCAATTATTTGCTTGATTATGTCAATTGGGTAGTAATGCCTTGAAGTATCTGTGGAACAACATAAACATCGTTCCAACTATTATCAGAACAGTCCACAAATTTTAACAAAACAAACAAAAGATGCAGCCAACTTACCAAGCAAAAGCCCACGAAACTGAAATCTTGGTTTGTCTTTGATAAACCATGGAGCTTTGTATATTTGTACAGTTTTAGTTCCATAATCGAAAGTACATAATTGACTGAATGTCTGCAATATATAACAAACGTATGAAAACAACATGATGCATCCATTAGTAATGTACAAACTTATAAACATAACTATCAGTTATGTACGTACCTCCAATCCACGCAATGCACCATAAATTGTGTTTGCCTGCATCGTACAAAATAAACGAAAGTTTTATTACCAACATCACATGTACCAAATCAAACTCAAATTATGATGGTTGACATTTTTAACATATATATACCTCAATGTTAACCTCTCCAACAATAGATAGCCCGTTATTCTTCGCCACCAACAAAGTATAACTCTCATCAACACCAAGTTGAAGCTACAAAAAACTCAAACAACAAACAACTCACTTCCTGTAATATATTAGCCCACGTGGGTTCCAATCTAAAACCAATTGGCAACAGAGGGAGTAACCCATCAAGCTTATTATGCATGCGTCTATTCCATTCTTTTTTTATGTGTAATTGGGTTTGCATCCAACAGTGTTTGGGATTGCTTATTTAAAGAGCTTACGCTTATACTTATACTTATAAGCAGAACGAATAAAAAGCTTTGAACTAATCAATACCAAACTTGATCATAATTTTCTGCTTATATATAAGTACTTAAAAGCTGCTGGAAATAAGCACTTCAGAAATAGCATGGATTTGCTTATTTTGTAGAAAAATTAGAAAATTTCAGTCAAACCCATTTTTATAAAAATTTCAGTCAATTTGAATGACATAAACTGCTTCCACTTATGCTCCAAAAAGTGTAACCAATATGACACTTAGGGGCTGTTTGTTTAAGCTTATACGTGGGCTTACGAGCTTATTTGGTTTCGGCTTATATGTCATAAGCCTTATTTTGAGGCTTGTGGGCTTATATAAGATTATTATGATACAACAAACTTATATAAGCCCAAAAATCTGAAAATAAGCAGGAAAATTGAGGCTTATGAAATATAAGCTGAAATCAAATAAGCTCGTAAGCCCACATATAAGCTTAAACAAACACTTGCTATTCCTTTGTTGTTGCTTCTTTTTTCCTATTTATATACAAACTTTTAATTTTTCCTAGGGGTGTTTGGGTAAGCTTATATGATAGGCTTATGAGCTTATTAGCTTATATGAATAGGCTTATGGGCTTATATAAAGGGGTTTTTGATAAGCCCCAAAAATTGTTGGGTTTATATAACATGGTCCATTACAAATGACAATTTTACCCTTACTTAAAAGCTAATCTAGACACCATATGAGCTATTAACCCATGCCCTTTCCGGTCATTTACCAACATAACCTAAACAAAACACTGACCTCATTATTATCCGAACTGACAACAACATTAACTTTACTAACATCATAACTTATTAATTTCCTCGTTCCACCACTTGAAGAAGAACAATGCTTAAATATAATCCTTTTATATCTCTCAAACGCCTCAGTCACAATTGCGTTATTTCCGGAGAGTGAGATTGATAAACTAGGGTCAACGGTCAACGTTTCGTTACCGGAAGTGAACTTTGACGGTAGCGGCCATAGGTAGGTGATGTCTGATGATGAAAGTGTGGTTGTTGTTTTTATGGTGCGTGAATTGGTGGTTAATAATGTTAGTGAGAAATAGATTGAGATTATAAATATTGGTGACATTTTTGGGGGAGATGATGATAATGAGTGAAGTGTGGGTGTGTTGACTTGAAGTAGAGGTGAGGCAAGTAGACTATCTATTCCATCAAGTTAGTAGTGAAAAATGTTTTTTTCTTTTTTTTTTCTTTTGTTTTGGTGATGAAACGAAATTATGAGGTGGACTTATTAGCCCATTGGTCCACACACTTTATTGGACTTAGTACAGTCTAATCTATGCAAACTTACATGTCCAACCTATAGCCTCACCTTGGCCTATTATCACAACCATTATATTATATATATATATATATATATATATATATATATATATATATATATATATATATATATATATATATATATATATATAAAAGATCAATGTTAAAGTTCTAAAAATAAGATCAATGCAAGAACCAACCAATAGGAGGAGGGCATGGCATGTTGCAATACATTTAAATCACAAAAAAAGAAAATTAATAAAAATTAATTTATATAGCTTAGAGGGCACTTTAGTAATCTGTCAATGCACGATATCATTCAATAGAAATTAACCATAACCGTTTTTTTTTTTTGCCCGGTTCTTCGGCTCATTTCATCATGCACGATATCATTCAATGATATCCCAGATTTTTAGCACAATGATATTCCTATTCAATTATTATTAGCACAAAGATCATATATCTTTTTCATTTTGATACAAACTCAATTCCATTCCAGTTTTCACACTATCTATTCATTTCCAGTTCTACTTGTAATTCATCATGAATGATTCGATAGATATTCAGTTTGCTGATAATTATGTTGCAGGTAACATATTCGTTATTTAATATTTGTATTTTATCATGTTTTTTTGTTTTTGAATGAATAATATTACAGACTCTGTTTTTGTTCATGTGTTTTTGTGTGTTTGCTAATGTATTTGATCATTTTTGTGAGTGTTTTTGTTCATCCACATACTCTTGTAGAATAACAACATTTTTTGATTTTGTAATTTGATAAAAGTTTCTAACGCGTATTCCATTTTTTTTAGGTGAACCACTCATTCCGCGAGCAGTTAATAATGAGCAAGACATTTTTTGGGGAGTCAAATTTTACACCTCCTCATCATCAGGTTGGAAGTTTTCAGCCCACTCCTAAAGGTACTAAATTTTGGGTCCCCAAAGTTGTTAATAAACCTGTTGAAGGAACAGTCTTTGATACACTTCGAGTTTGATCGAATTCCTGAGTCACTTCGATACTGCAATGGATTCCCAACGATTCAAATATGGGAAGAATACGCATGACTCAAAATACACAACTCATGATTTCAAAACTCACTTACAGGTTGAAAAGGAAGCCGCTGAACTGTATACACACACCAACTTCTATGACGTTCAGGATGAAATCTTTGTGTCACTGTATAATTGTTGTTCACTGAATGTACAACAAGATGATACATCCTTCACTTATGTGATTCGTGATACTGAAGCAAATTACACATTAAACGGCGAATCATTTTAAGTTAAATATGAGGTGAACGCTACCCGTATTTTTGTTTTTGTTATATAAATGTATGTTTAATCTGCCTAGTTTTAATCGTTGTTTCCTTTTTAATGTAGGTCAAATATGTACCAGCTAGTTGTGACATCAATTGCAGTTGCTTAAAGTACGAGTGTTATGGGTTGCTGTGTCGTCATATTTTTTATGTTCTTAGGTTGTCCAAGGTGTACCATTTCCCTAGACAATACTTGCAGCGAAGATGGTCAAAGCATGCTTTGCCTAACAAGTCTGCCAGAAGGCCCGTGGATGTTGCAAGCTCGTCAAATCCAGTAGAATGTGTTAATGGTATTCTTAGGGAAATTTACGGTACCGTTGAAGACTCGGTTACCCATTTGGTCACTGATATTCAGAAGCTTGACATTTACAAGGATGACCTTGCTGCATTACTAGAACAAGTGAAACTTGATATACCAAACGCCCCTGAATTGAACAAGAAGGAATTGTATGCTGCTGCGCTTGGTGTCAAGGAACCTGAGACGGTTAACATTCTTGCCCCTGAATGTCGTAATAAAGGATCTGTTTCTTTGAAGAGGCATCAAACACAGGCCGAGATAGCTATGATTCAATCAAACAAGCCTCCGCGTCTTTGCAGCTATTGTGACACATATGGTTATCATGATTCTCGCAACTGTCCCAAAAAGAAAGCAGATTTGGAAGAACAAATGGTCGATCCCAACCACGTTGAAGAATAACATTTTTATTTGTTTTTACCGTATAAACAATTTCATTGCTTTTTTTTTACATTTTTATAACTACTGGTTTATTGGTTATGTCGGATTATTATGGTTCCTTAGGAATCATTTTTAATGGAATGCATTTTGTTCATTTTTCACCTGGTCTCATTATGAATCATGTGCCATGGGTGTTAACTGATTTGACATATATGTTACGGTCTTGGGTATTTTGGTGTACAATCATTATTGTAAATATAGCTGGTCTTGTGTTTCACAGTTGTAATATAACCTGTGTGCCAAATCTTCAATAACTTACTGTAAAAAAAAAACTTGTTTACTTTACTTTATATAAGCTGTCTATTATGGGTGTTTGACACATCTACACTCCTACCCTGTGTTGCAGGTGGTTGTGTTATGTTTAAATCGAATTTTGAGACATTCACCTGATCACTTCTTAGCCTTTTCTCTTTATTACTTCTTTCTGCTGACACCTGTTCACTATATGCTACATAAGCAGATGGTGTCCCATAAAACTGAGTAAACGGGAATGGCTCATCCGGTGCATCCTTGAAACTCCACGTCTTTGGTACATCTTTTTCCGGAGTACAATAATCCCCATCATTCCCGCCCTCAGTTGCTAAACTCATTTTGCACCAATTACTTGTACTACACAATTACTTGTAACTACTAAATAACATTTGCACCAGGTACCAGCTAAACATGCTTGTCAAACTGTTTTTGTACCAGCTAAAGAAATGATTTACAACTTTGTTTACCCAAGTTTAATTTACAATACTGGTTTTGTACCAGCTAATCACATGCTGCACAATGACTAAACAGTCCCACTTTGCCAAAACAACCAAAAACCTGTTACATTGAACACATAATGATGACCATTTTGTCGCACATCTTGTATATGTCTAGGTCATACAGTATATACTATACTCAAACCTATACAAGTTTGTACCATAAAAACTTATACTTTGGAAAGAAAATACTGAATTTAGATAACATTTCATAAAAAGATATATTAGCATCTTGCTACACATCAGTTCAACTATTAAGTGTACCAAAATAACCTTTATTCTAACTGATGCTACACCATCCATTATAAACCAAAAGTAACCTAACTGCAACCCCATTCCAATAAACAAGTCTTCTAGTAACTACAAACTTATTATGCCATTGACACGCTATAGCATTTGCGTAACACGCGCATTACATGTTTCATATGAAGCAGCCTCTAACCTTTGCCTTTCTGATAAAGGCAGCAATTTGAACGCTTCAACTTCAGTTTCAAAAACAGCTTTCTTCTCATTTATGTCCGACAAGAGTATTTTTGCAGCATACTTCTTACGGAGTTCATCCAGTTGCTTCTGCTGATCCTTCCCTTCTCTTCTTAACTCACAAAGGTCATCATATTCCCCGCCGAAGAGGTACGTCTCCATGTGTCGCATCGCAAAAACACCACAGTCAATGACGTTATTCTTTGTCATACATCCCAAGCGTAAGATCATGCTGTCAGCATTCCTCAGAAACCCCTGTGCTGGATGACTTTCGCATGAAAGGAAGTCTTCAAACCTGGCGACCTGTTGGATTGATTAACAAAAAGTGTAGTTAGTTTACAAAATATTTTTTCTGCATTTACCCGCATAGTATTTAAAAAGACAAACTTCATTCGTATTTAAACGTACCAGAACAAATACTGATTCACATATACACACCAATTCACACATAAGTTTAGATATGTGTTTGGTTCAGCACATCTATAACTTTATATGGGTCTTTGATTCATTCATAGATACACAGATACATTCCAATACAACGATACATTCCAATTCATTCATAGATACACAGATTCATATATACACACCAATTCACACATGAGTTATCATGATGTGTTTGTTTCACACATACAACTTTATAGATACACAGATTCATTCATAGATACACAGACACATTCCAATCAACAGATACGTAGATACATACCAATCCCTTATTACGACATTCAAGGAAATCACATACCAGATCACATCCAATTTATAAGTGTGTTTGGTTCAGCAAAAATAAAAAGTTATGCTGGTGTTTGGTTCAGCAAAAATAAAAATCAAATGGGTGCTTGGTTCATTGAAACCTATTGACATAACAGCACAAGTTATATGGTTTTTAGGCTAAGCACAGCTATACGGTACACAGATACATTCACACAAACAACAACAACACGCATATAAACTGACAAAATCATTAAACACAAAAACATACACATTTACACATAAACCACAACAAAATTGTTGCAATTAAGTTCATTCATACCTGCTACATCATCATTTTCTTGATCACTAGTTAAATCAATGGTCCCAACAGCTGGTCCATCATTTTTCGCCATTTGATCACTTAACCTATTACTTCTTCGAACTTCAAAATCAACAGGCAAGTATGCGTTTTTTTTAGTATACGCTTACACAATACACTAAACATTAAACTTCAAAGATCAAAAAAATGGATCACTTACCTCTCAAAATTGGCGGTAAATCACCAATGCCGTGGTCGTGTTCTATGTTACTCATGCTTTTATAACCTAGGTTATAATCAGTTGCTACACAATCGAAATCCCCAAATTGTTGCCGTGTATAATTCTTGATGATATGAATTTAATTTCGAAAAGATTGAATGACGGGATTAAATGTGTAACTGATGAGTGTTTTTTGCTTCTTTGACTATAAATCAAATCAACTCTCATTTATTTAGATAGATGTCGTTTGATACAAACTAGCCCGCTCTTTATTTAGTTACAATATGATACATATGCCCCTATACTTGTTGTTAATTACAAAACTGCCATCCATCTCATTAAACACAACATACAATGATCCAACGGTCTAGATCGGGTCTTACTTTTACAACTTTAAGCATGATCTCACAATAACCCTCCCCTATATATATATATATATATATATATATATATATATATATAGGGGGACTTTCTTACGAGAACCATTTTATCTGCGAGAACTGAGAGAACCACAAAAAACATACATGCACGCCTTTTAAAATAAAATAAAAATACATGCAAATCATCAATAATCGTAAGTATCCACCTATGTTCTTCAATATCATCATGAACTCATCCTCTTTTTTCACAAAAACCTTACTCAAGGCCGCAATATTGTCGTTGCACGCCTTATAAGAACATACATGCACACCTTCAAAGAAAAATGTTGTATTTTCAATTTCTTATCAAATTCTTTAGAACAACTATGTTTTTTTAAAAACATATATGTTGTTTTTAGAACATATGTGCGAAAATACAATTATTGAAGGCGTACATGTATATTTTTGGTGGTTCTCTCAGTTCTCGCAGATAAAATGGTTCTCGCAAGAAAGTCTCACTATATATATATATATATATATATATATATATATATATATATATATATATATATAACGCGGCGACCATCGCCAATCTTATATATATATAAAATAGAGCGTCAACAACTGCCGTAAACGTGACGTCAGAATGGCGTCATCCAAGCCCACCAACTTGCGTTAGCCCACAATTCAGCCCAAAGTGTGTCTTGTCCCGTTTTCTTTTCAGATAATAATGGAAGAGACCGCCTCTCTCACACTATACACACACGTGTCTTCTATCTAACATACCTACTTATGACTTATCAGTTCCAGATTGGTAGCACATACACTGCAATCGGAGTCTGAGCCCTAAAGCTTGCTGGAAAATCAAACTCTAGCCGAAGCCCATTATCTCTTCCACCTTCCTGATGTTTTCGTTGGTGATCAGCAACCCTTATTTGATCTCACTAGAGGTAGCTTATTATCCGTTCATCTTTATTTGGCCCGTTTTTTGTTTTTGCGTTTCATTCGTTTAATAATGGTCGTATCCACTCCACCGATTCTACTTTCCACCGGGTTCCAGAACTTGGTAGGAAGAAGAAGACGTGGACTGTCGCTGCTTATTTGAGTTCCTGATATCATTGAATCTTTTATGTTTAGGTGATGATGGAAATATAGTTACTGATAAAGATGTTTTTGGTTTTCGTGTGTGGCTTGCAACTACAAGGCAGTGACCAGTGATGATTTGATTGTGTATTGGTGGCTTAGACATAGATAGGTGTTTGGTTCATTGAGTTTCAAGTGCTTGAGGTTAGACTATTTTATTGAAGTTGTGATTGGTATATTTGATGTCAAAATATAGATGTTATACTCAGTTGCTGGTGATGTATCTTGCCTTTGTGGTTGTTTGTTGAGGTGTGGGTTGTTGTTAACTCGAACATAAGATGCAGGAATTTGAGACTATCTCTAGCTCGATTATATGAGGTAATTTTTTTATTTTTTTGGTTTTAATGTTTGGTTATAAAGAAAACCCATAATTAGAATAAGCCTTTTTAAACTGCATAGGAAATACTGCCTGCATTTGCTTATTTGGTGTTGTTCAGGCGAACGGAAGAAAGATATTACTGCTATAAGTTTTGTTCTTGATCGGAGTAAGGTATTTGTTTATTTTGTACGTTAAGTATTTGATTATTGATATGATTTGTGGTTGGATCATGGGTTTTTACAACTCTTTTTGTGTTTGATTGTTGGTATGATTTGTGGTTGGATCATGGGACAGGGTAAATTTTTTTGGTATCTTACTCAGTTGGTGTCTAAATTATAATTGTTTTGTTGTGGGTTGTAAAAGGTATTAAGCACTTTTAAGGTGTTCACTTAATCTGATGTTAAGTAGCTTATATAGTTTCATAGTCTTATAAGGATAAGCTTTACCCAAACAGTCGTTAGTTTCGCTTTACTGTGGACTATGGATGTATTTGCTCTTATGGTTTTTGTACTGGATTTAAGCTTCTTTTTTTTTTTTTTTTTTTTTTTTTTTTTTTTTTTTTTTTTTTTTTTCATTTGCATCTTTTTCAATGGCCACAGATGTGAACACTAAGGAGGACTTAGCTTGGGTAAGTAAGCATCGGCTACAATTTTTTGGGTTTCGCTGCTTTTTTTTTGTATATTTTCGGGTATGCACGGATTAATAACTCACTTTTTCTTCTAATTGTTGCAGCTGTCGAGGTTTACCCAAACACGTACGATGAAAGGTTTACTCAAAAAGTAAGAAATTAATTACCCATTTTCAGTTTTCAATCAAAACCCTGATACTAATTATCTCAGTTTTATTTGATTTGATTTAATAGGTATGAGCCGGTTGAAGATTGGAAAACTGCTCTTGAAGGGTCTCCTCTCAAAACTGGAGACGAAATATGCAAGGTTATTTATATGGTTTTGTTGTTTTGTTAGGGGGTGCATCGGGTATGGAGTTTTAAGGGTGGCTTATAAGGTCATGTGATGTTGATTTCAATTGGATTTTTGTATGTTAATTAATTTTTGTGCGATTAGTATGCTACATGTGGTTAGTCGAAAATGATTTCAGGAGTATTAGGTTTGTTTATTGCAGTTACTAGCGATTTTAAGCTGATTCGAGGACGTAATAAGTTCTTAGTGAACTATTTTCGGTCAGCGGATTCATATATTTGGGTTTCTTTTTCAGGTGGTTGCCAAGTTATGAATCAAATTTATGATAAAAAAAATCTAACGTGGTTGCACCAGCTGCCACAATTGACGACGTGACGAAGCTATGCTATTTGCACCTTCAATGTTAAGGTTTGTGATTGTGTTGTTTAATTCCAGGTTATTTACTTCCTGCATTTATTTCTCTTTGCTTTTAACATGCTACTGTATTAATTTTTATGCAGTTGCAACTGCATCAGCAAATGACGAAAACAGTAAGAGGTAACGGAGAATGCTAACATCTTGCGAGCATTGTTGGCCGAGTTTGAGTGTAAGATGGAGTATGAGCTTCAAGACTATTTGTTGGGTCCGTCAGTACCCAAGCATCCTGTTGTTGGGTCCGTCAGTACCCAAGCATCTTGAAAAATAGGATTTGGACACAAATTAGCCAAGTGTTAATTAACCTTAAACACTCTCAAATCACTGAGTGAACAGTCACTCAGTGAGTTACCTTCAAGATGCTTAGGACGAGTCTAAGAAGAAAGATTCACCATTCAGTGACGCAGAACTCCCTGAGTGTCACTTAAGCCAAAGAAGAAGGTAATGAGTTCAGTGAGTATTTGACAAGAACTCACTGAACCCCAGTCTCCTCAACAACTATAATGATTGAAGACAGAAGACTGAAGGCGAAGCCTGAAGATCTAAAGTCTGAAAGAAAGGCGGGATTAGGAGGGAAGAGTTTGAAAAGATAAGGAAAAGTCTTATCGGGCCGAAAGCAAACTTTCCCTTAAAACATGGCTAAAATTCAAGAAGGTTCGTCGCTGACACTTCTTGGAAATGACAAATACTGTGTATGTTGTCAGACTAGCTAGGTTATCCGTTTTGCACGTCTAAACATGTGATCTTTTATACTTGTGTATAAATAGGAACAGAAGGAGAAAAGTGGGATAAGTTTTGTGCATTAAAAGCTTAAACTTTCACAAAATCACTTTTCTCCTTGTTAGGAATTATTAGAAATAATATTAATTTCATTGCTGCTGTTAATATTAGTGGTTCCTGCTGGCAGGTATGTAGTTCTTGCTGGTAGTGGTTCCTGCTGGTAGTGTTAGTTTGTTTCTGCTGTTAGTTGTCATTGCTGCGGGTAATACCGTATGTTTAGAAAGTTTGTTAGAGTTAATTTAGGAAGAGATAGTGTATATCTCTTTACACGTTTTCTTAGTAATGCTGCATTAGGGTTTCTTGTAGTATAAAAGAAACATGCGGCTATGAGTTTTGTAATCGAATTCTTAATATCTTTAGTGAATAAAAGATCCATAGAGGATCAAAGTCTTTATAGTTATTCTTCTTCTTTATTTGTTTATATTTAGAGATTCTCTTGTAGCGTGCTTGTGATTACATAGGCATTCTACTGATCCACAAAGGCTCAAAGATCTATCAAGCAGGCCTAGATCCTACAAGTGGTATCAGAGCCTGGTGAGGATCTCTGTCGAAGAAGAAAACTTCTCTAAACAAATCTCTTGAACCCTTTCACAATGTCTTCTTCAGAAGATAAATATGAAATGTGGGCCATGAAGATTAAAGCCTTGCTACCTTTTGATTCTATGGTAAATTGGACAGGACATGATGAAGCTGATAAAGAAAGTGTCAATCAAACAGTCAGTATGGTTGATGAAGCAAAGGATGATGTGGAAGAATTTGCCTTGATGGGATGTTCATCTCAGGTACAAAAATGTCCTTTTGGCTGTCATGAAATGTATGCTGAACTTAAGAAAGAGTTTGATGACATAGAGCCTCAATATAAAGAATTGTTTGTTAAAGTTCAAGCTTATGAAAATGCTCTTAAAACTTTAGAAAAACAAAAAGCTTGGTACCAATCAAATCAGTTAGCATATGAAGAGAAAATTAGGGTGTTAGAAAGAGATTTAGTAAATACTACTAATTTGCTAAAACATTCTAAAAGAGAACATGATAAAGTGGTTTTAGAGAAACAGGAATTACAGGCTAAATTAGAAAGTGAGGAGGCTAAGTGTAATTCTTTGAAAGAATCATCTAATCTTGTAGATAAGATAAATAATAGCACTCAGTCTGTAAAGTCTAAGAAAGGTTTGGGGTATCATAAAATTGATGACACTATTGAGCCAAAATGGTTTGACCCTACCCCTAAGGAGGTTGATTACCAAATCCCTGTTAAGTTTGTAAAAGAAGGAGGAATGAATGCAGTTCCTCCACCTATCAGAGGAGTTTTTAAGCCTGTCCCTATCCACTCAGACCTTGACATAGACTTAGATGAATCACACCATGTCCTATGGGAAGAAGTCTAATGACTTGCCTACTTCAGACAGTGAATCTAATGACTTTGTCTCTTGTGTTAACAGTGACAAGTCCTCTGAACTCAAGTCTGATGACTATACCTCATGTGATTCAAGTGATAAGTCTGTTACACACAGGGCTGATGTTTTATCCACAAGAGTGGCTGAAGATGAATCTATTTCCAAAACAGCTTCTTTTGACAATAGTTCTCTTAATTCTGTTAAAATCAATTCTCCTTCAAGTATTGGTTGTGATACTTTTGTGTGTAATAAAAGAAGACATGAAATGAACAAAGTTTTTAAAAGGAAATCATGTTTTGTTTGTGGTAGTTACTCTCACCTTATTAAAGATTGTAATTATTATGAGAGTAAAATGCATGTTTGTGTTGAACAACAGCAACCTAGATCAATGTGGAAAAATGTAGAGAATATACCCCCATTTGTCCCTAGAGCAAATGCATTTCCTGCTGGTAATGCAAAACAACCAGCACCTATTGTTGCTGGTAGGCATTTCAGACCTGCAGCTATTCCTGCTGGTAAGCCTGTTCCAGCTGGTAGACCTATTCCTGCTGCCTGCAAAAGGAATGTGCTAGACCTTACATCAGACCTACAAGCAGTTACCTTCAGAATGATTATTGGCCTGTTTGTTATGACCCAATGTATATGGGAGGGACAAGATGGGAAACTGATCTTCAGTACTCAAAAGGTTGTTCTTGGAGACACAATGGTCATTATTTGAGAAAGGGATCCAAGAGAAATGGTGGATCCCATCATTGCTGTGTTTGAGGGGAGGCATAAGCCTAAGGGGAGGCTTATGCTTGTATATTGTGTATTATCTAATTATTTCATTTCACTAACTTTGTCTTGCAGATGGTATTTCTTTGTATATTGTGTCTTCTAACCTTTTTGCAGGTAGTTAATTCAAGTTCAAATAATAAGTCTACAATTTCATATAAAACAAGTAAAATAAAGTTTATTCATCATTCAGAAAGTGAAGTTTACAGACACATCATCTATTCAGATCATAAGCAACCAGACAAACATCCTTCAGACACCAAACAACAACAACAAACAAAAACATCTAACACCTACTCCTCAGAACCTCATCACTGACCCAACCACCTACTCCAGCTTTCCTTTACCCTTGCCCTTGACTTCTAGCATGGTTTTGTGGATTCCTCTTCCTTCAATGGCCTCACTCAAACTCTTGCACACAAGTCCCAGCACCTGTTGCCTTGGCTGTGGGAGTGGTTGATTTTTTGAAGGAATTGGAATTTGGCTCATGGTTGCCACAGCCTTCTCCATCTCTCGTGTAAGCATGGCTGAAAGTGGATGATGTGGTGGATTTGTTTCCCAAGAACCTTGATAGTAGGTCAGAGACTTTGGCCAGGATGAGGGCTCATCATCTGAGGATTCAGAAGATGGAGGAGTTGGAAGGTCTTCAGAGGAAACCTCCTCAGCCTTTTCCTTGCCTTTTTGGTTACTACTGGCCTGAGATGAGTAGTTGGGAGGAAAGTAGTTTGCCCAACCTGAGGATTCAGATGATGAATCAGAGGAACTATCTATCATTATTGGTTTTGAGGAGCTCATAATGGGTGGATAGGTTGATTTGGGGTTTTGATGTATGGAATGTGTTATGGTAATTCGTTGAGTCCTTTTATAGACCTGTTGAAGATTAAGGCAATTAAATGTTGAGTTGGTTTTGGAATTAATTCTGTGATGGAAAGAATTTAATTATGTTGCCTTTTGAGGATTTGACCAAATTTGATGCATATTTAAGAGTTTTAGTCAAAACCACTTCATTCCTGCTGGTTGACCAACTGTTCCAGCTGTTTGACCAGTGGTTGCTGCTGGTTTCGTTATAATTGGGAAATTATTTTGGGATTGCATTAAAGTCAAATTAGTCAAAGATACGTTCGCGAGATACTTGCAATTTAAATTGCTAAGTTTGGTAACCATATAACTGACCTAAATTGTTCATCCCATTCTCCAAATCATCATTCTCCTCTAACACTCATTTCATCACTTCTCTTTCACCCAACTCGTCAATCAACTCATCACTATGGCGATATTACAGTACAAAGATGATCACAACAAAGTGGGGTTTCTTGAAATTTCTAAACGAAGTACAGGGTATGATGAGGTACTCACCTTCCTGAGTGCGTCCTCTATTAAGTTTGCTATGACTCATTGTCCAACGGTAGTATATGATTCGTTGGTAAGACAATTTTAGGCTACTGCTGTTGTACGAACGGTTGTGGGTAGGCCTCAGGAGATAGTAGCAACAATTGATGGGCATGAATTCATCGTTACTGAAGGGTCCATTCGCACTCATCTTCAACTGAATGATGAGGAAGGGTTGTCTAATTTCACAGAGCAAGAAATTCTGGATGGTATGGCGGCCATTGGATATCCTGTCACTGGTACTTTTACCTTTTATAAGAATAAGCTTTCTCCTCAATGGAGGTTTCTCATTCACACCCTTTTACAATGCATTAGTATCAAGTCAGGAGGTTGGGATCAATTCTCAAGTCCTCTTGCCTCTGGTCTTATTTGTTTGTCTGATGGGAGGGTGTATAACTGGTCTAAGTATATATTTGAGGGGATGGTTGGGAACCTAGTACATGCTAAACACAAATTCCTTATGTACCCTAGATTCTTGCAAATTGTCTTAGGTGTTCAGACCACTGACCTCACACCTAGGATCATGGCTAGGTTGACTGGTAAACTGTTTGCTACCATGAAGTTTAGATTTGAGGGGGAACATCAGCCTCTATTGCCAGCCATGTTGCCAAGGGGCAATGATTCTGCTGGTACAGCTGATGCTGCTGGTGGTAACATACCACCTGTTGCTGCTGGTGTTGGAACTTCTAATGCTGCTGGTGCAAGTGCATCAGTTGCTGCTGATGCCCAACAACTACCCTCTCCTAGGCCCAATACCCCAGTTGCCCCTAGTAGTGAGCCAATAAGCAATGTTGAACCTAATGTTGACCAAGCCACCACTGTTGAACAAAATGTTGACCCATCTGTTGACCAACCATCAACTGCAGTTGAGCCTTCTATTGATATGCCCACATCCTCAAGGCTATCCACTCCTAGTCCATCTAGGGAGCCTTTTGGTTTTGACACCAATATTGGAGGAGATTCTTCTGTCTCTCCACCCAGATCCAATGAGGCTGTTCACACCACAGGTATTCCTGCTGGTGGAGCTGAGGATCCTGATGCTCTCACTTCTATGTCCGCTTTACTTGACAGGTATATGAAGAAAGTTGAAGCATTGGAGTCTGAACTAAAGGACACCAAAAGGAATCTTGGTAAAAAGGTGGATTCATTGGAGACTGAGCTCAAAGAAACAAAAGAGACTTTTGGTGGGATTATCCAAAAGCTAACTGAAAGAGTCAACACTTTGGAAGCTCAACTTCAGCAAAATAAAAGAAGGGTTGTGCTCTCTGATTCAGAAGCTGATCGGACTGATATGGAATTTGATGGACTCAATGTATTGGCTTCTGCTTCTATGGATAATGCAAATATTGAAGTACCTACCTTTTCTGAGCCTTCTACAACTACCCAGTCTTGAGCTTTCAGTAGGAGAAGGAACAAGCAGTCCCCAGGAATATCAACTTTTGAAAAATTCCAATCCACTGTTGCTGCTGACAGCAAAGCAGATGAAGATGCTTCAGAAGACATTCCTGCTGCTACAGATGTTTCTGTTGGAGGTGAAGATATTTCAGCTGATTCTAAGTCTCAGGGTGATCCTGCTGGTAGCTCATCCCTTGCTACTGGTAGTGACACCATTTCCCCTGACAGTGTTCCTGCTAGTACAGTTGTTCCTGTTGTTTCTAATCCTGCTGCTATTTCCCTCTGGTAATGATGGTCAAGTTCAGTCTGATGAGCATGTTAGTTCTGGTGAAGGAGTTCATTCTGCTGCAGCAAAGAGAAAAGGAAAGGAGATTCTCATTGAAACTCCTCCATCAAAGAAGTCAAAGGAACAACAAAGACAAGAGGAAGCATCCTTGGCTGAGATAGCAAGGATACAAGCACAGGAAAAGGCTGAGATAGAAAGGAAAGAGAAACAGGAACGACAAGATGAGATGTATGCAAGGGGCTTAGCAGAAGAGTCTGATGATCCAGTTATGTCATTCATTAATGCTGATTCTGAGCTGAGAGCAAAGTTTGAGGAAATTAAAACCATTCCAGGTTTGACTGCAGCAGAGAGAGCAGACCAACTATTAGAATTCTTAAATGCTAGAAGAGATGAAGACACTTTAGGGGATTTTATGTCTTTGGTGCGAAAGAGGAGTCAGGCTGCTGCAGAAAAGAAAGCAAAGGAGAACAGAGATAAACCTCCTACACAGGCACAACAAAGAAATTATATGATGAATGTTGTCAAGAATCAGAGTTCTGCACTCTATACTATTGGGTGGAGCATGGCTCAAGTGAAGAAATTGTCAGATGAAGAACTCAAGATGCACTATGACAGGATCATGAAACAAATTTTAGCCCGAACTAAACCTGCATTGGAAGATCCTTCTTCTAAGAGGGTTAAGCTTACTGATTCTGCTGAGCATACTGGTGATGCCTCTGCTCTTGAGACTTCCCCACAATCACCCAAGGAGTCCTCTATTCCTGCTGATCCACCAACTTCCATTCCTTCTGAAGCTGCTCAGGGAACAACATCCATTTCTACTGAAGTTCCACCTTCTCCAACCTCTACTGTTGTTGCTCCTGGTGTAACAAAAGAGGTTTCTATTCCTGAGGTGACACCTTCTACAGTTCACTCATCTTCTTCCACTTCAAGAATCAGGAAGAAGAGTCATGCTAAGAAGTCTTCATCAAAGCCTCTTGCAGACATGGATGATCAGGAATTACTTCAGTTTGATTCTGAAAGTGACTCTGAAGATGATTCTCCTCACCCTTGGTCTCATATTGCTGCTTGGGAGGTTCTTCCTATTCCTCAAGGGGAAATTCATGCCTTGTACACACTTGATGGGAAAACCAAATATTTTACATTTCTTAGGGAGATTTTAAATCAGGTGGACAAGCAAGACTTGATAAACCTATATGGTATGGTGGTGAAGTATTATGAAACCCATAAGGCTACTGGGATTGGTCTTATTCTCTGGGGGGATTTGAAAGTGTTGATGGATTCTTTTGAGGGAGGAGATGCTTATAATGTGTGGGCCAATCAACAGTCATGGAGAGTATACAGTTGGAGATTATATACTTCTTCAAATGTTCATGTCTTGGAGACTATTTCTGGGCAGGTGTTATGTATGTTTGTGGATGTTCCATATCCTTTATCAGTAGAGCTTATGGAAAGGATGCTAAAGCATAAGTTGAAGATTGGCAAAATGGTCGTGGGAAATGACTTGACCACAGCTGGGCAATTAGTCAGGTTTATCCGGAATCAACTTGCTGCAGCCAAAGCATCTTCTGCTTGATCATGGTACTCTTTATGCTTATTGTTATACATTTTTCATTTTCATTTGTTTGTTTTCTTTCTTTCTTTTCTTTATGTTTCTTTTATTTTGTTTCTTTAATAGTTAAAATATATATATATATATATATATATATATATATATATATATATATATATATATATATATATATATATATATATATATATATATATATATATATATATATTCTTGTATATTGTCTACTAACTTGTATGCAGGTACAGTGTTGGTTTCTTACCACACGACAAATGGTAATCAACTCACCATGTCTCTCAGACAAGAAAGAGTTGACTCACCATGAGGGTACGGCTCTGGTGTGATTATCAAATCCGTTGAAAGCTGTAATAGTTTGCTCAAAACTATTGGGTATTTAACTCACCCATGTTTCATTACTGAAAGTTGAATGGTTCTTAATTCACCATGGATTTTACCCTTTGGGGTTTCCAAAGAATTGGCTAGCCCACAAGAATATGGCTTGTGGTAAAGGCAGTGGAAAACCAAATTTGGTAATCAATTCACCAAGGTTATATTAACCTAAGAATTGGCTAGTCCAAAAGGGTACGGCTTTTGGTAAAGACAAATCAAATCCGTTTATAGTTGATGATTTACTAAAAATCATATGGTTATCAATGTACCATGGTCTTACACACCTAAACATTGGCTACTCCAGTAGTGATGGCTATTGGTAAAGAGACATCAAATCCATTATTTTCAATGATTCACCTCTCACAGGAGTTAACACACCTGGAAGTGATGAGAATAGTCTGAAACTTAAAAGATTTGATGTACAATAAGTCATGGTTGCTGTGAAGATCAAGTACATTGCCTTTCAGATGGTGACCAGATTAAGATGATGTGTTTTCCTGTTGCTGCTGTTACTTAGAAGTTGCTGCTAGAAACTTCTTCTTCATGGTGGTATTGCTGCTGGTTACTTACTGATGCTGCTGATTCAATCCTCTATCCCTGGACGTCAAAGATCTATCTGGAAACTTGAAGTTAACCAACTCAAATTCAAGTTTAGGGGAGGATTGTTAGGAATTATTAGAAATAATATTAATTTCATTGCTGCTGTTAGTATTAGTGGTTCCTGCTGGCAGGTATGTAGTTCCTGCTGGTAGTGGTTCCTGCTGGTAGTGTTAGTTTGTTTCTGTTGTTAGTTGTCATTGCTGCGGGTAATACCGTATGTTTAGAAAGTTTGTTAGAGTTAATTTAGGAATAGATAGTGTATATCTCTTTACACGTTTTCTTAGTAATGCTGCATTAGGGTTTCTTGTAGTATAAAAGAAACATGCGGCTATGAGTTTTGTAATCGAATTCTTAATATCTCTAGTGAATAAAGATCCATAGAGGATCAAAGTCTTTATAGTTATTCTTCTTCTTTATTTGTTTATATTTAGAGATTCTCTTGTAGCGTGCTTGTGATTACATAGGCATTCTACCGATCCACAAAGGCTCAAAGATCTATCTAGCAGGCCTAGATCCTACACTCCTCCAAAGAGCAATCACATCCCTGAGATAGCTCAGTGGGTCATTATAGGTGCTAGTCAAGAATAACTTGAGTTTAGAGAGGAGAACAAACCATACCTTGTCTATTCAATCCCAAGTGTTTATTCCGCAAACACTTGGGTAATAGATTCTTTTGATTGATTTCTAATAAGAATTTAAACGTTGAAAAACTTGTGTTTTTTATATTTACATTTTACTTATTTGTTATAATTAATCATTACATTAATCTCAGTCATAAACACAATTAGATTAACTTTGTAGTTACTTCTAAGTGTGTAAAGGGAACAACAAGTGGTATCAGAGCCTCTGGTTTATAAAATCTTTTCAAAAAACTAAGAGTGCTCAAGGTTTTTAAAACCAAGATCCTACTATGGCTGATATTAATGTGCCCCAGCTCGTCGATAAAAAGGGTGGTAGCTTTTCAGCTGTTGGAAAATTTAGCAAGTGGAAAAGCGAATGCTTTGCTACTTGACTGGTATGGAACCATACTACATCACTTGTATCAATGAAGGTCCTTATGTCCCTAAGACTGCTGAGGGGTTAAACAAACCTGAAGCTCAGTGGACTATTGATGAGAGAAGGGTGGTCAATCAAGACCAACGCCTGAAAAGCATAATTATATCTTGTCTTCCTGACGATATAATGGAATCAGTCATTAACTGTTCTACAGCCAAACAAACTTGGGTTGACTTGATTAATAGCTTTGAAGGTCCCTCAGATACCAAGGAAAACAGGATCATGGACCTGAAACTTGAGTACAACACTTTCAGGGCAAAGGACTCTGAAAGTCTCTCTCATACATATACCAGATACAAGACACTGATAAATGAATTGTCAAATGATGGTGTAGTTTTGTCTAAGCATGAGATCAATGTTGGCTTTGTCAACAGTCTCCCTGAGAAGTGGTTAAACTTCTCACAGGGCCTCAGGAATGCTAATCACATTCAGACCCTTGAGCTCCCTGAGATCTATGAAAAATTTGTCTATGAAGACAACTTAATCTCTAGGAGATACCCAGACTCAAAGAAAGCTCTTGAGACCAAAAAGACCTTGACTTCCTCACCTATATCAACTGCCTTTTATTCTAATGGTGTTGTGCAGGATTTTCAAGAGGATTCTGATGATGAGATTGATGAAAGAACTAGTGATGAGTACCTAAATGATTTAAACTTGGAATTCCAAGAAAGGGCACTCCTTGCTAATTCACAATATTTTATCAAAAGAAATCAGTCAAACTTTTTAAAAGTTAAAGCAAATGAAACCACTGAATGTTTCGGATGTGGTAAAAAGGGTCATTTTGCTAAAGACTGTTATTCAAAAACCATCTCAGAACCCTCTTATAAATTTTTTGTAAACAGTTCCTCAGGAACTAGCAAGTTTCAACCTAAAATGCTTCAGTCGACCCAACATTTTCAAAACAATAATGTTCAAAAGGGTCAAAAAGACTTTGAGGCTAAATATAGGAAAGCTAAGGCTAAACTTACTCTCCTTGAAACTAATCCCTCAATGTCTTAGGCTGCTCAAACTTCCAAACCTGTTCAGACAAAGAACAAGGTTCTTGTAGCAGAAGCTTATGACTGGGATGAAGAAGAGGTCTCCTCAGAAGATGAGGAAATTAGAGTAAGTGCAATGATGGCACTTTCTGAAGGTGATCAGCTGGCTGTTGGAAAAAGCCATGCAAGGAATGGAGAATGGGTGAACATAACCATGAAAAAGGTAAACATTTTACTTTCAATGGATGATGATTCTGACTGGCAGTCCTATATGAATTACATTTGTGTAGATCTTAAGTTTGTAGAAGAACAAAGGCTTAATTTGCTATCAAAATATAACAATCTTGTGTTAGAATTAAATAAGTATAGAGATGAGTTGCTTGTATTAAAACAGGCCAAGTTAGAAACTATTACACTACAAATTCAAAACACTGAAATTTTGAAACAAAATCAAGCTCTTCAAAATGAACTTAACAAATAAAAGGTTGTCATTGAAGGCTGGACTAAAAAGAACCCTAAAGTCTATGAAACTGTGAGTCTAATTCCTAGTGAAAACAAGAAAGTTATAGGAATAGACCAACTCACTGAAACCCCCAGTGATAGTTACAAAGAAAAGACTTTTATTCCAGCTGGCATATCTTTTGAGCAGGAAATGGAACCCAAGTCAAATGACTGGATTGTTAGGGACAACCCAGTCAGTAAGTTACCAAACTTTGAGACTAGAAAAATCTTGCTTCCTGAAAGTCAGGCTATGAAAAATATGCTTGGACTCACTGACCAACCCAGTAGTACTGAGTTAGTCAATAAGTCTGAATCAGAATCACTTACACCACTCCCACCTCTGAAAGTCCTTCAGGGAGCTGCACCAAGCTCAGACCTCATACCATTGGTCTACTCTCAGCATTCTCCAAAGGAGAAGCCAGGAATGGGAAAAACCATCCTGAAAAGGCAAACCCCTGAATTCTCAGTTCATATTGATGACTCATCAACTTCAGTCCCTTCTGAAGTAAAAACAAAAAGCCCTGACTCAAAAATTGATCAGTTGGCTGAGCTTGTCAGGAAGCTGAGTGAGAAGATTGAATCTTCTGAGAAGCCTTCTCAATCTAAGATGAAGGAACCCAAATCAGCTTCCTCAAGCACCAAACCAAAACCCTCCAAACCCCTGAAAAGGTGTGAGCTGTGTCACTATACCAATCATTCCACTGATGATTGTTTTAGAATCCTTTACTGCATGATATGCAAAAAGGAAGATCACAGGACCTCTGATCACCAATCATACACAGCCACATCAAAGATGGCAAACTTTAAGGCACAGGCTTTAAAGTATCCCTCTGATTCTAAGCAGAAACAGAAACAAAAGGCCAAACCTTTTGCACCTTGCCCTCACTGTGGCTTCAATGACCACCTTCCTAAGGATTGTCTAATGGACAACAGTTGTGAAATTTGTGGAGATCCCACTCATGACACCTCAGGACATGAGAAGGTCATTCAGACCAGAAGAGGTATGACCAAGTCATCCTCTCAGTCTACTGAGTCTACCTCTGCAATCAAATGCAAAACCTGTGGTAGCTCAGTCCACTCAACCTCTGACCATGAATCAATTGCTACTTTTAAGAAGGCTACTAAAGCCAAGCCCTCCAAGAAGAGGGGTCCTAGAAAGAACTAACTCAGTTTACCATTTGTGCAGAGACATGCCAGGGAGCCAGTTTGGCATCTAGATAGTGGATGTTCAAGGAGCATGACTGGTGTGAAAGAGTATCTGCACAAATATGTAGAAGAACTAGGACCCAAGGTGGTATTTGCTGATAATTCATCATGTCTCACTGAAGGTTATGGTTCAGTAAACTGTAGTGGTATAGTCTTTACTAGGATAGCTTATGTCAATGGTCTTAAGTACAATTTGATCAGTGTCAGTCAACTATGTGATGCAAAGTACATAGTTTAGTTTGATGATAAACAAGGAACCATCTTCAATGCAAATAAGGAAGTTGTCCTTATTGCACCAAAAAGGCAAGATGTTTATGTGTTAGACATGTCCAGTCTAACTCATAATGGAACTTTTCTCTTTGCTAAGGCCACTGAAACCCTCAACTGGCTTTGGCATAAGAGACTCTCCATCTGAACTTCAAAAACATAAACAATCTTGTGAAACAAAACTAGGTCCTTGGCTTACCATCACTTGTGTTTTCAAATGATAAACCATGCTCTGCCTGTGAAAAAGGTAAACATCATAGAGCATCCTTTAAAACCAAAACAAACTTTTCCATCAGGAACTGCCTTCATCTTCTCCATATGGATCTCTTTGGGCCCATCAGTCCTAGATCCATTAACCATGAAAAGTACACTCTGGTCATTGTGGATGAATACTCAAGATACACTTGGGTTTACTTCCTGATCAAAAAGAGTCAGGCAGCTGAAACAATCATGTCCTTTGTCAGGAATATTGAAAATCAAAATGACATTAAAGTCAAACAGATTAGGACTGACAATGGGATAGAGTTCAAAAACTATGAACTTGAATGTTTCTGTGATGAGAAAGGAATTTCCCAAAAATTTTCCTCTTCTTACATACCTGAACAAAATGGTGTTGCTGAAAGGAAAAATAGAACACTCATTGAAGCAGCTAGAACAATGTTAAATGGATCAGTCCTTTCCAAACACTTCTGGACTGAAGCAGTAAAAACTGCCTGTTACACACAAAACAGATCCATCATTGTCAAGAGACATAGCAAAACCCCTTATGAGTTATTCAAGGGAAGGATCCCTAACATCAGCTACTTTCATGTCTTTGGGTGTCCTGTGTTTATTCATAATCACAAGGATCACTTAGGGAAATTTGATGCCAAAGCTGATGATGGATACTTCCTAGGATACTCTCTTGTCTCAAAGGCCTTCAGGGTGTTCAACACTAGGAGACAGCAAACTGAAGAAACATTCCATGTTATCTTTGATGAGAGCACTGATGCAATCAGTGTCTCTAACACCTCATTGGAAGAGATAGGTATTGATGATTCATCAAGATACCCTCCTGATGAACATCATCCTGACAATGATCCTTCCACTCAGTACCAAGCAAATGCTGACATCTCCTACTACATCATCCCTCACAACCTTCCTTACCAAACCATCACTGAGTTTGTTGAAGCACAAAGAAGTACTGATACAATCAATCAGTCTGAACAAAGTGCTCAGGAACAAACAATCTCAGCGATCAGCCAACCCAGTCAGACACTCAAGATCCTGAAGATCATCAGGTGCCTACACCAGACCCTACCAATCAGGCCTCCACAAGTTCTTATCAGTATCCAAGACCTCAGGACAGTTGGACTAGGTCCCAAGATATAGAACTTGCCAATATAATTGGGGAGCCTACTGAAGGCATGCTCACCAGAAGCATGGCTGCTAAACTAACAGCAGCCTCAGCCAATGAATGTCTATTTGTGGACTTCATCTCCACGATTGAACCCAAAAGTGTCAAAGAAGCACTTAAACATCCAAGTTGGGTTCAGGCCATGCATGATGAACTGGAATAATTTGACAGGAACAAGGTAATGACCTTGGTCAAATGTCCTGAAGATGTCTCAGTCATTGGCATGAAATGGGTGTTCAAAAACAAATCTGATGAAAATGGCATAGTCATTAAAAACAAGGCCAGACTTGTAGCCAAAGGCTATAATCAACAAGAAGGCATTGACTATGAAGAAACATTTGCACCAGTGGCAAGGATGGAAGCCATCAGGATCTTCCTTGCATTTGCAACCTACATGAACTTCAAGGTGTACCAAATGGATGTAAAAAGTGCATTCTTAAAGGCTCACTGAAGGAAGAAGTTTATGTTCAGCAACCTCCTGAATTTGAAAGTAGCGAGTTTCCTGATTATGTCTGCAAGCTTAACAAAGCCCTTTATGGACTGAAACAAGCACCCAGGGCATGGTATGAAACTCTCTCAGCCTTCCTGATCCAAAACAAATTTGTCAGAGGCAAGATAGACAACACATTGTTTATCTACAGGACAAATAATGATGTCATACTTGTACAAGTATATGTTGATGACATCATCTTTAGCTCAACAAGTTATAAACTTTGCAAACAGTTTGAAAAACTGATGGCAAAGAAATTTGAAATGAGCATGATGGGAGAACTGACTTACTTCCTTGGACTGAAAATCAAGCAGACTGATAAAGGAACCTCTATCAGTCAAGAGAAGTATGTCAGAAGCCTACTGAAGAAGTATGAGCTCAGTGACTGTGCCTCAGTCAAAACTCTCATGGTTCCACCAAACAACCTTGGTCCTGACCTTACTGGAAAACCAGTGAATCAAACTTTTTTCAGAGGAATGATTGGGTCACTAATGTATCTACTTGCATCAAGGGCTGACATCCAATTCTCAGTTTGTTTGTATGCCAGATATCAATCTGATCCAAGAGAATCTCATCTCACAGATGTGAAAAGGATACTCAGGTACCTGAAAGGTACTCCAAACCTTGGATTATACTATCCAAAATGTTCAGTCTTTGATCTCAAAGGATACACAGACTTTGACTATGCTGGATGCAACATGGACAAAAAAAGCACCTCAGGCTCCTGCCAAATCCTTAGTGGAAAATTAGTCTGTTGGAGTGCTAAGAAGCAACAATCAGTTGCCATGTCCTCAGCAGAAGCTGAATATGTTGCAGCAGCCAGTTGTTGTACAAATGTACTCTGGATGAAAAGTCAACTCAGTGACTATGGAATCCAGTATAAGATGGTTCCCATCTTTTGTGATAACACAAGTGCAATTGCCATCTCAAACAACCCTGTTCTTCATCAGAGAACAAAACACATTGATATTAGATATCACTTCATCAGGGACCATGTCATGAATGGTGACATTGAATTACACTTCATTCCTAGTGAATATCAGCTAGCTGATATATTCACCAAACCTTTGGATGAACCAACTTTCACAAGACTGAAAGCTGAATTAGGAATGTTGGATATTGAGAATCAGTCCACTGATTGAAGCCATCCAACTAAGTGTAAATTCTGAGAACCCCAGGTCCCTGACTCAATGTGTTCCTCAGTGAAAAAGATCATTGAATCACCTTCCCTGAACCCCTCACTGAATGAAAAGTCATTCAGGGGCATCAAGATGACATTCAATGCTAACTTAAATGCTCTAAGTATCTAGTTAGTAAATGTCCGAGGTTGGTAACTAAATACCTATTTAATATAGGAATATATGTTCCTTTTGCCTTCTGGCATGCACCTCTTGGGCCCCCACTTACCCACTTGGCATTTAATGCCTCTCCTCACACATCATATATATGTGATGATGTAAACTCTGCAAATTACACTTTTTGCAGACGGCACAACTGTTCACCTCGACTGTTGCGTAAAACCCAGGAAAGTGGAGTGGTGGCATTTAATGCAGATCCCAAACTTTTTATACAAAAAGGTTTTCAATTTTTTGAGAAAAACCCGCTTAATGCCTAAACCACCCCTCCTTCCACTTCCCTATAAATACCCCCAACCAAATTAACACACATACGTCTTTATAAAATCTTAAGCAAATTCTTGCCCTTTTCTTTCAAAAACTATTGTGTGTGTGTTCTTCATTTGGAAAACCAGACCATCTTTTTTGTCAAAACCAAGACTCTTTAAAAAAAATAGTTGCTTCTAAGGCTATCACATACGCCCCAAATGTTGAATTCACAATGGAGGGCGTGGACATTACCATAAATAACATCGTAGGAAATTTTGCCTACCCCGAAAATTTTTGGGCGTACAAGAATGTAGTCAAATATCTTCAAAACTGCTTTCTTGCTACGGCGTTTACAAAAACCCCCTCAGTCATATATCATGACTATCTGAGGGAATTATGGTGTACATCAGTGGCAACAAGCCCTGAGGACACCAAGGACTCCATAATCACGTTCTCAGTGATGAATGGGAGAAGGACCCTCTCCCTGGATTACCCAACCTTTATCAAGGCCACATGTCTTGATTTCACTGATAACTTTGAGCCTCAGCCCACTGACGCAGAAGTAAAGGCCGAATTGCTTTTACTAGGGCCACATGATGTAAAGAATCCTGAAGTGGCCCCAGGAACCCTATTGGCCAAAGCGCCTATCATTAAGACCTGGTTCCCTGCTGTCTGGAGGATCCTGATGACCTTTGTCATTCAGGTCGTTGGAGGCAATAAATCCTCCACTGAGCAATTGAACACATCACAACAAATGATTGTATTCAGCCTCTTGGAGGGTAGAAAAATGGATGTTGGAGAGATAATCTTCAAGGACCTCGTAGCCAAGCTATCAGGAAAATCTAGGCAAAGACATATGTCTTACCCTAGGTTCATTTCCTGCGTGCTTCAGGACCTACTAGGCTCTGAATATGTTAGGCCAAACGTTGAGGGATCCAAACCTGACGTCTTACACAAGGCCAACTATTCTAGAGACCTTACTGAGGTAACACCCGTCCCCCTGACCACCTACATGTTGATGGTCATTCAGGGGGCAAACGCGGTTTCCCCTGTTCCTTCTCCTACAAAGGAGAAGAAGAAGAAGAAGAAGAAGGCAGGGTCCAAGAAGGTGGTTAAACCCAAACCACTCGCCCTTGAGACTTCTGCCTCAGAGCCTAAAGAAAGGCAAACAACGGCCAAGACCTCTGAGACACCCACTACTGAGACCCTCTTGACCGTAAAAGAAACGCCAATGGAGGGTACTGAGAAATCATCCTCAGTATCCTCGGGCAAAACCCTTCCACATGGCTCTACTGACATACACAAGTCAGTGGGGTCTGGAACCTTCACCCTTTCACATCCCGATAAAGGCATTAGTCAATCACAACCTTTGCCTGAGGGAGTACAGGGTCCTATACCCTCGGTAGAGCAGCACTACTCTACTGAGAAGGGGACCCACACCCATTCACATCCCGCTTACGGCTTTGGTATATCACAACCAGAGTCTCAGGGAGGAACGGTCTCTAAATCCTCATTAGGGCAGTACAACCTTGCTGAGAAGGGGGACCTCAACATCTCATTGCCTCATGATAGTACTGGAGAACACCCACCAGTCCTTGAAGGCACTCATGGGGACAAAGACTCAGGGGGCATACGACCACCCACTGATACGGAATCAAAACCCCCTCATGGCGATTCAAGTCTCTCGGGAACTGACCCTGCGTACCAGGCTGAGAAAACCCACTCAGTTCTCCTGGAGAGGTCAGAACCTGGCCACAACAAAGGTGAGCCATCTTCTGAGGGGGAGTCGGATTCCCACAAGGTTCCCACTCTGGCAGATCTTGAAAGACTGCTAGATGATGTATCAGAGGAGGAAATGGTCGATTTTGGCGATGAAGACGTTTTTGGTACTGGGGAGGAAATGGAGACTGAAACATACAACTCTCCTCAGCACACTAAACAACAACAATCATCTCCTCCTCCTGAGGCTCAACCAGGACCCCAACCACAACCAACATCATCATCATCAGGCACCTCATCTGCTCCTGCTACTCCTCAGTGGTTGCAGAAGTATGATAATGTTCTTTCACTCACTGAAAGGCAGCTGGTAATGTTTCTCCGCAAAGCCAACCATGCTCTCTTTCGTGAGCTTACTGAAGAACAATGGGAACAGCACACTAAAGCAGCAGCCAACTATGCTGACTTCATGGCTACTATTGAAGAATCTCAGGGTAAAGTGCTTCAGGTCGCCAAACTCACTGACAAATAACTCGGTGACCTGAGGGAATCTCTTGATTGTATGGGTACTGAACAGGACAAGCAGCTCACCAATATCCTGAAGACTCTTGATTCCATTCAGGAGAAAATGAGAGATGACCCAACCCTGATCACAAAGCTGAAAGAGTACATGGATACTCAGAAGACCACCTCCACCAACATTGTTGAGCTTCTAAAGCTTCTTCCAGGGGTGGATCTTAAAACCATAAGGTCTCAGCAAGATTCTATTCAACAGTCAGTCACTGATTCCAAGGAGTGCCTGACCAAGCTATCCTCAGCCTTTGATCAGCTCTCCAAGAAACATAATGAGCTGATCACCCATTACAACACAAAGGTAATTGAACTCGCTGAAACTCAGGCTACAATGGCAGAAGTGTTAGGAATTAATAAAATAATAGTTATTTTCATTACTGCTGGTGGTAGTATGGTTCCTGCTGGCAGGTATGTAGTTCCTGCTGGTATTGGTTCCTGCTGGTAGTATTATTTGTTTCTGCTGTTAGTTTTGTTCCTACGGGTAATAGTAATAGTCAACCCGTATTATTAAAAGGTATGGATATGCATGAGATATATTAGGAATAGATATTGCATATCTTTTACACGTTTTTAGTGAATGCCGAATTAGGGTTTCTTGTAGTATAAAAGAAACAAGACGGCTATGAACATTGTACGCCTTTGATATCAACTTTATTAGTGAATAAAAGATCCATAGAGGATCAAAGTATTATTAGTTATTTTCTTCTTTAACTCTTGTGTTTAGTTTCCGCATAAACATAAGTTTAAGTTTTAGAGATTCTCGTATAGAGTGTTTGTGATTACATAAGCATTCTACCGGCTCAAAGATCTATCAAGGAGTTCGATCCAACAAGTGGTATCAGATCCTGGTGAGGGTCTCTGTCAAAGAAGAAAACTTTTCTAACCAATATCTTAAACCATTTCACAATGTCCGTGATGTGCGTGTGTATTGTGCTCTAATTTATACCCACAGTATGTCGTTGTGGTTTTAGCAGTATTCAAGTTTTAAATTTATATTTAGCCGACTTATCAATAACACACACTTTAACGAGCAGTGTACCCGGTCAGTATGAATATAATGGTAAGTAGAGTGTCGATCACTAAGAGTGGAACGTATTACCTAGTTATTCTAATTAGTATTTTAATATCTTAAGTTAGCTATACAACCTAATCTAACGCAAGGGGGTTCAGCCTGAGAGACTGGCACGGTTTGGTTATGATTAAATATAAACTAAACTAATAAGCACGAATCAGCGATTAGCACACACGTACACAGATAAATACTTGAGACAATAAGAAGACCTGTCCTGATAGTTAAGTAGCTTGTCACTTGTTTTATTGCTAGTTTTATATGAAGTGTATAGTTCGATGCAACGCACCGAGATTAAACCTTTCTCGTTGGTTCTAATCTTATCGGCGAGTCAACCCTTAATGATTACTTATGACTATCCCAATATCCTATGAAAATAGAATAAATAGGCGAGGAAGGGGCATGGCGACCCAAGCAATGCTCAGCTAGACACAGAGGTTATCAATGCACTAATAAAAGTCACCAAAGACATCAAAATATAAACTTTAATTAATGGGAAAGCAATTTTAAGGGGAGTTGAAGTGCATGATTAAATCAATGACACAAGCCCATCAATCCTGATCAATTAAAGTGTACTAATACAATAAAACAAAACTACTTAATGAATTGAATACATGCAGGACCTTCTTACAGCTCTTGTATCTTCGTTCAAGGTGTGTCTTGTGCTGCTACTTCGTCTGAATTCGGCTTAGGGTTTCTGTCTTCTCGTACTTCGTATATCGCACAGTCCAACCTCTTAAATTCGTCTGGCATTGGGTTATTTATAGTTTATGTCTGAGGGTAAGATGCGGCGCATTGAATAAGTAGATGCGGCACATTGACTTAACTTCGCGTGAGGTCCAAGATTAATATATTCAGGAATATTCGTACACCGCCAGAAGATGCGGCGTAACTCCATTCTTGTATGCGGCGCATGTCCTTTGCCGTCTTGGATAATATCTTGTGAAATCTTGATAGTGATGCGCCGTATATAATAAGTAGGATGCGGCGTATCTGGAGCAGAATGGTCTTGATCTTGTACATTTCAGTAGACTATTAACTTTTTGCTTGTTTTGCTCCATAATTAGTCCAAAATCGCCAAGTTTCACATAGTACTTGTTTTTACCTGAGAATTACAAAAGTAAACATTAACGTATCAATTCTTACAGATAATATAATAAAACAAGTCAAATAAATAGGATAAATGATAGTAATAAAATGTACTTATTTGAGTTCATCAAATATCCCCCACTTGAATTTTACTTGTCCCCAAGTAAACCTTAGAATTAATCTTATGAAAATGTATCCTAAAAGATATTAAGATTTATTTTTATATTTAAGCATGTATTCGTTTTTGTCATAATCACACAACCAAACACTTAACGAATTAGAAGTAAAATAAAATATATTGATAAAAGCAAATCTAATCGTTTAACTGTCCAGTCGTGACGAATATTCTATCATAAGCTTGGCAAGTATACGCATCTCCCCCACTAAAGCCAAGGAATAACAAGTCTAAAGCGGTAAAAAGGGTTTGTTGGTTAAGGGTTAATCATTCTTCTTAATCTCTATCGATCTCAAATTCCAGAAAAGGCGACAAAATCACAAATACATGATCGAATCCACGAACACGATACTTGCAATTGCTCAAATCCTTAACTCAAATAGGCTAAAGATAGGACCAAGTAATCTTTACCAATAATATTATATCAAAATGGGCGACAAAATCATAAATACATAGCCGAATCCACGACTACGATACTTAAGATTGCTCAAATCCCTAATCTCAATAAATCAAAGGTTTGGATAAGGAATGATATAGGGTATGGATAATATTTGGGATACAAATTGGTGTAAAATGAAAAATAAACAAAACAGATAAATTAAAATCCTAAGTGTGGTTAATCACTATCCCAACCATCCCATGAATAAGACTCATATCATTGAATAACTCACGCTTTAACACTTGAAACACACGCTTTAGGTAGACACGAATTATACTCAACAAGATCTTAATCAAAAAATAACCTTAGTTGGCGTTCCCATAACGTTCAACTCCCATTCAATCCATAAATATAATACATAACAAATAGTGGTGATATCGACCACTTAATACAAAACTTTACATAAGTTGGTTAAAACAAACATCCAACTTTTCCTTTTTCTTTTTCTTTTCTATTTTTTCGATATATATATATATATATATACATATATATATATATATATACATATATATATTATATACATATATATATATATATATATATATATATATATATATATATATATATATATATATATATATATATTTTTTTTTTTTTGAATTTTAAACATAAACATAGATGTGTAAAATTTCACCACATCACTATAACGATAACTCTGGATAATTTTTTCATACTTTTCATGACTTCAGAAATAACTGTAATAGTGAAAGTAGTAAACACACAAAAAACAAGACTCAAAGATATACAATATTTACTTTCACTCCTATTGCATTGTGCAATTTCCCGACCTAACCATAGATAATGAATTACGCACGCGAACACAGGTAATGTAAGGAAACACACTTTGCCTAAAGCAATTAACCAACCATGGATTTTAATCTACAGGGTAGGCTAAGGTGTAAGGGTGTAACGAAACATTATAACAAAGGTGTAAGAAACGAAAGGAATGGCTCTGAGTGTTTTTCTAAGGGTATCTTACTCTAAAAGTGAGAGTAACAAAGGGTTTATACGGGGGTTAACTAACCAGTGTAGTTAGTTAATATCACATAACATATAAAGGCTATTTGGGTGTAATCCTAGAAATTTACCAATTTAGACAAGTCATTCCAATTATGTAAATAATACTTATTATGGTGGTCTCGAATAGTATACAAGCCAAGTTCTAAAGTTTACAAGTCACCGGCACACTCATATATTTGTGAATTTTGAAAAGTTCACAATTTTTAAAATAACGTCATGTGTGCAGCTATGTAATTTAGACTTTAAACAAAAACATGCTAAAAATTTTTAATTTTGATATATTAAGCACATTTTAAGCATATTTGAAAAAGTTTAGGACAAGTAAGTGTTCTAATTCTCCAATCCCCCCACTTAAGTTAAACAACGTCCTCGTTGTTTGTATCAAAGATTAAAAACTGGAAAATAAAAGAATTAGAACAGAAAAACTCCCCTGAGATTTGCTCGGTATGATCTTCCATTATTTGTATAAGAGCAAAATCATCTTTCTTGTGGATGAGAACGTTTAAGCTTCATATTTGATGTATCCACAGGAAATGCAGGAATCTATAATACCATCAAGACTTTAACACACCTAAGTTAAGAAGGTTCAAACTTGCATAATACATTAGTAGTTAGCAAAAATAAAACTGAAAAATTAAAATGAAATTCATCAGGTCAGTCGATACGCCGTATCTTATGGAAGAAGATACGCCGTATCGAGCCTGGAATAATTACGAATCAGAATAGAAGATGCGTCGCATCCTTAACCAGGGATGCGCCGCATTAAAATACTGACAAAAAGTTTTAAAGTCAAAAATAAAAATGCAGAAATTAAATAAGATATGACCAGTGCAGGCGATGCGTCGTATCTTAGGATTGAGATGCGCCGCATCTTCTGCAGGTCTGACAGACTCAATACAAAATCAGAAAATAAAATAAAATAAAAGATAAGCATGGGTTGCCTCCCACGAAGCGCTTGTTTTTGTTCGAGTCACGAGCCTGACTCCACCCTTATTTACTGTGTAATAGGGTGTTGTTCCCCCCACTTGGGATCAAGTGCGGGTGATAGTAGCAATAAACACGAAAAGAGTGTAAATTTGCTATTAAAGATGGAAGAAATGCATAAAGATCATACCTTGGCAATATATGTACATCTTCCCTATTCTTACCCGGTTTGGTTGATAAATTGGATGACTTGACCAATTCGTCTGAAAGAGTAGTATGTTGAGGAAAAATGAGTCTCCTTTCTTCTTGGTTAGTCTCTTTGGTAGTAAGGCATCCCTTGACTTCCGCAGAAGATGAGAAAGGGTCTTTAGCAAGTAAAAGTTCGAGTTCCTCTATATCCTTCATAGGGTCGAAATCATCATCTTCATCAATCATAGCAATGTTTAAGAGCTCATCACCAAATTCTTCCTCGAGCTCCACCAAAAACGGGTTGATCACAGGTGCTTCATGTGCTTCAATAGGTAGTGTAATAAATTTGACCTCATCATTCTTTTGTTTTGCAACATGTTTAGGAAAACTAGCAAGATTATTAGTAACGGGATTAATAATATTAAATAAATTTGTACCACTTTGTGTTGTAAGTGACTCCAATTCATCTTGTGAATCTCCATCTTTAACTAGTGGTCTTGCAATTTCAGCATCGTCCCAAATTTCATTTTTAAACAAGTCATCCCAGATTTCTTCAAAATCCCTCGTTGGGTCAAAATCTGGTTGAGATATGTCATCATATACAATTGCGTCAAATGGTTCGAAATCAAAATTAGAATATTTTTCATCTTCATCCGATGGATTGTCTAATGGTGGTAATACGATTGCAGAGTATTCTTCAACGTAAGGTTCCGTATACACATCATCTTGTGCAATCTCCGGAGAAAAAGTACTATCAATAACAATTGCCGGAATTGGTTTCATGGTATATGAATCTTCTTCATCATCATTTGACATACACCAAGTGTGTTGAAATGGCAATTTGTTTCTTTCTTTCCTTGACTTTTCTTGTCCTAAAATCAAGTATTCTTCCATACTAATTTCTTTCGTCTCAATGACTTGTGCACAATATCTTGCTCTCTTCCAGTTATACACTTGATTATTGCTCAAGGCTTTTTCCTCTTCAAACCTAACATATTCTTCCATTGTAATATCCGGATCGTCCATCTTCCTGAAATAAAACTTACTCGTGCAAAAGAAGAGTGAAACAATCAAAGTAAAATAAAAGTTGCTGATATTTGTAGACGATGCGCCGTATCCAAAAAGTTGGATACGCCGTATCTTATTTCGTTAAAATTTGATCAGACTTTTATTCAGAAAGCAGATACGCCGCTTATGAATTAGAATGCGCCGTATCAGTTTAAATTATCAAAAATCGATTATATTTATTAAAATTAAATGCGTCGTATTAACAAAAGTTAATGCGCCGTATTTTCGTTACGTTTCAAAATACAAGATTTTTGATTCAGAAGATGCGCCGTATCGATAAAAATCGATGTGTCGTATCTGTTTAATAATTCGAAAACTGTTTTTAATTAGAATAATAAATACGCCGTATCTGCTAAAGCAGATGCGTCGTATGGCGTTATCGTATAGAAAAATTTCTTATTAAAAACAGAATACGCCGTATCTTGGGGAAAGATGCGTCGTATCGAATTTATTAAACGCGTTGTATTTTATAAAAATTAAACTCAATACGCCGTATCTATGAAAATAGATGCGTCGTATCGTTTGAATTAGCTCAGTACAACGATAGCAGTATGCAAGAAAATACAGAAAATAAAAACAAAAATAAAAACAAGCAAAAAGAAACAAAAATAAAAACACACAAAAACAGAAAATATGCAAAATAATACAATGAATGTAATTTAACTAATATATAACAGAGTTAGTGGTTAGAATTAAAAATTAAAAACCTAATTAAAATACTAATCAAATTAACAGATAATAACAATTCACTCCCCGGCAACGGCGCCAAAAACTTGATGTGCGTGTGTATTGTGCTCTAATTTATACCCACGGTATGTCGTTGTGGTTTTATCAGTATTCAAGTTTTAAATTTATATTTAGCCGACTTATCAATAACACACACTTTAACGAGCAGTGTACTCGGTCAGTATGAATATAATGGTAAGTAGAGTGTCAATCACTAAGAGTGGAACGTATTACCTAGTTATTCTAATTAGTATTTTAATATCTTAAGTTAGCTATACAACCTAATCTAACGCAAGGGGGTTCAGCCTGAGAGACTGGCACGGTTTGGTTATGATTAAATATAAACTAAACTAATAAGCACGAATCAGCGATTAGCACACACGTACACAGATAAATACTTGAGACATTAAGAAGACCTGTCCTGATAGTTAAGTAGCTTGTAACTTGTTTTATTGGTAGTTTTATATGAAGTGTGCTGACATAAATAAATGCCTAAAAACATTATCAATATTTATTCATATCTCTATGTTTTGATGATCACAAAATGTAAACTCATTAAAACATAAACTTATAAATTAAACAAGTACTTAGTTGTAAATATTCACTTCTACAACTAAAATCACTTAAGGTATGAATGAACTAATGCTTAATGCATTATATGATCAAAGGAACATTTTCTTAATAACTAGATTTTTTATAAAACATCAAAAACATTTTATATATTTTTGAAAAACATTTTTGGTATTAAATAAAAATGTTTAATCTTTTATAAAAATATGAATTCAAATTTTTAACCAAAATCAGTTAAAATGTTCCAGAAAAACCTTCCCCACAAAAGGACAAAATTGGCCAACGTTCAGTAGGGGCGGCCCCCTTAATTTTGCTAGGCGGCCCCCTTAATAATTAAGGGGACCGCCCCCGCTCCAGTAGGCTCCAGCTGTCCAGATTTTTTCCCTATAAATACCAGCCTTCCCCTGGATTTTTACTCACCCTTTTGCACTAAAACTTTCTGTTGTAGATCTCATTTCATATCTTAAATAAACCTTTGATCATGTAATCTTAAGCATTGGTTTCCAAGTGATCCAAGCTTCCACCATCCAAGTGCAAAAGAAGAATACTTCTATCAATCAAGATTAGAAGTATTACAACTTAGTATCATTTTGTTACTTAAGTTGTGTGTTTAACAAAGTTTGTAAATCATTCATTCATTTGTATGTAAGGTGTGTGTTGTAGATTAGTGTTGTGTGTAAGTAGTGAAGATGTTGTATAAGTAGTTGTGGTATAGAAGTTGTGAGGTCAAAGTGTAGAAGTCGTGAAGCCGTTGTGTAGAAGTCGTGAAGCCGTTGTGTAGATGTCGTGAACCCGTGGTGTAGAAGTTGTGAAGCCGTAGCTTAGAAGACGTGAAGTCCTTGTGTTGAAGTCGTGAAGCCGTAGCATAGAAGTTGTGTAGCGGTCGTATTGAAGCCGTGAAGTCCTAGTCGTGAAGTCCTAGTGTTGAAGTCGTGAAGCCGTAGCATAGAGGTTGTGTAGCGGTCATGTTAAAGTCGTGAAGTCTTAGTCATGAAGACATAGTGTTGAAGTCGTGAAGCCGCATCATAGAGGTTGTGTAGCGGTCGTGTTGAAGTCGTGAAGAAGTCGTGAAGCAGTCGTGAAGCCGTTGTGAAGTAGTCGTGAATAAGTTGTGAAGAAGTTGTGTTGTGAAGTTGTGAGATTGGTTCTAGCTACGATTAGAACTCGACATTTAGCTTTATGTCGTTAAACCCGTGTAAGCCAAAGTTGTGTACGGTTTTCTCCGCCATAAGGGAGCTTATTGAAGTTGTGAAGAAAACTCTCGAGCAAGGTGTGCTCGGGGAGTGGAGTAGGGCAAGGAAGGTGTCCTTGTAGCCGAACCACTATAAATCTATCGTGTCTCGGTTAGATCTTTCCATACCTTATTTATTTCTTTACTTGCATCGTCATTACTTTCATACACATAGGCTTATATAATTGCTAGTATTAATTAGAGGTCGACTTCACATAAAGATCAAATTGAAAATCCATTCAAGAAACCAAAACTTTTACAATCAATTTAAAAGAATACATATATAACTAATAATAAGATTTAAGTTTTATTTTTCATAACAAACTAGAATCTAAAGTTTTTTTTTAAAGGTATAAAACAAAGTTTTTATAATAAATTAAAAAGACGTAAAACTATTCAACCCCCCTTCTAGTTTTCCACAAAGTGTATAGTTCGATGCAACGCACCGAGATTAAACCTTTCTCGTTGGCTCTAATCTTATCGGCGAGTAAACCCTTAATGATCACTTATGACTATCCCAATATCCTATGAAAATAGAATAAACAGGCGAGGAAGGGGCATGGCGACCCAAGCAATGCTCAACTAGACACAGAGGTTATCAATGCACTAATAAAAGTCACCAAAGACATCAACATATAAACTTTAATTAATGGGAAAGCAATTTTAAGGGGAGTTGAAGTGCATGATTAAATCAATGACACAAGCCCATCAATCCTGATGAATTAAAGTGTACTAATACAATAAAACAAAACTACTTAATGAATTGAATACATGCAGGACCTTCTTACAGCTCTTGTATCTTCGTTTAGGGTGTGTCTTGTGCTGCTACTTCGTCTGAATTCGGCTTAGGGTTTCTGTCTTCTCGTACTTCGTATATCGCACAGTCCAACCTCTTAAATTCGTCTGGCATTGGGGTATTTATAGTTTCTGTCTGAGGGTAAGATGCGGCGCATTGAATAAGTAGATGCGGCGCATTGACTTAACTTCGCGTGGGATCCAAGATTAATATATTCAGGAATATTCGTATACCGCCAGAAGATGCGGCGTAACTCCATTCTTGTATGCGGCGCATGTCCTTTGCCGTCTTGGATAATATCTTGTGAAATCTTGATAGTGATGCGCCGTATATAATAAGTAGGATGCGGCGTATCTGGAGCAGAATGGTCTTGATCTTGTACATTTCAGTAGACTCTTAACTTCTTGCTTGTTTTGCTCCATAATTAGTCCAAAATCGCCAAGTTTCACATAGTACTTATTTTTACCTGAGAATTACCAAAGTAAACATTAACGTATCAATTCTCACAGATAATATAATAAAACAAGTCAAATAAATAGGATAAATGATAGTAATAAAATGTACTTATTTGAGTTCATCAGTCCAGAATCGAAACAGATGAGTCTGTCATTAATAATGAGAAACCTGAAACACAACAAGTCCAACAACAAATTCTCACAACCACTGTCTCTAATAGTAATGCAAAATTCCCGTACCTCAAGAAAGATGAGTATGAGATTTGGGCTATGAAGATGGAGTACTGGATCTCAAACAGTGATCATAACATATGGAACATAATCCTGAATGGGAACAGCAGGAAGAAAACAGGAAGGGATGAGAAAGGGAACATCATTATTCTTCCACCTGTATCTGCAGAAGAACATGTTGCTGTTCAAAGGGAGACAAAAGCAAGAACATTACTGCTACAGGCTCTTCCAGAAGACCATATGGGTGATTTTCATCACCTAGATGATGCAAGGGAAATCTGGTTAGCTGTTAAAGCCATATTTGAAGGGAATGATGAGTCCAAGAAGATGAGGAAGTCCATGCTGAAGCAGGAGTTCCAAGAGTTCATGATCTCTGAGGCAGAAGGGATACCTAAAGGTTATGATAGGTTTCACAAGATTCTGAGCCAACTCAACCAGTTGCAGGCAAGGCCAGATAATGAAGACTGCAACACCAAGTTCTTGAGGGCTTTACCTCCTTCCTGGTCTCAGGTTTCCATCACCCTCAAAGCTAGAGGTGGGCTTGATTTCATGAGTTTTGATGATCTCTATAACAAACTCAAGACTCTTGAGATTGATATCAAAGGAGTCTCAACCTATTCATCACATACTCCAACTCATACAGCATTTGTTAGTACTACCAGTACTAATAAGATGTCATATGCTGATAGCCCAACCTCATCATCTTCATCAGTTTCATATACTCCTGCTACACCATGAACACAGTCAAGATCTGGCAATGTGCTTGAGGATGTGCTTCATTCGTTTGTTGCTAAAAGTGCACCACAACAGCAGCTTGCTTATGAAGACTTTGACCAGATTGATAAGCTGGACTTGGAAGAATTGGACATCAAGTGGCAGATGGCTATGCTTTTGTTGAAGGTGAACAGGTTTGAGAAGAAGGCTGGAAGGAAAATCCAATTCAATGGAAAGGAGGGAGCAATGTTTGATAAGAGGAAGGTGAGATGTTACAAATGCTTACAACTGGGTCACTTTGCAAGAGAATGCACTAATAAGAAGGCTGATGACAAGACCAGATACTCTGCATTCAAGCTTCAAGAATTAGACTCAGAAGAGCCTAAAGCCTTGCTGTCTGTTGATTCCATGGTGGATTGGGAAAAACATGAGGTAGCTGATGCAGAAAGAGGAGCTGCTCAAGTTTATGGGATGCTTGCTGGATATGGAGATAAGGCACAAGTGGCTGAGGAATTTGCTTTGATGGGTTTCCCATCTCGGGTACAAACTTGTCCATTTGGTTGTGATGTTAAATATGCTGAACTGAAAAAGGAGTTTGATGATATAGATAGTCAATATAAAGATTATTATGTTCAGGTTCAAGCCTATAAAAGCTCACTTAAAACCTTAGAAAAACAAAAGGCTTGGTACCAAAATAATCAGTTAGCATATGAAGAGAAAATTAGGGTTTTAGAAAGAGATTTAGAAAACACCACTAATTTGTTAAAACATTCTAAAAGAGAACATGATAAGGTGATTTTAGAGAAAAAGGATTTACAGGCTAAGTTTGATAAGGAAGTAGCTAGGTGTAATTCATGGCAAGAATCAGCTAAAAACCTGGTCAAGTTGAACAATAGCACTCAGTCTGTAAGGTGTAAGAGAGGGTTGGGGTATGATGTAGGGCCAGATGATGTTTATGACCCTAATGAACCAAGTATATTTGACCCTACCCCTAAGGAGGTAAATTACCAAATTCCTGTTAAGTTTGTTAAAGAAGGAGGAATGAATGTTGTTCCTCCACCTATAACAGGAGTCTTTAAACCTACCTCTCCCCACACATACTTTGATGAATCACAAATGACATATGGCAAAAAGTCAAATGACTTGCCTGATCTTGATTGTGAATCTAATGATTTTGTCTCTTGTTCTAACAGTGACAAGTCCTCAGAAATCAAGACCAATGATTTGCCTCATGTGATTCAAGTGACAAGTCTACCACAACCAAGTCTGAAGATTTCTCCTCAAGAATAGCTGATGATGAATCTAATTCAAAGACAGCTGCTTTTGAAGACATTTCTTCTGATTTTGATAAAAACAATGATGTTTCTAGTTGTAATTTTGTTAAAAACAATTTTGTTACTAGTTTTGGTTCTGTTAAAAACAATTCTGTTTCATGTTTTGGTTGTGATAACTTTGTGTGCAATAAGAAAAGTCAGTTTAAGAATAAATCTTTTAGGAAGAAATCTTGTTTTGTGTGTGGTAGTTATGCTCATCTTATCAAAGATTGTGACTTTTATGAGAATAGGATGGGTATGTGTGCTGGTCAACAACAATCTAGGCCATTATGGAGCAATGTAGATAATATACCTCCATTTGTTCCTCAAGCAGCAAAAATGAGCTCTTGTCGAGCTACTTTTCCTGCTGATAAACCAGTTGCTGTTGATAAACCAGTTGCTGCTGGTAAGCCAGTTCCTGCTGGTAAGCCATTTGCTGCTGGTAAGCCATTTCCTGCAGGAAAACCAGTTCCAGCTGGTAATCCCAATTCTGCTGGTTGGAAAAGAAATGTTGCGAGACCTTTCTACAGACCTACAAGCTCTTATTTTCAAAATGATTATAGGCCTGTTTATTTTGTCTCAATGCAAAAGGGGGGGGGGCAAGATGGGAAACTGCTGTTAAGTCCTCAGCAGGTTGTTCTTGGAGACACAATGACCAATATATGAGAATGGGGTCCAAGAACAATGGTGGATCTCATCAATCTCCATGGTTTACTTATTATTGATCCACAAGGCAGGCTTAAGTCAGTGATGGCTTGGGTCTCCCATGTATCTAATGTTGTTGTATTTTCTTTTTATGTAGGAAAATCCTCATAGAAGTAAGGATGTAGGTATTGTTGACAGTGGGTGTTCTAGAAGTATGACAGGAAACATAGAGAGAATGCATGATTTTATACCCATTAATGGAGGGAATGTGACATTTGGAGGAGGAGATGGCAAGATAACAGGGAAAGGAACTATAAGGACATCCAAGCTGGATTTTGAGAATGTCTATTATGTGAAAGAACTTCAGAATTTCAACTTGTTCTCTGTCTCACAAATTTGTGACAAGAAGAACAGTGTTCTCTTCACTGAGACTGACTGTCTTGTGCTGTCCAAAGACTTCAAGTTACCTGATGAGAGTCAGGTTGTACTTAAAGTTCCAAGAACACACAACCTTTACAGCTTCAATTTAAATGATGTCCAGCCTGAGGGTGATTTGGCTTGTTTGGTGGCAAAAGCATCTGTGGATGAATCTTACAAGTGGCATAGGAGGATGGCACATGTGAACTTTAAGACCATCAACAAGTTGGCAAAGAATGGATTGGTACAAGGGCTCCCTCTCAAGACCTTCACTAATGAACATAATTGTGTTGCCTGCAACAAAGGAAAGCAACACAAAGCTTCATACAAGGCCATCTCAGCTGTGAGCACCATCACTGAGCCTCTTCAGTTACTTCATATGGATCTTTTTTGTCCTACTTCCATCAAAGTATTGACCATAAGTACTATTACCTGGTGATTACAGATGACTTTAGCAGGTTTTCTTGGACTTTCTTCTTAGGTACTAAAGATGAAACCTATCCTGTGATTAGGGACTTTATTGCCTTAATTGAAAACCAGCTAAATAAAAAGGTTAAAACTATAAGGTGTGACAATGGGACAGAGTTTAAAAATTCTAACCTAATTGAATTCTGTGGGCATAAGGGGATTAAAAGGGACTATAGTAATGCCAGAAACCCACAACAAAATAGGGTTGCTGAAAGGAAAAATAGAACCCTTATAGAAGCAGCTAGATCAATGCTGGCTAACTCTAAGTTACCTACCATGTTTTGGACTGAAGCAGTTTGCACTGCTTGCTATGTTCGGAATAGGGTATCGATTACTAGTCCTCACAACAAAACACCTTATGAGCTTTTGTCTGGGAAGGTTCCTAACATTAGTTATCTTAAACCTTTTGGATGTCATGTAACTATTTTGAACACCAGTGATCACCTAGGTAAATTTGAAGGGAAGGCAGATGAGGGGTTTATTGTTGGTTATTCTGCTCATAGTAAGGCCTATCGGGTTTATAATTTATCGGCTAAGAGGATAGAAGAGACACTCAATTTAAGATATCTTGAGGATAAACCTAATTTACAGGGTGCAGGTCATGAGTGGTATTTTGACCTTGATTATCTGACTGATACTTTAGGTTATTCTAGATTCAAAGCTAATCAATCTGCAGGTACACATGATTATCAAACTAACAATGCAGGTACCTCATATGATGAGTCAGACTCAGAGTGTGATGAACAACCCATTGTTGTTCCTTCTTTTCCCTCTAACCACTTTTCAGGTACTGAGCTCAAAGAATCTTCTGATATGGCTGAAGGTGATTCAAGTTTTGCAGAAGATCTTGCTAGGCTTCAAAGACAAGAACATGATGCCAAGGAAGCAGCTGAAAAGTTTGGTTTCGAATTCACACAAGAAACAAATGTGCTCTTAAGAAAAGCTGCAAATGAAGCCCGCAGGAATATGGATTCTGCTGGTGGTGTTCCGGTTCCTGCTGCTCCTACCAATTCTACTGATAGCTCTTATGTTCCTGCTGGTGTCACCACTCTTGCTGGTCCTTTGTCCACTCCTTCTGTTGACTTATTGGGTTTCAATGAACCTCCCACAAGATATCCAAGTCCATCTGATCTTGGAAATTCACTCTCTTCAGGATCTAAGTTGGAAGATCCATATCATCAATCAAGAACGGGCATCTTCACTTCCTCATCATATGATGCTGACTTCAATCCCTCAATCACCAATCAAGCATCTACCATTGATGTCAATCCCACTGCTACTAAGAGGATAAACACCGTTCATCCTCAGTCTTTGATTCTTGGAGATCTCAATTCGACTGTTCAGACAAGGAGCAAGTTGAAACAACCAATGTTTGGAGAAACTGCTTTTGTCAGTTATATTCAGGATCAGCTAAGGAATAATCACACAGACTATCTCCATTGCCTCTATGCTTGTTTTCTATCTCAAATTGAACCAAGCAGTGTAGCACAAGCTCTTGAAGATTCTGATTGGGTTGAGGCTATGCAAGAGGAAATGCAACAGTTTTACAATCAGAAAGTCTGGAAGTTAGTACCTTTGCCTGAAGGAAAGTATGCAATTGGAACGAAATGGATTCTCAAGAACAAAAGGGATGCTCGAGGTATTGTGGTTCGAAATAAAGCTAGATTAGTAGCTCAAGGTCATAGGCAGGAAGAAGGTATTGACTATGATGAGGTGTTTGCTCCAGTGGCAAGAGTTGAAGCTATTAGATTATTTTTAGCTTTTGCCTCATACATGGGATTCATTGTCTATCAGATGGATGTGAAGAGTGCATTTCTCTATGGTGAGATTGAAGAGGAGGTGTATGTAACTCAGCCCAAGGGTTTTGTGGACCCATAGAATCCTGATTTGGTTTACAAGGTGGTGAAAGCACTCTATGGACTTCATCAAGCACCCAGGGCATGGTATGCTAGATTGTCTACTTTTCTGCTGCAGCGTGGTTACAGAAGAGGAGCAATTGACAAGACACTCTTCATCAAGAAAAATTCAAAAGATATCATCCTTGTTCAGGTTTATGTGGATGACATCATTTTTGGTTCCACAAAGGAAGCTTGGTGTAGGGAGTTTGAGGTGCTAATGAAGGGTGAATTTGAGATGAGTGCCATGGGAGAGCTTACCCTTTTCTTGGGCTTACAAGTCAAACAAAAGCCTGATGGGATCTTTATCAGTCAAGAAAAGTATGTGCAAGACATACTTAAAAAGTTTGATTTGGAAAGTGTGAGGACTGCAACAACACCATATGAAGCTCCAAAGCCTAAATCCAACAACGAACCTGATGATGCTGTTAATGTTCACCTCTACAGATCTATGATAGGTTCACTGATGTATTTGACAGCTTCTAGGCCTGATATCATGTTTGCAGTCAGTGCTTGTTCCAGACATCAAGTTACACCCTTAACTTCACACTTGAATGCAGTCAAGAAAATCTTCAAGTATCTAAAAGGACAACCTAAGTTGGGTCTTTGGTACCCAAGAGATTCTCCTTTTGTGTTGGAAGCTTACAGTGACAGTGATTATGCTGGTACTAACTTTGATAGAAAGTCTAGTACTGGGGGGTGTCAGTTTCTGGGCAGGAGGTTGATATCTTGGCAATGCAAAAAGCAGACTATTGTGGCTACATCTTCAACTGAGGCAGAGTATGTTGCTGCTGCTAGTTGCTGTGGTCAGGTACTTTGGATTCAAAATCAGTTGTTAGACTATGGGTTTAACTTTATGAATACTAAAATCTTTATTGATAACCAAAGCACCATTTGCATTGTTAAAAACCCAGTTTTTCACCAAAGAACAAAGCACATAGAAATTAGGCACCATTTTATCCGAGATGCTAATGAGAAACATCTTATCCAAGTGCTTAAAATACACACTGATGATAATGTGGCTGATTTGTTAACTAAAGCTTTTGATGGCCCAAGATTTAACTATTTGGTGGTTCATATTGGGATGTTCAATCCTTAAGTGCTGAGATTGAGGGGAGGTATAAGCCTAAGGGGAGGCTTATTGTTGTACATTTTTTATTTTTTTCATTTTCTTTCTTTATTTTCTTTATGTTTATTTTATTTCATTCTTAGTTTAAAAAAAAATTAGAGTTGTCTACTAACTTGTATGCAGGTACAGTGTTGGTTTCTTACCGCACAACAAATGGTAATCAACTCACCATGTCTTACAGACAAAAGAGTTGACTCACCATGAGGGTACGACTCTGGTGTGATTATCAAATCCGTTGACAGCTGTAATAGTTTGCTCAAAACTATAGGGTATTGATTTGCGAAAATCAACATATAAATATTTCCAAGGAAACACAAGTGAAGTATGTGTAACCCGGGTCGTTATCCCCAACGAAGGATTTAATGGAATTTCATGAATTCAAGTCGTGATTGTGTGATGAATAGTGAAAAGGGATATTTTGGATTTTTACGCTAAAATATGTGAACATAAATTAAAAGCGACTTATGAAGCAATAATTAAACTAATAACAATTAATTCTACAATAATAAACATAATCTTAAACTAGATATTTAAACTAAAAAATGATAAAAAGGAATGAGATTAAGACCCGGTGATTTATACGAGAGAATTACCACCCGATCTTATAAGCTAAATAAATTATTAAAGTTTACTTCTTTATTAACTTTAATTTTACTAATTTGTTAATAAAGTTGAAAGCTTTGTTAACTAAATAGCTTAGTAAAAGTTATTAAAGTTGTAAACTTTAATGATTTTTATGCTTATAAGACCCTTAAGCTCCACGCCTTAGGTCACAAAAGATAAGAGATCAAAGAAAAACAAGAACTTTATTAAAGGTTAGCAATAATAAACAATAATAAGCAATACTATTATATGAAATAAGCTAAAAAGTAGTCTAAAAGGTAAAAAGATTAAAACTTTATAACTAAAAACTATTAGATCTAAGTCCACCCGAAGCTAAGTTGCCCACTCCGAAGAATAGACGCGAATCGGGTATGTTTAAGGACTAGATCTAAATGAACAAGCTATTAAATAGCTTATTGTTCAAGAAAAAAAACAAGAAAAATATATAAACTTTTATAAAAAGTAAAAGTGTAAAAGAGTGTGTGTGACCAATGTGTAAAACAAGATTTTACACCTACACCATCATAAGAGCTCTTTTATCACAAACAGAAATTAAATACTAAACATAAAGTTAAAACATAATATAAATTGAAAGTAATAACTGTTGCAGAAAATTAAACTGAAGATTGACTACTGTTATTCTAATTCAAAGAAGTACAAATGAAAAATAATGAAGAGAAAATTAAAAGATACTTGAATACATAAAGAACTGAACTTAGTAAAATAAATGTCAAAAGAGAATTATAAGCTAAAGACTGCTACTGAAAAATAAAAATACTAAAGAGAAAAAAAATAAAAGCTACGGAGTATTAAAAAAAAAACTAACTACTACTAAAAAAAACTACTCCGGATCATCTCCTATTTATAGCCATTTGGAGTCGGCTATACTTTTCAAAGCCATGCCACGTGGCATGCAATGGTTGGTTGCAAGTTTTCTTGAAGGCGGTTGGTGGAGCAGTCCTTGTTGAATTAATTTCTGAGAGTTGAAGACACGTGACTCTGGCACAATCAAATATAAAATATTGCATCTTTCATTTCTTTAATTTGCACCTTCACGTGCCATCTTTTTCATTCTTTCTTTTGAATTAGTGGGGTGTGGGACCCACTTAGATTCTATGAAAATTAATTTAAACTTATGTAATTTGCCACTTTACACCCCTTCATTACACTTCTAGTCCTTGTCTTCTTTAAACTTCATATTAATTAAACGCCTTTGGTCCCTCATCGTTCTTTATATTTAATTCATTGGTCCTTGAAATAAATAATCTTTAAATTTCTCTTCTTTTGGCTCGATGCTTCAAATAAAATAACGATAGACTCGTAATTTCGTGCTCTTTCCAAATCTCGTGCTCGTTTTTTGTCCATTTTGTCTTTCTTTTCGTCTTTTTCTCAATATCCGTACCTGCACATGCATAAACACAAAAACACAATATATTTGGGATATTTGGTTAGCTTTTGGTCTATTTGGTCTGTTTTATCGGGTAAAAGATATGTGTAATTTAACACATATCAGGTATTCAACTCACCCATGTTTCATTACTGAGAGTTGAAATGGTTCTCAATTCGCCATGGATCTTACCCTTTGGGGTTCCAAAGAATTGGCTAGCCCACAAGTGTATGGCTTGTGGTAAAGGCAGTGGAAAATCATATTTGGTACTCAATTCACCAAGGTGTTCTATGCAACCTAAGAATTGGCTAGTCCTGAGCAAACGGCTACAGGTAAAGACAAAGCAAATCCGTTGATAGTTGATGGTTTACTAAAAATCATATGGTTCTCAATGTACCATGGTCTTACACACCAAAACATTGGCTACTCCAGTAGTGATGGCTATTGGTAAAGAGACATCAAATCCATTAATTTTCAATGATTCACCTCTCACAGGAGTTAACACACCTGGAAGTGATGAGAATAGTATGAAACTTAAAAGTTTTGATGTACAAATCATCATGGTTGCAGTAAAGATCAAGTGAATTGTATATCAGATGGTGACAAGATTATGATGCTGTGGTTTCCTGTTGCTGCTGTTACTTAGAAGTTGCTGCTGGAAACTTGTTCTTAGTGGTGATTTCTTGTTGCTGCTGGTTCTATTCAGTTGCAGCTGGTTGCTTATTGTTGCTGCTGAAGATCAAGTTCAATCCTCATGTTATAGAAGTCAACGATCTATCAAGAAACTTGAAGTTAACCAAGTCAAATTCAAGTTTAGGGGAGGATTGTTAGGAATTATTAAAATAATAGTTATTTTCATTACTGCTAGTAGTAGTATGGTTCCTGCTGGCAGGTATGTAGTTCCTGCTGGTATTGGTTCCTGCTGGTAGTATTATTTGTTTCTGCTGTTAGTTTTGTTCATGCGGGTAATAGTAATAGTCAACCCGTATTATTAGAAGGTATGGATATGCATGAGATATATTAGGAATAGATATTTCATATCTTTCACACGTTTTTAGTGAATGCCGAATTAGGGTTTCTTGTAGTAAAAAAGAAACAAGACGGCTATGAACATTGTACGCCTTTGATAACAACTTTATTAGTGAATAAAAGATCCATAGAGGATCAAAGTATTATTAGTTATTTTCTTCTTTAACTCTTGTGTTTAGTTTCCGTATAAACATAAGTTTAAGTTTTAGAGATTCTCGTATAGAGTGTTTGTGATTACATAAGCATTCTACCGGCTCAAAGATCTATCAAGGAGTTCGATCCAACAAGAAGAAATGTCCACACTGAAGAATGAGACCACTGACATAAAGAAGATGGTCTCCAGCATCCTGTCTATTCTTCAGGCCTCTCGAGTTACCCCAACTCCTCAGTCAACAGGTGCATACACTGAAGTTCCAGCATCTATTGAGGGGGAGAAACTTGATCCAACTCCTGAACCTTCATCTTCTGCACTTGTGATGAACTCAAATAAGTACATTTTATTACTATCATTTATCCTATTAATTTGACTTGTTTTATTATATTATGTATGAGAATTGATACTTAATCATTTACTTTTGTAATTCTCAGTTAAAAACAAGCATTTGGTGAAACTTGGCGATTTTGGACTAATTATGGAGCAAAACAAGCAAGAAGTTAAGAGTCTACTGAAATGTACAAGATCAAGACTATTCTGCTCCCGATACGCCGCATCTTGCTTATTACATACGGCGCATCACTATCCAGATTTCACAAGATACGATCCAAGATACAAGAGGACATGCGCCGCATCTATAAATGGAGTTACGCCGCATCTTCTGGCGGTGTACGAATATTCCTGAATATATTAATCTTGGACCCCACGCGAAGTTAAGTCAATGCGCCGCATCTACTTATTAGATGCGCCGCATCTTACCCTTAGACAGAAACTATAAATACCCCAAGACCAAACGAATTTCGTAGCACATAATATATACGAGGTACGAAGACCACAGAAACCTAAGGCCGAATTCAGACGATTAGGCAGCACAAGACACACCCGAACGAAGATACAAGAGCTGTAAGAAGGTCCTGCATGTATTTAATTCATTAAGTAGTTTTATTTTATTGTGTTAGTAAACTTTAATTCATCAGGATTGGTGGCTTGTGTAATGTGAGGAGAAAGATTGCACTCCCTTAAAACTGCTTTCCCATCAATTAAAGTTTATATGTTGATGTCTTTGGTTACTACTTATTAGTGCATTGATAACCTCTGTGTTTATTAGTGGCCTGCGCATTTGACTACGGAAGAGAATGTGGCTCCCACGGTTGTTACTAAATTGATCACTTAGGAATAACTTTTAGACATAAGTAATCATTAAGGGATTTCTCGCCGATAAGATTAGGACCAACGAGAAAGGGTTAATTACATACACTTCATATAAAACTATCAATAAAACAAGTGACAATCTACTTAATCATCAGGACAGGTCTTCTTATTGTCTCGAGTATTTATCTGTGTACGTGCATGCCTATCGCTGATTCGTGCTCATTAGTTTAGTTTATTATTTAATTGCAACCAAAACGTGCCAGTCACTCAGGCTGAACCCCCTTGCGTTAGATTAGGTTGTATAGCTAACTTAGAATATTAAAATACTGATTGGAATAACTAGATAATACGTTCCACTCTTAGTGATCGATAATCTACTTACCATTATATTCATACTGACCGGGTACACTGCTCGTTAAGTGTGTGTGTTATTGATAAGTCGGCTAAATATAAATTTAAAACTTGAGTAGGCATTAATACTGCTAAACCGCAACGACACATCGCACGCATCAAGTTTTTGGCGCCGTTGCCGGGGAGTGAATTGTTATTATCTGTTAATTTGATTAGTATTTTAATTAGGTTTTTAATTTTTAATCTAACTGCTAACTGTGTTGTATATTAGGTTAATTTGCATTGATTGTATTATTTTGCATATTTTCTGTTTTGTGTGTTATTTGTTTGCTTTTATTTGTGTTTATTTTGGTTTGTTTTTATTTGTTTTTATTTTTCGTATTTTCTGTATTCCGCTATCGTTGTACTGAGCTTATTCAAACGATACGGCGCATCTGATCTCTCAGATACGGCGTATTGCGTTTAATTTTTATAAAATACAACGCGTTTAATTAATTCGATACGACGCATCTTTTCCCCAAGATACGGCGTATCTGTTTTTGATAAAAAAAAAAATTTCTAAACGTTAACGCCATACGACGCATCTGCTTTGGCAGATACGTCGTATCTATTATTTTAATTAAAAACAGTTTTCGAATTATTAAACAGATACGACGCATCGATCTCTGTCGATACGGCGTATCTTCTGAATTAAAAATCTTATATTTTTGAAACGTAACGAAAATACGGCGCATTAACTTTTGTTAATACGACGCATTTAATTTTAAATAAATATCGATTTTTGATAATTAAAATTGATACGGCGCATTCTTATTTCTAAGCGGCGTATCTATTTTCTGAATAAAAGTCTGATTTAATTTTAAAGATTATAAGATACGGCGTATCCAACTTTTTGGATACGGCGCATCGTCTGCAGATATCAGTAACTTTAATTTTTCGTATTCCGTTTTCGTTGTTAATTTTCTGATATATTACTTTCTTGAGCATACCCTACTGATGTTTTTGTGTTGATTTCAGGAAGTGCATGACCAGGAGTTCTACGAAGAACTTGATTCAACCTTTCGAAGATCCTGAACGAGTCTTTCATTCGCTTAAAAGGCTTTTCAACGCAAAAAGCTTTGATATCTCAAGTTCATTCGAGCTTGATTATTTTTCTGAAGAAAAAGAGGAAGAAGAAACAGAAACAATGGGCGAAAACACAACTATGGAGGAATACATGAACAAAACCCGTGCTGATTACACTTCAGGAGTTGCTAGACCAAAATTTGATGATAAGTCAAAGTTTGAATTGAAGGGTCAGTTTCTCAAGGAGCTAAGAGAAAATGCTTTCAGTGGATCGGAACAAGAGGATGCTAATGAGCATGTTGAAAAGGTCCTCGAGATTGCGGATTTGTTTACTTCAGAAGGAGTCACTGACGATCAAATCATGCTAAGAATCTTTCCACTCTCGCTAAAAGGAGCTGCTAACAAGTGGCGAAGGAATGAACCTGCTAGTTCAATCACTACATGGGAAGATTTGAAGAGCAAATTCCTGAAGAGATATTGTCCACCTGCTAAGACTGCTAAAAAGATGGAGGCTATCAACAGTTTCAAGCAAGAGCCTGATGAAACTCTTTATCAAGCTTGGGAACGATTTAAAGATTTACTGGTAAAATGTCCTCAACACTATCTAACCCCTATGCAGGAGATAATATTGTTTTATCAAGGATTGGACGTGCCTACTAGACAAATCTTGGACGCTAAGGGAGCTGTGCCTCAAATGAGTGCAACCAATGCTAGGAAAGCTATCCAAGAAGCTGCTGATCATTCTCAAAAATGGCACGATGGGACCTCTACTAGATCTAAGAGCAGCACTAATTTTGACGGGTTTGCTGCTATTCAAGCTCAATTGGATAAAATTAGTAGAGAGATGAAGAAGCGTGATGAAAAAGTATATGCTGCCCAAGTTGGATGTGAAAAGTACGAAGGACCTCACTACACTAAAGATTTCCTGAATAAGAATGAAAGTGAGACGTTTGAAGAAGCATATTACACCCAATTTGGACAACCATTCCGACCTTCAGGAAAATTTAGGGAAGCCACCCCGGGATTCTATCAAAAGAACAACTTCAATCCCGCTTATCAAGAAAGGAGCCAGACTTTAGATGACACTCTAAAGCAAATTATGGCCGATGCTGCTAAAAGACATGAAGAGAATACTGCTATGATCAAAGAAATCCGAGCTTCAACGGACACTACTACAAGAAATCAAGGAGCTTCGATCAAAGCATTGGAACAACAAATTGGTCAAATGAGCAAAGTTCTTCAAGAAAGGGGATATGGAAGTTTACCTAGCTCAACCGAAACCAACCCAAGAGATCATGTCAAGGCCATAAGCACCACTGAAGAGTCACTCCCAACATTCCTTTTCCTAGAAGACTGATGAATGGTAATGATGGTGCAAGACCCGAATTTTTCTTTAATTCTTCAATCAGTTTAAGGAGACTACTAAAAGAGAAGACAAAGATTGAAGAGGAGATCAAGGCTACAATGAAAGAAGAGAGCTCTGCAACCGACTTAAATGCCTTGCCTCATAAAGAAAAAGACCCAGGAAGTTTTACTCTACCTTGTTCAATTAATGATATATCTTTCAATAATGTGTTAGCTGACTTAGGAGCCATCGTTAGTGTTATGCCTCTTAAGACATTCACTACCCTAGGACTAGGAAAATTAGCACCAACTAAGTTACTTATTGAATTGGCTGATAAAACGGTAAAACGACCTGAAGGGATTGCTAATAATGTGCTAGTTAAGATTGAGAAGTTTATTTTCCCTGTAGACTTTGTTATATTAGATATGCCCGAGGATGTTAAGATTCCTTTAATCCTTGGAAGACCTTTCTTGTCTACTGCCCATGCTAAGATTGATGTGTTTAAAAGAAAAATCTCATTAAGGGTAGGGAATAATAAACTAGTCTATAAGTGCCAAGATCCTGTTAAAAGCATAATTAGAGGTGTCTATGTGCTAGGATTAAGAGAGCGTATGGACCTCGATCTTGAAGCTAGGCTTATGGGAGAAACATTGATTCAAAACAACTCAACTAATCCTAATCATGAGAACTTTGAGGAATTTATTGACCTTAATGTACCTACCGAACTTAGACGCGATGTTGTTAATGATTCTGATGATGAGTGGTATGATTGCGTAGTAATTAACAAACGTAGGAGAATAGTTGAGAAAACGAATTTGAATAATGATGTGTTTATTGAACTACCACCCCACCTTGCTTATTTATGCCTATATGATAATAAGAATTTCCCGTCTATCATTTTGTCATCTCTGCCCGAAAGGGACAGAACTTTGTTTATACAGGTATTAAAGAAGAACGGCGTGGAAATTAAGGACGAGCAAGGAGTGTTCAATATTACTGAATTGGCAATGAGGGAGCGCGATGTTTCCGACTCCTTCAATGATTGATATTAATGAGCTGAACGTGAGTCTAACTTGAAGACTCTGGAATAAAGACAAGTGCTGGCCGGGAGACAACCCGGAAAATTTTTATTATTCTGTTTTGTGTCGAGTCAGTCAGGCCGCAGCAGATACGGCGCATCTCAATCCTGAGATGCGACGCATCTACTGCACTGGTCATATCTTACTTTATTTTTCTGCATTTTTTATTTTTGACTTTAAAACTTTTTATCAGTTTATTTCAATGCGGCGCATCCCTGGTTAAGGATGCGGCGCATCTTCTATTCTGATCCGTAATTATTCCAGGCTCGATACGGCGTATCTTCTTCAATAAGATACGGCGCATCGACTGACCTGATGATTTTCATTTTTATTTTTATGTTTTATTTTTCCTAACTACTAATGTATTATGCAAGTTTGAACCTTTCTTAACTTAGGTGTGTTTAAAGCCTTGGTGGTATCATAGATTCCTGCATTTCCTGTGGATACATCGATTATGAAGCTTAAACGTTCTAATCCACAAGAAGATGATTTTTGCTCTTATACAAATGGAGGATCATACCGAGCAAATCTCAGGGGAGTTTTTCTGTTCTAATTCTTTTATTTTCCAGTTTTTAACCTTTTATACAAACAACGAGGACGTTGTTTAACTTAAGTGGGGGGATTGGAGAATTAGAACACTTAACACTTACTTGTCCTAAACTTTTTAAAATATGCTTAAAATGTGCTTAATATATCAAAATTAAAATTTTTAGCATGTTTTTGTTTAAGATCTAAGTTGCATAGCTGCACACATGACGTTATTTTCAAAAATTGTGATTTTTCAAAATTCACAAATCTATGAGTGTGCCGGTGACTTGTAAACTTTAGAACTTGGCTTGTATACTATTCGAGACCACCATAATAAGTATTATTTTATATAATTGGAATGACTTGTCTAAATTGGTAAATTTCTAGGATTACACCCAAATAGCCTATTATATGTTATGTGTTATTAGCTAACTACACTGGTTAGTTAACCCCCGTAAAAACCCTTTGTTACTCTCATTTTTAGAGTAAGATACCCCTAGAAAAACACTCCGTGGTTGGTTAATTGCTATAGGCAAAGTGTGTTTCCTTACATTACCTGTGTTCGCGTGCGTAATTCATTATCTTTGGTTAGGTCGGGAAATTGCACAATGCAATTGGAGTGAAAGTAAATATTGTATATCTTTGAGTTTATTTTTCGTGTGTTTACTACTTTCACTATTACCGTTATTTCTGAAGTTATGAAAAGTATGGAAAAATTATCCAGAATTATCATTATAGTGATGTGGTGAAATTTTACACATCTATGTTTATGTTTAAAAAAAAAAAAAAAAAAAAAAAAAAAAAAAAAAAAAAAAAAAAAAAAAAAAAAAAATCGAAAAAATAGAAAAGAAAAAGAAAAAGAAAAGTTGGATGTTTGTTTTAACCAACTTATGTAAAGTTTTGTATTAAGTGGTCGATATCACCACTAGTTGTTGTATATTATATCTATGGATTGAATGGGAGTTGGCAGTTATGGGAACGCCAACTAAGGTTTATTCTTTGATTGAGATCTTGTTGAGTATAATTCGTGTCTACCTATGGGATGGTTGGGATAATGATTAACCACACTTAGGGTTTTAATTTATTTGTTTTGTTTATTTTTCATTTTTACACCAATTTATATCCCAAATATTATCCATACCCTATATTATTCCTTATCCAAACCTTTGATTTATTGAGATTAGGGATTTGAGCAATCTTAAGTATCGTAGTCGTGGATTCGGCTATGTATTTATGATTTTGTCGCCCTTTTTGATATAATATTATTGGTGAAGATTACTTGGTCCTATCTTTAGCCTATTCGAGTTAAGGATTTGAGCAATTGCAAGTATCGTGTTCGTGGATTCGATCATGTATTTGTGATTTTGTCGCCTTTTCTGGAATTTGAGATCGATAGAGATTAAGGAGAATGATTAACCCTTAAACCTCAAAACCCTTTTTACCGCTTTAGACTTGTTATTCCTTGGCTTTAGTGGGGGAGATGTGTATACTTGCCAAGCTTATGATAGAATATTCGTCACGACTGGACAGTTAAACGATTAGATTTGCTTTTATCAAATTATTTTATTTTACTTCTAATTCGTTAAGTGTTTGGTTGTGTGATTATGACAAAAATGAATACATGCTTAAATATAAAAATAAATCCTAATATCTTTTAGGATACATTTTCATAAGATTAATTCTAAGGTTTACTTGGGGACAAGTAAAGTTCAAGTGGGAGGATATTTGATGAACTCAAATAAGTACATTTTATTACTATCATTTATCCTATTAATTTGACTTGTTTTATTATATTATGTATGAGAATTGATACTTAATCGTTTACTTTTGTAATTCTCAGTTAAAAACAAGCATTTGGTAAAACTTGGCGATTTTGGACTAATTATGGAGCAAAACAAGCAAGAAGTTAAGAGTCTACTGAAATGTACAAGATCAAGACTATTCTGCTCCCGATACGCCGCATCTTGCTTATTACATACGGCGCATCACTATCCAGATTTCACAAGATACGATCCAAGATACAAGAGGACATGCGCCGCATCTATAAATGGAGTTACGCCGCATCTTCTGGCGGTGTACGAATATTCCTGAATATATTAATCTTGGACCCCACGCGAAGTTAAGTCAATGCGCCGCATCTACTTATTAGATGCGCCGCATCTTACCCTCAGACAGAAACTATAAATACCCCAAGACCAGACGAATTTCGTAGCACATAATATATACGAGGTACGAAGACCACAGAAACCTAAGGCCGAATTCAGACGATTAGGCAGCACAAGACACACCCGAACGAAGATACAAGAGCTGTAAGAAGGTCCTGCATGTATTTAATTCATTAAGTAGTTTTGTTTTATTGTGTTAGTAAACTTTAATTCATCAGGATTGGTGGCTTGTGTAATGTGAGGAGAAAGATTGCACTCCCTTAAAACTGCTTTCCCATCAATTAAAGTTTATATGTTGATGTCTTTGGTTACTACTTATTAGTGCATTGATAACCTCTGTGTTTATTAGTGGCCTGCGCATTTGACTACGGAAGAGAATGTAGCTCCCACGGTTGTTACTAAATTGATCACTTAGGAATAACTTTTAGACATAAGTAATCATTAAGGATTTCTCGCCGATAAGATTAGGACCAACGAGAAAGGGTTAATTACATACACTTCATATAAAACTATCAATAAAACAAGTGACAATCTACTTAATCATCAGGATAGGTCTTCTTATTGTCTCGAGTATTTATCTGTGTACGTGCATGCCTATCGCTGATTCGTGCTCATTAGTTTAGTTTATTATTTAATTGCAACCAAAACGTGCCAGTCTCTCAGGCTGAACCCCCTTGCGTTAGATTAGGTTGTATAGCTAACTTAGAATATTAAAATACTGATTGGAATAACTAGATAATACGTTCCACTCTTAGTGATCGACACTCTACTTACCATTATATTCATACTGACCGGGTACACTGCTCGTTAAGTGTGTGTGTTATTGATAAGTCGGCTAAATATAAATTTAAAACTTGAGTAGGCATTAATACTGCTAAACCGCAACGACACATCGCACGCATCAACTTGTTGTTGCTGCAATCCCTGTACAACCTGAAGCAGTAGCAACAGAAATCCCTAAGACCTCTCCACCAGTCAACCCCCTCCCACTGACAAAGGGAAGGGAATCATGGTGACTGAAGATCCTCCTTAAATGCAACTGGTGCCGGCATCAACCGAAGTGCGTCGTAATCCGGATTCACCGTTTTGGGTCACCTTAGAGGATGGGAGCAAATTCTTTGGAACTCCGCAGGAAGTAGCCGAATTCCTGGATGAACAGGACAAAAGAAAGGCTGCGAGGAAGGCTGAGCAACTCAACAGACCTACAATTGTTGAGGTTGCCAAGGAAGTGATCAAGGAGACTGACAAGGTTATCAAGGGGGAAGAATTCCTCAAGCTTCAGGCTGACCTCATTCAGGAACACAATCAGCAGGCCAAGCTTAGAGAAGAAAGGAGGAAGAAAACCTATGAGAGGTATATGTGGCACATGACAAAGACCAAAGGGGAAGGCACCATCACTGATATGACCATTCACCTGACCAAGCCTATAAGCATAACGGTTCACATGGGGCCAAGGAAGTCTGAGGTAAACAAGCCCTTCAAGTTCTCAGACTATGGGCTAAGGGAATGGGACATGATGATGCCCATCCTGAGGAAGAAGCAAGGCAAGATTGTTTCTAGTCTTCTAAAGACACTGAACTCCAACTATGAAGAACCGGAAAAGGTGGCTAAGAGTTTAGGAATAGATCATGAGAAGGCGCTTGCTTCTCAGGGACTGTCAATCCCTGAACCTACTCAGAAGATTGGGAGAAAAAGGAAAGCTGTGGAACAGGAGCCTGAACAGTTCATAGCTGCCCTACATTGCAACAGGATTCCTCCTCAGGGAGTCAAGTTTGTTCCCAACCTGTTCATCAAGGAGCCTGAGTACGTATCTTCTTTGTCGATGAGTTTGACCAACCGGCCTTTCAACGAGTCAGTGATATCAACCTTGTGGAAACGACAACTCTCCTAGCATACAAGCTAATGGCACTTTAAGTGAAGGGCCCTGAAAATGAAGAGTTTGTCAAGATGTTGGATAGGATGATGAATGAGCGACCTGAAAAGGAAGTGTTAGTGTCGAAGAAAGCTAAACTGGAACTCTTGGGTATCTTGGAAGGCGGAGTACAAGAACCCTGAGTATTATGTTAGATGTTAGGACTTTGTAATGATATTAATAAAATGGTGGCCTAGGTTTTTGTTATATCAATATCTGTGGAAACTTGTTTTAGACCTAACTCACATCTACTAAAACAAGTTATGATCGTTTGTAGGCTCTAGGGTTTTAACCCTTTGATCTAGGATTTCTACGTTTAAAGAACAATGATAATATTGGCGGAATATTCAATGAACGAATACAATACTATCACAACAAGGTTTTTCCAAGTTCACCGTTTGTTTATTCCAACTAAGCCCCAATGTTACATGATCAATATAACACGATTACTATCTAATCAGGGATCGAAGATCCTTGAGGCTAAACAAACCTAAACAACATTAGACCCCATGTCTAATGTTTATCAGACCCCATGTCTGATGTTCATCACACACACTCTTTAAGTGCTCTTACATTTTAACACAACTTTGTGTTGTTGTAATTTGAGAGTACGAAGCACTTTGGTTGATCACTAATCTCACAGTGACACACTCACTGTCCACAGTGACCCACACTTTATCTAAGGGGTATGATCTTCCTTTTATAACATAAGGAGATCATTTACAAATTGATAAGCTCTTAGTCATCCACTTGCTTTAACATGTGTCAAGTCAATAAGATACAACTTGTATCTTGAGTGTTCAACTTGATGACTTGATAAATATCTAGATATTATATTTGTATAAACATGACTCATACAAAATAATATCTTCTTCGTTCTTATCTTTGTAGCAGCAGAGTGACTCATTGATTCAGCAGTTACTTCATTTGAACTATCAGCAGGATTGTAATACTATCAGCAGGAACACTAATCAGCAGAAACAATACACTATCAGCAGGAATGAGGTTTTTGCACTATCAGCAGAGTGTTCTGGTTTATCAGCAGAGTGCTCTGGCTAATCAGCAGAGTTCTCAGCAGGAACAGAACTTTGCTCTTGAATCAGCAGTACCTTCATGGTCTAGCAGTACCTTGTTCTTGAACTACCAGTACCTTGCTCTTTGGACCATCAGTACCATAAAATACACTAGCAGTACCTTGTTGGTCTAGCAGTACCTTGCTCTTGGACCATCAGTACCTTGTATTTTGCTTATCATTCAGTATTCTATATGTTTCATTCTTTTTGTTTGTGATCATCAAATCTATGGAATATTTAATTCCTTACAATCTTCCCCTATTTGATGATTACAAAACAAACACATTCTTGTACGAATTTCCCTAGACGAAGTAGAGAAATTGAGATAACTAAATCTCACCATGAATGAAACTATACTGACTTCCCCTTAATTTATGCTATCCACCACATCTCTTCCCCTTTTTGTTATCAACAAATAGAAAAAGTATACAAATATGATTTTTACAACTACAAACTAATACTAATCAATAGTAGTAAGAATCAATAACTTTCCCTTGTGGTGCTGCACAAATACAATAAATGGTTATACATCTAAACATTTAAGCTTCCCCTGAAACCCATATGTTAACCATTCCGAATCTTCAATTCTGTAGGCTTTTATGACTGATGAAGAAAAACCAATCATTACCAACTTGTTGATGAAGCTGAATAAACCAATCTTGTGTCCTATATCTTGTACTAAAACTGACTTTGAACATATACCCATGTATAGGGAGACCTCAGTCTCTTGACAATAACCTCATCTTCTATGAGACACTGAGCACTACAACGTTACTCCTTTAAGTGTTTGTCAATTCATAGTCACTTGAACGAACGAACAAGTTACCTTCTCAACAAAAAGTATGATAAAACACAACTTTGAAAAATTCAACCTCAACTTCAAATAAGCAACAAATGACCTTTTTCATCAATAATAAATTGATAAACAAGCCTTTTTATCTTTTAAGAACCAACTCTCTTCTGTGTGTGATTCTGCCCCTTTGTGTGTGAACCTTGAAAGAAAACCAAAAATTCGACCATACCTCAACTGTTTCTGCAGCAGTTTTCAACGATGCATATCTTGCAACCTAAGGCTCAGATTGAAGATCCCTCCGGTGAGAATCTACCTTGATATACCAAGAACCTTCAACAAAAATTTCAGCCCAATCCAACGGTTAACGAAGGAGTTATAGCCTTTGCAAAACTGCTCTGCAGAAAGTTGCAAAAAATTAAGCAAAAACGAATTTTTCTTCTTTCTTTAGCAAAAACCTTTTCTTTTCCTAGATCCAGAATCTCCCGCTCTGATACCAACTGTGGAAACTGGTTTGATACCTGACTCACATCTGCTAAAACAAGTTATGATCATTTATGGGCTCAAGGTTGTTAAGCCTTTGATCTAGGATTTCTACGTTTAAAGAACAATGATAATATTGGCGGAATATTCAATGAACGAATACAATACTATCACAACAAGGTTTTTCCAAGTTCACCGTTTGTTTATTCCAACTAAGCCCCAATGTTACATGATCAATATAACACGATTACTATCTAACAGGGATCAATGATCCTTGAGGCTAAACAAACCTAAACAAAATTAGACCCCATGTCTAATGTTCCCACACACACTCTTTAAGTGCTCTTACATTTTAACACAACTTTGTGTTGTTGTAATTTGAGAGTACGAAGCACTTTGGTTGATCACTAATCTCACAGTGACACACTCACTGTCCACAGTGACCCACACTTTATCTAAGGGGTATGATCTTCCTTTTATAACATAAGGAGATCATTTACAAATTGATAAGCTCTTAGTCATCCACTTGCTTTAACATGTGTCAAGTCAATAAGATACAACTTGTATCTTGAGTGTTCAACTTGATGACTTGATAAATATCTAGATATTATATTTGTATAAACATGACTCATACAAAATAATATCTTCTTCGTTCTTATCTTTGTAGTAGCAGAGTGACTCATTGATTCAGCAGTTACTTCATTTGAACTATCAGCAGGATTGTAATACTATCAGCAGGAACACTAATCAGCAGAAACAATACACTATCAGCAGGAATGAGGTTTTTGCACTATCAGCAGAGTGTTCTGGTTTATCAGCAGAGTGCTCTGGCTAATCAGCAGAGTTCTCAGCAGGAACAGAACTTTGCTCTTGAATCAGCAGTACCTTCATGGTCTAGCAGTACCTTGTTCTTGAACTAGCAGTACCTTGCTCTTTGGACCATCAGTACTATAAAATACACTAGCAGTACCTTGTTGGTCTAGCAGTACCTTGCTCTTGGACCATCAGTACCTTGTATTTTGCTTATCATTCAGTATTCTATATGTTTCATTCTTTTTGTTTGTGATATCAAATCTATGGAATATTTAATTCCTTACAATATCCTTTCATTGCTTTCTAGTATATTCAGTATGAGAAGAAGCCCATTTGCTCACTCATAACTGATCAAAACACTTAGGCATAATTTATATCCAAATAGGGGGAGATTGTTAGGTCCGTCAGTACCCAAGCATCCTGTTGTTGGGTCCGTCAGTACCCAAGCATCCTGAAAAACAGGATTTGGACACAAATTAGCCAAGTGTTAATTAACCTTAAACAATCTCAAGTCACTTAGTGAACAGTCACTCAGTGAGTTGCCTTCAAGATGCTTAGGACGAGTCTAAAAAGAAAGATTCACCATTTAGTGAGGCGGAACTCCCTGAGTGTCACTTAAGCCAAAGAAGAAGGTAATAGGTTCAGTGAGTATTTGACAAGAACTCACTGAACCCCAGTCTCCTCAACAACTATAATGATTGAAGACAGAAGACTGAAGGCGAAGCCTGAAGATCTAAATTCTGAAAGAAAGGCGGGATTAGGCGGAAAGAGTTTCAAAAGATAAGGAAAAGTCTTATCGGGCCGAAAGCAAACTTTCCCTTAAAACACGGCTAAAAGTCAAGAAGGTTCATCGCTGACACTTCTTGGAAATGACAAATACTGTGTATGTTGTCAGACTAGCTAGGTTATCCGTTTTGCACGTCTAAACATGTGATCTTTTATACTTGTGTATAAATAGGAACAGAATGAGAAAAGTGGGATAAGTTTTGTGCATTAAAAGCTTAGACTTTCACAAAACCACTATTCTCCTCCAAAGAGCAATCAAATCCCTAAGATAGCTCAGTGGGTCATTATAGGTGCCACTCAAGAATAACTTGAGTTTAGAGAGGAGAACAAACCATACATTTTCTATTCAATCCCAAGTGTTTATTCCGCAAACACTTAGGTAATAGATTCTTTTGATTGATTTCTAATAAGAATTTAAACGTTGAAAAACTTGTGTTTTTTATATTTACGTTTTACTTATTTGTTATAATTAATCATTACATTAATCTTAGTCATAAACACAATTAGATTAACTTTGTAGTTACTTCTAAGTGTGCAAAGGGAACAACACTGTTGTTTATTGGTTTGTGAATGTTAGCTTAATGTGCTCATCATTTTTAAAATTTTGAATGGTGTTGCAGTTTAATGAAGCGTCAGGTCTTCCAACTAATTTAGATTTCGGAAGGACTGTCTCTTAGTTTATGCATGCTCTGTGGTGTGATTTTCGATGCCTGCGAAACGTATTAGTCAAAGGTAATTTTGTAGTACTATTGTCCATTTGTGTTCTGTATCTGTTTAAGAGTGTTTGTGTGCCTTGTATATGCATAAACGATTATTGATATAACCTTGGGTTAAATTGATTGGATTTGAAGTTTTTGGGGAATTCAAACTGAATTTACCCCTCATTCCTGTTATTGTAGGATGTGGCAGCCACAAAAGGAAATGAATTTGAAGCCTACTTTCTCAAGTATTGAGCCATGCATAAACTAAGCATCCACGCGCCTTCATTTGTGTAGCAAAGCAAATAGCTTTAATGTGTAGAAGGTTTGTCCAGCGGGTGCTCTTAGCCAGGATTTAATCTACTTTTCTGTTATTTATTTCAAACGACTGCTGCAAATAATTATCATTATTGCTATGTACAACAAACAGGTTATTCAATAGCCAAATAGCTGTGACTGAAGATAAGATGTCGCCATGGTGTGATGGGATCATGACCTGACTTCTTAAAGACCTGTCAAGCAACCAGTTGCACCATTCAGCGAAACACTTAGATTAGAGAGTTAGGGTACTCATGTTTTTCAGCAGAGGTAAATTAAGCAATCCCAAACACTCATATTTTCTTATTTACTTGAAAATTATGAGCCGCTTAGTCTTTTCCAAACACAATAAACTGTTAATTTTTTTTATTTCACTTTGATTTAAAATTACGCTAAAATTGCTTGATCTCTTAAGTTTAACCAAGGTCTAGGACCGAAAAAGGAAACAATACAGTTTTTCTAACAGTATCGTCTGTCAATGTAGGCTTCATTTTATCTCAAATGGGTTGAATCATATAAATTAGCCTAAAGGATAACGGGTGAACGAGTTAAACAATCTGAAAGTCACTTAAAGCTATTATTTTTAGTCAAACACATTCACTTCACGGAAGAGCATTATATGGCATATTAACTTTCTTCCAACATTTTTTTAACTTCTGCGCTTCTGTGAACAAGACTTCCCTATTAGAAACGCAACATTAGCCGAGGACTTATCCAATATGGAGGGAGGTGGTTCATCCCACTTTGACCTGAGACCTGGTGGTGGCTCAGAAAGGGTGCAAATAGAGAAACTAAGAAGAGATGTTGACGAAACCTCTTAATGGCTTCAATTGCTGAAAAGAGCCTATCAGATGACTACAATAGCCTGGAAGAAGCAAAGTATTAGTTATAACTTGGGTTAACAAGCTATAGTCTCATTGTATAACAGCTTCCTCACCAACTTACGTATGTGGTATGCTTCAAAAGAAAACTTTTATGTATATGCATTTATGTGTTTAGATAAAAACTAGAAGCATAGTTGTTGTAACATGGCTGCCAAAGAGTGCACATACACTCTTACGTCTTAACGGGTATATCATAACCAAAGTTTAGCTATTATTCAGAAGTTTCTGGATTCAAAATGTTATGAAGCATGGTTGAGTTTGTAATAGATTAGAAGCTGAAATGTGCTTAAGGCCATAAAACCATGTCATCCTTTTATTTATACAGATCCTGTGGCAATTGTCTTATATGTATGTATCATGCTTATCTTTTGTACCGGAACACCTAAAGCACATGAAATTCCGAAAGCACACGTCGTATCCTTAACCCGCTGCCAAAAACTAATACCCGTTCATATGCAAGATCGATGCCCCGCCGCAACGCGGTGGACCGCAGCCATCCTCGTTACCAATACATAAGTTGACAAGTAACTAGTTACTCCATCCCATATTAATTGTTCACATTTTCATTTTGAGTTGTACCAAATTAATTATCTACTTTCAAAAATAGATAGAGAATTTAGTTTGAGTTTAACCTATTACTATCACTTGAAGTTATTATTAAAAACATGAAAGCATGGCCGAGCAACGGGTCAAACCCGACCCGAACCGACCAAAATAGAAAATCAAATAAGGGTAAAACGTGAACCGAGTAAAAGCTATTGAACCGAAACCGAACCGAATAAGGTTAGGTCGACTCGGTTCGGTTTAGCTCTTTCGAACCAAATAAGTGTGTTCTGACCGAACCGAACCAAGTAATTAGAAATAATTATACAAAACCGAAAACCAAACCGAATAAGGCCGATTTGGTTCAGCCCAGTTTCGGTTTGGGTCGATTTTCGGGTGATTTTGCCTAGCCTTACATGAAAGAAGTTTAAATTAATTAGTTGAAGGTAAAATTATCATTTTACAAAAAGTCAGAAAGAGAAAGTTGTAATGCTTATGTTTTTCTTAAACTGTGTATTTTTTATGGGTGGACAATAACTTTAAAATAGAGGGAGTAAAACTTTTGTTTTCTTCGCAACAACTTTTGTTTTCATAAAGATAATCAAAATAGTCATTTGATTCTGAATTAACTATTAAAAGAATTACTCAATTTGACAAGTAAGTAAAAATTTGTTTGTTACCAACTTAATTCAAAAACATGACTTCAGATTTTATTTTTTGTGGAAAACTAGAAGGGGGGTTGAATAGTTTTACGTCTTTTTAATTTTGTTATAAAACCTTTGTTTACTTTTAAACACTTAAATTCAAGTTTATGTGAAATCTAATACTTGAACAATATTGTTAATTGTATGTGTACCCTTTTAGATTTGTTATAAAAGTTTTGCTTTCATGAATGGAGTTTTAAATTGATCTTTATGTGAAATCAACTTCTAGATAATACTAACAATTATATATGCCTATATGTATGAAAGTAATGACGATATAAATAAAGATGTAAGTAAGAGATGGAAAGATCTAACCGAGACACGAGGGATTTATAGTGGTTCGGCTACAAGGACACCTTCCTTGCCCTACTCCACTCCCCGAGCACCTAGCTCGAGAGTTTTCTTCACTACTTCAACAAACTCCCTTATGGCGGAGAAAACCTTACACAACTTTAGCTTACACCGGTTTAACGACACAAAGCTAGATGTCGGGTTCTAATCGTAGCTAGAACCAATCTCACAACTTCACACAACTTATTCATAACTTCTTCACACCGGCTTCACAACTTCTACACTACGGCTTCACGACTTCTACACTACGGCTTCACAACTTCTACACTACGGCTTCACAACTTTTACACTGCGTCTTCACTACTTCTACCCTACGGCTTCACAACTTCTATGCTACGGCTTCATAACTTCTATGTTATGTCTTCACAACTTCTATGCTACGTCTTCACAACTTCTATGCTACGTCTTCACAACTTCTTCACAACGCAACTACTTCACAACTTCACAATACTTCTATACTACTTCTTTACACCACAACTACTTATACACCTTCTGTAACACCCCAACCCGACAAGGGCAAAGATGTCACAAATATATGGTTTCACATCATAACAAACATAGCATTCAAAAATAAAACAGCGGAAGTCTTAACATTAAATCCAAAATAAGTCAACATGACTTATATCAAATGCAAGACAAAATAACTGAAGTACAAAATTCAATATTCAAATGCCTAAACAATGGCATATCAAAATAAATAGAAATCCAGATGGTAAAGCTAAAATCACTAAGGTCAAAACTCCAAGTCAGATTGCTCTCATCCCAAAGCTAAAACCCAGCTTCCTAGCTTAAGTACCTGCCGCAGGAAAAGAAATGCGGCTGAGCTACTAGAGCTCAGTGAACAGATATATAGATAACAGAAATGATAACAGATAGCAGTACAGAACAAATCAGAAATACAGATCATACAGATACAGAATCAAAGTGAAAGAATAGGAAAGGGAATAGGGAAAAAGAAAAGAATGAAGAAGAGATAATGAAACAAATCAGGTTTAGGGAAAACAGAAATCCATCACGAGCCCAGATAACAGATAATACCATAGCATAACCATATAATGCAACAAACCTGTGTAGAGTGGCCAACTCCCAGATAATGTGAGAGACGTGTATCGCACACACCATCAGTCACCAGATATAATAATAACATATAACATAAACAGATAACAGATAATAGATAACAGAGTCAGAACTAGGATGCATCCATGCGCCCCCGGTGGCCAGAAACTCCTCAGAACACACCAGATAAAATAAATTAGGGACGGGATAGGTCATCACTCTCCTACCCTAGAGTCATGCCATCGGTGCATCAATGACATGGACATGAAACCCTCATGCCTAGTGATTGGCTCGGATATCAAACTGTAGGTCAGAGGTCAGAGGTCAAATGAACTATCAAAATCAGAACGTCATGTCTTAAGGGTACATGGCAAAAAGGTTCATGATAAAGTCCAGAAATATCAAAGGTTCAAATCAGAGTTTAAACAAAGGTTCAGAATAGAGAATCATAGCAGAAGGTTCAAACAAAGGTTCAAGTCAAACAGATCACAACAGAGATTCACAAACAGAGGGGAACATAGCAATGGTATAGGGAATCCTAATAAGGAAAATGAAATACTGAGAGAAAAGGGAAAGAAACACCCTTACTGAAATAGGGCAGAATATCTGTACCTTATTAGCACAGCAGACAAGCAAACAAACACAGAAACAAGATCAGGACTTCTCCTTCTTCACACCTAAGGAAGAGGAAGACAGAATTACTACAGATTCTAATTCAGATTATTACTTTTAGTTTATCTCTTCATTTTATGTACTTTCTATTTTTAGTAACTTTCCAGATTTAGTAAGTTCCCAGAATTAACAGATATTATCATTTCAGATTAGGTTAAACCCTTATTCAAAGATTATTATGGAATAACAGTATATTTTATCAAGTTACAGAAGTTTAGGGTTAATTATGACAATTATACAAAGTTTAGGGTTTTAAATGTAACTTCATCAATTTCCAAGGTCATTAGTGAAAATACTTTAAGTTACAGAATTATATACTCATTTTATTCAGAATTACATTTTATTCCCTTAAGTTTCACAATTTACAGATTACACCCCTTTAGTTACATAATTTACAAAACCAACCTTATAATTACATATTTTACAAATTAAACCCTACAATATCCATAATTACCAACCAAGCATATTATATTTCATAATTACAGAATATACCATCAGAATTTAGTACATTACAGATTAGACCCCTCAGAATTCAGAATTTACATATTTAGTCCTTTAAGTTTACAAAACATATATATTAAATCATAATTCATAACAATTACAAAATTAGCCCATAAACCCTCAAAATTACACAACATCCTTTTTATATCAGTATTAACTCAAAGTAACTTCAAGATTTCAGATTTACACTTTTGGTCCCTCTCTTTTTAATTAATTTAATTCGTACCCTTGAAAATCCATTTAATTCATTATAATGCAATATTTACACTTAGGACCCCAAGGTTATATTTTTCACACATTCTTACAGATGTATATGACATTAAAAAAATATCCCAGAAGTTTCAAAGTTGGCAAAATAGGTCCTTATACTTTTTATTTTAAATCGGCTAGACTTTTTAGAAACAATTACAAACCCTACTATTTACCGATCATTGCACCATCATTAATTCATCCTTAAAACACCTTTAATGATCAGATTTATGCCCAAGAAACCTAACCCTAATAACCCCGATTTGTATTTTATTTGTTTTCTTTGTTTTCACAAAATCCGGTTATACATAAAATTCACCACGTTAAATCTAGGCTTCCAAAAATCAAACTCATATTTTTCCCAGATCATATGACTTATAAAGAACCCACGAAAAATAAATAGCATGCCCAGAAAAATCGTTTAACATATATTTGATTTTTACGTACGTTTTAGACATCAAAATTACCACGACATGATCTAGGCTACCATAAATCATTCTAACATTTTTCCCAGGTCTATTACTTCATATGAGGTCTAAATAAAATATTCATCATGCCCAAAAATTCGGATTACATATATTTGAGATTTACGTGTTCTATGATCATAATTTTTTCATACGCATAGATTAGCTTGCATGATTTGATTCACATAATTTATATGAGTTATAAAACATGTAAAGATCACAGGAAAATTGCTATATAAATTTTAGAATGTGTGGTTTAGTCGTATGAATTATATACCTTGCGTATGGCAATTCGACAAGAAAAATAGAACCAAGAACGAACCAGCGAAATCACGCACCAACCCTTATTTTTCCTAGCTTGCTTGCACCTCCAAGAACCCCAGAAAATTGCTTGTTCACGTCCAGAAATTGTGTGGCTGCCTTGGTCGAATTTTTGGTGTCGCTAGGGTTTTTTAGTTTGTTTTTGCGATTAGGTTTTGTGAAGAAAAATAAAAAGGATTTGTTTATAACTTGTAAAACCGACTTAGGGGGGCAAAGAATCAGTATTTTCGGATATTAGAATCATAATATTATTTGGATTGATTTTGCTTAACCTTTTCTTAATTTACTTTTCACATAATACTTAATATAAGGATTTACTAATTATATTTATTTTAGTTTTATTTATTTCGGAAATTATAATAAATGTGTATGTTATAATAATTTTTTGAACATTCAAAATGATGTAACATTGTCCCAGAAATTAGTTTGTTTCAGATATAGTTCGATTTCAGAAGTTTTGGAATTGTTTCAGAATTTATAAGTTATTTAATTAGGTTTTTTGTTATCAGGGGTAATTTGGTCATTTTACGGGTTATCTGAATTTCAGGTATTACAACTTCTTCCCCACTAACAAAAATTTCATCCTCGAAATTTGCAGAAAGCAGAAGGAAAAGAGAGAGCAGAAACAAAACAAGACATACCAGATTAAAACGAGAAGTGCGGATAACTAGCTCGTATCGATTCCTCGGTTTCCCAGGTAGCCTCACGCTCCGGGTGGTTCTTCCAAAGAATCTTTACGAACGGAATAACTTTATTCCTCATGACTCGTTCCTGACGATCCAGAACCGCTTTCGGCTCTTCAGACAAGGACATATCAGGTTGGATCTGATCAAGCGGATAAGATACTACATGCAACGGATGATAATTGTATCCCCTCAGAAGAGATACATGAAAAACGTTATGCACATGAGATAGCTGAGGAGGTAAAGCCAGATGATAAGAAACCTCCCCAATACGCTCCAGAATTTCAAACGGTCCAATAAATCGAGGACTCAACTTGCCCTTGATTCCAAAACGCTTAACACCACGGAAAGGAGATACTTTCAGAAATACCCGATCACCTACATTGAATTGCAGATCCCGACGATGCTTATCAGCATAACTCTTCTGACGAGCTCTCGCCTCCTTCAATTTCTCCCTAGCCACAGCTACCTTTTCATTAGTGATCTCGATCATTTCAGGACCCTCAATCAGACGTTCACCTACTTCATTCCAACAAACAGGAGCCCTACATTTCCTACCATACAACATCTCGAAGGGAGCCATACGGATACTCGCATGCCAACTATTATTATAAGCAAACTCCACTAAACACAAATACTCATCCCAACTACCGGTCCATTCCAATGCACAAGCCCGTAACATATCTTCCAAAGTCTGAATGGTCCTCTCAGACTGACCATCAGTTTGGGGATGAAATGCAGTACTGAACTTAAGACGAGCGCCCCAAACTTTATGAAGTCCTTTCCAGAAACGCGAAGTGAAACGAGGATCACGATCAGAAACAATAGACGAAGGCATACCATGCAATCTAACGATTTCCTGCTGAAAAATCTCCGCCAACTGACTGACACTATAGGTCATACGGATAGGTAAGAAATGAGCGGATTTAGTCAGCCGATCAACGACCACCCAAATCGCATCATGTCTTTTACGAGTAACAGGCAGACCAGAAACAAAGTCCATGGAAATCTCATCCCATTTCCATGCCGGAATCTCCAGAGGCTGTAACAAACCACTAGCCCGCTGATGTTCAATCTTAACTTGCTGACAAGTCATACATCTAGCCACGAATAACGCCACATCTTGCTTCATACCGTTCCACCAGAAATGCTGCTTAAGGTCCCGATACATCTTGGTAGAACCAGGATGAATAGAGAAATGAGAGCTGTGAGCCTCAGTCAACACAGCCTCACGCAGATCAGAATCATTAGGCACACATAACCGATCCTCATACCAGACAACTCCATCATCATCAACTCTGAATTCAGTTTGCTTACCCTCTTCAATATTTTGAACAATAGCCCAGAGCTCACCATCATCTTTCTGAGCCTCTTTAATACGCAACATCATATTTGACTCAATCTTTAAGCTAGCCCAGTAACCAACATCACGACGAACACACAACTCAACATCCAAACGCTCCAAATCCTTGAGAACATGCGGATCAATCTCCAAACTAGCAACCATTCCAGATTTACGACTAAGTGCATCAGCAACCACATTAGCCTTGCCTGGATGATACTGGATGTTCGTGTCGTAATCCTTAAGAAGCTCTAACCATCTACGCTGCCTCATATTAAGCTCCTTCTGAGTAAAGATGTATTTGAGACTCTTGTGATCGGTGAAGATATCACACGATTCGCCATACAAGTAATGTCTCCAGATTTTCAATGCAAAAACAACAGCTGCTAACTCGAGATCGTGAGTCGGATAATTTTCTTCATAGGGTTTCAATTGCCTCGAAGCATAGGCAATCACCTTGCCGTGTTGCATAAGCACACAACCCAAACCCTTCTTAGAAGCATCACTATAGATTTGGAAACCTCCAGATCCCGATGGTAAAGTCAGAATAGGTGCAGACACCAATTTCCGTTTCAACTCCTCAAAACTCTGCTCACGCTCATCAGTCCATACAAACTTTTCACCCTTCCGCATCAACTGAGTCAAAGGCAAAGCTAACTTAGAAAATCCTTCAACAAAACGCCGGTAGTAGCCAGCTAATCCCAGAAAACTCCTGACTTCAGTCACAGTGGTAGGTCTCGGCCACTTGGTGATAGCCTCAACCTTAGATGGATCCATGGTGATACCATCTGCAGACACAACGTGACCAAGGAAAGCTACTTGGTTCAGCCAGAACTCACATTTAGAAAATTTTGCGAATAATTTCTGCTGCCTCAGAATACCCAGAACAATACGCAAATGCTGCTCGTGCTCCTCAGACGATTTAGAATACACCAGAATATCATCAATGAAAACGATGACGAACTTATCCAGAAATTCATGAAAGACCCGATTCATTAAATCCATAAACACAGCAGGAGCATTTGTTAAGCCAAAAGGCATAACCAGAAACTCATAGTGTCCATAACGGGTACGGAAAGCAGTCTTAGAGACATCCTGCTCTTTAACCCTCAGTTGGTGATAACCAGATCGCAAGTCAATTTTAGAGAACACCTTGGCTCCTTGCAGCTGATCAAACAAGTCATCAATGCGAGGAAGCGGATAACGGTTTCGGATGGTAATACGATTTAACTCACGATAATCAATGCACAACCGCATACTACCGTCCTTCTTCTTCACGAAAAGTACCGGAGCACCCCATGGCGAAACGCTAGGGCGAATAAAACCACAATCCAACAACTCTTCCAGTTGCTCCTTTAACTCCTTCAGTTCGATAGGTGCCATCCGGTACGGAGCCTTAGAGATAGGTTCGGCACCGGGAATCAGATCAATAGCAAATTCAACTTCTCTAGCCGGAGGAAGACCAGGAAGTTTCTCAGGAAAAACATCGGCAAAATCCCGAACAATGGGAACATCAGAAATATCAGAAGTCTCAACAGATGAATCCTTAACAGAAGCCAAATAGCCTTGGCAACCATGAGATATCAAGGTCCGTGCCTTCATAGCAAAGATGATTTTAACAGATTTCAGAGGGCGGAATCCATGATAAATAAATTCAGGATGGTTCAGATCTCCAAAAATCACATTCCTAGCATGACAGTCAATGGTAGCTCTATGGGAAGCCAACCAATCCATGCCCAGGATGACATCGAAATCAATCATATCCAGGGGAAGTAAGTTAGCCGGACGAATCCGGTCATCAAAGCGCAGAGGACAGTTAACATATACATGATCGAGAAGGACACTGTGTTTCATTGGGGTGGAAATAGATAGTTGGTTTATTAATGGTGTTGGAGTCGTTTTAAGTTTCTTAGCCAGTTTTACGGATATAAAAGAGTGTGTTGCGCCGGTATCAAATAATATGAATACAGTATGATCACCAATATGCAGAATGCCAGTAATGGTACCTGATGCTTTAGATGCCTGATCCCGAGTAGTCGAAAACACACGGCCTGTATTCGGAGGAGGAGGAGGAAGATACTGCATAGCTGGGGTCGGATTATGCTTAGGGCAATCCTTCACCCGATGTTCAGAAGACCCACATCGGAAACATGCACCAGAAGCCCTACGACACGGTCCGGGATGACTCTTCCCACAAGTAGTACAGATAGGAGGAGGAGGTAAAGTCTGAGAACCCGATCCAGAACCTTGAGACTGCTGCTGATAACCCTTGGAAGGCTGATCCTTCCACTGTTTCTGACTGTCACTGCGTCCATGACGATCACTCCCCTGCCTAGAAACCGACCTCGAATCCTGACCCTTCGAGTCGTGCCTCTTCTAATCATAACTCCTGCCTGACTGACCCTGATAGTCACGTCCACGATCTGACTGACCTCGCTGTTCAAAGTTCCTACCAGAATACCCCTTGTTGTCCTGATTCTGACTCTGCTACTGAACCCAGTCGCCATCACGGTTTCGCTTGTGACCAACTCCCTCATGAAAAATCTCAATGTTGCGAGCTGCATCGCAACATGCTGACGGATCCTGAAACTCATCATTAAGAACACGATCGAGCACCCACCTAATTCAGTAGCAAAATGGAAAAGTGCATTAGGGTCTATTGGTACCAAACATCAACTTTATACAGGTTACTAACCTTTTGAGTCCCCATTTGAATTACTTGGCTTGACGCCTTAAATCTCCAGCAGTGGGGCCCACAAAGCTGACCAATCTCTGAAACCGCTCCAGATATTCCCCTGCGGTCTCAGAATCTAGCTGGGAAATAGTGTTGTACTCTCGAATAAACCTCTGCTGCTCAGAGTCAGGGAAGTACCGATTATAGAATGTAGTGCGGAAATCAGCCCAAGTACAACCGAGAACATACGGATCGCCTCCTTTAGATGCCTTGTGCGCCTTCCACCAGTTAAGTGCATCACCTTCAAGCTTAAACACAGCCAGACGAGTCTTAAACTCGTCCTCACAACCTAGCACCTCAAACAGTTTCTCCATGTGGGTAATCCAGTCCTCTGCAGCATGAGGAGTAGCAGCAGAACTGAAAGACAACGGCTTGATTTTATTGAAACTCTCAAGCCACCCATTAATGGTAGTGGGTCGGCCCCCACCACCAGAAGAACTGCCAGCACCTCCAGATGAACTAGCTCCACCACTGATAAGCCGGTTGATCACCGCATCAGTGTTAAGGCCGGGTAGCAGATTGGCTATAGCATTAGCCACCATAGCCTCCAGATTGGGGATTTCAGCATCCCCTCCAGCATTATACTCCTGGTGACGAGTGTTAACCATCTATAGAATTATGAAGACGATTAGTAAGATCAAGCAAAATATGACAAAGCAGAATAAGGAAAAAGAGTACGCGAAAGGAAACCTAATGTCTACCCAATCCTCACAGGTCAATGGCCTAAGCCTACGGTTTCGGATGCCTGTTGCTCTGATACCACAAATTGTAACACCCCAACCCGACAAGGGCAAAGATGTCACAAATATATGGTTTCACATCAGAACAAACATAGCATTCAATAATAAAACAGCGGAAGTCTTAACATTAAATCCAAAATAAGTCAACATGACTTATATCAAATGCAAGACAAAATAACTGAAGTACAAAATCCAATATTCAAATGCCTAAACAATGGCATATCAAAATAAATAGAAATCCAGATGGTAAAGCTAAAATCACTAAAATCAAAACTCCAAGTCAGATTGCTCTCATCCCAAAGCTAAAACCCAGCTTCCTAGCTTAAGTACCTGCCGCAGGAAAAGAAATGCGGCTGAGCTACTAGAGCTCAGTGAACAGATATATAGATAACAGAAATGATAACAGATAGCAGTACAGAACAAATCAGAAATACAGATCATACAGATACAGAATCAAAGTGAAAGAATAGGAAAGGGAATAGGGAAAAAGAAAAGAATGAAGAAGAGATAATGAAACAAATCAGGTTTAGGGAAAACAGAAATCCATCACGAGCCCAGATAACAGATAATACCATAGCATAACCATATAATGCAACAAACCTGTGTAGAGTGGCCAACTCCCAGATAATGTGAGAGACGTGTATCGCACACACCATCAGTCACCAGATATAATAATAACATATAACATAAACAGATACAGATAACAGATAACAGAGTCAGAACTAGGATGCATCCATGCGCCCCCGGTGGCCAGAAACTCCTCAGAACACACCAGATAAAATAAATTAGGGACGGGATAGGTCATCACTCTCCTACCCTAGAGTCATGCCATCGGTGCATCAATGACATGGACATGAAACCCTCATGCCTAGTGATTGGCTCGGATATCAAACTGTAGGTCAGAGGTCAGAGGTCAAATGAACTATCAAAATCAGAACGTCATGTCTTAAGGGTACATGGCAAAAAGGTTCATGATAAAGTCCAGAAATATCAAAGGTTCAAATCAGAGTTTAAACAAAGGTTCAGAATAGAGAATCATAGCAGAAGGTTCAAACAAAGGTTCAAGTCAAACAGATCACAACAGAGATTCACAAACAGAGGGGAACATAGCAATGGTATAGGGAATCCTAATAAGGAAAATGAAATACTGAGAGAAAAGGGAAAGAAACACCCTTACTGAAAAAGGGCAGAATATCTGTACCTTATTAGCACAGCAGACAAGCAAACAAACACAGAAATAATGATCAGGACTTCTCCTTCTTCACACCTAAGGAAGAGGAAGACAGAATTACTACATATTCTAATTCAGATTATTACTTTTAGTTTATCTCTTCATTTTATGTACTTTCTATTTTTAGTAACTTTCCAGATTTAGTAAGTTCCCATAATTAACAGGTTTCCAGAATTAACAGATATTATCATTTTAGATTAGGTTGAACCCTTATTCAAAGATTATTATGGGATAACAGTATATTTTATCCAGTTACAGAAGTTTAGGGTTAATTATGACATTTATACAAAGTTTAGGGTTTTAAATGTAACTTCATAAATTTCCAAGGTCATTAGTGAAAATACTTTAAGTTACAGAATTATATACTCATTTTATTCAGAATTACATTTTATTCTCTTAAGTTTCACAATTTACAGATTACACCCCTTTAGTTACATAATTTACAAAACCAACCTTATAATTACATATTTTACAAATTAAACCCTACAATATCCATAATTACCAACCAAGAATATTATATTTCATAATTACAGAATATACCATCAGAATTTAGTACATTACAGATTAGACCCCTCAGAATTCATAATTTACATATTTAGTCCTTTAAGTTTACAAAACATATATATTAAATCATAATTCATAACAATTACATAATTAGCCCATAAATCCTCAAAATTACACAACATCCTTTTTATATCAGTATTAACTCAAAATAACTTCAAGATTTCAGATTTACACTTTTGGTCCCTCTCTTTTTAATTAATTTAATTCGTACCCTTGAAAATCCATTTAATTCATTATAATGCAATATTTACACTTAGGACCCCAAAGTTATATTTTTCCCACATTCTTACAGATGTATATGACATTACAAAAATATCCCAGAAGTTTCAAAGTTGGCAAAACAGGTCCTTATACTTTTTATTTTAAATCGGCTAGACTTTTTAGAAACAATTACAAACCCTACTATTTACCAATCATTGCACCATCATTAATTCATCCTTAAAACACCTTTAATGATCAGATTTATGCCCAAGAAACCTAACCCTAATAACCCCGATTTGTATTTTATTTGTTTTCTTTGTTTTCACAAAATTCGGTTATACATAAAATTCACCACGTTAAATCTAGGCTTCCAAAAATCAAAATCATATTTTTCCCAGATCATATGACTTATAAAGAACCCACGAAAAATAAATAGCATGCCCAGAAAAATCGTTTAACATATATTTGATTTTTACGTACGTTTTAGACATCAAAATTACCACGACATGATCTAGGCTACCATAAATCATTCTAATATTTTTCCCAGGTCTATTACTTCATATGAGGTCTAAATAAAATAGTCATCATGCCTAGAAATTCGGATTACATATATTTGAGATTTACGTGTTTTATGATCATAATTTTTTCATACGCATAGATTAGCTTGCATGATTCGATTCACATAATTTATATGAGTTATATAACATGTAAAGATCACAGGAAAATTGCTATATAAATTTTAGAACGTGTGGTTTAGTCGTATGAATTATATACCTTGCGTATGGCAATTCGACAAGAAAAATAGAACCAAGAACGAACCAGCGAAATCACGCACCAACCCTTATTTTTCCTAGCTTGCTTGCACCTCCAAGAACCCCAAAAAATTGCTTGTTCACATCCAAAAATTGTGTGGCTGCCTTGGTTGAATTTTTGGTGTCGCTAGGGTTTTTAGTTTGTTTTTGCGATTAGGTTTTGTGAAGAAAAATAAAAAGGATTTGTTTATAACTTGTAAAACCGACTTAGGGGGGCAAAGAATTAGTATTTTCGGATATTAGAATCATAATATTATTTGGATTGATTTTGCTTAACCTTTTCTTAATTTACTTTTCACATAATACTTAATATAAGGATTTACTAATTATATTTATTTTAGTTTTATTTATTTCGGAAATTATAATAAATGTGTATGTTATAATAATTTTTTTGAACATTCAAAATGAGGTAACATTGTCCCAGAAATTAGTTTGTTTCAGATATAGTTCGATTTCAGAAGTTTTGGAATTGTTTCAGAATTTATAAGTTATTTAATTAGGTTTTATGTTATCAGGGGTAATTTGGTCATTTTACATGTTATCTGAATTTCAGGTATTTATACACCTTCTTCACTACACACACTCACTACACTAGTCTAATTACTTATGTTCACACCTTATATACACACTTTACACAAATGAATGAATGATTTACAAAGTATACTTGACAAACAACTTAGGTAACAAGATGCTACTAAGTTGTAATACTTCTAGTCTTGATTGATAGAAGTTTTCTTCTTTTGCACTTGGATGATGGAAGCTTGGATCACTTGGAAACCAATGCTTAAGAGTATATGATCAAAGGTTTTAGAAAGGATTTAGAAAGATGTAAGAAGAGATTTAGAACAGAAGGTTTGGGGTGCAAAAGGTGAGGAAAAAGTCCAGAGATGAACCAGTATTTATAGGCAAATCTGAGGGGCTAGAGGAGCGGGGCGGTCCCCTTAAAATTAAGGGGGCCGCCTAGTAAAATTAAGGGGGCCGCCCAACTGGAACGTTGCTCAGATTTGTCTTTTTGTGGGGAAGGTTTTTCTGGAACATTTTTACCATTTTTGGTTGAAAATTTGAATTCATAAATTTATAAAGGATTAAACATTTTTATTTAATACAAAAAATGATTTTTTAAAAGATATAAAATGTTTTGGTCATTTTATAAAAAATCTAGTGATTAAGAAAATGTTCCTTTGATCATATAATGCATTAATCATTTGTTTATTCATACCTTAAGTGATTGAGTTGTAGAAATGAATATTTACAACTAAATACTTGTTTATTTGATAAGTTTATGTTAAATGAGTTTACATTTTGTGATTATCAAAACATAGAGATATGAATAAGTATTAATAATGTTTTTAGGCATTATTTATATCAACAATCTCCCCCTTTTTGATGATTACAAAACTTAAACTCATTAAATCCAAAATTTTATTTTTAGACAAGTATTTAGTGAGTTTATATTCACTTCTCCCCCTTTTTGTAGAATCAAAAAGGTTATGTCGATAATTTTTAGAAATAAAATTTGTCGGAACTAGAACTCCCCCATGATTTGTACTCCCCCTCGTTTGAGGGCATCAAGGAATCGAAATATGAAATACTTGCAAGAAAAATATTAGAAGCACAAGCATATATATCATAATATCACATATAAGAGCAACAAGCATAGCAATCACATATTAAGAACATGAAACAAAACATTCATTAATTCAAATTGATTATGTGAAAAACATAATCATTGATACAACATTTATTATGCTTAGAGCATACAATAAGTAAAAAATTTTAAATTGCCTAAGAGATCCATTTGACTTGCTTGCAACATAAAGACTTGAATTATATTGGATGGATGATGGTGGAGTGTTTGAAATGGAGGTGAGTGAGAGGGTGAGGATGTTGGATTAATGGAGATGTATTATTGGGTGCATGGAGGTTGGAGAGAGTGGTTGATGAGGCGAAAAGTGTACCGCTTTTAAGGGGTCATTTAAGCCTTAAATCATATTTATTTGATCAAATATTGCCCTAAATCGTTCCTTTTGTCATTTTAGGTACTTTTGAGGAGAAATCTGGAAAAGGAGGCATTTTGGACGTTTTTGGAGCATTAAAGTGAAGAAAACGGCAAAGTCTCAAAAATCGGCTAAAAGTTACTCTTGACGGCGTCAAGATTTACTCTAGACGGCGTCATGCCTTGGCAAGAAAAGTTGGATGTGAAATTTACTCATGACGGGCCAGTGAAAATAGCATGTGAATTCTGACGGCGTCACGCTTTAACTTGATCGAGGGCGTCACGGCTTAAATCATAAGGGGACGGCGTCACGTTCATGGTTAGACGGCGTCAAGCCTTGATAAGCCAGAATGGATTTTTGAAGAGCTAAAGAGGGACGGCGTCAAGAAGGTCATCCGGGAACCCTAAAAGCGGCGAGGTGACGGCGTCACACTCCATAAGGTGACGCCGTCAGATCCAAAAATCTATATATAGTTTTCTAATTTTTTTGTCATTAGAGAGGGCTTAGTGTGTGGAATTTTGGGATAAAACCCTAAGACGAATTCAGCTACTTTTTCAGGGCTTTTTGCCTTGAGATCTTCCATGTTTCATTGAAAGATAAGTTATCAATTAATCATTCAATATGTCTATGTGTTGTTTGATTCTATCTTATTCTTGTCTTTTGTTTAACATGTTAGGCTAATTTTATCTTGTGTTTGCTTAGATCTAATGAAACCTAGCTATTGATTATTGGTTGTTAGTGTGTTATTAGTTGTATTGGATGATTGTTTATCTATGTTAGGCTTAAGAAAACTGGCTAACTTCCTATTCGGTAACTTGCTTGAACGTCTTAAGAAACATGAACCAAATGCGTACTAAAGGTTTTTATGGTTGTATTTAATGCACAAGCGAATTCTAGTGATCCCATGTTAGGAGCTTCCTAGCCGGCTCGACATAGGAGTGAAGTAGGAGCTTGTAGAGTTGGGGAAGTAAGTACGCCACCCCACGAATGGTATTAAGGAATACACCCGTCATCCACGCAACTAATACACACTAATTAACCGGTAAAAGATAGTTAGGGAGTAAGGAAATCTAAGTAAACACATTTCTCTACACATAAGTTTCTCACCACATTTTATTTTCAGTTATTTAATTTATTTGCATTCGTAGTAATTTGGGTTAGTTGACTAGCAACTAATTCCGCCCACTCCTTCAAAACCCGAGATTTTACTTGCTTTCATAAAATTATAAAAACATAAAAAAGAATCTTCCTCAACCCTTAGGCCTAATTAGAGTAGCCTTTCATACCTAACGAACACTATTCCCTGTGGAGAACGATCAATCCCCCGTACTTACCACTACACTATACTACATCGGTCAGGTACACTGCCTGGTGGGGTTGTAAGCCTCTTGAGATCCCTCGAGAGGTAAAACCTGTTGTAAGGTTACAAAACCACGCAATCAAGTTTTTGGCGCCGCTGCCGGGGAATAGTTATTGTTTAGGTTGAATTTTTATTTTATTAGGTCTACTCACTAGATTCCTTTCTAGTGAGATTTTTATTTTATTTTTCTAGGTTTTCTTTAGTCTATCTTATTTCTTTGTTTGTTTGTTCGTAATTTCCATTGACTCTTCCGTTCACCATTATGGAGAACGCGAATCCACCATACTACCAACCACGTAATTCACCCACTCCATATGACATCTTGATGTTTAAACAACATAAAGATGAACCTCTCTATGATGCATGGACTCGTTTTAAATATTTACTCCAAAAAGTCTCTCATCATAACTTCGATTTTTGGTCCCTAACTCAAATCTTTTACAATCATGTCGACCGACATGCCCAAAGGGACATTTACCATATTGCCGGCAGGGATATTAGGGAATTAAGTGCTGAGAAAGCATGGGAAGCTATTGAAGAGTGTGCCCAATATTATTATATAGTAGACAACCCAACAAACGTTAGTACAAGTCAATTGACCACAAATTTCGAGGATCATGAAACAAGTTTGTTTGGGGATGAATACATTAGTGTTGAGATACCTAAGTGGTTGTCATGTAATGCCATAGTACAAAACAAACACATAGGTGACCTTGATGTGACGGAGGATTTAGCCGAACATGATCACATTGATCAAAAAGACCTAGGTTTTGTGATTGATGACGTCGAATCTCAAGAAACACATGATGAATCTTTTAGGCAGTTTGAATATAGCAGTCAGAATATTGAGGATGATCCTTATGATTCGGACATAGAAGTTGAGATGCCTAGAGAAGCACTTGAGATACTTGGGAAAATGTTAGGGTTAGATCCTACTAAAACGCATGATGAAGATATAGGTGATCTTGATAAGATGGACGATAGAGTAGAAAATCTAAGACCACCAAGTACCCCACAAGTCCTACCATCATTTGAGGCACATACACCGCCCGTGACTTACCCGAAAGAAGTAGAAGAGACTATAGGAACCCCAATAGAGGTAGAGCCCTTGGACCAAACAAAACTAGAAGAAATAGGTTTGAATACTTGTAGTCATAACCTTTCTTTTAGTTCTATGGAAGTTCCTAGTTTTGATGAACCGGAGCCTAAACCAAAACCGTTACCTAATCTTCCATCCTTAGATGTGAACTTAGGAATTGAAAAAGGTCCCGATCCACCCATCAAACCATGTAGTCTGGGCAATGTTAAGATTAAGGTAGTAGACTCTAAGCCTTGTAGAGAGGAAGCTAACATAGGAGTGAACCATGACCTTACATACTTACATCACCCATTCATGATTGATCACAAGAAACATTATGGGTTTAAACCGGGTCTATTGGGTCAAGATGGATTCCCAATTAGGAGTCTCTCGAAGTTGTTAGAAAATGATCCCTTTTTAGGAGAAAACTTTAACTCACCCATTGACCAAAGTGAACTAGGTAAGGTTATGATGAAAGGAGCACACCCCTTTGAGCATATAATTCATCCACCACTCTTTCCTCACGTGGCATACTCCTACCGAGCTGGTGTGTATCGCTACTATCACCCGCACTTAATCCTAAGTGTAGGGAAAACCTCTCCTTTATCCATTAAATAAGGGTAGAGTCAGGCTCGTGACTCGAACAAAAACAAGCGCTCTTGGGAGGCAGCCCAAGCTTTATTTGCTTTATTTGTTTGATTGTTTGTTTATTTAATTTTATTTGTTTCCGTATGTGTGTTTAATTTTTATCATTATTGATTCATGTTCAAAATTTAATTGTGAAAATGCTTTATTTTGTTTTTAACTTCGTCTTAACTACATATAAAGGTATTTTGCAAAAGATAAGTGTAAGGGAAATCTAAATCGGTTTATTAGAACACAAATTAACATGAATCGTAATAATAATAAATTAACATACATATTAATGTGTGTCTGAGTCAAATGCTTGTATCGAGTCATAATGATGTTTTGCAGGATTTCCAGGAAGTAAGGTAAAGGTTTTTCCAGAAATTTTCCGGAAACTAAAAATGAAAATTTTTGTCAGGTCATTTCTGACGGCGTCAGGGGTTATAACCTGACGGCGTCAGATTTAATTTTCAGAAATTTTTGAAAGTTTTGTTTTTAGAAAAGTTTTTATTAAAATCTCCAACTTATAATCTCCAAGAATCTGCAAAATTATCATTCCACAAGCATTATATCCTTATATATAGATTTTTTCCCGCCGATGTTATGCAGGTTTTCGTGTTTGTTTTCTCAGGTTTAACAGGTTATTTTGGACAAGGAGATGTTTTTGAATCAAGCTTATGGCGATGCATTAGTCATGGAGCTTCAACATTCTCTTTGGAGGAAGATTTAACCGTGTAATTTCATTATCCACCGAACGAATCAGGGGAGTATTTGATTTCATTCTTTTACTTTATGCTTTTACATCTTGTTATTTGAACATTGGGGACAATGTTCATCTTAAGTGTAAGGGGAGGGTAAAAGTACGATTTTAGAGAATGCTATTGCGCTTGATTTTTGTTTGTTTGATGGTAGATGTGTAATAAAACTGGGATAAATACTTGTTAGGGCAATTTTAGTGCCAAATTTAAAATTTTTTACAACATATAGGAGTGAAACTTTGATCTTAATGAGCGTCTCACGGATAGGAGTTATATAACTAGCACAAAAGCCGTACCACTAAAAAATTTTCCACCCCAAATATGTGAGGTTCGCCCCTAGAATTGGTAGGAAAAGCATTTATGCTATGATGTGTGTACCGGTAGCACTTAGATTCTAGAACTTGCGTTAGGACCATTCCAAGGCCACAAGTGAGACTACATTCGTGTAGTTAGATTTACTACATGATAAGAGGCATTAGGATTAACCCATTGTTTTACACCTGTGTTTTTGTTATAATTACTTTGGCTACATTGGTCAAGTAATTCTCCCACACCCTTTGCGTTGTACTCATTTTTAGTACACGATACCCCTAGTACACCCCTCAGAGCCTATCTTTTCGTTTCGACCTTTAAGCATTTTACTTAAAAGAAGAATTTGTTACACCCCACTAAAATGTACACCCAAATCGCCTTAGCCTACCTTGTATGCACTCATTTTTAGTGCATTATTGTTACAACATTTGTTTAAACCCAAGTTAATTATCTAGTTGATTACATGGTTGCTAAGTCGAGTCATATCCTTGTACATATTGTTTTGGGACGATTGGGACTCATGGGTAAAGTACTAGTGTAATGGAGTAATGGGGAAGAACATCATTTATTACCCCCATATGTGCTAAATATTTTAAAAGTACTCCAAGTTTTTCAATTATCTTAATTCGAGTCATTAGAATAGTTATTTGTAAAATTATGTAAAAGTTCAAGTGTAAGGGGGATGCAATGCCCCTATGATGTATTATTTTGGATGGTAGGGCAAAAGTGTATGCAAAAAAAAAAAAAAAAAAAAAAAAAAAAAAAAAAAAAAAAAAAATCGAAAAAATCAAGAAAAATACAAAAAAATGAGAAAAAGAAAAATAGAAAAAACATACGGACTACCATCCCGTTTTATTTTATGTTTGTTTTATATTTTTGTTATTTTGTTATTTCGTTTCTAGCTTAAGATCGAGTCTAGTCTTGGCTTAGCAACATTGTATAGTACATGTAATTGATCAAGATTTTTAACTCGCCACCAGTAAAATATCCTTTATCCAACAAAACCGTGTTTTCCTTTTCCCTACACCTAACGTTATAACCCATTTAAAAGCCCTCTTTGATAGTTTATCTTAGGTGCTTACGCCTAGTGGAGGAGGTTTTCGATCCTTTCCCAAGCCTATGGTAATCTATTTGCTATGACAGGTAGTGAGAGATATTTTCCGTTTTCATTTATGAGATTTATTTTGATGACACTTGAGAGATGTGAGTATCTAAACACTACTTGTGAGGTGCTAGTATGTAATCTCCGTGCTTATTATGATTGAAGTGGAACGATTATTTGTTGTAATTACTTTTATGTTAGCATTAAATGACCCCTAGCTTGTATTTTGATTAGAATAAAAGCGCATTTGCTTGAGGACAAGCAAATCTCAAGTGTAAGGGTATTTGATGAAGCGAAAAGTGTACCGCTTTTAAGGGGTCATTTAAGCCCGAAATCGTATTTATTTGATCAAATATTGCCCTAAATCGTTCCTTTTGTCATTTTAGGTACTTTTGAGGAGAAATCTGGAAAAGGAGGCATTTTGGACGTTTTTGGAGCATTAAAGTGAAGAAAACGGCAAAGTCTCAAAAATCGGCTAAAAGTTACTCTTGACGGCGTCAAGATTTACTCTAGACGGCGTCATGCCTTGGCAAGAAAAGTTGGATGTGAAATTTACTCATGACGGGCCAGTGAAAATAGCATGTGAATTCTGACGGCGTCACGCTTTAACTTGATCGAGGGCGTCACGGCTTAAATCATAAGGGGACGGCGTCACGTTCATGGTTAGACGGCGTCAAGCCTTGATAAGCCAGAATGGATTTTTGAAGAGCTAAAGAGGGACGGCGTCAAGAAGGTCATCCGGGAACCCTAAAAGCGGCGAGGTGACGGCGTCACACTCCATAAGGTGACGCCGTCAGATCCAAAAATCTATATATAGTTTTCTAATTTTTTTGTCATTAGAGAGGGCTTAGTGTGTGGAATTTTGGGATAAAACCCTAAGACGATTTTAGCTACTTTTTCAGGGCTTTTTGCCTTGAGATCTTCCATGTTTCATTGAAAGATAAGTTATCAATTAATCATTCAATATGTCTATGTGTTGTTTGATTCTATCTTATTCTTGTCTTTTGTTTAACATGTTAGGCTAATTTTATCTTGTGTTTGCTTAGATCTAATGAAACCTAGCTATTGATTATTGGTTGTTAGTGTGTTATTAGTTGTATTGGATGATTGTTTATCTATGTTAGGCTTAAGAAAACTGGCTAACTTCCTATTCGGTAACTTGCTTGAACGTCTTAAGAAACATGAACCAAATGCGTACTAAAGGTTTTTATGGTTGTATTTAATGCACAAGCGAATTCTAGTGATCCCATGTTAGGAGCTTCCTAGCCGGCTCGACATAGGAGTGAAGTAGGAGCTTGTAGAGTTGGGGAAGTAAGTACGCCACCCCACGAATGGTATTAAGGAATACACCCGTCATCCACGCAACTAATACACACTAATTAACCGGTAAAAGATAGTTAGGGAGTAAGGAAATCTAAGTAAACACATTTCTCTACACATAAGTTTCTCACCACATTTTATTTTCAGTTATTTAATTTATTTGCATTCGTAGTAATTTGGGTTAGTTGACTAGCAACTAATTCCGCCCACTCCTTCAAAACCCGAGATTTTACTTGCTTTCATAAAATTATAAAAACATAAAAAAGAATCTTCCTCAACCCTTAGGCCTAATTAGAGTAGCCTTTCATACCTAACGAACACTATTCCCTGTGGAGAACGATCAATCCCCCGTACTTACCACTACACTATACTACATCGGTCAGGTACACTGCCTGGTGGGGTTGTAAGCCTCTTGAGATCCCTCGAGAGGTAAAACCTGTTGTAAGGTTACAAAACCACGCAATCAGTGGTGGTGGAGAAATTGGAGGTGGAGAGTTTGGAACGGACCATGTTGGATGAGGGTTTTGATGTTGTTCAAGTGGGGATGTTGGATTAGATCTAGTGAGAAGATACTCAATCCAAGTGAAGTGCTCATTCAATGCAATGGTTTGCTGTTGAAGAAAGATGCAACAAGGACAATTGTTGACATGTTTCTCAACTTGGTTTATGTTGTGGGGTAATGAGGGAGAGCTAGATGAAGGTTGATCTAGGTTTCTTTGAGCAAGGTGTAGGGCAAGAAGAGCACTAAGCTCATGGGCTTCCTTGAGTTCTTCAATGAACTTCAAGTGTTCGGATGAAGGTGATGATGGTAGAGTGTTGTTGTTATGTGGGATGGTGTTTGCATATATCAATTCATTTCGAAGATAAAGAGAGATTCACATGAATTTTTAATGGGATCTAAGTTAAAACTACATAGTTTGCATGGGTTTTTCATCTAATGTTACATGCCTAATAACCTCATATTCACTTTTGCCTTATAAAATTTATAAAGTTATTAAAAACATGAAAACTGATAAGTTTAATAAAGTTCATATAATTTTTTTTTTTTTAATTTTAACAACTTAAGATTTATTAATTACCCATTTTTCTAGTTTTATGTTTTAACAAAATCGACACATGTGTTTTTATAGAAATTTTTTTGCTAGATGAAATTCATATGAGTTTGGACAAATTGTTTCAATTTACCTTCTTTTAACCAACGAATTTATTTGTCCTACATGATAAAGATTGAACACTTTCATTACTCCAATTTTAATTGTTTAAACATTGTTTTTTCATTTTCTTAAAAATCTTTTATTAGTGAGTTAAGATGTTGAGGTTGTAAACTACAAAACTTAAAATATCTCACATTTGATTTTAAGATAAATATCTCCACGTATTAACTAGGAAAACACCACCAGTCCACCATCTTGCCCCCCACCTAATTCACATTCACAATAAGTCAATAATTTTGTTAACGTTATTGTACACGAATACTCCTCGACCAAGACATTCATAATTGAACCCCACTTTCCACCATCCATTTACTTGCCACCACAAAATGCCATTGAAGTATACCACCACAGGTTATATATATCTTGTTTGATTAAGACACCATATATATCTTATTTTAATCATTGCTTTTTCTTGTATATTCAGATGAAAAATGCACACTTAAAAGTTGTAGCTAATTTTGTGCTTGAACATGTGTGCCAATAATTCATTGGTTGTATCAACCAGACTCATTTTTTCACAATCCAATGCGATACTGACGCATAAGTTAGGCACAAAATTAATCATGAATTTTAGGTCTCTCAATCTTTTTCCTATTTAGATAAAGAAAATAACTTAATAATGGAATTCGTATAAAAAACGTTAACATTTGTACATTACAAAAACTAAACAACATACATAATATGTATGTATATATATATATATATATATATATTATATATATATATATATATATATATATATATATATATATATATATATATATATATATACTAGACTTCAAAGCCCGCCCAATGGGCGGGCATGACTTGTAATTTCGTTAATTTTAAATCATGCCTTAATTTCGTTACATTTAACATAATAAAGTATAATTACTTTTATACAAAAGCAATAGAACACGGTTTAGTTTTTTGGGTTTAATTGTATGTTATAATTAACTTAAGTAATTATTTTATGTGTAATTTTAGGGATGAAATCTCGTTTATTAGAGCACCTTGAACACTGGCAGTATGATGTTCGGTTACATCAGTAACAATGGCAGTACCATGTTCTGTCCCATCAAAGTTTAAAGGAATATGATTTTTAACCTTCAACACTGGCAGTATCATGTTTTATTACATCACTGACATTGACAGTACCATGTTCTGTCTTACCAGAGTTTAAATGGATATGATTTTTTATTAGTTTGGTTTGTATTTGTTTGTTGATTAGTTCGAGTGTTTTGCTGATATTTGATTTTATTTCATACTCTGGCGGTATGATTTCACGCAAACAAAGTTAATAAACATCTAATGCTTAAGTAGCAAAGTGTCATGTGAAAAGTAATGAGGTTAATTTATTAAAAAATTAGAACATAAGTCTTTATTTTATTGTAAATAATCTAAAATGATAACATGAAACTTAAGTATTTATTGTAAATAATCTAAGATGATAACACGGGAAATCGTGTTCCATTTGTTCATAATTCATCTTTGCTGTCATCATCACTGGTTGTTTCATAATCAGTAGATCTGTCATTGATAAAGTTGCTGACATCATCGTCGTTAGAGTCATAACTGACACTATACGCGGCTGAATTTATTTCCCACGTTTCTTCGTCAACATCGCTGATGTGGATGATTCTACCGTGTACTTTTCCATCGATATCAGGCATCTCGTCCCACACGTTATTGTCAACCATGTTAGATTGGTAATCTTCATCATAATCGTCATCAATAGATGTATATCTTGAGTCGCCTATGAAATTATCGACTATAAAATTATATAAACAAACTATTATTTTAAAACATGTTTAACAATTTACAAACACAAATAATAATAAATTTTTTTTAACAAACAACCTGTGGAAGAGTCTTCAACAACAAATTCATCAGGGATAGTATATTTAGGTTTACAATCTCGCGTGGGGTAAGAGGGTTCTTTGAGAGCATTGATATTGACACACATGCCTGTTTCAGATACGTTGTTGTTGTTATCATGTTCATCATCCGTATCTTCATCATATAGCATATAGTTCCGTGAGAAAATGGGTTTCTACATACCAAAAATATAGTTAGTACTTAGCAACAGAGTATCTATTATGTGGACTGTTTGGTTTACTTTATTGTATATGTTAGCTTAATAATGTGGGATTAGCAAGGATGTTTCGTTTAACATATATGTTTTATAGAAATATAATGTACAAACATAAATTATTATTACCAATGGGTTTTTTCCCCCAGGATGATTAGCAGTCATAGTCTCCACACGCTTTGATCGCGTTTTTTTATCATCAATCGAAGTTAGATCTACAACTTTGCTTGCTTGTGGCTTTCCATCATCTGATGAATCCAGGTCAACAATTATGTTGTTGACTATTTTGCCGTTTTTAGCAAGCCTACGGCGTTTGTGTATAGGTGGGAGAGGCTGCAAGTAATGCAAAAGTTGTTAGTTCCCCTGATTAATAAGTATCACATAATATGGATTACAACCATTTTTTATACCTCTTTGTTGTCACGTGTTTTTTGTATTTTTTCATCATCTGATGAAACAACATAAACAATATCGTTGCTAACTAACTTGTTGTCTTTAGTTGGTCTAAACCGTTTATGTGTTGTTTGATCAGCCTGCAACTATTAGATTGATATTTAGATTTTATAATAGTTGAGTTCGACGTAATGAAAATTTTATGAAAATACCTTGTTATCAGTTTGATTTTCATAATAATCAAACTTGCATCCGTTCTTACGGGTCCCGGGTTTCACCTTTGACAATCTCCGATTGTTATGTGTTAAACAAACAACCTAAACAGAGCATCCAAAAATAAAAACCATTAAGTATTTTATGTTTACTACAATGCAAATTACTACGCATTAAAATTTTTATATAATACCTCGTTATTGGTATCATGTAAATCAGCATCTTCATTGAATATTTTGCATACATACGGATCACGTGGTTTTCGCTTATTACAAATTGGAGTAGTTCGATATCCGTTAACACCAACAGCATAAATCTATAAATTTAACATTTATATTTTATTCGTTAAACATAACAAAAACTATTATTAATAATAATAACCTTAGTTATGTTATAATACCTCGTCATCTGATAGGCCAACCTGCAAGTATTATAAAGATAATTAGATCCTGTGATATATTAATGGATATATGCTACATAATTTTAAGTTATAGATATAATCAATTGCTTATCTAAACATGGAAACGTCTCGACCAATAGAATCAACTAACCCTATTGTTTTAAACATGTACCATTGTTCAAGCATTTATTTTAGCTAAAGATTATTGGTAAATAAATATTCGTATATGTAAAACAATTCATGATAATCTTATAAGGTAGTGCCTGTGGGTAGTTTAGAAAAAAAGTACTTAGACATGTTATGAAGGATACCTCTTCATCGTCCAATATATGAACACTGGATATATCTTTTTTGAACAAATCAAATTGTCCATCCTGCATTCATGCTAAACATAATCAGATGATGTGTTTCATATATAATTTAAATAAACAGTTAATTTAGTTATTGTACATCCTCATCATCTGATATGATGATGTTTGGTATATTCTTATCGAGCGAGCCATCGGCTGATGATGGAGGATGGTGGTGACCTGTTTTCGGATTACCCTGACAAAATTGTAGTAATTAGTATTTAATTCATCTGATAATTAACAAAACACATTCAACTTAAGATTATGTACCTTGTGTGATCTTCGGTGTGACATTGTTTGTATTTTATGTTCGTAATTTTTGAAGATATATATTCAATATGTGTTAATATATGGCTTTATTTATAGAGTTTGAAGGTGACCATATAATGGAAACCGAAGATTTGTTTCTCATATATTTGTTATAGATAAAGATTACGTTTACAATTTAAACGTTTTCTAGAGTTTACATGATTTATATCATGCTCTAAATACAGATTTGGAAATTCTACAAAATATTTGATTATCATAGCTTTATTGTATATAAAGATTATGTTCGTTTGTGTATGAGCATTTAAAAACGTTGTTAGAATTAATGTGGTATAAAAACAATGGACTACGTATATTTAAAGTGACATTGCGTTTTAATATAACTCTTTTGAACTGGTTATAATATCAGTACCAAGTCGGGGACGTAGTAGTACAAAATTAAAATACATGATGGATATAACTCAGCAGTACTACATAGCACATACGTATTGTTTATACCAATACAAAGTACTCTTAAATATATATTTGACCCCCATATAGTGTGAAAGTGGTATATGATCTTAAATATATACACAGAATATTTATACAAAATACATTCTAAACTTAACTTTCAAATCATATTTTCTATAAATTTATCATATTCTTGAAAAAATGATTATAATATGTATATATCATTTTAAAAATTCTTATTATCTTGTGTAGGAAGTTATATACACGAAAATAGGGCAATGAATAAATCATATTCATCCTTCCAAATAGTAATTTTTTTATTTTAATTTTATAGGTAAGTATCGTGTATACATCCTTATCCCGGTTAATATTATTTTTAAACATCACCAATGTTAATACTGCTGGTTACGTTAGTATTGTTGTATTTGAGATAATATAGTGTTATACATGTGGTTATCAATGCAATATTATATTAGTACCGCTTCATATACTTGGTACTGCTATATCATTTTTTCACGTAATGATCAACATTTGCACTGTGGTTACGTTAGTACTGTTGTATTTGAGATAATATAGGGTTATACATGTGGTTATCAATGCAATATTATATTAGTACCGCTACATATACTTGGTACTGCTATATCATTTTTTCACGTAATGATCAACATTTGCACTGGTAGATAAATTAATAAAACTTAATATGAATAAAGCTTAATACGAATATCCACACACATGCAAGTTTGCAATTTGTAATTAAATTGTTCAAAAATATTAAAAAACGCTTATGTAAATTAATTGTCTTCTTGCTCCTCTTGATTATTAAGATCATTAGCTGGTGTTTCGTCATCCAGTGTCGCTGGTACACTGTTAACGTTGTCTGTCGTACGCTTGCCTACATCATCAATTTGAATTAAAGTGGCGTTCGTGGCACCAACGCACACTGCTGGAATATCATCCGTTGCGTCTATCGCTTCAACAACATCTTCGTTTGTTGGTTCCTGCTACATGTTGCGAGAAGATGTAAAGATTAATTTGTATTGTTTGTTACAATTTAACGGTGTTTTTAGAAATTAAAAAATACAATGCACAATACCTCACTAATATCATCAGAATGTGTTTCCGATCCATCATCTGAACACACGGAATTGTTCTCAAAACCTTCGTCTTCCTCGTCGTCATCCTATTTTGATTCATTCATAAGGATTAGCATATACTTGTTTATAAACACAAACCATTGTTAGGTACATTAAAGGAAAAATGAATCAGACCTCTTCTTCTATAAAGCCATTCTTGAAATAGTTGATTATATCAACATCGTCCGTCACTTTCTCCGCTCTATATATATAACTATTGTTGTTGTGATTGAACTCAGAAAATAAAATTTTGAAAAGATACTTCCTCCCAATAATTTGATTAAGTGCATCCGGAAAGTATTCTTCTGTGTTCATGCCTTCGCTCTCCATTATCTCCCACGCTGTTAAATTTGTCATTTTGTGCACACTCTTGTCAAAAATCACGACTTGTGCAGTACCACTATGGTCAAATATGCGCACAATTATTTTGAACCTGCATATATAAAATATTTATCACCGAACGCGAAGTATCGAAATATCCACATTATGTATTATATGTTTAAGGACAAATCCAAATAATTATATATATATATATATATATATATATATATATATATATATATATATATAGGTTGTTTTACATACCTGGAAGCAACGGTATATGTTTCTCCATGGTTTTTACAATACCACAACTGTTTCTTATTCCTTGCGCCCGAGTTGCGCTTTGAAACAATTGGTGTCACTCTTGTACTGCATGATTTGCAACCCGTATAAACCCACCCATTTTCCTCTTGTATGCTATGTACTTCTGCATAAACTACACAGTGTGACTCCTGTATTTAGATACAAAAACACATATAAACATTACTAACGTGGGTTTAATTAGTGATAAAATAATATTTATATTATACCCATAACAATAAATTTTGTTTTACCGGTTCAATGCTTCGAATTGTTCGAACTATTTGCTTCACACAGCCGTGCATGAACTCCGCAGGCGTAACAACACGGCTGCCAACTGAATGATCCTCAATTCTGAATTCACCTGCATCATACCCCTCCTGCTCTTCGTATCTGTGAAACGTATAAATAGGTTCCTAATAAATTTAACATGTTTTTAGTTTAAAACTAAAACACACATGTGCCGGTATCAATGTATATACCTTTTCCGGAAATCCAACAATTGTGGCACATCCCTGTTTATGAATATTCTTGTGCCAAACAAAGCATTATGTATTGATGGCTTATCTGTGTTGCACAACAAATATAGACACTTTTAAAATCTATTAATATGAATTAAAAATCTTAATTACGTAACCAAAAATTTAAAAGGCATCTATAAAACTTACTGTCCCAATATTTCACTTTCCCCAGCATCAAGAGGATGTCTATATGACAAAGCTCGTCACGTTTGTTGTCGTAGTCATTCCACATTAATGCCCAATTATCCCAAAAAGTACAATCAATTCTCAGAGATCTGCATAAAATAGGGTACACTCAATATATGATTACAAATGAATACTATTCTATACACGTTATTTTATTTTAAACAAATAATAATTTATAAAATATAGTTACTCGGCATCTTCAACGACAATTGTCCTCCGTAGCTTAGGACCGCCAGAATTGGTCAACGTCACTATTTTCCCAATAGCTACGACTGTACCAACAATATCTGGAAAAACATTTGTTATAAAAATATGCACATAAACATTCAAGTAACACCAACTGTTGTATATAATTTTAAAAAAAACACATACCAACACAATCATGTTCGTGGTATTCATTATCTGTATCGAGAATACTTGAGAATGGCTCGTTAACGAACCCAACAAAGTTGTCGTCGATGTGATCAATACGGGTAACCTCGGTTCCTTTATAAAAAGATATTCTCCACTGGTTTGGTAACAAAGGTAACCTTCCGGCATTCTCTGCTACTCCAAAATTAGAGATTATGTAACATTGACCTTCTCGTAAAAGAGGTTCAAATTTAAACATAAACTCTTTTTTGACATAGATTTGGATACGGTTCGACTGTACATATAGTTCAAATATCAATTTAACATATATAATAAATATACACAAATATAGGTATTTACTAATTTCATCTGATATACCTCTTCATCCTGGAAAACACAGTCAAGACTGTAAGGATCGTGTTCTTCGTGAAATTTGTGTGAATGCCATACGGAGATGCATCTTCCTTTAATGGCCATGTTCACATTCATCGGACTGACATCTTTAATGAGAGTCATTGTTCTCTCTCTCACCGCTAAAAAAATTAAAAAAATATATATATAGAAAAAGCTGTTTTTTTTTTATATCACATTAAAATGAAATATGTATAATGAATCAACCATTTTAAATAAACCTGGCTTAGGACTTTTAATTGTGGACATACTCTTTCCATTGTTTTTACTTGGATGAGAATTAGATCCTACGAATACACAAAGAAATTATGACAATGTTATTTATATAAAATAAGCAATCTGGAACAGACATTATCCAGAATGTTTGTACAAAACCTGAAGGAAATTTTCCATAAGACGATGTATGCATAACGGTTTTTTTGTTCCGATGTGAAGGTGCGTCCGAAGATGTTGATTGGTACCTCAAATCTTTTTGTTGATTTCTAATATAAGCAAATCTTTTAGAATCACCTTTTGAGTTTGTCGCCCCTAGCAACAATAACAAAACAAATTGTTGTATAACATATAACAATAAAGGTGCGGGTTTTTATAAACAAATATTCATACCTGATTGAGATTGAAAGTTGGAAGAATCAATCCTAGAGTTTTCATACGTGGAGTGTGTTTCAAAACAGCTTGATTGACTGGTAGATTTCCTTTTTAATGATTGAACAGCTCCTATTATTCAATGGATATAGATTTACCGCAATTTAGAATGTACAAACATACTTAATGTGTATACTATAATCACAATTTATAATATGAACACGATCAGTTTAGAAACATGTTACCTTCATGAGATGGTTGTGACTCAAAAGATGATGAGACGTGGCCAAATCTGCCCTTTTCAGGTGGTTTAGATGCTGGAACAATTACGATTGTATAAATACAATGTATTACTGTATTAAATAAAAAAATTAATGTTCAATGTACTACCTCTAGCTTTAGCAACGACATCAGAAACAACTGTTCCAGATATACTACGGGGTGTATCACTTTGAAATATGGAATTATCCAATTCAGACGAAGAAGATGGCTGAACCAAACCTATATTTCCTACTAATTTAGCAGTTAAAAATTAAGTAACATAATATAAACATCATGTAAAATGTACATAAATAAAATATCAACAAAGTTACTGCAATAAAACATTGATGAAGCTAATACCTGTTGATCGTGTAACAACATCGGAAACATGGTTGGTTGATCTTGTACCTGTTGTATCAAAATTATGATATGGATGATTACCAAATACAGAATCAACAACTTTCAGGGTAAAACAATACAAACTAATATACGATACATGAAAGACATATACAACAACAAAATACCTTGTGAAGGGGTTTTAGGATGAACGTGACTGCCAGAGCCTGTATCTGAAGGTGGATACAAATCATAAACTTATATGGTAAATTAAAACAAATTAATGTAGGATTCACGAAAACCTATATAAGAATAGAATACCTTGTGAAGAGGCTTTAGTATGTTTCTTCTGTATGGTATTGCTTGTATTTGCATCAGGAACTATAATCAATATATAAAGACGTTCATATAATAAAGCATTAGATTGATCCAACAACAACATAAATAAGATTATAACAAATTTACGAATAAATTATTCGTTAAAAAACATTCATGTGTTAAAACATCAAATTATTTACATAACATATGCTATCCTCATTAATGTATTACTTATATTGTTAATCTATATTAATAGTTTTTAATATTGTAATTTTTATGTTGTTGCTGTATAATCAAGCTAATATTTACATGCACCATCGTTTATTAACAAACAATACAAACACACATAAGCAGTATCAAATATATCGAGCAATACAAACACACATAAGCAGTATCAAGTATCTCCAGCAGTACAAACACACATAAGCAGTATCATGTACATCGAGCAGTACTTATATTGTTAATTTATATTAATAGTTTTTAATAAGGCATTAGATTGATCCAACAACAACATAAATAAGATTATAACAAATTTACGAATAAATTATTCGTTAAAAAACATTCATGTGTTAAAACATCAGATTATTTACATAACATATGCTATCCTAATTAATGTATTACTTATATTGTTAATTTATATTAATAGTTTTTAATATTGTAATTTTTATGTTGTTGCTGTATAATCAAGCTAATATTTACATGCACCATCGTTTATTAACAATATATATAAACACACATAAGCAGTATCAAATATATCGAGCAATACAAACACACATAAGCAGTATCAAGTATCTCCAGCAGTACAAACACACATAAGCAGTATCATGTACATCGAGCAGTACTACCAATAGAGTCTGGCAGTGCTAGCAAACTAATGATTAAATTACATTCTAATGATTAAATTACATGTAAAAAACATACCTCCCAAAGAAGCACTCATGTTCTTCTTGTCAGTTCCTTTTGCAAGCCTTGCAGAGTGTCTTTGGCCGTGCATAATGGCTATATTATTATCAATAGAGTTTATTCTTTTTTTGAGTTTATAAAAAACGTTATAATATGAGGTATATATATGATGTATATATGATGTATATATAGTGATAGGGTAGAACTCTGATCTTAAATATGGGAACAAAAGATTTATACAAAATACATTCCAAACTTATCTTTCAAACTATATCTTCTACAAATTAAAATTAAACATATCTTTTAAAAAAATCCGGGATACATGTTTAGAAAATACATATACCATTCCAAATATTCCGCCTAAATATTCCGCCTGGTAATCAAAGAAGAAGATTATAGTTATTTTTTGTGCGAGTTATATCACAAAATATAACTTGGTCTAATGGTAACATTGACGTATACTTAAGCTATGTAAACAACCCAAGTTCGAATATTTAGAATCCTTTTTAAAATTTCCGAATTAAAAGTCAACACACGAATTTTGTTCAGTCAAACTTTGCTTAGGTGGACTGCTTAGGTGGAATAAGAGCATGATTACTCATCAATCCAGCGCTTATTCATCAATCATGCATTTGATGACGTCGTACGCATCCTGTTATATATAATATGTAGATATATATATATATATATATATATATATATATATATATATATATATATATATATATATATATATATATATATATATAAGGACAAATGGCACAAAAATGTACCGAGTTAGGGGTTTCAAATTCCAATCAAGGTATTTCACTTTCATTTTGTGTATAAAAATGTAGGAAACTTATCTTTTCAACCAATTTAAGTATTTTCGCTAAATATTTAATGATTATCCATTAAGTGTTACATTTTAAGTCCACCGCCGCAACAACCACCTCCAATCACCTCGCCACCAACAACCTTGCCTACCACCACCTCCACTACTAACACCCACCACCGCCACAAAACCATCAACCCCACCCACCACCAACCACCAACCCACCCACACATCAATACCACCACCACCACCAACCCTAACCACCATTGTTCTACACAAATGCCACCTACCATCGCCACCAAACACTATCATCACAACCATTGTCACCCTCTAACCAACACTATCATCATTATCAACATAACTAACTACCACCATCACCACCATACCCACACACCACTGTTGTCGCTTGTGGTGGAGCGTTGGTGGTGGTGCTAAGAGGAGTTGGTGGTGGAGGCGGTGCTTGATAGTGGTGGTGGTGGTGACGGTGATTGGTGGTGGTACGGCGGCGGACTTGAAATGTAAAACTTAATGAATGATCGTTAAATATTTAACAAAAATAACTAAATTAGTGAAGAAAAAAAATAAGTTTGCTGCCTTTTTATACTAAAAATTAGTGAAATATCTTGATTGGAAATAATCCCTAAATTTGTTACATTTTCTTGCCATTTGTCATATAAAAATATGCGTAAACTTATCTGCACCTCTCAGGGCATCCGTAATGGATGGTCGAAGTTGTGGTCGGTCGTCACTCCAAATGCTCCCCCCCCCCCCCCCCCCCTCCCCACCCTAATTATGCAGGTCCAGTTGAACGCGTCCTCCATGAGAAAAATGAAGAACTTTTCACTTAGAGTCCTCCTCTTTTGTTTAGTGTGAGTGCGTATTTTTTAAATTGTTTTTGTGAGTTATTTTTTTGTTTAAGTGCGGTATATTTTTGGTTGTGACAGCTATCGTCTTATTACACTAACTTAGTCATGAAAAAAGTCGTGTTGAATGACAGGGATGACCGCGGTCACCTTAGGCCCATTACTACTAGCGTAATTTTTATATTTCGACCCCTTAATACTGCCAGGAGGTACAAATAAATACTCATACTTTTTATATTTTTGAGTGGTTACCTTTTTTTTTTTTTTTTTTTTAGGTGGTGTTTGTTTATTAAGAGGGTCTGAATCTGAATCTGAACCGCACGTCTGAATCTGAATCTGATGCGTAAATGTCTGAATCTGAACGCATCTGAACGGGAAAAAAAAACTCATGTTTGAACGGGAAAAAAAAAATTTTGTTGGTTATTTTGTGTCAACAAGAGGCATTCAGACGCGTTAAGACACCCCTTTCAAGTCTTGACCATTAAGATCTAACTGCATCTGAACGCGTCTGAACGAAAAAAAAAAAAAAAAAAACAAATGGTCTGAACGGACAAAATGTCTGACCGATTCAGACACAGTGCCCGTTCAGAGGCGTTCAGAGGTTGGAAAAAAAAAAAACAAACGCAGCCTTAGCAAATTTTGAGTGGTTACCAAAAAACATCAAGTAAAATTTATTGTAACAACAAAACAAAAACAATTCGGAAAAAACAGAATACATTTCCAAAACCCAATCAGCAGCAAGTGAGTCAGACGCGCGTATCACGCATCCGTATCCACAAACCTACCTACCTACCAGGATCAGATCTCCCCTTATTTTTATTCTTTAACTCACTCGTTCACTTTCTGTTTAAACACAACAACCACCAAACAACCATATTCAAATACCTAACCTAGGGTTTCACTATCTCAACAATGGTTGAACCGTTGAGCATTGAGAGCAACTACCACGTTGGCGGTGAAGAAGAGGAGGAAAAGTTTCTTTTGACGGAAGTCAATATTGGCGGCGGCGGCTGTGACGGATCATGGCGGCTGAACTTTGACGGTTATCAGGTCTCTTCGGAACATAAGGAGAAGGCTCCACGTGGCTTGCATGATTGTTTAGGAGTGTTAGGTGAATATACAGTTTCTATTTATTATGTGTTGATTATTTTAAATTATTTGATATTATGTTGCTAATTGTGGAAAGATGTTGTTGGATGCTGACAAATTATTTGATATTATGTTTATAAGTGATGATTTGTTTATTTGGTGTAATATATTAATTAATTAATACTAGTATTTCTTAAATAAGGACAAAATAGCTCTCAGCTTAAGTTGGTAGGATTTGGTGAGAGTAAAGCGTAGGTTAGGCGTTGCGAATAAATTGATACACTATCGATAATAATTGATGGATTAGTTTTTTTTTTTTTTTTTTTTTTGATGAATTTGGTTGAAGGAGATATTTTGCGAGAAAGTTTATGGATATAGTAGCACGAGGGATTCTCTTGGAAAATTTGTTATAGTTAGTGAGCATTTCTTATGTTTGTATTAACATTCTACTAGTAGAAGATAGTAAAAGACCATTATGGCTAGTTTTGGTGATAAAAAATAATTATGAAGTTGGTAGGATTTGGTGAGAGTAAAGTGTAGGTTAGGCGTTGCGAATAAATTGATACAGATATCGATAATAATTGATGGATTATTATTTTTTGATGAATTAATAAGAATAGGAGCGAGCACGAGGGATTCTCGTGGAAAATTTGTTATAGTTAGTAAGCATTTGTTATGTTTGTATTAACATTCTAGAAGATAGTAAAAGACCATTATGGCTAGTTTTTGACTTTTTGGATGTCTAGTGTCTAATTAGGCTGCTATATGATTCGATTATGCATGATTTTTTGTTAGGTATACATTTTTTCTTATAGTGCATACCGGCATGTTATTTTATCTAAATTACTTCAGTCCAATTTGAATCGAAGCCCCTACTAATTCTAGTGCGTATGAGAATATTCTATATAATGCACATGTCTAGTTTGAATGTTACGTTTAGGCGTGCAATGGCAGGTGCTGAAAATTGGGTAATGGTAGGAAAATTTCCTTTTGGGTAACCATGATTGCTGACCTTTTGGTCGACTAATCTGTAGTAGGATAATTTTGTGCATTAGTTATATTGGTTCATGGTGTCATATGTCAGTTGTTGAAAGCCAATAATGATGCTGAAAGCAGCGTTGTGAATCTTATATTTATATGGTAGCTAAATGGGTAGTTTTAGCAATACGCGAAACCTCAGCTAATAACCAACTTATGTAGTTCTCAGACCGGTTTCGCTTTTCAGTTTCTTTTTCTGCATTCATAACGCACGAAATCTAACTTTAGAAATTGTAAACACACTAGCATATGCGTTCTATTAGTTTGTGCAACTATATTGCATATTAATTGACTTGCTTAAATTTATCAGTTCCAGAAGACAATGTAGCAGAGTATTACCAGCAGCAGGTAGAGATGCTTGAAGGCTTTACCGAGATGGATGCATTAGCAGAGCGTGGTTTTGTGCCTCGATTGTCTCAGGTAAGACCGTTATGGTCAATCATTTGAGTTGAGTGTAAATTTCAGTATATGTAACAAAATCTTTGAAGCGTGTGTGTTTTGACTAACACTGTGATGCTTGTTTGACTTGCAGGAAGAAAAAGAGAGTTTGCAAAAAAGGGAGACACTTGCCATTAGAATATCAAATGTGGCAAACATGGTTCTTTTCGTGGCAAAAGTTTATGCGTCCATAAGGAGTGGTTCATTGGCCATAATTGCATCCACTTTAGATTCACTTCTTGATTTGCTATCAGGATTTATCCTTTGGTTTACAGCATTCTCCATGCAGACAAAGAACCCCTACCAATATCCAATCGGAAAGAGACGAATGCAGCCTCTGGTTAGTCTGCAGCTTGTCACTTGGTGCATTTAATATATCAACTTGCAAGATTTCTGGCCTGTTGCCTTGTTGAGTTTAAAAGGAGCTGGATTTGTGTTTATAATATGTGATAGTTTCCAAGAAAATAAGAAGCAATTATTATAGTATATAAAGAGTAGCGACAATAATTTCCATAACCACCATGCCTTGGTCAAATATCAGCGCTAAATTTAGACGTGGCAGTTTTGATCCGAATTAACTATTAGGTTGTGCTTGATCTCAAACGGGTCGAGTGGGTCAAATTGTTTAAAGCCAAAAATTGAACGGGTTAAAATTCACTTCATCTGTAGTGCATAGTAACTTGTAATTTGTTTCAATCAAAGATTAGAATCATTTGATTGTTAGTATGTTTTGTGATCATAATTAACCTTGATATCTCGAAGCCATTACCTACGTTTGCCTTTTTTGAAAAGTGACCTAATCAAATTTGAACCTGTTTTCACAGTTGCCAAACCCACCTATCCATCTATCTTGGCACCTTTACTGAATATGCTTGTGGGTAACCCTGATGAAAACAATCTTTCTTCAAATTTATGAAAGTGTGCCTTTTCTTTTTTATTGAAACAAAAAAATGTTACACATTCTTGTAATATCTAAGCTACTATGGTAGTTATGGTCCAAGCTAATAGTTATGAAGTAGCATTTAGTCCCGTGTTACATTTTGAGGAGCTCCAAGAAATGTAAAAAGGCTCCTTTGTTTGGTTAGAAGGTTGGCTTTATTGATAGTCATACATTCTGATTACATGTTGTATACTCCAAAATGCTATCCTGGCACTCATATCTGAATTTCGAAATTCATTTGCAGGGAATTCTCGTCTTTGCATCTGTCATGGCAACTCTTGGGCTGCAGATAATATTGGAGTCTGTTCGCACGCTTGCGTCTACTGTAAGTTAAACATAATTGATGAAATAAAAGGACAAAAAGTTATGCATTGTTTCCCTTTCTTTTAACCTAATTTGAAAGGCTTTTACGCTCATCTTGTCAGTTGTATCTTCTATTTTACATAAGAATTACTTTTTTGGGTCATTTTATGTTTTAGTATCTTGGATCATAAATTGTCAATCTGTCAAACAACTTATAATCTGATTACTGGAGTACAATATCAAACTCCAAAAGCACATCCAAACACTGTCTTCTCTAGCACGTTTTATCACAGCTGATTATAGGCATCTAATTATTGAAATCACATTATCACTTTCGAAACGCATAGCAAACCACTTTTTAATGTTACGCTGCTATTATGACCATTTCAGGAAAAGGATTTCAACTTGACCAAAGAGCAAGAGCAATGGGTTGTTGGTATTATGCTTTCTGTGACATTGGTGAAACTCGTCCTGTGTATATATTGCCGCTCATTTACCAATGAGATTGTCAAAGCCTATGCCCAGGACCACTTTTTTGACGTTGTCACCAATCTGATTGGGCTAATAGCTGTACTACTTGCTAATTATATTAGCGACTGGATGGATCCTGTTGGAGCTATAATTGTAAGTTCTTACTAATCTTTCTTATGACACATCCCCCTATATCCTTTACTACTTCACTCTGCGTGAATATGCTTAAGAAGTTGCATACTAAGTATCACCTGTTAGAAGATGCTGGGAGCTGTAATCAGTAGTAGTAGCTTAAACTTTTGCCAACAACTAGTATTAAGGGGGTTTGACACTCTAATATCTGTATAGAATATTTTTAAAATAATTGCTGCACCGAACGACTTCAGTTGCTTGTGTAGCCATTAGGCATATGTTGGAAAAAGCTAGAGGTGGGAAAATGAGTGGGTCTGGCAGGTTGGGTAACATGCCAAAACGAGTAAACTTTTGGTTTGGAATGGGCCATGTGAACTATTAAGTATAAACCGCTTTTAGTTTAGAATTTTAGATACATTTTAGCTTCATTCATTGCCATTTTAAGTCAGTTACATCGTACATCCAAACATCACCATATTGTTATTGCTTGCTGCTTCTTGACTGGCTCTATTTGTATGAACAGCTGGCGCTTTACACTATTCGCACATGGTCACTAACAGTGTTGGAGAACGTAAACTCCCTAGTTGGGAAATCAGCAGCACCAGAATATCTACAAAAGCTCACCTACCTTTGTTGGAACCACCACAAGTCAATAAAGCACATCGATACAGTAAGAGCTTACACATTTGGTTCTCATTACTTTGTTGAGGTAGACATCGTCCTACCATCAGACATGCATCTGCAAATAGCTCATGATATTGGGGAGTCCTTGCAAGAGAAGCTCGAGCAATTGCCTGAGATAGAACGTGCTTTTGTTCATCTTGATTATGAGTACTCTCACAAACCCGAGCATGCACAGACTCACCATTAACAAATTCAGTCATTATTTGAGCAACTCCATGGTCAACCATTGACCACCTGTAAGTTCTTGCACATCACTTGTTGTCGCCTGTTTCTTTTGGCGTGTAAATCACTAATGGCGATTTATGTATCTGGTGAGCCCTGTCTATGTGAGATCAGTGGTTGTGGAGCTATTGAAGTGTATAATGTTATTTTACAATGAATGTTAAGTAGGTCATGAGTTTCTAACAATTATTATATCTTCTCAACATGGGGAAAATGGTTTGCAGCGGTAAACCAGAACCAAAAGTAACGTGTGATACCGTATACACTATTGTGTGTGTGTGATGCTGGTATACGCTCTACAAACAATAGTATGATACCGGTCTAGCACCAATATAATAATTTGATGAAATAGGTTACTACTTGCTATCATGGCATTTGTACAAAAAAAGCATAGGAGTTGGGATGGGATCGTGCAAGTGTGCAAGTGGGTAACAGCATAAATTTATTGTGTTCTGGTTGCAAATAACTTTTCATTCGACTCCCGTTTCTTTTTGGTCTTTTATACCAAGGTTCTAAAACTTACAAGGGACTTTGTTGTATGATAATTCTTTTTAGTTTCTATCTGAATTTTATATACCATGCTTTTATGATGAGAATAACTATAAAATTCCAATATAAGAATAGTAGTCTTGCCCACATTCAGCATGACTATTCGTTAAAGAAATATTCGTCATCGGAGCTAGTTTTGGAAGTGGGAAAAGTGATCACTGTTCAAACCACCGAGAGAAAAGTCTGACTAAAAAAAAAAGATAATTGCTACATCCACGTACATTTTACAAAAACAAATTCATACAAAGGAGGTGACAACATGTGATTAGTGTGATGAAAGAGAAGAGTGAGAGTGTATCAAAATACATCAATCACATGTTGACACCTCCTTGTGTGAATTTATTTTTGTAAAATGTATGTGGATATAGCAATTCTCAAAAAAAAAAAAAAAAAAAAAAGTCCGAGTCGAGTCTTTATTGTCTGTGATGTATTTAAGTGATTTAGGGTCCGTTTGGTTTATATGTGGGTTTAGAATAGAATTTGGATTTGGTTTAGGATTTAGATTTGGTGTAGTTTTAGAAGACAGAAATTATAATTGTTTTATTAATTTAATAATAAAATTTGATTTAAAAATATTATTTAAAAATAAAAGTATATATGTGTGAGAGATAAAGAGTGATACTCCTTCCGTCTCAAAATTATTGTTAGAAGACAAAAATCACAAAGTTTAATAAAAGTGGCGCCACTTTTATTTTTAACCACTCAAATAGGATATTCCCCAACTAAATTCTCTAGTTTTTACTTTAAAAGGAAAGTGGACAATTAATTTGAGACATCTATAAAAGAAAATATGGACAATAAATATGAGACGGAGGGAGTATGTTGTAAAATAAGTGTGGGAGAGAAAACCCTTCGTCCCCCTCTATTTTAACTTTAGGTGGGCCCTCTTCACTATTTAAATGTCAAACCCATATAACAAACAACAACTTTTACCATCAATCCCAAATTCAAATCCAAATCCAAATCCAAAACCCATCAACCAAACGGGCCCTTAACCTTTCTTTGTCTCGGATCGCGAAACTATATTAAGCTTAAGACATTACAGGTATTTTGTATTATGAGCATGCTCCTTGATAATTTTTTATAAATATATTATATGGGCATATCACATATGGCCTATTGGTGATACAATATTTTTTTAGTTAAAAATTAGAGTAAACTGCAAAAAATGTCTCTAAACTTTGTCAAAATTACGAAAGATGTCCTCCAAAAAAAGTGCAAATATTGTCCCTAACATTTCGCTTTTCTGCGAGTTGTGTCCTTCCCGCATTAGTGTAGTTGCAATTTTAGTTATTGGACTAACGCTCGTTAGGAAATCTCGTTAGTTAGTCCTCACGTGCGTATTTTCGCCATTTCACTTTTCCCGCCATTAAATCCACCTGACAGGCCCACTACCACACTTACCTTTGTTTTTAAGGACATTTTTTGCAACAAACTTTTATTTTTCTCATTCTTAGCACTTAACACACATACACACCTATAACATCGAACCCTTGCTTTCAAGTTCCATATTGTTGAAATCACCTCAATTAACAGTAGATCGAACATGGGCGACTGGAAAATTAGAGCTCGGAGTTCACCGATCCCCCATCTTGCTGATGTTTACGGTACCTTTTTTTTGTGTACTTTTTTTTCGAATGACCATGCAATGTATATCTGGAAAGTAAAGCATGTTACCTTGATTAATGATAATGTTGTGGATGTTTTTTGATTTTGGGTTTTTTATTTCGTTGATTTATATTCCCAGAATCGAACCAAAAGCTCTTCACTATTAAAATCCACCACACTGGTGAGTTTTTTGATCCACCTCTTAGAGTGTACAAGTTTGCTATGGTTGATTATGTGGACCTAATTGATTGTGACAAGTTCTCCATGCGCGAGATGGTCAAAATCTTAGTTGAACTGGGTTTGGGTGATAATAAACAGTTGTTGTTTACCCATTTTAGGGTCCCAGGCCTGAATTTAGATGATGGGTTAGTCCCATTGATGTCGGCTCAGGACGTCAAGATATTGTTAAAATTTGTCCCAAAGAATAGGGAAATAGATGTGTTTGTAGAGACTGATGTATCGTTGGTAGAAAAACATATGTTGCTGCATATGGGTTGTCAAGCCTCAAAGGGTCTAACCATATAAGAGATTGTTGAGGATGAGGTGCTCAGTGCACCTGTTAAGAAGAACAAAGGAAAGTTGTTGATGTTAGAGTGGTATAATGATAAAATGGCACCAACGCATCATGAAATGGCACCAACGTAAGCTTCAACCAATAATGTTTGTCCATTGGTTGAAAGAACTTTTAATGCTGATACTGTAGGATTCCTGCATTGTGAAAATGAGCCACAATACTCAACCCATGGATTCAGTCACTTAAATTTGATGGAAGACAATGATTGTGACACTATGGGTAGTTTTACGCATTCGAAGCCTAAACAAGCTGAGACATATTTTGATGACGACTTGTTCCAGCAAGATAGTGCAATGAATTTGGATCATGAATGCTTTGATGAGAGGCCAGAAGATAATGCAGAAATGATTGATGAGTACTTATATCAAGGGGGTGTGATTTTTGGAAATATTGTCCAAGAGGTTGATGAGGAAGTAGTAGAAAGGGAAGAACTTGATATTGAAGGCGTCCTTGCCCAGAGAAAAGAAGCAGAAACAGAAGGGGGCGGTAGTGATTTTGAACAGGCTGCCACTGACATGCCAACACCTGAAACTGATGTTGACATGCGTGGTTTCTCATTTCAGCTGGATTCGAACATTCAAGACAGTAGGAAAGAAGCTGCTGCCAAACTTCCTCCGAAATAGTCTGCTGAAGGGGTACTTGCACCTTCCGTTGTAATGGATGAGCTTGATAGTGCTGATGAAGCTGATGCTGAAGATGGTCCAGGTCTAAGAAGGAGAAGGTTGAAGGTATTGAGAAGGTCTTATAAGGGTAAGTATAAAATAAAAGAAGGTGCATTTAGGATAGCAGAAGAGTTTGTTACAAGAAAAGAAGCGACTGACAAGGTGAAGATGCATGCCTTGCAGGCCAGGAGAGCTATCTTGGTTCTAGTATGTGATAAGAATAGGGTCAGAGCTAAGTGCTATGGCACTGTGGTTGGAGCAAGTTCCTTCAATCCAACACATGGCAGAGAAGGGTATATGCCATCCACCTCAAAGAGACAAGGCCAATCTGAGAAAACCAAAAAGCATAAGGACATGAAATGCAAGGGTGTTAGTCCTAAAGGATATAAAATTAAGAATCATAATCCCCCTTGCCCATGGGACCTACTCGTCTCAAAGTGGGATAATGAGAAATGTTGGTCGGTTAAAACATTAACTGATACTCATAAATGTATCCAAACAAGAGATCTTACAGGTGTTACATCTAGGTTTCTGTCACCTTATGTCATCCAGATTCTAAATAGAAATCCAAAAATCTCAGTCGAAGCATTACAGCTTGAATTAACACAGAGGTTACAAATAAACATAACATTTGATAAAACTTTCAGGGCAAAGGAAATTGCTGAGGAGCAGATGACAGGTGATCACAAACAACAGTATGCCCAACTTAGAGATTATGCTATGGAGCTGAGAGCAAAAAACCCAGGCACAATAGTCAAGATCCAAGTGGAAACCAACACTTATCTGACTCTTAATTCAAGGGTATTCAAAAGAATTTATGTGTGTATTGGTGAACTTAAATCCGGGTACAGAGCTACAAGAAGAGAGATATTGGGATTGGATGGTGCTTTCATAAAAGGACCATATACAAGGCAAATTTTGACGGCTGTTGGTATTGATGGTAATAATGGTATTTACCCTCTTGCATATGCTATTGTTGAGGCAGAATGCAAGAGTTCTTGGTTGTGGTTCCTAAAAAATCTAAGTAATGACCTTGATTTACAACCAAACTACAACTACACTTTCATTTTAGACAGACAAAAAGTATAATAAATTCAATTAACACTAATTACAAAACAATTCATTAGACATAAGCAATATTTTAATCCACTATGTCTTACTTGTAACAGGGTATTCTACAAGCTATTCAAGAGGTTTTTCCTTTTACTGAACACAACATCTGTGTTAGACATGTCCATGAGAACATGAAGTAGATTTTCAAAGGAATGCTTTACAAGGATTTTCTGTGGAAGTGTGCAATAACAACAACTGTGCCTCAGTTTGAACATCTAATAGGGCAACTGAAAGCCTACAACCCGAAAGCTCATTACTGGTTAAGAAAGATACCACCATCCTCATGGTTAATGGCTCATTTTTCAGGTATATCATGTTTCATGTTTGTGCTTTAAGTGTGTATATAGTGGAAATTAACTTATCCTTAATCGTTAATAAAAAAAAGGCAGAGCTAAGTGTGAAATTCTGGTCAACAACCTTTGTAAGTCACTCAACAGTAAGTTGGTAGATGGTAGAGATAAACCAATAATAGGGTGTTTGGAATACATTAGGGAGTATTTGATGAAGAGGATAGTGAATGTGCAAAAGGTCATAGATAAGTGTGCAGGTCCCTTAACACCAACTGCAACATCCATTTATAAAGTTATTAAGCAAGAAGCTAATGAGTATGATGTTATTTGGAATGGGGCGGACAGTTACCAGTGTAAGGGACTATGGAATGACCAATGTGTGGTGAATATGAGGTTAAGGACATGTACATGTAGGAGATGGGAGCTAACTGGTATTCCATGCAAACATGTTGTGGCAGCAATGTATAGCGTGGCAAATGATGGTAGGGAGGTAGGTATACCTGAGGATTGGGTACATCAAGCATATTGGCTAAAAACATGGAATGAGACGTACAACCATAAGATTGAATGTGTTGCTAACAGTCAATTTTGGCCCAAGTGCAGCATCCCTAGTATCTTATTGCCCCCACACCATCATGTTCCAGTTGGCAGACCAAGGAAGAAGAGGAGAGTGACCAAAGAAGAGACGGCTGAGAATGCGTTCAAGGAAATGGTCAAGGGTGGGAAGCTTTCAAAAAAGGGAAAGACTGTCACTTGTAGCCAATGTGGTACAATAGGTCACAACAAAAGAGCATGTACAGGTCCAAGAAAGAAGAATGCAAAGGGGAATGGCAAGAAAAATGCAAGATCTGAGGGTGTTGCAGACACTGAAGCAACTGAAACTGATGCAGGAGCAAGTCAACCAATGGATTCACAATAAACCCAAGAGGTTGGTAGTCAGAGGAGAAAGAGTACCAGAAAGGCTTCCAAACAAGCCGCAATTTGAATGGCTCTATGTATGAGTGAGATAAACAATTTCTTTAAGTTTTATTGTTGTTTGTGAGTGAGTTTTAGATTCATACAATTGCTATTTCTGTAGTTCTGTTATGTTTGTTAAACAATGGTGATGAAGACAATTTGTATGTCTTTAGAATAAGACAATTTCTATTTCTGTAGTTCTGTTATGTTTGTTACACAATGGTGATTAAGACCATATGACCATTAACTAATATCCAAATCCATTAAACAAATACATTACATAATACTACCAACATACAACCAAAGTTTTTTCAACTACCACAAAGTTATTACATCAACTGTTTCATCCTTAACTGGTGCAACACAAAACACTTAACAAAGATGTCATTTCTTACTGGCAAGCTGCCCTTTTCCACCTGCAACTTCAACCTTCCCTTTTCCTTTACTGTCATTCTCTGGAATTGCTCCTAAACCATCTGTGGATCTTTTAATTCCAAATGTCTTATTACCAGTACAATCCCAAGTATGTTGTGCTGGCAGGGCTAGTATGCATTTAGCAGACAGTTTTTGATGTGGAACATTTTTTTCGCTGAAACATGTTTGAGTTGGAACCTTTTCAACATGAAAATTTTTTGATGGCCACATAAAGGTGCATCTTTCAATCCATTTAATAGTATCAACATCAAGTTCATCACTGCTAATTTCCTCACTGCTTGATGATACAATGTCACTGCTTATATCATATTCATTACTGCTTGAGTATACCCATTCACAGATTGGGCTTGAACCATTGGCAGCTTCAACATTGACTTCATCATTGCTTGATGATACAATGTCACTGCTTGTATCAGAAGACTCAATGAAAATCCCTTCTGCAAACATAAAAAAAATGATAGGCATGAACTAACAAATACGAAAGTAGAGTAACAAAGGTAGTAAACAATATATTCAGATTGTCAACTAGAGATTAAATAGAGTAACCTTTTTTCACCATGGTTTTCAAAGTCCAATTGAGTAAATAAGTTAGGTGAGGGGATTTGGGGGTCTGGTTTACCTATTTATTGTATAGGGATTTTGTTGCAAAAAAATGTCCCTAAACATTAATGTGGGTCGGGTTGAATAACAACTGACTTGTGTTGAGTGACATAAGTCAAAATTGATGTGGGTCGGCTTTGACTTTTTTAGTCAACAACGATCAAATATCAGCCCAACAATGTCATACTAGACAATCTAAATCACTCCTAACCGATACACTCCTACTCCATCAATCCTTGATTTGGTGAACTGGTTGACAACATAAGTATTACAACAAACAGGCCATCCAACCCTAGACCAACCTAAGCTTTATGTTTGACTTTTAAACCACATTTATGGACTTGCAGAATGTTGGGAATGCTCCTAACACATAAATGGAACGACATTTACGGGATTACATTAGATATCATGTAAGCCACATATGCAGGTACTAAAAGCGTCAATATTGTAAAGTGGTGCGTATGTTAGACTATAAATACCCCTCCATACTTCCATGGAGGGGGGAGACTTGTGTGTGTATTTCACTTTCATTATCATTAATAAAAACACTAGTTTCCTTTCTCTCTCTAACCATGGATATCATGTATTATCATCATCCCCGACCTCCCAAATCACAATATCAACTAAAACACGATCCAACAATTGGTATCAAGAGCCAGGTTATTAGTTTTGGTTGATTTTTGTGGTGTTATCTTGTCAAAATCGTATCTTTTTTCATGGTTTAAATCTGCTTTGAAGCTGTTATATCACAAACTTTTAACTGGTCAAATTTTTTTTTTATATCTTATGTGTTGTATGTGGTAAACACTTTCTTTTACATGGTTTGTGGAAAACTAGAAGGGGGGGTTGAATAGTTTTACGTCTTTTAATTTTATTTTTGAAAACTTTGTTTCCTTTTAAAAATTAGATTCAAGTTTATGTGAAAAGTGATACTTAAACAAAATTATTAATTATATGTGTATCCTTTTAGATTTGTTATAAAAGTTTTGTTTTTATGAATGGAGTTTCAATTTGATCTTTATGTGAAACTAACTCCTAAATAATACTAACAATTATATATGCCTATATGTATGAAAGTAATGACGATATAAATAAAGAAGTAAGTAAGAGATGGAAAGATCAAACCGAGACACGAAGGATTTATAGTGGTTCGGCTACAAGGACACCTTCTTGCCCTACTCCACTCCCCGAGTCACCTACTCGAGAGTTTTCTTCACTACTTCAACAAGCTCCCTTATGGCGGAGAAAACCTTACACAACTTTGGCTTACACCGGTTTAACGACACAAAGCTAAATGTCGAGTTCTAATAGTAGCTAGAACCAATCTCACAACTTTAATCACAACTTCTTCACAACTTATTCACAACAACTTCACGACTTCTTCACGATGGCTTCACAACTTCTTCACTAGGGCTTCACAACTTCTTCACGACTACTCACGACTACTACACACCACAACTACTTCACAACCTCTTAACTACTCCTTCTTCACAACACTACTACTACTACAATCTAGTTCACAACTATACGCTACTTCTTCACTTCTCTACTTCTTCACACCTTTGCTATACTTCTTACACACCTAGTATTTCTTCACTCTTTGGCGACTTCTACTTCTTCAATGTCTCACGACTTCTTTATGACGGCTTCACCACTTCTTCACACCGCAACTACTCCACCACTTTACAATATTTCTACACTACTTCTTTACACCACAACTACCTATACACCTTCTTCACTATTTACACACTACACTAATCTAATCACTTATGTTCACACCTACTATACACACCTTGTACACAAATGAATGAATGATTTACAAAGTTTACTAAACTAACAACTTAAGTAACAAGATGATACTAAGTTGTAATACTTCTAGTCTTGATAGATAGAAGTATTCTTCTTTTGCACTTGGATGGTAGAAGCTTGGATCACTTAGAAACCAATGCTTAAGAATTATATGATCAAAGGTTTTAGAAAGGATTTAGAAAGATAAGGAGAGATTTAGAACAGAAGGTTTGGGGTGCAAAAGGTGAGGAAAAAGTCCAGAGATGAACCAGTATTTATAGGAAAATCTGAGGGGCTAGAGGAGCGGGGTGGTCCCCTTAAATAGGGGGGCGGTCCCCTTAAAATTAAGGGGGCCGCCTAGTAAAATTAAGGGGGCCGCCCAACTGGAACGTTGCTCATATTTGTCTTTTTGTGGGGAAGGTTTTTCTGGAACATTTTTATCATTTTTGGTTGAAAATTTGAATTCATAAATTTATAAAGGATTAAACATTTTTATTTAATACCAAAAATGATTTTCAAAAAGATATAAAATGTTTTGGCCATTTTATAAAAAATTTAGTGATTAAGAAAATGTTCCTTTGATCATACAATGCATTAGGCATTTGTTTATTCATACCTTAAGTGATTAAGTTGTAGAAATGAATATTTCCAACTAAATACTTGTTTATTTAATAAGTTTATGTTTAATGAGTTTACATTTTGTGATCATCAAAACATAGAGATATCAAGAAGTATTAATAATGTTTTTAGGCATTATTTATATCAACAATCTCCCCCTTTTTGATGATTACAAAACTTAAACTCATTAAATCCAAAATTTTATTTTTGGACAAGTATTTAGTGAGTTTACATTCACTTCTCCCCATTTTTGTAGAATCAAAAAGGTTATGCCGACTATATTCAACTAAGAATTTTGTCGGAAACTAGAGCTCCCCCTTGATGTATACTCCCCCTCGTTTGAGGGCACCAAGGAATCGAGATATGGAATACTTTGCAAGAAAAATATTAGAAGCACAAGCATATATGTATAATAATAATAAGAATAAGAGCAACAAACATAACAATCAAATATTGAAAACATGAAACAAAAAGATGCATTAATTCAAATTGATTATGTGAAAAACATAATCATTGATACAATATTTATTTTGCATACAATAAGTAGAAAACTCTAATTTGCCAAATAGAGCCATAGGACTTGCTTGCAACATAAAAGACTTGAACTATTTTGTTTGAAAAAGTGTTGGATTGATGGAGGAATGTTTTTGGGTGTATAGATGTTGAAGGTGGTTGAGTGAGGGTGATGATGTTGGATTAATGAAGGTATGTTTTTGGGTGCATGGATGTTGGTGAGTTTGGTGGTGGAGAGTTTGGAGTGGACCATGTTGATTGAGGGTTTTGATGTTGTTCAAGTGATGTTGTTGGATGAGATCTAGTGAGAAGATACTCAATCCAAGTGAAATGCTCATTCAATGCAATGGTTTGTTGTTGGAGAAAGATGCAACAAGGACAATTGTTGACATGTTTCTCAATTTGACTCAAGTTGTGGGGTGATGTGGGAGAACTAGATGGAGGTTGATCTAAGTTGCTTTGAGCAAGGTGTAGGGCAAGAAGAGCACTAAGCTCATGGGCTTCCTTGAGTTCTTCAATGAACTTCAAGTGTTCGGGGGAAGGAGATGATGGTGGAGTGTGGTTGTTGTTTGGGATGGATGTTTGGACATGCAACATAGGAGTTACATGTGAGTTGGTAACACTCTTGGAGGTGGTGGTGACACTCTTGGAGGTGGAGACATTTGTGAGCTTGGGTAATCATGGGTGGATGAGGATGGAGATATGGAAGAAGAGGATGTTCCAAGAGTGATGAGTGTGTTGGATGGTGCATTGGTTGATTGAGCAAGATGTGGGATGGTGTGAGTGAGATTGGGATTATTGTTTTGGGATTGATCATGCTCTCCACATGAATCATGTGGGTAAGATGGAGGTGTGTTTTTGGAAGCAAGGGTGGATGATTGGTTATGTTTGTGAAGGGGTTCATGAGATTTAGGTGTTGGTTGGTTTTGAACAACATCATTTGTTGAGTTGGTGTTGTGACAAGTGTCAAGCTTTCTTCTCCAAACGGGTCTTACGGAGATTTTAGCAACTCTTGAAGGTTTGTATCTTGGGTTGTTGGGAGATGACATGTTTGGATGAATGAGCACTAATGATGGATGAATGAGCATTAATGATGGAAAAGGGTATTTATAGTGTAAGAATGGTGTGGTTTAGGAAGGTAAATTTTGGAGGGTGGTTTAGGACAAAATGTGTTTGTGAATTTTGGGAAGTGTAGGATGAAAAGGGCTGAAAAGTGAAAAAGAAAACAGTGTTCCCCGACCATCAGATGACCGGTCCCCTTAATTAAGGGGCCGATCCCCTTAAATATTAAGGGGGCCGCCTAATAAATTAAGGGGGCCGCCCATCTGCTGATTCCCAGGTTACCAAAAATGGATTTTTGGCAGAAATTTGTAGAAAAGGTTATGTTTTTGGGTTTAGTTTCAAGCAAGTCCAACTCTTTGAGGCAATTTATCATTTAATACTTTATGTATGCAAAACATATTAATTTAAATACATTAAGTATTTATATCTAGCATGCAACCTTCTTAATAAGCAAGCAAAATGTATATATGCAAGAAGAATCAATATATAACACCAAGTAACACATAATATCATTTTTAGGAGATAAGCTAGTTAATTAATCCTAATGAGTGTCTATGTGCTAAGGATTGAGAAGTTGTGATAGCATGGACTTTTAGACTTATACCAATTAAGATCTTAATGGGTAAACAATGGTTTTTCAGATTTGATTTAGTTCTCTTATAAATGTCATATACATAAATATAGATGACAAATATGAGATCACCATGCATGATTTAAATAAGTGTTTTTGGCATTATTCAACAATGTTTGAAAGTAGGTTTTTGTGTGGGTGTGAAAAGAAATTTTAATGAAATAGATTTGGTTTTATTTCAAAATGTTTTTATGAGAAAAGAAAACATATTTTTCCAATCTTTGACTTTGATAAACACGTAACTATGGACAAAAGTTTGGAAGAAAGGTGGGATGTTAAATACAAAGGTGTCATAATCTTTTGAAAATCATTTTTCCAAAATGTGAAGTTTTTGCATATTTAAGAACAAGTACCATTAATTATGGGTTTAAAAAAAATGGTTAAAAAAAATTTCATGCTCATGGAAATTGGTTAAGGCTATTGACACATGCTACCCCTTTCTACATATCCTGTGATCATACAAAAGTGATGACTAAATTCTATTTGATGCGAGAGTGGGATATATGCTAATATGGCTCCGCACATTATCTAACTTAATGCCATAGTCTACAAGAGTTTACTTCATCCATGGGTTATATTGTGATATATCTAATCCTACTTCCATGTTGACAATTAATCCACTTTACATGCTTTATCTAAATAAGTTCTCTACAAGTGGACATGGAAGATTTCCATATTCAATTTGCGAACGCACAATGAGTTTGACAGTGAATACTTCATTTAATGCTTAGGAGGCTAACTAAAGGGTTTCTAATTAAATCGTAACTAGGATATAACTAACAGTGTAAAGGCAAGGCAACCTATCAAACTAAGCATATCCTAAAGCAATTATTAACACAACTATATGTATGAAGTAACTGTTCATGAAATTTTAAAAAGAGAACGTACCTTATGTCCAGCTTTTCTTCATAATATCCAAGATGGTAAATGAGGTAGTGAATGATAGATGAGTCTTCAAGATAACCAGAGTATGAAAGTATATCATAGCAATCTTCTAACGTCTTATTTGACCAAAGTGGCTCGACCCGAACATGTCTTGTACTAGACTCATTTGATGTCTTAGCTTTGATGTATGTGACGTCTTTTTGTTGAGACTTTCACCTCTTTATTCCAACCACATCATGCTTTTACAACAAGTACTTGTTTAAAAGATACTTTGTAGATTACTCAAAGTTTAGAATTAGGTAGCGGAGATATCATCATTAATTCTTCAATCGCCGCACCATTAATTTTCCACTACGCCATTAGTTATTTCTTGAGATGGATTATCATGTGAAATATTAAGTGTGGTTCAGGATTTGATGATTCATTAGTCTTCACGCGCGTGTTTTGAATGTGAGTAGGTTAACGCAAGATTGAGTTTCATTCCTTTGTGCGTTCATCACCTAATCAAGTAAAACAGCTTGGTACCCAGATTCTCATGGGTCCGAGATGGTTAGTTGAAGACATCCATTGCATTTGTATGCACATGGTGAGGATGTCGCCAAGAAGTACAAGAATTCCTTAATAGTTTGTTTTGATGCACAAACAATGGATTTCTTGACTTATATTAATTGTAATCATAGTAAATAGCCTTATATCTAAATTTCTCTACTAGGTTTTACAATTTTAATTTGTTTTGATTTACTTGTTGATGAGTTATCCAAACTAAATCCTAAACTGGTTTTATCTTTGAATGGCTTTTGACAACTTAGTAGATATTTAAGAGATTTGGAACTTTCTTCAAATTTAGCTAATATTTTTGCTCTTTCATTTAATCTTTTAATTTCATGCTTATATTCTTGACATGTTTTGCATTCTAGATCAATTTCAATATTACTTTCAAGTCTAGACATTTTATCTTCTAAAATTATTTCTTTTTCAAAATTGCTTTCAAAAGTTTTTGATGATTCATTTTTGAAAATGGTTTTTAGATCTATGTTGCAAAAATGTTTAAGCTCATTTTCTAATTTTGAAAATTCTAAAATGAATTGATCATAGCAAAAATGTTTGGTTTCGGATTGTACCTTATTTGGAGTTTTATCTAATTTGGATTCTTCACATACCGGATAGTAATCTTCTTCTTCGTCTGTGTCACTCCATGATTTTGAATTTAGTTTACTTTGGAGTTGATCCATGTGGTCTTCGTCATTAATACCTTCATTAAAGACATTTGAACTAGTAGTACATGTATCTATTTTATCTAAATGATTATCTATCAAATTTTCTAGGACAACTAATTCATGTACAAGATCAAATTCCTCATCTTTGGCTTGACATTCTTCTTGATGAAAGTTTAAGAGATTTTTCCAAATATCATTAGCCGTTTGACAGAAGAATATTCTTTCATATTCAACTCTCGGCAAGGCTTTATAAATAATTATTTTAGCTTTATTATTTTTGTCATTCTTTGTTTTGAAACAATCATTTTGACTTTCAAACTCCGTTTTTGTTTGACTTTCAAAATCCGTTTTTGTTTGACTTTCAAAATCCGTTTTTATTTGACTTTCAAAAACCATTTTTGTTGGTTGAAAATCACCAATCGAAATGACATGCCAAAGATCTAGATCAATTGATTTCACATAATTTTCAAATTTATTTTTCCATTCAAGAAAAGTATAGTTTTCAAATAGTGGTGGTTTTTGCATAAATTCCCCTTCTAAATATTTTTCGAATTCCATAGATCGATTCAAGTTTTAAAATACCGTATATTTTAAAAATCTTGTTTGATGTGGATCTTAATACCAATTGTGGAAAACTAGAAGGGGGGGTTGAATAGTTTTACGTCTTTTAATTTTATTTTTGAAAACTTTGTTTCCTTTTAAAACTTAGATTCAAGTTTATGTGAAAAGTGATACTTAAACAAAATTATTAATTATATGTGTATCCTTTTAGATTTGTTATAACAGTTTTGTTTTTATGAATGGAGTTTCAATTTGATCTTTATGTGAAACTAACTCCTAAATAATACTAACAATTATATATGCCTATATGTAAGAAAGTAATGACGATATAAATAAAGAAGTAAGTAAGAGATGGAAAGATCAAACCGAGACACGAAGGATTTATAGTGGTTCGGCTACAAGGACACCTTCCTTGCCCTACTCCACTCCCTGAGTCACCTACTCGAGAGTTTTCTTCACTACTTCAACAAGCTCCCTTATGGCGGAGAAAACCTTACACAACTTTGGCTTACACCGGTTTAATGACACAAAGCTAAATGTCGAGTTCTAATAGTAGCTAGAACCAATCTCACAACTTTAATCACAACTTCTTCACAACTTATTCACAACAACTTCACGACGGCTTCACGACTTCTTCACGATGGCTTCACAACTTCTTCACTAGGGCTTCACAACTTCTTCACGACTACTCACGACTACTACACACCACAACTACTTCACAACCTCTTCTTCACAACACTACTACTACTACAATCTAGTTCACAACTATACGCTACTTCTTCACTTCTCTACTTCTTCACACCTTTGCTATACTTCTTACACACCTAGTATTTCTTCACTCTTTGGCGACTTCTACTTCTTCAATGTCTCACGACTTCTTTATGACGGCTTCACCACTTCTTCACACCGTAACTACTCCACCACTTTACAATATTTCTACATTACTTCTTTACACCACAACTACCTATACACCTTCTTTACTATTTACACACTACACTAATCTAATCACTTATGTTCACACCTACTATACACACCTTGTACACAAATGAATGAATGATTTACAAAGTTTACTAAACTAACAACTTAAGTAACAAGATGATACTAAGTTGTAATACTTCTAGTCTTGATAGATAGAAGTATTCTCTTTTGCACTTGGATGGTAGAAGCTTGGATCACTTAGAAACCAATGCTTAAGAATTATATGATCAAAGGTTTTAGAAAGGATTTAGAAAGATAAGGAGAGATTTAGAACAGAAGGTTTGGGGTGCAAAAGGTGAGGAAAAAGTTCAGAGATGAACCAATATTTATAGGCAAATCTGAGGGGCTAGAGGAGCGGGGCGGTCCCCTTAAATAGGGGGGCAGTCCCTTTAAAATTAAGGGGGCCGCCTAGTAAAATTAAGGGGGTCACCCAACTGGAACGTTGCTCAGATTTGTCTTTTTGTGGGAAAGGTTTTTCTGGAATATTTTTACCATTTTTGGTTGAAAATTTGAATTCATAAATTTATAAAGGATTAAACATTTTTATTTAATACCAAAAATGATTTTCAAAAAGATATAAAATGTTTTGGCCATTTTATAAAAAATCTAGTGATTAAGAAAATGTTTCTTTGATCATACAATGCATTAGGCATTTGTTTATTCATACCTTAAGTGATTAAGCTGTAGAAATGAATATTTCCAACTAAATACTTGTTTACTTAATAAATTTATGTTTAATGAGTTTACATTTTGTGATCATCAAAACATAGAGATATCAAGAAGTATTAATAATGTTTTTAGGCATTATTTATATCAACATGGTTAGTTGTATCAAATGGTCAACATCAGTCTAAGCTTTATTTATGAGACTGTAGTGTATCAAACCGTGAAGATTTGAGTTCAAAAACTGGTCAGATGTATAGTCAGAAAAGATGGTCGGAAATAATGGTCAGAAACTCATCGGATATATCAAAACCCTATTTTATCGAAATTTCTTGTAAAGAAATTCTGGCAGACCCTTGTCCATCGGAATTGCACTTCAAAGTTCATTGGAATTGGAATCGATTTCTTGTAAAGTAATTCGATAAGATTTGTTGCAATTGGATTTGTCGGATTTGGACTTGTCGGAATTGAATTTGTCGGAATTGAACTTGTCGGAATTAGACAAGTCAACTTTATCGGAATTGAAAAGTCAACTCATCGCAATTGCTTTATCGCAATTGGTATTTACCAGTTATCGAAATTGAAGTGAAAAGAAGATGATACAGATGAAGAGATGACCAAGACCATAACCAAATACCAAAACAGTCGACTTCAGCTAACCATCATCAGTCAACAACTAAAGCGAACCAAGAAGTTTTTTTAGTCCTAAACTATCAAGATCTCAGCCTGGTTTAAACTCTTCATCAATCTTTAACGAATCTTAAGAGAGTTAAACCTACTCATCATTGATCTTTTACAAGATAACACAAATCCGAAATCTTGACACAAACAAATCCCTCACATCACTCACCAACACTCACAATTACAATGACTCAAACGAAAATAATTATATCAACGATCTCAGCTTTGGTTATTTCATATCTCTTAGGATATTTTTCAGAACCTTCAAGTTTTTCACAAGACGAAATCAAACCAACCCATCATCGATCTATGAAGAGCATTGCTCTTTCTTTAGATATTCGAAATATTAAAGAATGAACTAAAACAAGGCTGTTTAAATTCATTCTTTCTTTCGATTTGAAAGATACAAAACGAAATGCAAAGCACATGTATAAAACCAATCAAACGAATTTAAAACCTACCTGAGACCATAAAGATCTTGAAGTCGTTTAAGATCTTGTAGCCGATATTAACAGTATACAAAAAGGGGTGTAAAGGGATTTTTTATTGTTTCGTTTTGATTAGATGTATATTCAAGGATGTTTGGTTTATTCCTCAAATGATTGAGATAACAAGAAACTGAAGATGATTGTTTGTGCGTGAAATTGATGGGGGCGGATGAGTTAGGTGTATAAGAGATTAGGCTTTGTGTAAGTATGAGTAAAATTAGGGTATGTTAGGTTATAACTGTTATATGTTGGATCGGGTTTATCACTTTCATTGGGCCCGGGTTTTAATGATTTGTGTTTTGGGCTGGTGTTTGATACATGGACTGTTGTTGGGCCTTACGATTGGGCTGGACGAAAGTTTTTGTTAGTGCAAGCAGTCTCGTTTGATTTGATTGATGACAAACATGTAACTTGATATATAACGTAAAATGTACAAGTTACTTGTAATCATATCTTGTCTCAACATACATTCAACACCCCTCGAATTCTAGAGTCCTCGTATGATACAACACAGGTTCGTACCTGTTTGTTATGTGGCATTATGATCAAACCCTTAACAAACCATTGAGAGGATGATCGATACACTATAAGGTGGTTAAACCTTTGTTGCTTTGTGTATGTGATATATTGAGTTAATATGATTAACTGATTAAGGATGCGGAATCTACTTAATCACACTTAGAAGGTTATTTTGGTTATGGAAATAGAATAATTATGCTTTAGTAATGAACAATGAACATGCAATGTTAACGCCAAACGATTCAATATTATTCAAGATAATACGAGTGATCTTCACTATCACTAGGGTTATAAAACCTTGAATCTTAATGTTTATATGACTTGAGATATTGTTCTAGCTAGTTGTTTTAAGCATATGAATTAATCACTTAATTAGTCACACATATATCTAGTCTAAGATCTTTCTTTTATAGTCCAAGAAAGATCTTTACAATATTGTTAAGTCTTGTCGAACACATGCTAGCTTATCTTATGTGTGTCAGTAACATAGTTACAACATGTATCTATGTACACAACTTGTTACTAAACACTTTGTCTAAAGATATTATCTACCGTATATACTTGACTTTAGTACACAAATATCTTTTCAATACTTATCCAACCAGCAGTAGTATACGTGACACTTATCCACTCAGCAGTATCGACCAGCAGTACCTTCTTTGTACTATCAGTTCTAACTTCAGTTAGTACGGTTAGTTATAACTTGAACAGTCCTTAGATATACACTAGCAGTTGGAACTGTTAGAGTATTCTTCTCAGCAGTACTAACCTTCAGCACTTGTAATTCTTAAAACTTAATCTTCAGAACATTTAATTCCCAACAATCCTCCCCTAAACATGTGGATTCCCTAATCAACATATTTCTTCTGAATTAAATTCTGATTGTGAGGATCTTTCAAACACTTCATAGTCAGACTCTTGATCTGAACTTTCTTCTGTTCTGTGAGATTGAATATCTTTCTCAGTAGCTCATCTGCCATTTACTTTGACTTTAACAATATCAGAACCAATCTTCAGGCTTCATTCAATACCTAAAAGATGGTGCAATTTCCTTGGATGGAGGAAATATAAGAGACAATGATGCTGTGTATCTTGGATGCTTGTTTCAACAAGTGAAATCATCTATCAGCATGCCTTTGCAAGTGATGAACAAACGTAGTGAACTGAAATTGACCTAGATAGAACTTTCTCCTTTGGAATGCTTCATCCCTTATGAATATATATAATACTCCAGAATCAGCTCTGTTCTTGTCATTTTCAACCTCCATGTCATCATCTTGTGCACTCTTGTCTTTTCCTCCCTTACATTTGGTTAATCTTCCTTGGGCTTTATTTCCTCTCCTGAGATATTTCCTCCCCTGAGATGTAAATAACATTTTATCCTCCCCTGTTTGGAAGATCTCTCACCATCATCTCAACATCATCTGATCTATCAGTTAGAACATCATTTCCTCCCCTGAGAACATGTTTTCAGACAATGTTGTACATGTAGCCATCAATTCCTTAAGAGTTTATATGCTGCCCTCATCACTTCTAGGTGTGTTAACTCCTATGAGAGGTGATTCATGGGGCATTGACTCATTATCCATCAATGGATGGTTTGACTGAGTCCCTTTGAAAATCCTTTTTAAGAAACTTTTGACTTAGCAGTATGTTCATGGTTTTATTATAGAAAAATCATACTGCTTTCAACCATTTTGAAGGGATTAAGTGTGTAACAGACACTCAATCAAGAATTCGGTTTAAATCAACCTCTGGTTGTGTGAGAACCAATGTTTTTCAGTTATAAATAACTGCCTGTGTAAAGATAAACCTATTCAAAAGGCTTTCTTGACAGGGTTTCCAGCTCATAGCAATTGTTGCCTCTAACACAAGTGTTAGATTTCACTTTTACTAGCTGTTCTTTTCTATCAGATGTCCTTAGACTTGCTCATTATACTTAAAAGTATAAAATGATAGAAAGTGAGTTGAGTCAGTTACTATCTGACCAACTGAATCATCAAATCAATGTGAAATATGATAACTAGGTTTCAAGAAAGTAGTTTTAAAGAAGTAATTAACTTAGGTGTTAATCTTTGTTAAGAATTCCCAAACTCAGTCCATCATAAACCTATTATGTCAGCAACTGATATCATTATTCTGCTGCTTCCATTTCACTTGAAACTTCTTTTGTGCACAATTTTCATACCTAAAAATGTTAGTCCAAAACCAAGAAACAAAATGCAAAGCGTATGTCTTATAGCAGTATCAATATATGACCAATAGTATGAACTGTTTAAACAAAGTTTATACTTGCAGTACAAACTGTTCAATTAACAGTACCAATTTGCATAGTTATCAATACAAACTTTAACATATATATAAAAACTACACATATTTAAAATATTTAAGGATTTAGCATTCCAATACTTGCTACCAAGTATTGAAACCTTCCAACATCAAAAGCTTTAGTGAGAAGATCTGCAAAGTTGTGTTCAGAATCAATTTTGAACACTTGAATCAACTTTTTCTCATTACAATCTCTAATAAAATGATGTCTTATTTCAATGTGTTTTGTTTTAGAATGTTGTACAGGATTTTTAATAATGCAAATTGTACTACTATTATCAATATGAATGACAGTGTTTAAGAAATTGTACCCATAGTCAAGAAGTTGGTTTTGAAGCCATAGAACTTGACCACAGCAACTTGCAGCAGCTACATATTCAGCTTCAGTTGTTGAAGTAGCCACAATTATTTGCTTCTTACACTGCCATGAGATAAGTCTACATCCAAGGAATCGACATCCTCCAGTTGTTGACTTTCTGTCCAAGCTAGCACCAGCATAATCACTATCCGAAAATGCTACCAAGTCAAAAGGTGACTCCCTTGAATACCATAGACCCAACCTAGGTTGACCCTTGAGATATCTAAAAATCCTCTTGACTGCTGTTAAATGAGAAACCTTCAGAGTTACTTGAAATCTTGCACAATCACAAACAGAGAACATGATGTCAGGTCTTGATGATGTGAGATACATCAAAGAACCTATCATAGATCTGTAAGTGTGTACTGTAAGATAATGTAAACCTCGTGGGTTAATCTTTATTAATTATCCACTATTTATAATAGTGAAACCCTAATACCCTAAACCCACAAACCGGGCTTGGGCTTATCCTAATCCCCTAACACTCCCCCGCAGTCCGAGCGGCGAAATCGCGAAAGCTCGGACTGAAGAGTAAAAGCTAATAAACAATAAAGTAAAACTAATAAATAATTGTTGAAGAAGACGTTCGACAACAAGCGGAAGCACATCTTCAAGCAGCAGTAGACACAAAAACGAAACAAACCGGATAAACCAAAGTATCCCAAACAGTCGTCTCGGGAATTGATACCCTAGATTCGACACCAACAAAAGTCGTCTTGGGAATTGATACCCTAGATTCGACACCTAACAAAAGTCATCTCGGGAATTGATACCCTAGATTCGACACCAACAAAAGTCGTCTCGGGAATTGATACCCTAGATTCGACACCAACAAAAGTTGTCTCGGGAATTGATACCCTAGATTCGACATAAACAAACAATTAAATGACTATAACTTGAGACGAAAGTTGGTTCTAAAACTTCAACCCCCAAAGAACCTTCCGAACAAACGGGGCGTGTTTTTCCTTTAGAAAAACATAAGCATCCGCCATTTATTTATTTATTTATTTTTAATGAGGAATAGTTAACTAGTACTAAATCAGTAACCACACACCAATCACATATCCATAAAAAAACACATCTCACAACTTTCTACGCAGCCATTATATGTCTTCAGTCACACCCTTATCTCTTTCCTAAAAAACAATGAACATCAAACAAGAACCTTGATCTTTTTGTCTTCTGTAAAAGACTTCACAACCGAAGCTTAAAACAGAGATTTGTTACACGGCTTCAACATCTTTATATAAGGTCTCGGGTAGGTTTTGTTTTTGTTTTTAATTATGAGATCGATGATGGGTTTTTGTATATATCTGTAAAGATATTATTTCTTTTGATTTTCGAGACTTGGTATGGTTTAGATGTAGATGAGATTTGTGGAGTGATTGTGAGGGTGACAATGATCCTGTTCGTGTCGGTGGGTCGACAAATATACTGTTGAATGATGGTGGTTTGTCGACTGTGATAAGTAGGTCGAATGGTGTTACTAGTGATAAAGGTTTGACGAGTGATTTAGCAGAGGCAATTATAGAGAGATTAAGATTTAAACGGAGCCCTCCGAACCTCTGGCGTGTAGCCGGCGGCCGGAGGCAGCAGCAGCGAAAGAATTTAGGTTATTTGGATCGGTAGGTCTCTGATACCATGTAAGATAATGGAAACCTTGTGGGTTAATCTTTATTAATTATCTACTATTTATAATAGTGAAACCCTAATACCCTAAACCCACTGTTAGGGGATTAGGATAAGCCCAAGCCCGGTTTGTGGGTTTAGGGTATTAGGGTTTCACTATTATAAATAGTGGATAATTAATAAAGATTAACCCACGAGGTTTCCATTATCTTACATGTACATCTATATTGTCTCCATCTAAATCTTTAAGAAGTGGCTTCTCAGAGTCCATGGGTGTGCTTGCCATTTTTGAATCAGCAAAGTTGAACTTCCTAAGTATTTCAGCAACATATTTATCTTGACTAATAAATATGCCTTCACAAGATTGCCTAACTTGCAGACCCAAAAAGAATGTAAGTTCCCCCATGGAACTCATCTGAAACTTATCTTGCATAAGCTTCTCAAACTCCAAACACATCTCCTTCCTTGTAGACCCAAAGATAATGTCATCCACATACACCTGCACTAATAGAAGATCTTTCTTGTGCTGTTTGATGAATAGTGTCTGATCAATCTTCCCTCTTTGAAATCCATTCTCTATTAAGTAGAAAGCTAGTGTTTCATACCAAGCTCTTGGTGCCTGATGAAGGCCATATAGAGCTTTAACTACTCTGTACACTTGTCTAGATGTTCTGGATCAATGAAACCAGGAGGTTGTGAAACATATACCTCCTCATCAATAGTTCCATATAAAAATGCACTCTTGACATCCATTTGATATACTGTGAAGCCCATAAAAGAAGCATAAGCTAAAAATAACCTAATTGCCTCAATCCTTGCTACTAGATCAAAAACCTCTTCATAGTCTATCCCTTCTTGTTGTGTGTACCATTGGGCTACTAATCTAGCCTTATTCCTAATCACTATGCCCCTTTCATCCCTTTTATTCTTGAAAACACATCTAGTGCCAATTACCTTTGCATCCTTTGGTAAATCAACTAGCACCCATACCTTCCGAATCTTAAACTAAAGAAGCTCCTCTTGCATAGCTTCCACCTAGCTTGAATCATCTAGGGCTTTAAGAATGTTCTTTGGTTCTGCCTGAGAGAGAAAACATACAAACAAGCAAGAGTTTGAAAACTCATGCTGCTTTGAAGCATAAAGGGCATCAAGAAGCCCTTGTTGGTCTGAAGACATCAGTTGTTGTCTTGTCTTCACACCTGATTGTACATCTCCAATCACATTTTCTAGGGAGTGGACTTTGTGAATCCTGGTGTGTGGGGTTGAAGGAACTTGATAGTTAGGTGAGATATTGCTCAAATCCACCTCTTTATCTGAGAAATCTGCTTCATTTGAGTCTGAAGGGCCAGCAGTAGAATCATTTGTCCTAGCAGCAGAAAAATTAAGCCTAGCAGTAGAATGCTCTGTCTCAGCAGTAGAAACTTCTTTTGTACTGCTAACTTGACTGTCTTGTTTCTCAGTTCCATCTTCCTTGATTTCATCATCAACACCTTCTTTTGATTTACCAGAAGAAGATTCATCATTGGTTGAAGTTGAAGCCACACTTGTACTTGTCCATATTGGCATCCAAACATGATCTTGATCTGTCTCCTTGTTTAACCTTGCCTCATTTGTTAAGTCAACAGGATTTGAACCTAAAAATTCATTAGTTTCCACAACAACAGGCACATAATTCATTGAATTGGTTAGTAACTCAAGATCAAATAGCCAATTGGGACATTCACCTACTACATTGGATTTATTCTCTAAAAATTCCACATGTAGATTTTCCTCTACTCTTCTAGTTCTTGAGTTGTATACTCTAAAAGCTTTGCTAGTGAGAGAATATCCAACTAAGAATCCTTCATATGCTTTTCCATCAAATTTTCCAAGATGGTCTAAGGTATTCAGAATTGTCACATGACACCCAAAAGGTCTAAGAAATCCTATTGCAGGAGTTCTACCTCTAAAAAGTTCGTATGATGTCTTATTGTGAGATTTGACAACTAAAACTCTATTATGGACATAGCAAGCAGTGTTAACTGCTTCTGCCTAAAAAGTGATTGGAAACTTAGAGTCGGCTAACATGGTTCTAGCAGCTTCTATGAGTGTTCTATTTCTTCTCTCAACAACACCATTCTGTTGTGGAGTTCTAGCAACACTAAATTCTCTCCTAATACCTTTTTCTTTGCAGAAATCATCCATAACTCTATTTTTGAACTATGTCCCATTATCACATCTAATGAATTTTACTCTTTTGCTTACTAGGTTTTCTATCTCTGTAATGAAAGTCTTAAGGATGCTAGAAGTCTCATCCTTAGAGGCTAAAAAGAAAACCCATGTAAATCTACTATAGTCATCAGTAATAACTAGACAATATCTTTTATGCTGCATACTTCTAACATTTGTAGGACCAAATAAGTCCATATGAAGCATAAACAATGATTGATTGATAGAGTTAAAAATCTTGGGCTTACAAGTGGCTTTGTGTTGTTTGCCTTTAAGACAAGCAATGCATGTTTGGTCATTTTCAAATCGTTTTTGAGGTAAACCTCTTACCAAACCATTCTTAACAATCTGATTTATGGTTTTGAAGTTAATGTGACCAAGCCTTCTATGCCATTTCATTGATTCATCCAATGTGGCCTTTGCTACAAGACAAGTTAAAGCCTTTTTAGGAACAATGTTCTTCATATCAACACTGTACATATTGCCCTTTCTAGGAATTTTAAGAAGTACTTGACTTTCATCAGGCATCTTAAAATCAGGAGAAAGCACAAGACATTCAGTCTCACAGAAAAGAACTTTGTTCTTTTTGTCACACATTTGTGAGACACTAAAAAGATTATACTTAAGCTCTTGTACATAGTACACATCTTCAAAATCTAAATTTCCAGTTTTAATTGTACCTTTACCGGAAATTTTGCCACCAATACCTCCTCCAAAGGTAACATAGCCTCCATCTATTGATTGAAAATCTGAGAGATAAGACTTGTCGCCTGTCATGTGCCTTGAACATCCACTATCTGAGTATCCTTGATCCTCTTGTTTATCAATTGAATGTTCCTGCACAGAAATAAGGAGTATTAGTTTCCTTTGGGGACCCAAGCCATTACTGACTTGGATCTGCCTCTTGCATCAATGTAATTTAATCTCTTGAGAACAATTGATGCAACATTGGATTTAAGAACCCAACATGCTGAGGCCTTAACAGCATTTTCCCTGTTTTCCCAAGCAGCAATATTAACTACTTGCCTAACAGTATTAACTGTTGGCTTTGCAGTTGTACCCTTTATTTTCCAAACTTGTATTTGGACCACTGCTTTTGATTGAATGGGCCTTTTAACAGTTGTTGATGCATGTTTTGAAGTTAATTTTGCATTTTTAACTGTTGGTATTGGGTTAACAGTCATGAATGGTCTAGCAGTAGAAACTGCTTTTGAAACTGCTCTGGGTTTTATTCTATTAAAATTAGAACTAGAGTGAAAGTGAGTTTGAGGAGTTTGCCTTTTGAAATTCACTCTATTGTTTTCATACCCAGATACCCATTTGTTACAGAAAGCTGCAAGATGATCAAAACTACCACATGTGTAACAAGCTTTATTATAAAAGAAAAAGTCATCACCTAATTGGTTAGACTTGAGGCCATTCCAATTTCTTTGGTTACCTCTGGGCTTGCTAGTGGATCTATATTGTTCAAAATATTTAACTGGTTGCCTAACATGTTTAATGTTTGTTCTAGGCTTAACAGTATCCTTTTTGATCACTTTTGGAACCCTTGTTCCTGCTTTCTTAACTACTTCAGGTTTAGACATAACCTGATCATCATCACTATCAGTTGTACATTCCTCAACAACTATAGCATCTGCTTTCCTATCAGAGGACACCTTATCCTCAGAAATTGAAGTTTTAGATAAACTCTCACTTACTTTCTCTACCTTAGGACTCTCAGTAGACTTAGAACCATATTCCATTATTGGTTCTTGAAACTCAGCAAATCCTGTGTGTGCTAGGTCAATACCTGGGGGTAAAGGAACACCTCTGTATGGTGGAGGAACAGATTTGTATCCTAAACCAGACTTAGCTTTATTGATTACTTGAGCTTCTCAAATTTTATTAATTCCCTCTGAGGCATGAGCTAAAGCATCTACTGTTATCTTAACATTTTCACTTTTATTTTTGTGATCTGCTAAGGATTTATTCAGTTTAGTAATACACTCATCTTTGAATTCTATGTTTCTTTTTAGTGCATTCATGTCATCAGTAAACCTAGATTCATTTCCTTGAAAATGCAAGATTTGTTTTTCAAGAACAGCTAGACCTCTTTTGTGATTAGCTAAATTAGCTAAAGCATTATATAACTGTTCTAGTTGATCATCAAATCTCTTTTTAAGATCTTCATAAGCTTTAAGAGCATAGCATGATTCAGTACATTTAATTATGGAATTTACCTCTGAATCAGAAAAGGCCATTAGTGCAGTCTCAGTGGCCACCATTGCAGCTTCTTTTGGTGCTTCCTCCTCATCAGCCATGAAGCTCCAATCATAGTTAACACCATCTATGGCTAGCATAGCCCTTGGCTCTTCCACTGTGACTTCCTTTTTCTTCTCTTGCCTATACCATGTGCTTCTATTATCCTGATTCCTTGGGTTTCTACATTCTTTAGCAAAGTGTCCTAACCTGTGACAGTTGAAACACTCTACTTTCTTCTTATCAAACCCAGCAGTTTCATTACCATCAATGGTAATCTGCTTACCAGTTCTCTGCCAGAACTTCTTAGCACTCATGCTAAGTAAAGCAACCTGCCATTTGATGTCCATCTCTTCCAAATCATTATCATCCAACTGATCAAGATCTTCATGAGTTAGAGGAGAACCACTAGTTTGACTAGACATGAATACATAGTATGCTGGATCTCCAAGTCCAGCAGCATTCTTTTGTGAAATAGCAGTAGGACCACCATAGTTAGCAGTAGAAACACCTGCATCTTCATCTACCTCTTCTGACTTACTAATACTAGGAGATGACAAGAGTGCCACATTCCCAGAACTTGTACTATAGTTTCCAGACTTCTTTAGACTTTGTTCAACAATTTTGAAGTTGTTGTACAAATCATTGAGTTTCATGGTTTCAATGTCTGGCTTGTTCATCCATACAACCACATGAGTATGGAACTCATCAGGTAGGCTTCTCAAAAACTTCATGTTGAGATCTTCCTTGGCTATCTCAACCCCCAACACAGCTAACTGACTGAAAAGCTTATGTAATCTTGAGAACAGCTTATCAAGTGATTCATTGCTATGTGAACTAAAATTTTCAAATTGTTGTTTTAGCAATGTCTTCTGTGTTTTCTTGATAGTTTTATTACCACCAAACCATGCACAAATCTCTTCAAAAAGAGTTTTTGCATCAGGATACTTGCTAAAGGATAGCATCTGTTCACCAGAAATGGTCATAAGAACAAATTTCTTACTTTTTGATCATTTCTCTTCTGTATCCTTTCATCACCAGTAACTCGTCCAACATTTCTTTTTCTATCTGTTTTGCTTTCAAGAATAACATCTGTATAACCTAGTGTAAAGGAATCACCATACATAATGATATCCCAAAGAGCATAATCTTGAACCATAAAATATTGCTCAATTCTTAACCTCCATAACTCAAACTCATTCTGTTTGATCATGGGCAACTTTGCAGCAACATTTGTAGCCTGAGTATCTTGTACGTCCATTTCTTCAGCTACTTCTTCTAAATCAACTATATCAGCCTTGCTCTGATAACAATTGAGAGGATGATCGATACACTATAAGGTGGTTAAACCTTTGTTGCTTTGTGTATGTGATATATTGAGTTAATATGATTAAGTATGCGGAATCTACTTAATCACACTTAGAAGGTTATTTTGGTTATGGAAATGGAATAGTTATGCTTTAGTAACGAACAATGAACATGCAATGTTAACACCAAACGATTCAATATTATTCAAGATAATACGAGTGATCTTCACTATCACTAGGGTTACAAAACCTTGAATCTTAATGTTTATATGACTTGAGATATTGTTCTAGCTAGTTGTTTTAAGCATATGAATTAAGCACTTAATTAGTCACACATATATCTAGTCTAAGATCTTTCTTTTATAGTCCAAGAAAGATCTTTACAATATTGTTAAGTCTTGTCGAACACATGCTAGCTTATCTTATGTGTGTCAGTAACATAGATACAACATGTATCTATGTACACAACTTGTTACTGAACACTTTGTCCAAAGATATTATCTACCGTATATACTTGACTTTAGTACACAAATATCTTTTCAATACTTATCCAACCAGCAGTAGTATACGTGACACTTATCCACTCAGCAGTATCGACCAGCAGTACCTTCTTTGTACTATCAGTACTAACTTCAGTTAGTACGGTTAGTTATAACTTGAATAGTCCTTAGATATACACTAGCAGTTGGAACTGTTAGAGTATTCTTCTCAGCAGTACTAACCTTCAGCACTTGTAATTCTTAAAACTTAATCTTCAGAACATTTAATTCCCAACAACCATTTAGAATGTTTAAAATACGGTTACGTCATTAAGTATTTTAAAAGGTTAACCATTCTACTTAGAACCTCATTTCACATTTTGCATATACAAGTACTTTTACTTGTACATCATGTTTCCTAAGATTAATAGGATAAGTACACTTTAGGTGTCAAACTAACATGATACATCTTGGTAAACATATATTAGTTAAGCTAGTATATACATATTACATTCATTTATACATTTACATTATTTACATTTTAATTCTTAAAATGGAAATATGTACATGACATCATTGCATACATCCTAGTAATATCTTTAGGATATCTTGAAGATTTAGAAAATATATTGGAAAGATCTTCAAACAAAGAATTGGATTTGGTAATATCTTGGCAAGATTTGGAAAGATTTTGAAAGATATTCTGTCAGGCTCTGGCGGAACCAAATCCCATAAGGGACGGACCCCTGGATTTGGTTCCGCCAAATCCGTGGGTTGGTTTTACAAATTTGCCTATAAATAGTAGCCCATTGTTTACCCATTGTCAGACCACTTCAACATATATTCTCTCTACCTTTTAGCATACACTTAGATCAGTAGATAATCATGTAGTAACATACATTAATCTCACTTATCATCATGATCATAATGTTACTAACTTTCATTATGTTGTAAGCATACTCTGAAATGATCCTATGAAGCAAGATCAGAGATCGTGAGTCATCATCCATCATAAGCATAGCATACCTCCTGATCTACCAAAAGGCTTGGAGATCTTGAAGTCATCATACACCAAAGCATAACAATATATGAAGATTCAAGGGCACTTGTCATCCTCAATGTTTGAAGACTTCTTATTCAAGAAGTTCATGTAGATTCCACATGCATATATGAAGATCCATCACAACAAGTTTAGGGAGCTTGTGATCTTCATTCATTAAAGGCTTCCTATCAATGGAAGTTCTTTTAGATTAGCCATTCATATCCAGTGGACATTTATGTCATGGATCATTATTGTAAACATCATTGCATCACAATCTATTCACCGAACTAGATTAGATGGTTTATGTGTTTGTGCCATAAAACACAAGGTTTCTATGTTGGGCCATAAAACATAGTGGGAGTGGTTGTACCCTTGTAAAGAACTCGACATCTAGCTTAGTGTCGGAAATTGTATAGGCGACGTCAGGTTGGTTCTACCTCGAACTAGAACCCGGTATTTAGCTTTGTACCAGAAAAAGTGTAAGCGACGAATGTAAGGTTTTCTCCCCCGAGAAGGGAGCTTGTTGATCTAGTGAAGTAACTCTCGAGTTGGGTACTCGAGGAGTGGAGTAGGGCGGAGAGAAGCTCCGTGACCGAGCCACTATAAATCATCGTGTTCGGTTTGCGCTTTCTTTTACTTACTACTTTACTTTTATGTTTGCATTATGTGATTGCTTGTGTTGTGACTTGATGATTATACTTGTGTGACAACATGTTTTAGTTTATGCTAGTCATAAACTATAATTGACATCTTTAATATTACAACAAGCTAAATTGGAAATTTGATACAACAAGTTTTAAGATTTTAAAACGGAAACGTATTCACCCCTCCCCCTCTACGTTTTCACAGTTTTTAACAAGGATTGTTAGTTGAGTTATGATGTGCTAATTTTTTTTTATAATTATTATCATTATGGGCTGAAATTATTTAATGGTATTTCGATTATTACAAATTTTCACGGGGTTACGTTTTTGACAAGATCGGGAAAAACCATTATCAGAGTTCATTTTAACCAAGTAACAAAGGCTAGTTTTGGGCATTTAACCGCAAGATGTGACCACCGTGTTTATTCATTATTATTTATTTGAGGTTGAAGTGGAATTTCACGGGCGCATGTACTTAGTATCTGAAGATATCGGGGTTGGTTGGATGCATGGTTCTTCGAGATCCTTGTTCAAGCTTTTAACCGTTAGAATGATTACGACTTGAGTTATCTAGTTATACCTGATGTAAGGAGTTACGTTGTTGTGCTCACAGTGTATAGCAATCACTTTAAAGGAGTTACGTTGTAGTGCTCAAGTGTCACAAAAAGCTGTGGATAATTCGAGAGAAGTTCATATACAGTTAAGGATGGTTGGATGGGTATATGATTCTACCTTTATTGAAATTCTCAGTATTGGTTCTTAGTCAGACAATAGTGCAAGTTTAAGTCACAAGTTTGGGTTATTTTACTTCAGTCTCAAGTTCGTCATACTGGGTTTTCTCCATCAGTAGTCACTACAAAAAGCCGTCTGAATGATAATGGGGTCGTAAAGAGTTAGCTGAGAGGAGTATCAAAGAGTAGAGATGTTATCAGCTGTTGATTCTCATGGGCTATTTATGGTACTTCACACATATTCGACTAATTGGACATACAGGGTTACGCTGCCTCCGTTTCCATCGTAAACATAGTGTGTATGCTTCCGATTTTGAGAAGACATTGTGGGGGAAGAGAGAGTGGATGTTATTTGACTTTCTTTGACTTCTTTGCAAAAACACTCTTTTTCCACAAGTATCTACAATCAGGGGGAAGAAATGTGCACATCAGGGACGCATAACAGATTCATGTGATCGAGCTTACAATTTTATTACTATCGGAGAGACGTCCGCAGAGATGATCAGTGGTTCAGTTTTGTGATTTTGGTGTAATCTTTTCAACTTTCGCAGGTTGTGAAGTGTGAAGTAGCCTACATATGTGAGATGATCTTGCTGATTTCTTGCATGTTACCCCCAAAATGGAGTTTCCGCAGTGAGTATAATTGTAATTATGTGACTAGTCAGATTTGCTTGGTGTGGTTTATAGTGTTATCTAAAAATTCTGATGCGTACTTAAAACTTCAAAATTCAGAAGACATGTTAACTACATTAAAGTTTCGAATCTGCTGAAGACGGTTGTCAGTTTGGGGGGAAGCTGATTCAGAAACTTCTCCAAAAAGAAGTGTACGAAGAAGCCGCTAAAGACATGCAGCATGAATTGGGGGGAAGTTAATCTAGTTCATGCATATTATATCATTTGCCTACAAGTGAAGAAAAGTTCTCAAGACGAGGTACAAGATCATCCTCAGCACTTGAAGGGGTTATGAAGACTTTATTTTTCTTATTTTTGTACTTGTAGAAAATGGTGTAAGTAATCCCTTATGTCGTCCCATTGGGGGAAATTGTTGGGAATGCTCCTAACACGTAAATGGAACGACATTTACGGGATTACATTAGTTATCATGTAAGCCACATACGCAGGTACTAAAAGAGTCAATATTGTAAAGTGGTGCGTATGTTAGACTATAAATACCCCTCCATACTTCCATGGAGGGGTGAGACTTGTGTGTGTATTTCACTTTCATTATCATTAATAAAAACACTAGTTTCCTTTCTCTCTCTACTCTCTCTCTTACCATGGATATCATGTATTATCATCATCCCCGACCTCCTGAATCTCAATATCAACTAAAACACGATCCAACACAGAATTTCAAGAATATATTTATGATGTGGTTAAACATCAAGCAATCCACTTAAAAAATTTGGATCATAATACATGATCCAACTTAACAAACAAATAACGCAAATCATTAATAATAAGATTTTCACATTCATCCCAGCAAGATTGTTCACAAAAAGGGATTAACTACACATCCCACATAAACAAACCAAAATACATAAAAACTAATATACCGTTAACAAACATCCTAGAACCACTTATAAACTACATAGATCATAAAAAAAGCAAATAGGAGGTAAATCCTCAGCTGCACCACCAGTTCCTGTTGCTCCCTGTACATCTGAGCATACTCCTTGATGTCTTCTTCCAGCGCATTCCTAGCCCTAAGAAGGCCAGGAATGATCTCAATAGCTCTTTGGCACATCGGGGGATCTATCCACCCGAATGTCCCACAGTCAGAACCCTAAATCATCCAGACAACAACCCAATGAGTCACATTTAATGTAAATAACTCACTCTAATTCAGTATAACGAGTCTTACCACGTTGGGGCAGCAGAAGAACCTTCTTCCTGGATTTCTATCCGTCCAGGAAGTTTTGATGATCACAACGTTACCGCAACTGCATAGCACCATTATTATGTTTTGTACTGGGTGTGTAATTTATGGTATGCAAATCGTGTTATATAAGAATGAAAGAAGTAAAATGTGGTTGCAAAGAATGTCCCTCAACACTAAACGAGGTAAATGTACACATTCATGGGTATTTATACAAGAGTAAAGTACATTGGCTACCAAATATATACATACCAATGCAGTCAACAGGTAGTATGACAATACCATAGTTACCCATTTTGACAGCAAGAGTATTACAACAAACAGGCCATTCAATTCAGTCATCAGGTAGTATGACAATACCATAGTTACCCATTTTGATAGCATGAGTATTACAACAAACAGGGCATTCAAAACGCCAAAGCCAAACCTAAATCATGATAACTGAATCTTTAACAGATGATTATAGATTCATTCACCAAATCACCTAAAGTGTTATTGCTTCTACTCCACATATTCTTACTAAACAAAATAGACCACGACCAACCTAAATCATGATAACTGAATCTTTAACCCACGACCAACCAAAGGTTTATGTTTGACTTTTAAAGTACATTTATGGACTTGCATAATGACATGAATAATACAAATCATAATCCTACTTAACAAAAAGATTACACAAATCATAAACAATCATAATCCTACTTAACAAACAAATAACACAAATCAAATTAGATCATTAAAGATACTTGAACCATTGTTGTGATACCATAATGTACATTGTTCATATACACCTAACATAAACATCATCAACTACCAGAAACCCAAAAAACCAACCCACATTCACCAAAACCAAACGGTCAACTTTGCAAGTAAACATAAGAAGCGAAGAAAACCCAACTGATGATAAGGTATTTCCTCAACTTGTTAGCCCTTTGCTCCTCCATTTTTGCCCGAAGCTCCGCCTGGTTTGCCCGGGTCTCCTCCTCGTTTTCCCTGTGCTCCTCCCAGTCAGCCCTCTCTTGCTCTAACCCCAGCGCATCTTCCAAAGCATCCCTGGTCCTAAGTAGACCAGGGATGATGTCTAAAGATCGGTCGCACATCGGTGGATCCACCCAGCCGATGAAGGGACAACTCGAGTTCTGTAAAATGAAAGAAAGGTAATTAAAAAGAAGAAAATAGAGGCAACTTGTAAAATGTAACATTATTATTGTTTTGATCAAGAGTCAAACTTACGTATGTCGGGCATGAGTAGAAGCGACTACCAGGATTCCTGTTAGTCCAGAAAGTTCTAACTACACATTGAAGACCACAAGCGTAAAGAACCATTTTTCAGGTGAACAAGACGATGAGCAGTAACCGTAGATTCAAGGGTGTGTAATAGTGACTGCTTAATCTTGTTATATAAGAATGAGAGAAGTAAAAACTTGTTGCAAAAAATGTCCCTAAACACAAAGGTAAGTGTGCTATAGTGGGCTTGTCAGGTAGATTTGATGGCGGAAATAGTGAAATGACGAAAATACCCTCACGTGCAACTCACGTGACGGAAAACTAACGCGATTTCCTAACGAGCGTTAGTCCAAAAACTAAAATTGAAACTACAGTAATGCGGGAAGGACACAACTCGCAGAAAAGCGAAACGTTAGGGACAATATTTGCACTTTTTTTTTGGAGGATATCTTTCGCAATTTTGGCAAAGTTTAGGGACATTTTTTAAAGTTTACTTTAAAAATTATGTTATGTTGAGGTTTTTTGTGAAAAGGAAAAGATTAAGTGATCTCTTAATTTTAGCTACAAAGTGGACAACACTTATATTTAGTTGAGTTCTTTGTCTCATAATGAGTCTTCACATTTTTATTTTGAGTTTCTAAGGGGGGAGGGAGTGGTCACCAAGGGGGGAAATTTGTAACACCCCCTAATTTGTTTAGTGGCAGCGGAAAAATAATTAGGGTGTTACCGTGAGGATCAAGTTAAAATTTCAGAAAAATGGTCCAGAATAGGCGTTTTGAAAGTTATATGTCATTTGAAATAATAGTTTTGGTATAAAAGGAAAATATCTGATTTGAAAATCCCACAAAAGTGTGGTAATTTGGAAAGAATGACATATTTGATTTTACACCAGTTTATTTATCAGAGTATAAGATGCCCGCTCCGTGTCTTTTCCTGCTCCATTAATTACCTAAGATAAACATGCTTAAAATGTCAACACAATGGTTGGTGAGTTCGTGGAGTTTAATAGAAAAGAACTATCTTTTTATAAATGTTAAGAGTTGTACAGTGGTGGTCGAAATAAATACTAGTTCTTCATGAAATAAATAACAAGTTGTGTTGGGTAAAAATCCACAAATATTTCATGTATGATCTCAAGAGATCATAAGTTTCAAGTTTTTAAATGAAAATGAGCTACGTTGTTATATGCTCGAAATGATGTGTTGGGTCAACTTTTAGGAGTAACAATATACCAAGCCATCTATGTTGTTTTTTGTAGAATTTACAATTTAGTCACATATGATAACAACTAAGGTTCAAGTACATTATTCATAATCATAACACATAGTGAAAATATTAATCTAGTGTCTGAAATCTATCAGTGTGGAGTGGTGATTACTAAATACAGCTGTATCCTAATATATATGAAACATTCATATATTCATAAAGTTATATTGCCCTAAGCCTCATGACACGCAAAACGTTAACAGAGTACCGTAAAACGGCGGTGTCCCATCAGGGTTACTGATGGGTGTTTTTAGCCCTCATGTAATAGGTGATTTGCCACTTCCTATTTTTCTCAAATATAGTGTATCGCGACTAAATACGACTAAACATGTAGGCATTCCGTCCAAGTATTTAGTGGGATAGGTCGTCAGCCTCTAACAGGTTTCGAAGCTGTTCACTATATTCGCGCTCACCGCAGTGATTAATGGCTCATGATCGAGGGACTTTATGGCAATAAAGTAAACTTAGGCAATATAGGTCTCAGGGTTCATAAAGTATAAGTATTCTGGTCTTGGCAATTATTTCCAGTTGGAATGTAGAAATATCATAGTAAAGTAACAGTACATCCATTTGTTATATGAATGCCTACAATGAGTCTCAGTATCATGTCACGTCAAGTAGTTTTGAAAATGTTATCCCTCAAATTCAGTGTTTAAGCTAAACAAGCAGTTTGCACATATAACGAACATATATTCCTCTCAAACATGTAAAGCATGGTGGATGATTTTGAGTAAATCATAAGAGTTTTATATAAGTAACTGAAAACAGTTAAAGCATGTATCTCCCCCAAAAGAGTTATTAAAAATAAGTGTTAAAAGTAGGGGCCACGACTCACCTGGAGCGTATCTGACAAGATAGAATTATGAGATCTATGGAAATGATCACGAAAACGTCTTCGATAAGAAACCTGGATATAAGGGAAGTCTAAGATCCTGACTGACTACTAACAGTGAGTGCGATGTGAGAAATCGATTTGATCGGTGATGTGAGTGTGATATGCTTAAAATGCCTAAAGTTAAAAATATAATATCATATATGATATCATCTTGATTCTTATGTTAATCGACACAAAATATTACTTTCTCAAAATATGCTGAAATGATATGCAAAGTGAAATCGTTAATATTTCTAATTATAATAAATAACGAATACTAAATAATGCATAACTAAAATGTAAAATGCATATGAAATGAAGGGAGAAAAATAGAAAATAAAATAAGAATGTCAAGTGGAAATAGTTGGTCCTTTTCCTTTTTAGATTTTACACTTTTTACCCTAACTGCGCTTGCGTTGTTAGTCCTTCGTTAAGTCCAAAGTCCATAATAGTTCAAAAGTTGTCCATATGTCCACATAAGGCTTGAAGTTCAATGATATGTCAATTTAAGTCCTCTGTAAACTGTTTTCACAGCTTCGGTCCACAAGTTTCACAGTTTGGCAGTTTTAGTCCTTCTAGTTAGGTCGCGTTACATTTTTAGTCCTTTTTGCATAAAAATGACGGGAAAAATATTCTGAAGATTTCTATAACTTTATTAAGTTTGTTGTAACTTATTTTAATTGCTTGTTTCGGACCAGAGCTTATTTTGGTGCTAATGGACCACTTAACGAATCATTTAAGGCCCGTTAAGAATTGTAGAGGCGAGGGCGTGAAAACAGTTTTGGGTTTGAACTTGGGCTATTTTTGTGGTTCTGAAAATATCTCATTCGGGCTGGATGGGCTAGTCTAACGCCATCTCTTATTGGGCTTTTGCTTAGCCCATTTCGGAATTAATATAAGTAAGTTTCCGAAAATGTGAAATAGGTATTAACGAGGGTTGATCAAAAGGGTGTAGTTTGAGCGTGTTAGTGAGCTTATGAGGTTGAACTTAAAACATGAAAAATATAGTTCCCCAGGTGTACTATCGAGATGAATAAAAATATTGGGTTATTACATGTCCCGATCGAAATATATTTGAGCGTGAGTTGGCTGGGTCGCATGGTTGAAACTGAAAAATACAAAATATTTTCTAAGTCTTATTTTCCTAGTCGACTAGTTTATTAAATGAGTCTTTTAAAGCGTCTGATTGTGTTTAAAATGTCGAAGTCAAAATACGAAGGTTATAGCTAGCTATGTGGTCTTTCGATCCATGTAAAAATATTAGTATGTTGTTGGTACGATTTTGAAATGAAGAGGCCATTTTCTCAGTGGTTTGGGACATTTTTAAAGAGTCAAAAGATTATAATTATTCCAAGTGTTTTCCTTGTATATTTTGTACGCCTGATATTAGAGTTTTGAAACGTTTAATAATGCATGATATTAGGTAATCTAAACGTGGGTGTGAAGTGTGTGATTGTTAAGACTCCACAAGAGTGAGTTCGATAGTGTACAATGTTCAAGATAGGTTACTGTTTGTTCGAATTATAAAAGAGCTATACGTTCGAGTGGGAAACAAAAATGCTGATAGCATGATCATATCTTGAACGTAAAAAGGGTGTGCGAGTTGTGACCCTAAGTCCCTCAAGATAGAGGTTCACACACGTTGGTGGGTTACACCAACTAAAATGCGTGCAAGCAATGTACAAAACAAGTTCTACTTTCGAATGCAATATGAAATATGCATGCATGTGATTCTGTGTTAGTGAGAAATGGAAACAAGGGAGAGTTATTGAACACTTACCACACCTTTTGAAGGTAGTGAAGAGGCTGTGGTGGTCGACTGGAACACAAAGAACAAAGACAGTAGTCTCGCTAGGTTCGAGTCACGTTTTTTAGTGTGGTTTTCCTTAACCCGTTTGTTTCCAAATGGGTGACCTCTCTTTCTGGGATTTTAAGGTGTCTTGTGAGAGTGAAATGAGTGAAGTGTGAGCAACGTGGCTGCTAGATAAAGGGTAATATATATAGAGATAGATTATATACGTTATTTGACCACTTTACCCTCAAAACCAATCATTGAGTGATACTGTTGATGAATGGACACCTAGGCTAGTTCTCTGACATGAAGAGATTTTTGGATAGATATCATAAGAGGGATAATCCTTATCCTTTGTGGTTGAGGTATTTATACACGTTTTCTTTTATACTAGTTCAACAAATGAAACTAGCATTCCATAAAGATCTATGGCTGTCTAATTCTCATTCTAAAAGTTATATTAAGTTGAAAATATCATTAGTAAAATGTAGGATCAATCAGGGAATAATTTGGTTGAGTTTTGAGATTTTTAGATGTACGATTCAGATAAAATGGGACAAGCAAACCGTCCTTCAAAACCATAATAAATCGCGTCATATAATCCTGGAAATTGGCACATATATTGTTTAGTGGGTGGTGATCGAGGAGGTGCAAAAATGTAGACAAGTCGTGTTTGATAATCGGAAGAGCTCGAGCTGTTTTGGAGAGTGTATAGCAGTCGAATACACTAAAATTCACAAAATGGATTCTGGATTTTGAAGTTGGGCCAAAGACGTGTAAGTGTGTTGGGCCTGGAATAATAGAGCTGCCCGTTCAGTTGTATTAGTGAAAGAAGGAAATATGTTTAGAGCAAATTTTGTGTAGTTAGTGATGATTAAATAATAATCAGTGAGATTTGCATATATTGTGATTTATGAAATATTAATCCTTGTGAAGTGGTTACGTTTCGTAATATAAGTCGTGGTCTAGTGTTGTTATTTGGTAATTGTTGTGATGTCGTGACGTGGTGAAAATAATATATCAAGGAAAATTTTAAATTTCCCCGTAAAAATGGGATTTAGTAAACAGTAACTCGAGGTTATTATTAATCAATGAAGATTATTACGATGGATTTTTACGGTATCTTACAAAATTCACCAAAGTTGCCATGTCACCAACAACCAATGATATCATTACAACTCAAACCACCCTAAATCCACCCCAAAGTTCACCAAATTGGAGGGACTGGTCACCAAATTTGGTGAAGTTCCCTCATTTCCACATCATATTTTTTTTAATATATAAAAACACAAACTACATAAAAATAAAAAACACATTTCATTAAAATTAAAAAGAGTACATGTTACAATACTTAAAAAAAACACAACCTAAAAAAAATAAAAAAATCCTACAATACTTAAAACGAAACATTAATTAAAAACGAAACTACAATTTAAAAGTTACATGGCCATCCCCATTTTGCGGCAACTTGACATTTTTCTTGTTTGAGGAGTTCCAACATAGCGGGATCGGTTATGTGATCGTGCGGCTCGGTGTAAAACTTCAAATCCCGTTGGCGAACCTTTGACTTGGTCGCGTCAAGTTGTGTAGCCCAAAAACTTGCCGCCAATTGATCCTTCTCTTCTTTGATGTCCAAATATTTTGTCTTTCTTTTTGCGTATGAGCTAATGTCTTCGCCCACATCATGGACCGAGGAAGAGGACGTCGCTTGCATCTTTTTCGCCTTTCTTGATTCAATTGGAGGGGAGGGGTCTTCATTCATGTCGGGAATGTGTTGTCATTGCTACCCGATTTATACTCCCCCGACTTCCTCTTCGATGAACCGCTAGCCATACATCCCATGTCGGGAATAACTTGAAAACAATCTTGCTCTTTCCATTTATCGTGATCCTTCACAATCTCCCATGCCAAAATATGACCAAAATCTTTGCTTGTTTGGGTGTTGTAATCCTTCATGGCGACTTTCATGATGTCCACTTCGCTACACCCACTACCCCTAACACGATCCTACACAATTCCATAAACAAAAAAGTATATAATTCTAAAAGTATGTAATTCTAAAAACTATATAATTCTAAAAAGTATATAACTCAAAAAAATATAAAATTATACCGCTTGGATGTAGACGCCGTTGAATAGACCCATGGCGGCGTTCATTGCTTTCCACTTCGTTGTCAAACCATGAGTGGTTCGGGTAGTACCTCCCATAGTTGTCGCCAACACCACCTCTTGGTCGGGCGTCCAATGTTCACGCTTCGCCTTTGTGGTTGCCTTTTTATTTCCTCGCACATCAACTTCTTGAATGTCATCTTCTTCATCGGTGTCTACATAAAAATAAACAAACGTAAGTAAACAAAAGTGTATAAAATTGAATAAAAGTGTGTGAAATTAAATAAAATTAAGTAAACAAAAAGTGTATAAAATTAAATAAAAGTAAGTATGTATACCGGGTAATGGTTGCGTTTTGGGTACAACCTCGGCTTGAGGTTCGTCCCACGGGGACCACTCGGCCGTCATAGTGATGTTGTAGTGTTGAGCATTCATTGGCGGAGGGTTGGCACCCATATTATACGAAAAGTAAGGATGTGGAGATGCGGGTTGTGGAATGTAAGGGGTTGATGATTGAGATGTGGGTTGAGGAATGTAAGGGGTTGATGGTTGAGAGAATCCTTGAGGAGATGGTGTAGAAAATTGTTGCGGAGATGGTTGCGTATAGTATTGGTTTGGATATGGAGTTTGTTGCGGTGGTGGATAAACCGGGCAATTGGGTTGAGATCGAGTTTATTTTTTGGAGGTTGTTTTCTTACCACTTCTTGGATCCATGATTTTGGGTAGTTGTTGTTTTTTTTTTTTTTTTTTTTTTTTTTTTTTTTTTTGTTCTTGTTCAAGTGTATGGATGTATGATTTGGGTTGAATTTTGTTTGAAAAAATAGGGTATTTATAATGAAAATTGTTGTTGAAAAAAGGGTAAAAAAAATTTTTTTTTAGCCCAAACGGCTATTTTTTCAATTATGGTCAAATTTGACCGTTGCATCCAATGTTCACGCTCCTCTCTCAATCGGCAAAGTTTGCCAATTTCAATCCTCTCTCAATCGGCGCCGCATGGTGGCAGCGGTGTGCTAAGGGGCGCTGCCTCTTTGCCGAACCAACCCCACTGCCACTCCCTCTCCTCTAAGTGTTCATTTCATAGTACAACAAATCAAAAGTAATATTAATAGGCATGTATGCAATTTTATTAGTGAAGAGCATAGTTAATGGATATTTTTAAAAAATTGTGCAATTTCAAAATTGACACTTATTATGCGACTGATAAAGTATTGTTTGATTAGTTAACATACTCCGTATTATATTGAAACCAATCACAAATGATCTCTGAATTATTTGGGTCATAAACTACAATGAAAACAAATGTCTTGATACCATATTTGATATGTTGAATAATATATATATTTCGTGGAAAATTGCTTCAACAGGTTCAGTTGACGGATATGTTAGTCCTATTCGAAACAAGTTTGAATTATATATATTGAGGTTGTAATACGTTGATCAAAGGCCTCACTACTTGAAAAACTGTATATAGACAGAAAGAGTTTATCAAGTACGTTTATGAGTTTCTTACGCGTTTTTTTTAGAACGACAATTTTAACTATCTCACAACAATTATACCACAAATGTATTTCACATGTCTTAAGCAGAACTTGAACCTGCAATCATTTAGTTGAGAAGCTTCTCACACAACATGCGATATCATTAGGATACAAGCACTTTGATGACTCACATTCTTTTTATATAAATTTATTTAGTTATCAACATGCTTTCCATGTTACAACTCGATTTGTTCAAACATGTTATGATATCTTTTGACCATATAGTACTTGAATTATTTCAATTTTGTACAGTGTTTGAGTAATTGAGTGGTCCATTGAATGAGTACGTCAATGTTATATGCAATTTACATTTTACAATTAGTTTGATGTCACTAAAAATAATTAATTATTGGCTCGGTCAACCCAAATTAGATATCGTATGCCAAAGTAAGGGATGTGTTATCCTAACATCCCCTATTAGTCAAATGTACAACCCTTGAAACATACAGTACAACCGACCGCTGCATACAATAATTGCATACACCCCCTATAAGGGGTGTCGGGATAAACTGCCCCCAAAGTAAACCATTGGTTTCATTTATTTTGAAAACATCCATGAAGGAAACAACAAAGCGTTAAACGTCATTATTAGATTGTCTTATTCTCTTATTCTGGTTACTTGCTTCATGATTCGCTCGATGGGCGGGTACGCTTCATAAAATTATTTATCGGACTTTTTTTACACGTAAAAGAAATATTGAATAAGTAAAAAATGTTGAAGGCAATAAATTGAAAATCATAAATATATTGCTCATGTGAATAATACTAAGTGAATGCAAATAAATATTGAAAAGCACAAACCATCATAAATACAAAACTGCCACAAAACTAACTTGTCGGTTTTAAACAAAAGATAATGAATTTGTTGTATATACAAACAATGATGCCTGTTCAAATACAACATAAGACTTCTTTGTAAAGAACGTTTGTAGTTGAGTTTGAATAGTTTTCATCTTTGTCTAAACACAGAACCTTCAATCCTCTCTTGCTCTTGACTCTTGACACAAAGACATATAGTTGTCCGTGTGAGAATACGGACTTTGGAAAAAACAAACCAACCTGTGACAAGGCTTGGCCTTGGCTTTTATTAATCGTCATACCAAAACACGCTTGAACAGGAAACTGCCTTTTGTTCAATTTGAATGGCATCTTTGTGTCTGAAGGGGTAATAACTGTACGCGGAGTAGTGCAAATCTACCAACGTTGCCACCAGATATGATCTTAGCTTCAATTACACAGATTATCAACTGATTGTACAATAAATTGCACGACCAGGCCTTGCGATGATGATCGAAGGATATAAGGGGTGTTGTGATTGCGCCAAGCTTGTCGTTAACCTGAAATAAGAAATACGAAGCCACTACGTTAAGTGATTGCGCAAGGGTTGGACCCTGCGAACCACCTCCGGCGTGCGAATGAGTATATGATATGATAAGTTGGTAAGTTTGTAGTGAAATGAGAGGGTCGAGTTTGCATACCATTGTTCACAGCCCGTCCAAGCTATTTATAGGGGAGGAAATAACCTTGGAGAGCTCTTGCACGTTTTAGGAGATCATGGGGGCGTCCCATGATTTGTGGTAACCGCTAGGGCTTAATGTCACACTCTCCTTATCTTGGCGGGAAAGCTAAGGAGAAAGAGAGGACGTGGGTGAGACCAAGTCATGGCTATATTCCGTCCTAATATCATCGGAGGCCATACCCCGAAGGGCTTAAGGATTCGATTGGTGAGTTCCCAACTGGTAACCATATCATAGATGAATGGTTTGACGCTAATGAAGATTTTAGGAGGCTGACCTAGGCCTTCGAGATGAAGGTTGCGACCAGGTCCGAAAGGGTGTCCTTCGACCTGTTCGGAGGGTACATCATCAAGCCCCCCAGTCGAAAGTGATATTCACGTATGAGGGTATATTGCTTTCGACTCAAAAAGTAAAACCATACACTAAACCCAATCTTGTCACAAAAGTCGTACAAAAAAGAAGTGGTTGTGTTTAACTAATGACGCATTAAATGCGCATAATTATGGACTTAGCCACTTGCAGCAGAGCCACATCGGCTTATATCTCGGTATCCTCCAAACATCTTTTCAAATTTTGAAAGCATTTTAAATCCGGATAGCTGTTATCTCTGCGGACACGTGGACGGCTTAGATAAAAGGGGGCAAGGGGTATATAAGTTTTTTATACCGCAAACCCTATTTTACTTTAACACTCCGCCCAAATTTTACACATAGTACTGTGCTTCGTGTATCATTCCGATCGAAAGGTAACGTCTTCCTTCACCGATCTTTAATTTCTTGCTTTACTTGTTTGCATTCATCATGAGCATGGGTGCAAAACGCAAAACTAGACAACAAAAATGTACATTGTCTAGGAAAGCACTATCCGATTTCCTAAATGAGTACCCCATACCCAAAGAGTTTAAGGTGATGCTTCCTAGCAAACACCAAAATATCTATGATGCACCTGAAGGGTATGTTGGGCTTTATCTTCATGCATTTACCTAGTCGAACTTAAGGATACCACTCCATCCATTGTTTTTAGAGTTGTTACTGTACTATGAGGTACACATCTCTATGTTTAACCCATTTGGCCTAGCCAAACTCACCACAAACATAGTAATGTGTAAAGCATATGGGTATGAGCCCACACTAACAGTGCTTAGGGGCTTTCTAAACCTCTACCCTGGTAGAGATTGGTTAATAGCCAAAAGGGGTGAACATGATTTGCCATACTTGGTCACCAAACCATTTTCAAACATTAGGAACTGGAAAGGGCAATTCTTTTATGTGCAAAACACCATTGTACCACTACAATACCCTGCTTTGTTGAATGAAGCCTTCCAATATGATGAGAGGCGTTTCAATGATCCACTGCCATACACAATACGAAGGAGCCCCATCTACCAGCGTCTTGCTTGTTATCCTGTTGATGTCCAAACATTCCCTGAGCCCATTCTCTTCATGGCTGGTATTGTTGATCACTAGGAAGGATCTCCCATGCAGCCTGAAATAGAGTGTAATGGACAAAGTATGTACGTTCCAATTTAATTAAAATAAATAACTTATCTGATGATATTTATCTTTTTTCTCTTCTTTTTGCAGAGATGTCGTTTCAAAACTTTGTTGTGTCTGGTGGTGCGAAAGAAGTTAGCTTTATCCCAAGGGACCCCAAAGATGCCAGCTATGGTGTTGGTTCTCCGTCGGTTTCAGTGAACAACAATGATGTGGATGCCCAGATGATAGAGCCATAGCAACAGCTCAACCTACTAAGCTTGTGAACACGGAAGAGACTCCGCAAATGGTGGAGAATGTTGCAGACTCTGATGATCCTCCCTCCGATAGTGAGCAAGTTATGATCGTAGGGTCCTCCGGCATTGCTGACAGGGTACGGAGCAGGAAAGGGACCGGTGCGAAATCGGTGAAAGCCACTCCCAAAAGGAAGCTCACCTTACCAAACCCTCCTTCCAGAACCACAAGGCAAAAAGGTTCGCATGGTAAGGCCATCATTCAGGCAGCTGCAGAGACTCCAGATGATGATGACATCCATAGCAAGTATATATCTTCTTATCATAATGGTCCTTAATACTTCATATATCTGATTAATGTGTCTTGTGTAGGTTTGCCCAACACCAAGGAGCTTCCAAACTCCCTTGCTTACCATCGACTTGTTGAGAACGTGACCCCAGCTAGTTGGAGGAGAACTATGGACAATATGTCCATTGAGAGGCTCTGCGACCTGCATGACAAAAGCTACACAAGGCAAGCTATTCTAGACAATCATCTTAACACCCGAACAAGGGAGTTGATTCGAACAGTGAAGAATGCTAAAGAAGAGATGGGCATTATCGTGGCCAGAGAGAAAAATAGAGAACTCCAATATGCCGAGCTAGAAGCCAAATGTGATGAAGCCATGGAGAAGTTTGAAAATAACCCTATTGTTCAAGACCTTCGAGCCAAGGTTCACAGTCTTGAAGAGCAGCTGAAGGAAAATCAAGCAGAGTGTGGGAGGCTAAGATTGGAAGAGGCGAAGGTAGCTGGCTACAAAGCGCAGGTTGCCACTCTTGAATCTAAATGTGCAGGTCTTGAGGCTAAGAGGACTAGGCTTGGAGAGCAGGAGATCAAACTGCGGGAGGAAGTAGATGGGTTGAACCTCCGTTGCAAGAGTTTGAAAAAAGACAGAGCTGATGTGGTGTCAAAGGTTGTTCCTTACATAGCCATGGAGCTATACCATAGTGATGAGGTGGGAGAGATTGTGGGAGAGCTAGTGAATGTTGTCATTTTTTATGGAAAATGCACAACGTTGGAGGAGATTGCAGAGACAAAGAAGCCTGTAGTCCTATCGGAAGTGCCCTACTACCGTCCAACATGTAAACAAGAATACAATGATGCTGGCAATGCATACACGATGGCAGAGTACCCCTTTCTCACCGAAGCAACTAAGAATCCATCAGCACCCTTTGAAGAACTCCTCTCCAAGAAGCCTCGCAAGATTCAACCATCCTCTGCAAGCAAAAAGACTCCGTCTGTGAAGCCTCCATCTCCCATTCAGCAAGAGGACCCTATGTCATCCAAGAATGCATGAAGGCTGCCTTGTTGGCAGTTATTTAACCCCAAGGGTGGTGTGTACCCTTAGACAATTTCAGTTAATTCTTTATAGGCTGGTGCCTATTGGTAAACAATTTAACTCATGTGCTTGTTGGGCTTCGGCCTGTCTCTTAGACAATATTTTGATGGCTTCGGCCATATGCTATCTACTAATGCAGGTTAGGGGACATCGTCCCACCTTTATTATCATGTTTCTCTTCTCTTACGTTATTTATAAACGTTAATATACAACCTAAGGCTATAGTAGATAGATAACCTTATTGTGTGTATTTTGAACCAAGATTTTAGAAATCGTATAATTTAATTGCTGACAGAGGGTCGCGGCCCACTCCGCCTTTGTCCTTAAGATACAAAGGGCTTAGAATACCCTAAGACTTTTAGGAAAGTTAACGTGAATTGTAATGGATGTTATTTTTATACAAGACATATGTGTCTTGAATCATCCTTCGACATTGAAACTTGTAAACCACTTGGCTGAACAAATCTTTGTTGTATAGAACGAAATAAGAGATTTGAGGGAAATGCGTTATATCATTAATTGGGTAGGGAGGATTACATCATTTGAAGAAATGAAAACTAGGACGCCTACCATTAATGCTTCTTTCCCCGAATGAGAAGAATGCGATACATGAATTTGAAAAAAAACTAAATGTTTTGAAAGCGGTAAGTCTTATATGTAAAAATTATGAAGGTTAGTAACATTCCAAGTCCTATCCATGACATCTCCGAAGAGTGTTTCAAGCTTGTAGGCTCCGTTGCCGTAGGCTTCGGATATAACGTAGTGTCCTTCCCATGTAGGCCTTAGCTTTCCTTCATATTCAGCTTTGCTTGCACTGTTTAGCCGAAGGACATATTCACCCGACTTGAACATTGAAGGTCTAACTCTGTTGTTGTAGTACTTCTCAAACTTCTGTTTGTAGATAGCCTCTCTGATTGAGGCTATTTCTCTTCATTCTTCAAGTAGATTAAGGTTTTCACGAAGCCTTTCTTCGTTCTCTGATGTATCAAAGTGCGTCCTATGTGCCCACAGAACTTGGGGTAATTCATCTACCCAACCATGGTGACTTCGACCTAACCTTCTTTCTATTCCTTTGACAACATCTCTGTTTGCGACTTCTACTTGTCCGTTAAACTGAGGGTGATACACGAAAGTGAACGATTTCTTGATCTTTAAACCTTTGCAGAAAGTTGGGAATACCCCTTCGGCGAACTGTTTCCCATTGTCAGAAATGATGATGTGGGGGACCCCAAATTGGCAGATTATGTGTTCCTACACAAAATTTTCCATGTGTCTTCCTGTTACTGATGCCAAAGGTTTGGCTTCGACCCACTTAGTAAAGTAGTTGATGGCTACGACCAAAAATTTTACTCCTCCTGGGGCTACTGGTAGGGGTCCGACTATATCTATTCCCCACTGACAGAAAGGCCATGCGGATGTTACGGAGGTCATGTCTTGTTTTGGCAGTCGTGGGACCTTGGAGTGAATCTGACATGCTTCACATTTTATTATTATTTATGTTGCGTCCCTATGCGTCGACGGCCAGTAATATCCTATCTTTGTTATCTTCGAAACAACAAAGCGAGGTCCTGCATGTAATCCGCAGGATCCCTCATGGATCTCGTAGATGATGTTCGAAGCTTGCTTTGGCCCCACACAACGAAGTCATGGAGATAAGAAAGACCTTCTGTAGAGATTATCCCTAATGATCCTGTATTGGGGAGCCTTGATTCTAACCTTTCGTGCTAGCTTTGGATCTTCTGGCAAAATACCACTTATCAAGTATTCTCTTATCGGAGTCATCCAATTGGATCCTTCTTCAAGTATGACATCGGACACTTCACTCCGTTTGATTGACCTTTTGGCCAACACTTCAACCAAGACCTCCTTTGTTAGATGAGAAAATGCCATTGAAGCTAAGTTGCTTAATGCATCTGCTTTCTTTTTTTGGTTCCTACGAACATGCTATATAGCATAGGACTCGAATCCATTGAGAAGTTCCTTAGCTTTTTTCAAATATTGCGTGATGGCAGGCTGCCTTACTTCGTAAGAGCCTTTGATTTGGTTTGCTACTAATTGTGAATCAACTAAAACCGAGAGATCATGAACCTCCATGTCCTTTGCAAGTCGAAGGCCGGCTAACAAAGCTTCATACTCAGCTTCGTTGTTCGTAGCTTCGAACTCAAAACGTAATGCATAAGTATACTCCTTTCCCTCCGGACTGAACAACATTAGACCTGCTCCCGAACCATCGGAGCTTGAGGCTCCGTCAGTATACAATTTCCACCCTTCCTTCATCTTTGAGGGTTCTTTCTTTGGAATATCTTTGTCTTGACTGGGTCCGGAGGGTGTTTCGGCAAGAAATCTGTAAGTATCTGGCCTTTGATGGAGTTTCGACCTTTGTACTCTATCTCGTGCTCCCCTAATTCAATAGCCCATTGGCTATCCTTCCTGACTTCTCAGGCTTCGACAGTATCTGTTTGATTGGCTTATCAGTCAATACTGTAATGAGATGAGCTTGGAAATACCTTCGAAGATGCCTTGCGGCATGAACTAAAGTTAGAATTAACTTTTCCAACTCTGGATAGTTCAATTCAGCTCCTTGCAGGACCCTGCTAACGAAGTAAATGGGGATTTGTTTCTTTTCCCTTTCCGCCAAGAGCACAGCGCTGATGCTTTCGAAAGATGCTACGATGTACATGCATAACACTTCACCCTTGATTGGGGCTGTAAGTGTTGGCAATATCTCCATAAACTCTTTCAACTTTTGAAAAGCAGCTTCTGCCTTTGAACTCCATTGAAAAGTCTTCTTATCTACACACCCTTTGAGTGTCTTAAAAATGACAAAGATCGGTTTGCACCCTTCGACAGGAACCTGCTAAGTGCTGCGAGCTTTCCATTTAGGCTTTGTACGTCTTTCAGTGACCTCGGAGCCTGGTGATCTGTGATAGCTTTGACCTTCGAAGGGTTGGCTTTAATCCCTTGCTTTGTAATTAAATGTCCCAAAAATTTTCCTTCTTCGACACCAAAAGAGCATTTCTTTGGGTTTAGCTTCATGTTGATTTCCCTTAATTGATCGAAGGTTTCCTGGATGTCGGAGAGTAAGTCTTCCTCGGTCCTACTTTTGATAACCATATCATCAACGTAAGCCTCCAAGTTTCTTCCTATCTGTTTGCTGAAAGCTTTGTCTACCAATCGTTGATATGTCGCTCCTCCGTTCTTTAAACCGAAAGGCATTTTCTTGTAACAATAGACACCCTTTCCTGTGTAGAAAGTTGTCTTCTCTTCATCTTCTTCCGCCATTTGTATCTGATGATACCCTTTGTAGGCATCCAAAAAACACTTCAAACGGAACCCCGAGAGAGATTCGACCTTCCAATCAGTTTCGGGCAAAGGGTAGCAGTCCTTTGGGCAGGCTTTGTTGATGTCGGTGAAGTCGACACACATACGTCACCCTCCATCACTCTTTTTTACCATAACCGGATTTGCTACCCAGGTTTGGTATTTCACTTCTCTAAGTATTCCTGCTCGTACAAGCTCATCCACCTCTTTGCAAGCGGCTTCGTTCCTTTCAGGCGCTAGGCTCCGTCGCTTTTGCTTAATTGGTTCAATGTGTTTGAATTCATTAAGCTTGTGCTCTGTGCCGAAAGGCTTGCCATCGATCATAAGTGTCCTAGGGACCCCTGTCATGTCTGAGTACGTCCATGCAAAGACGTCTCTGTTGGATTTGAGAAGTTTCTCCAAATCTGTCTTGAAGTTAGTAGGGAGTCCCTTCCCGATTACCAACGTTTGCTCCGGATAGAGCTCATTTATCACAATGCGCTCTTCAGCATCTGCACAACTTAGAATGACTTTCGAAGGCTCTTTAGGACTTTCTTTGATCTTCTTACCAACGTCTTTCGCTTTTCCCTGGTTGTAGCTAGAAAGTACGGTTCTTATTCCATACGGTGTATGGAATTTTACCGATGCGTGTATGGTGGAGACTACGATACCCATCTTCTGCATGACGATTCTCCCTATCAATAAATTGTAAGGAGAATTGGACCTTACTGTTAATACAAATATCGTCCCAAAAACGTTATTTATATTTTACGATCTTTGCTTAATTTTGTTAATGACAAATACAAAGTTTATCTTTAAGCAAAAGCATAAATATAAGAATAAGCCTTTTACATTTATAGTGATAAGTCTTTTAAAACATATTTACATATTACAAGATCTCTAGGAGTAACATTATATACATACATACATTTACAAGTTTCTTCCTTAAATTAGAAACTTTATTTCTTAAATATTAGGATGACATCATGGCATGCATCATGAACACAATCTTAGAAAGATTTTGAGATATTTTGTATTGATATTCAAGCCAAAGAGTTGACATTGGAAGATATGAAAATATATGGCAAGATATGGAAAGATTTGAGAATCTCTTAGATGTCCTGAAGTGGCGGATCCAAACCCATACAAGGGCGGATCCAATTCTTGGGATCCGCCAGATCCGCCAACTGTTGAATCAGTTTGCCTATAAATAGCAAGCTGATCATTTGGGCATTTTCATCACTCATATAGCTTAAATACATACTCATTCATTTACATATCACTAACCCATATCATTCTTTCATTTCATTGATCTTTCCTTTTGTAGCAAAGAGATCAAAGCATATAAGGATCAACCTACTGTTGTTATCCTTTTAGTATAGACTCTGTGTGAGTTTGTATTAGTTCACACATCATTGTTTGTATCATTTATTCAGTAGAGTTTGGTTAGTGTTTTAGTCCTTAAAACACAAAGAGTGTCGGGAGTGGTTGTACCCTTGTGAAAGAACCAACGGGAGTGGTTGTACCCTTGTTAAAGAACCAACGGGAGTGGTTGTACCCTTGTAAAGAACCCGGTGTTTAGCTTAGTACCGGATAAAGTGTAAGCGACGTGTATAAAGGTTTTCTCCGCCGAGAAGGGAGTTTGTTTCTTAGTGAAGAAAAACTCTCGAGTTAGAGGCTCAAGGAGTGGAGTAGGGCAAGGAAGAGAGTCCTTGTAGCCGAACCACTATAAATCTCCATGTCGTGGTTTGATTGTTCCTATCCTTACTTACTTTACTTATATTACTTGTTTGTGAGTATTTACTTTAAAATCGCGTTAAGTCACAAAGCGAATTAATTTAAAAACGGTAAAAACTATTCAACCCCCCTTCTAGTTTTCTACACTTACGATTGCGAAAGTGAGGGTTTCTGTTCTTGCGAGCTTTCCTTCTCCAATCGTTATGTCTAACGGTACTTCTCCCAAAGGCCACGAATGCTCACCTGAAAACCCTACCAAAGGTATCTTTGAATCAACTCGCTGCGACCTGATCGAAGGCTTGAGTTTTAAGAAACAATGCTCATATATGATCTCGCAGTAGCTTCCGCAGTCCATATAGGCCCTATTTACTTCCCAGTTGGAAATTAAGACTTTGATGACTATTAGATCGTTCGAAGGGACTTGACCTGTAATTGAGGGAAACGTTACTTCCCTACCTCGGTTATCTCATTCTCCGTCACTTTTCTTTTCAAGCTTGTCTCGCCCCAATGAACCATAAGTATTGGGGCTTCGGGAGGAGTGGTGTCTTTAGCCAATTGAGTTTCGGAGGCTTTCTCCTTGCCATTCCTTTATGCCTTTCACTAAATGTGCCAACTGTCCGGACTTTACGGCTTCTTCTATCTGCCTCTTTAGCTCTCTGCAACTATTCGTTTCATGGCCATAATCTTCGTGAAAGTGACAATACTTGGTTGTATCTCTGTTTTTGCCCTTGCTTGTCATGCGAGGGGACGGTTCAAAAGCCTTAGCAGCCCTCTCCATTGCGAGTATTTCTTTCGGAGATTTAGTCAAGCTTCCAAGCAACCCATGGTTAGGACCTTTGTTATATGGAGTGAACCTGTCTCTATTTTTGTTTTTGTTCTTCGACCCTTCCCACGCAGAGTGCTTCGAGAACTTGTTGTGACTTTCTCTATTTTTGATCGGAGCCCCATTGGTAGATACTTCCTTCACTTCTATCCAAGTATACGTCTTTTCCATTAAACCCTTATAAGTTACCGGAAGGTCAGTAGATAAGAATTCCACCAAGCTCTGATTTCGTAAGCCATATACGAAACCAGAGATGTACTGATCTTCATGTAGACCCAAGATCTGTAGAGTGTCATCAGTGTACCTTGTGACAAAAGTCCTTGTGCTTTCATTCTCCCTTTGTTTAATGTTGTGCACCGTTAAATGGGTCCTTGTGAACTTCTTTTGCTAGCTAAAATGTGATCGGAACTTAGCCTTGAGGTCATCAAGGTTGACAATACTACCTGACTTTTGTCTATTCCACCAGATACGAGCAGAATCTCGTAAGTAGTATGTAAACATGTGACAGGCTACAGGCATGACCCATTTTTGCATTCTAATGGCCCCTTCGAACAAATGTAGAAAGTTGTCCGGATCCCCCTTCCCATCATAAGTACCAATGTGTGCAGGCATTTTCAACCCATCGGGTAAAGGGTAGTCTTCTATCCATCTTACGAAGGGTGTAGCAGAACCCATAGGCTCCGAATATAGGCAATTATAAGGTTGTGCATACATTGGGATAGCATTCTATGGATTATGGTTTGGGGGTACTCCCATAGGAGTTTGGTTAGGGTAAGATGGGTAGGATGCATTCATGCCAAAAGGATAACCATTTCCCATGGTATACGGGGGGTATACCGTAGGATGCCCGAAGGGTATGTTCCCATAATGTTGAAGGAGACTATGGTTGTTGGACTATCCATTTACCGGGGGATACAAACCCTGAGGGTAAGACTGAGTTTGGAACGGGGGGTACATACCATTGGGAGGAAGGTTTCCTCCCATATTAATCGGAGGCGGATTGCCTTTTACGCCAGATGCGTGAGAAGGCTGCAACAGAACCCCTGATTCAGTCCTTCCAAGATGAGCTGCTAACAACGGAGGTAGATTCACCACCGTCTCTTCCCTTCGTTGGCTTCTTTCATTGGAACCTTCGGCTACCGCTCCTTCTCTCCTGGTCGGAGCCCGCTCAGGGACTCCTTCGAACCCAACAGACCTTCTGCTTAGCCTTCGACCAACAGGTGACCCCATCCTCAGGGTTGAGTGTGTTGTCCCCTGTGCCAGAGGCCTAGGCTCCATTTCCATCTCTTCATCGTAATCATCACTAAAATATTCCAACTCCCTTCGCATCTCTGCATTCCGAACTTGCCTCTTGCGAGCCCTTAAGAGAGATTCCAATGCCTCAAGGTTAACTTCGACAAAGGCTGGGCTAATGACAGGTTCCAGGTTGGCTGATGTCGAAGCATGATGATTAGGTGTTACTTCTGGATGAGATCGTGTTGTGAACGTGGAAGCGGTAATAGGGGGAAGTTGTTAGGGTCATTAACTGGTATTGGCGTCAAGGTCGAGAAATCCGGTGGGGGAGTATCTCCTCTTCCTTGATCCATGCCGGAAATGTTGTGAATGTAGTTGACTTGTTATAAACTTGGGAATAACGAGACCAATTGTAGCGGGTCCCAGGGATGGCGCCACTGATTGTACAATAAATTGCACGACCAGGCCTTGCGATGATGATCGAAGGATATAAGGGGTGTTGTGGTTGCGCCAAGCTTGTCGTTAACCTGAAATAAGAAATACGAAGACACTACGTTAAGTGATTGCGCAGGGGTTGGACCTTGCGAACCACCTCCGGCGTGCGAATGAGTATATGATATGATAAGTTGGTAAGTTTGTAGTGAAATGAGAGGGTCGAGTTTTCATACCATTGTTTATAGCCCATCCAAGCTATTTATAGGGGAGGAAATAACCTTGGAGAGCTCTTGCACGTTTTTAGGAGATCATGGAGGCGTCCCATGATTTGTGGTAACCGCTAGGGCTTAATGTCCCACTCTCCCTATCTTGGCGGGAAAGCCAAGGAGAAAGAGAGGACGTGGGTGAGACCAAGTCATGGCTATATTCCGTCCTAATATCATCGGAGGCCATACCCCGAAGGGCTTAAAGCTTCGATTAGCGAGTTCCCAACTGGTTACCATATCATAGATGAATGGTTTGACGCCAATGAAGATTTTAGGAGGCTGACCTAGGCCTTCGAGATGAAGGTTGCGACCAGGTCCGAAGGGGTGTCCTTCGACCTGTTCGGAGGGTACATCATCATCAACGCATACAAACAACTTTGTAAAGTTAATAAGCTAATGTCGACAAATGTATACATTTGGATAAGTTATACACATACGGTCTCAAACATCAACATAAAACATTAGCAAGTTAGTAATAGTTGATTGAATTTACACAAGTTTGAGTGGTTTTAACATCAAGTTACCTTTTACAGAGTAACAAATATCCAAAAACTATTATTTTAGTTCATATATGACATGCTCGTGGCTGTCTAGAATATAAATCATGAAAACTATACTATAGAGTTTATGTAATGGGTACATGGTCTCTCTTAATAGCAACCGCTCTAACATCTCAAGATTATATTATTTTGTCATAAGTTATTGGTTTAGAAAAGAAGTAATATTGGACCTTTGGTCATTCATATTGTGTTTAAGCTGACACCCTACACAATCATTTTCAATTTATTTGTATACTTTTTCCAAGTTTATTCAGACATCATTTCACAGTAATTTGGCTCAAAACCAATTAATAGCAGGTTGTTAAGTTAATAAACCCATGTTACCACTTTTTTTTTATGCTACTTGTTCTTCTACCATAACGACTACCCACCTTAAGTTAATTTCTCATAGCTACATCAATTAAAACCTTAGTCTAATAGTAAGTAATTCAGTAAACACAATCCAGATTTGTTACAATCGATAGATCCTAATCCCTACACTTCTCCCAGTCAAATTGAAACGAATTCTTAAGATCCATAAATATTAAATCAATATCACATAAAAAACCTTGTATATCTCATAATTCTATGAACTTATGGATTGGGTGCATGATCACATAAAAAAAATATGAGTGAGCATACATGCGCTACATACTCTTGTTCCACATCTTTTCCTGCTGCAACTCCTTGTTGTGTCGCCACTTTCCATCTTGTGATTTCCTCTTATGCCGCAACAATATCCATCATTAGCCCTTCAACCTACACCACACGAAAGTAATAAAATATTTAAATGAACAATCAGCAAAGGCTGAATGAAAGAGAAACTATAGCCTCGTATTATCGACCATAACTTCTTATTTCATGGTTTAAATAGTTTTTCTAGCACATAAAATAAAAGATATCTTAGCTTACTTTTTCATTTGCCTCTCTCTCCTTTTCCTGGAGTTCCTTTACTTGTTGTTTCCTTTCCAGAAGCTCCCTAGATTGAGCTTCAACATGTTCCTTAAGTGAAACCAACTCTGCCCTTAATTACAAGTAGCATCCAAACACACCATAGTTAGCAAAGATGGATACACACATCTTTACTTATATATGGAAGGTACTACACTCCATTGCGGCCACAAAGTCCTTCAACTTTGTCCCTAATTTAACAAAAAAACCACCATTAACAATCCTTCAGACTAAACACAATGATGTGTATGTATGTGTGTGATATATAATGAAGTATTTAAAGGTACACAAGTATACCTTGTGCTTCACCCTTGATCTTTAAAGCCAATTTTATATGACCCTCACCCATTCTGAGACCACCAGGAACCATGTCGGATACATCACCAGGAAGAGTGTTCTTATTGGCCGCAACGTAAACAGCTTCCAACACCTTTTGGACCATTGAACCATCAATCCCCTATTGAAAAAATGTGTATCACATGGATTGTGTTTTTTGATATATTTAAGAATTATCGGAAAATAAAACTATGAATGGAACATTATGTTGTTTACTTTTGGTTACAATTTGGCCAAAAGTAAGCGGTTATAGTATGAAAGTTTGAAATTATTGTTACATGTCAATTTAAAATAATAAAGATATGCTAATTTACAATAATTTTTTCATAAACCAAATAGGCCATTGGTAACACCTTTATTCATCTCATTTAAATTAGCATAAAAAAGATTCGGATGAAGAAATTGTTTCAAAAGCCATATGCAAAAATAGTGACAAAATTAGCCCAACTGTATCATAAGAAATTATTTCTCATTCACTTCTTAGGTTTCATCTTCAAGGTAGTTGTTAAATTATAATACACAGCCCAAGGCTTGATGTGTAATGAGATAATTGATAACAGTTTTGTTGTCACTGCTATTAGGAGGTGTTTGGGATTACTTATTAGAGCCACTTATAATTATCAGTTGCGAGTATTTGGATATAGGAAAATTGATTGATTATTGGTTAGTCGATCAAACTTTTATGATCATAGTTGTGCTTATGAGTTTATAAAAAACAAATATGAGCTTTTTAGAAACAAATATGTATAGAGTGCAAAAATAAGCTAATCCAAACACCCCCGTCCATGGACCATTAACTAATCTAAACAAAACCAATAAAATAGTTGCAAAAAATAATGAATAGACTCATGTACTTTAGAATTAAACACTGAAGTCTGTCTTTTTAAACAACATACCAACAATATAATAGTCTTTACAGGTTAAAAATAATTTGGTTTACGCGTACACGCACACTAACTTTGAAAACAAAAGAATGTGGCAACTAAATTTTTTTCTTTAAAAGTAACATACCTTTGGACCTCCAATCATCCAAATCCAATGTGTGCCGTACATCGTACCATGATGTGCATTACCTTCATAGCTTTTTGCCGAAACATGAAGTGTTAACTTGTCAATAACAGTCATTGCAATTTATTGTAAATGCTAAGTGGTTAATAACATAATGGATAAAACACTAAAACTTACCGATGTGTAGTAGCATTGGCTGTAAAATCAATACTTATTTCCATATTCTCTACTCTTTCATTATAATAAGGCCTACACAGTTAGCTTTAAAAACGTGTATTAATCTTCTTAACTTAACTATAAAAGATTCCAACTTTTCATAGTAGAAATTAAATTGGTAATCTATTTAGAGAAAAATTCCGTGTAGAGCAATCCCAAACACCCTTTTATATATTCCCCTACATGGCTACATTACACATTTTGTTTTCATCTGCATCTAAGCATATTATTTGACTGTATACAAACATTATAACCAGATTATCTAGTTAGTTATATCGTTACCTACCTGTTGTCGAGTATTGACACTATCACTTTTTTTGTTACCTACATGTTTCCATGCAACTCATTCAGGAGCTTCTCCTTCCTCTTGCCTTCTTGAGACTCCTACAGAAACATGATGGAACCATATAGAAACATGAAATTTTAATGAATATACCTAAGCAACTTATGTGTAGATATTGATGTCTTCCTGATCATGGTCAAGCTCTAGGCTCCACAAATGAAAAAATGAGGGCATGTCAATGGAATGAGTATTGACCAACAGTACTAAAGAAAAGGATTCGGGAAATTAAAATATATTTCTTACTTGGTGTGCCTTGAGTTTTTCAATTGCATTACAGCAAGCCAATAAACACCAAACGAATTCTCAAGCCGAGAATGTACTGCTCCAAGATATACAATGTGTGATAAGCATGTCAATTGAACATTTTGTATAAAATGGCAAGGACTAACAGTTAAATATAGTATCACAAATATGAACTTTGATATAATATAAATAAGAAACAGCCTAAAAAGTACAAACCTTAAGTGTCTAAAAACCATTTACTCCACATCCATGTAATGCAAAGATGCCTCCTAACATATGCTCACAAGAAACTGATAGCACTGAAATCAGATAATGCTAATATTGAAATCAGTGGGTTTTCTTAATTAGTCATTCGATAAAAAGCTAAACCAAACTTATGGATTTTCGATTACTTTAAATAAATGATCTTTTGATTATCAGAAATCTTCAAGCACTATATGAATCTATCGATTTTCTTTAGTGACGTGGCATGATAAGCCTATTATATAGTGTAGGATTTGATAGGAATTATAAAAGAATACAATATCTATTTGTTGAGAAAATATGAAAGCAAACATACCCTGCAGATGGTGACGACGTGAGCCTGCAACTTCAACTTCAGATGATAAGCATACAGCGATACCAATGAATAAAAAAAAATAGATGATTTATGCATAAAAATATACACTTTGGGATATTTCCACCTGATAACTTTTTTAACGAACTTTGTTTATCACCGTTGCCGCACCCAATTAGAGACAAAATATAACATAAATTAGCCCTTGTTTTAGTGTAAATACATATGAATTGCCACCTATAAAAATGGATACCTGAAATATGTTTAGCCATGTCCTTGTCGTAGCAGCAACTCCACGAACTGACCTTCTATACTTCAAAAATAAATTGCGATCCACCCAGCTGAAAATGCAAACCGAAATCAAACTGGTTACATAGGTTTACAGATAAGTGTCATCCATTAGTTAATAGAAGAAAATCGAAAGTAGGTGAACCTGCATATGTGTGGTTACTTACACAAACGATCTTCTAGTAGCTTTTCATTGTTAGTTCCAACTTCAAGCATAATAGGAAGGACCTGCGATAGTGAATGACAAATTAGATAGCAACCGACATAAGATTCCATGGCTCCATGCTAAGTATGACGCTTTAAGTGGATTTTTGAATAACTTGCCTTTCTGCAATGTAAATTGCAACAACAAAGGCACAAATAAAGTTACGTTCCTCTATAACTACTGTTTGCTACACAACTACCATTAACAAACTTCAAGTTTATTACTTGTTTTAAAAGAACCTTGTAACATACCATTCAACATAGAATTACGCTTTAAGCAGAATTATGATAATATCATAATTTCCTGGGATTTGTAAAACATCTATTTGAATCTTACTTTAAAGTGACGGGTAACTGCAAGTAGAAAAGAACCACATATGGGTTATCTTCATCATTTAGCCACTCGCTTATACTGTATCAAATAAAAAAAGAATTGAAAATAAAAAGAGTTAAACGAAACTAAAATTCTACAATAACAAAAGATCAAAATGCAAAAATAAAAAAATAAAATAATAATAATAATAATAATAATAATAATAATAATAATAATAATAATAATAATAATAAATAATAATAATAATAATAATAATAATAATAATAATAATAATAATTAAATAAATAAATAAATAAATAATGCACAACCAATCAAATAACCAACAATGATAATGTTCAGATACCAACCTAGACTTTGTATAATCTGTGACATCCTCGACTCCTGCTATAACATCAGCAAAATAAGACTTATACGCAACATAAATGAGCCAAAATTTTATTTGTAGAACGACACTTTTGAGAGCAGAGTACCTCTAGTAGATAAACATACATAAAATTTACCTATAAGATAAGACTTATACGCAGCATAGTACTGTCATGGCGTTTGGATGTGCTACTATCGTTTCGAAGTACTGATTAGTGCTATTATTGTTTCAAAGTAGTGATTAGTAACTGCTTCATGAATTTTGTTTATTCAAGGGTTTACATCTAAAATGATTGTCAAAGTTTAGTTGCAACATCTGATTATTTAAAAGTTAAGAAACAATTTTTTTTGATACACTTGAAACTGATTATCTACTACTTAAAAGCACAATTTCAAATCATCAATTCCAAACAACCTGTAAATGCACATCCAGACACTCCATGTATAAACTAAAGTTACAAACTTTATAAAAAACACTTACGGTTCTGATGAAGCGAAAAGTGTACCGCTTTTAGGGGGTCATTTAAGCCCTAATCCGCGATTATATGATCAAATATTGCCCAAAATCGTTTCTTTTCTCATTTTAGGTACTTGGGACGTGATTTCTGGAATATAAGCATTTTGGAGCTTTTTGGACGTTTTTATGCTCAAGAATGAAGAAAACAAAAAGACCAAGGAAAGTCAGGATTTTACACCTGACGGCGTCAGGCTTTGGATGCTGACGCCGTCACTTGAAGATGAAAATGGTGGAATTATACACGTGACGCGTCAGAAAGTTTTACATAGGAATTCTGACGGCGTCACGTGTTAATGGATGTAGGCCGTCAAGTGTTAAGTTAAAAAGAGACGGGCCAGAGGATTTTTGAAGGTGACGGCGTCAGGATCATAGACCTGACGACGTCAGATGATATAGAGTGACGGCATCAAAGTATTCTTACACGAGAAGGAACCTTAGTGAAACCGCCACAAGTTAATCAAGACAATCACAACTCGCGCGCGGAGTGGCTGTCACTGTTTTGGCCATAATATCTTCATACGAACTCGGATTTAGGTGATTCAAGAGGCCACGGAATCAGGACGAAAAGATCTACAATTTGGTGAAAAAGGGGAGATGACGCCGTCACTTGTGAAGGCTGACGCCGTCAGATCGATGCGGACAGAAAATCAGCTATAAATACAACATCACAACTTCATTTTTTGTAAGCCCTAAACCCTAAGTCCGATTCTAGGGTTTAGGTAGGTGTTTTTCTAGCAAGTTAAAGGGTTTCAATCACTTCATAAACATCAAATATTGGTTTGTTGATTCTAACTTAATTATGTCTTTCATTATTATGGTTGTTTTCCCTTCATTGATCATGCTTTGCTAATTCACCTTGTGTCTACTTATGATTGTGTGAAACTTGTATATAATTAATTAGATCTTATTGATTCCTTGTTGATGTATGTGTCTATCGTCATCAATAAAGGTGTGACACTTCAATAGATCTTATTGGTTTAGCTTATAATTCTTGTTTCCTATTGTCTCTTGTTTGATTGGGTGATATCGATGTTAGGCTTAAGAAAACTGGCTAACCTCCTATACGGTAACTTGCTTGAACGTCTTAAGAAACATGAACCAATGCGTACTAGGTTTATTTGGTTGTATTTAATGCATGAGTGAATTTTAGTGATCCCATGTTAGGAGCTTCTTAGCCGGCTCGACATAGGAGTGAAGTAGGAGCTTATAGAGTTGGGGAAGTACGTACGCCACCCCACGAATGGTATTAAGGAATACAACCCGTCAATTAAAACAAGGTTACAATTCAATAGGTAGAATTGGATAGCTAGCAAGGAGTAATACATCATAGGTAGACATGCTTCACTTCCCTTGTAGAACCCTAGTTTACTTTCCTGCACATTAGTTTAATTAGTAGCTTTTGGGTTAGTTGATTAGCAACTAATTCCGCCCACTCCTTCAAACCAGAGATTTTACTTGCTTTTCATAAAATATAAAAATACAAAAAGAATCATCCTTCACCTCTAGACCTAGTAGATAAATTTCAATCCTAACGAACACTATTCTTTGAGTTGAACGATCAATCCCCCGGTACTTGCCACTTCACTATACTACATCGGTCATGTACACTGCCTGGTGGGGATTGCAAACTTCTCAAGATCCCTTGAGAGGTAAAACCTATTGTAAGGTCGCAAAACCACGCATCAGGTTTGACCATTAATCTTGAAAATGAATCCACTAAACATTATTAAGTTAACATAAAAACAAACTTTAGTGTTTGTTTGGAATAGCTTATTTTTTTGAGCTTTATAACTAATTTACCACAATACAACTAAAAAATTTCAAATTAAGCCATTGATCATCAACAAAAAACGTACCTTTTTTATCGTCGATGAACTACTAACATTCAATAGATCCCAATTTGAGTTGAAAATAACCCTAATACATGAACATACAAAAAATTGATTAAGATTCAATAGAACTCAAAATCGTACCTTTGGTTTAACATCATTAATTTCCGGCTTGATTAATTAGTCAGTATCCCTATAATACATGAACAACAACAACAACAACAACAACAACAAATGATTGAATGAACAACTGCTTGATGTAAGATCAATTTTTTTAATTAAAACTGAAAATATAACTAAAACCACTAAATAATGAATTAACAAAATCAACATACATGTACCTTGAAGGGGTTGACGTGATGATAGTTCTTCGTTATTAGAACAGTCAAGCCACCGAGTGAAACCACAAAATAATTAATTATAATATGCGTTTCATTATCAGAACATCCAACACTCAAATTCAACCTTAAAAAACCTGCACAAATTAGGTTAAACATTGATATCCATGAATCGGGATGCATTCAGAAGGATCGAGAATTGTTTACGCTCTGTTCTCGAGTTTTTTTTTAAAGGAATGGAAGGGGATTAGAAGGGAAATAAAAAATATGGGTGTTCTTAAGTTTTTTTAAGAAGGAAGAGGAGGGGACGGGAAGGTGGGAGGGAGGGAAGGTATGGGCTTTCTTGTGTATATCTGTTCCGTCTAATTTTGGGGGATTAGGAGGGGAAGCGGGTTATTACCATCATGGGCTTTGGTAAAATTACAAATATATCCTCATTATTCATGCACGTTTCATATATTTGACCTGGTTTTCATAATTCACAGCAGCATCTCTGTAAATGGCCTCCATTTTTCTCTCATTATCACGTAAGTTTATCCCTTGAATCTTACTTTCAATGTATGTTTTAGTCTGCAAGTTTGCAATTATGTATTACTGTATGTTAATTATGCTTGTTCGCTCGGTTTTATTGAGTTGCTGATGAGATAATTAGTGTTATTATTGTTGTTATTGTGAGTAGCATTATGTAGTACTGTTGAGTATCAGTTGGGTGCTCATCATGCCTTGATCACTCCTAAACCGGCTCATACTTGGGGGACTAATGCTACTACTGGTAATGGGTTGGTTAAGTAGGGTTCTTTTTCGTTTTCGTCTAGTTCGTCCTTGTCGAGTTTGGATCAAAGGGGAGAGGGGGGGGGCGGGAGGGGGTTAGGAGTTGTTGGGCCGTGTTTTGTTTTTGTGGTTGATGGTTGTGCGGGTGAGGATGAGGTTAGGGTGCTTAAGAATGAGTTGTTGTTGATTGTTGCACAGTTGCCGGAGAATGCGATGGTGGGGTTGGTGGTTTTTGATGCTATGGTGAAAGTGTATGATCTTGGGTTTAGTAAGTGATGAACTCAAATAAGTACATTTTATTACTATCATTTATCCTATTAATTTGACTTGTTTTATTATATTGATGAGACGAAAAGTGTACCGCTTTTAAGGGGTCATTTAAGCCTTAAATCGTATTTATTTGATCAAATATTGCCCTAAATCGTTTCTTTTGTCATTTTAGGTACTTTTGAGGAGAAATCTGGAAAAGGAGGCATTTTGGACGTTTTTGGAGCATTAAAGTGAAGAAAACGGCAAAGTCTCAAAAATCGGCTAAAAGTTACTCTTGACGGCGTCAAGATTTACTCTAGACGGCGTCATGCCTTGGCAAGAAAAGTTGGACGTGAAATTTACTCATGACGGGCCAGTGAAAATAGCATGTGAATTCTGACGGCGTCACGCTTTAACTTGATCGAGGGCGTCACGGCTTAAATCATAAGGGGACGGCGTCACGTTCATGGTTAGACGGCGTCAAGCCTTGATAAGCCAGAATGGATTTTTGAAGAGCTAAAGAGGGACGGCGTCAAGAAGGTCATCCGGGAACCCTAAAAGCGGCGAGGTGACGGCGTCACACTCCATAAGGTGACGCCGTCAGATCCAAAAATCTATATATAGTTTTCTAATTTTTTGTCATTAAGGAGAGCTTAGTGTGTGGAATTTTGGGATAAAACCCTAAGACGATTTTAGCTACTTTTTCAGGGCTTTTTGCCTTGAGATCTTCCATGTTTCATTGAAAGATAAGTTATCAATTAATCATTCAATATGTCTATGTGTTGTTTGATTCTATCTTATTCTTGTCTTTTGTTTAACATGTTAGGCTAATTTTATCTTGTGTTTGCTTAGATCTAATGAAACCTAGCTATTGATTATTGGTTGTTAGTGTGTTATTAGTTGTATTGGATGATTGTTTATCTATGTTAGGCTTAAGAAAACTGGCTAACTTCCTATTCGGTAACTTGCTTGAACGTCTTAAGAAACATGAACCAAATGCGTACTAAAGGTTTTTATGGTTGTATTTAATGCACAAGCGAATTCTAGTGATCCCATGTTAGGAGCTTCCTAGCCGGCTCGACATAGGAGTGAAGTAGGAGCTTGTAGAGTTGGGGAAGTAAGTACGCCACCCCACGAATGGTATTAAGGAATACACCCGTCATCCACGCGACTAATACACACTAATTAACCGGTAAAAGATAGTTAGGGAGTAAGGAAATCTAAGTAAACACATTTCTCTACACATAAGTTTCTCACCACATTTTCATTTTTGTTATTTTATTTTATTTGCATCCGTAGTAATTTTGGGTTAGTTGACTAGCAACTAATTCCGCCCACTCCTTCAAACCCGAGATTTTACTTGCTTTCATAAAATTATAAAAACATAAAAAAGAATCTTCCTCAACCCTTAGACCTAATTAGAGTAGCCTTTCATACCTAACGAACACTATTCCCTGTGGAGAACGATCAATCCCCCGTACTTACCACTACACTATACTACATCGGTCAGGTACACTGCCTGGTGGGGTTGTAAGCCTCTTGAGATCCCTCGAGAGGTAAAACCTGTTGTAAGGTTACAAAACCACGCAATCAAGTTTTTGGCGCCGATGCCGGGGAATAGTTATTGTTTAGGTTGAATTTTTATTTCTATTAGGTCTACTCACTAGATTCCTTTCTAGTGAGATTTTTATTTTATTTTTCTAGGTTTTCTTTAGTCTATCTATTTTCTTCGTGTCTTTGTTCGTAACCATTACCGTCCGACATCATGGAAGATGGTAATATCCTTAACCCCCACAACCCACCACCACAACAACCACAACCACCTCCTAGAGCCCGTACTTTAGGAGAGTATTCCCGTCCTAGCCACCATGGCTATCGAAACACCATTGAGCTCACTCAAGGAGCCAATATCACACCCTTGCGATCCGACACCATCCGGTTGGTGCAAAGCGGATGCGCATTTCATGGACTTCGTTCTGAAGATCCTAATCAACATCTCAAGGACTTTCTTAAAATCGTTGATTCTATAGACCTTGATGTTGCCACTCGAGAGACGACCCGATTGCGTCTCTTCCAATTCTCTTTGCGGGACCAAGCTAGTCAGTGGCTAGAACGTCAACCCGCAGGATCCATTACCTCTTGGGATGATCTCACCACTCGTTTCCTTGCTCAGTTTTTCCCACCGGGAAGAACTACCAAGCTAAGGAATGATATCTTGATGTTCCAACAACGTCAAGGCGAAACTCTCTACGAGGCATGGACTCGATTCAAGGACTTACTCCAAAAAGTCCCCCACCATGGCATAGAACTTTGGCTCCAAGTCCAAATCTTCTATGACCATATCAATCTCTCCACGAGGCAAACCATTGACCAATCGGCCGGTGGCAAGCTACGTGATCTAAGTGCGGAACAATCATGGGCTCTCCTAGAGGATCTTGCTCTTTATGACAACGAAAGTTGGAGTGATCCCCGTGATTTGAATAAAACGGTCAAGGCAATATCTTTGCCTTCGAATAATTCAAGCACTTCCGACTGTAGGATCATAGAACTTGAAGACCAAGTCAAGTTTCTCATGAAATCTTACGAGGCTCCTAAACCTTCAAACCAAGTGAACAAAATCACTTCTTCGTGTAAATTATGTAGTGGTCCCCACGACACTCGTGATTGCATGGAACTCCCCGAACAAGCTTTTGTGGACTACGCATCCTCGCGTACCGACGGAGCGGGAGACAAGTGGTACACTTTCAAACCCGAGCCAAACCATTATGGTGATTCATACAACCCCTCATGGAAAAATCACCCGAACCTTAGGTGGAAACAAAACCAAAACTCGCAACAAACCAATTCTTCCAACCCACCTAATCGTTTCCAATCAAGCGGTTCCAACTCGAACCGTACTTTCAACAACAATCCTTCCGGCAATGGTAGTACCAATAACTTTGAAGGGTTGATTTCCCAATTTATGGCATCTCAAGAAGCTCGGATAGCTAGATTCGAGACCGAATTCAATCAACAACAAACTGAGATGACCAATAAAATTGACAACTTGTTGAAAGCCCTCAATAACCAAGTGCTATCACCTCCGCATAAGGATGCTAGGAACACAAATAGCGGACCCCAAGTCAAAGACCCTTCTTCATCCAAACATGTCCACTTCGTCAACGTTGTCACTATTAGACCAATCGATAGGAGCATGGAAGAAAGTGACAAGAATGAGGGTAGGATAGAAAGTGAACCTAAGGATGAGGATAGGAAAGTCGAGGTTGATAAGGAAGTTAGGACAAGTGTGATTGAGGAAGTAGATAATGATGAGGACTACTTCAATAAGCTACCCACTAAGGAAGAGTGCGCATATCATACAAACTTATTCGATGACCCCGAGACACCATACTTCCTAGGTAGACCAATTATAGAAATAGGCGACCCTTCTAATCTCAACATACCATGCAACATCGGACATCTACATGTGTGGAAAGCCTACATCGACCTTAGATCACCCATAAACATCATGACTAGAGCCCACTACAACTTGATAATGAAGAATCAACTTGGGTATAGGATGTTCCCTGACAAGGGTTGGATGAGTAACTTCACGGGAAGAGTTAAGGGATTACCGGTTTATGTAGGAAACTTCACCTATGTCACCGACTTTGTAATTGTAGAAGATATCCGCCCAATAGTCGATGCATCCTTGACTCAAGTGGTTTTTGGAAAACCATTTGTTGAGGTCTCTAGAATGACTTATGAACCTTCCTTAGGGATAGTTAGATTTAAGGATGAGACCGATGAAGTAAGCTACCAAATGCCATATAAGATAGAACAATTCCAACACTTGTCAAGTGTTGAGAAGGAGCTCAAGCAAGCGGTCTACTATAGGAATGATGAGGATAGAAGTAAAGGAGTAGACTATGTTATGGAAAGGATATTCGGTTTCTACAAGGATTGTTTGAAATTAGGACCGGAATATAAAACCGGGAAGGAGAATGGCCTAGGAACCGTGACCGATGATGGAGTCACGTAATGTACGTGACTTTGAGTCTAGCTACAAGACTCGTTAATAAAGAAAAGCGCTTCTTGGGAGGCAACCCAAGCTTTATTTGCTTTATTTGCTTTGTGTGTTTATTTATTTGTTTGTTTGTTTTTATTTGTTTCCGTATGTGTGTTTAATTTTTATCATTATTGATTCATGTTAAAAACTAATTTGTGAAAATGCTTTATGTTGTTTTTAACTTCGTCTTAACTACATATAAAGGTATTTTGCAAAAGTTAAGTGTAAGGGAAATCTAAATCGGTTTATTAGAACACAAATGAACATGAATCGTAATAATAATAAATTAGCATACATATTAGTATTTGTTTGAGTCAAATGCTTGTATCGAGTCATAATGATGTTTTGCAGGATTTCCAGGAAGTAAGGTAAAGGTTTTTCCAGAAATTTTCCGGAAACTAAAAATGAAAATTTTTGTCAGGTCATTTCTGACGGCGTCAGGGGTTATAACCTGACGGCGTCAGATTTAATTTCCAGAAATTTTTGAAAGTTTTGTTTTTAGAAAAGTTTTTATTAAAATCTCCAACTTATAATCTCCAGGAATCTGCAAAATTATCATTCCACAAGCATTATATCCTTATATATAGATTTTTCCCGCCGATGTTATGCAGGTTTTCGTGTTTGTTTTCTCAGGTTTAACAGGTTATTTTGGACAAGGAGATGTTTTTGGAATCAAGCTTATGGCGATGCATTAGTCATGGAGCTTCAACATTCTCTTTGGAGGAAGATTTAACCGTGTAATTTCATTATCCACCGAGCGAATCAGGGGAGTATTTGATTTCATTCTTTTACTTTATGCTTTTACATCTTGTTATTTGAACATTGGGGACAATGTTCATCTTAAGTGTAAGGGGAGGGTAAAAGTACGATTTTAGAGAATACAATTACGCTTGACTTTTGTTTGTTTAATGGTAGATGTGTAATAAAACTGAGAGAAATACTTGTTAGGGTAATTTTAGTGCCAAATTTAAATTTTTTTACAACATATAGGAGTGAAACTTTGATCTTAATAAGCGTCTCACGGATAGGAGTTATATGACTAGCACAAAAAAACCGTACCACTAAAAAAATTTTCCACCCCAAATATGTGAGGTTCGCCCCTAGAATTGGTAGGAAAAGCATTATGCTATGATGTGTGTACCGGTAGCACTTAGATTCTAGAACTTGCGTTAGGACCATTCCAAGGCCACAAGTGAGACTACATTCGTGTAGTTAGATTTACTACATGATAAGAGGCATTAGGATTAACCCATTGTTTTACACCTGTGTTTTTGTTATAATTACATTGGCTACATTGGTCAAGTAATTCTCCCACACCCTTTGCGTTGTACTCATTTTTAGTACACGATACCCCTAGTACACCCCTCAGAGCCTATCTTTTCGTTTCGACCTTTAAGCATTTTACTTAAAGGAAGAATTTGTTACACCCCACTTAAATGTACACCCAAATCGCCTTAGCCTACCTTGTATGCACTCATTTTTTAGTGCATTATTGTTACAACATTTGTTTAAACCCAAGTTAATTATCTAGTTGATTACATGGTTGCTAAGTCGAGTCATATCCTTGTACATATTGTTTTGGGACGATTGGGACTCACGGGTAAAGTACTAGTGTAATGGAGTAATGGGGAAGAACATCATTTATTACCCCCATATGTGCTAAATGTTTTAAAAGTACTCCAAGTTTTTCAATTATCTTAATTCGAGTCATTAGAATAGTTATTTGTAAAGTTATGTAAAAGTTTAAGTGTAAGGGGATGCAACGCCCCTATGATGTATTATTTTGGATGGTAGGGTAAAAGTGTATGCACAAAAAAAAAAAAAAAAAAAAAAAAAAAAAAAAAATCGAAAAAATCAAGAAAAATACAAAAAAATGAGAAAAAGAAAAATAGAAAAAAACATACGGACTACCATCCCGTTTTATTTTATGTTTGTTTTATATTTTTGTTATTTTGTTATTTCGTTTCTAGCTTAAGATCGAGTCTAGTCTTGGCTTAGCAACATTGTATAGTACATGTAATTGATCAAGATTTTTAACTCGCCACCAGTAAAATATCCTTTATCCAACAAAACCGTGTTTTCCTTTTCCCTACACCTAACGTTATAACCCATTTAAAAGCCCTCTTTGATAGTTTATCTTAGGTGCTTACGCCTAGTGGAGGAGGTTTTCGATCCTTTCCCAAGCCTATGGTAATCTATTTGCTATGACAGGTAGTGAGAGATATTTTCCGTTTTCATTTATGAGATTTATTTTGATGACACTTGAGAGATGTGAGTATCTAAACACTACTTGTGAGGTGCTAGTTTATAATCTCCGTGCTTATTATGATTGAAGTGGAACGATTATTTGTTGTAATTACTTTTATATTAGCATTAAATGACCCCTAACTTATATTTTGATTAGAATAAAAGCGCATTTGCTTGAGGACAAGCAAATCTCAAGTGTAAGGGTATTTGATGAGGCGAAAAGTGTACCGCTTTTAAGGGGTCATTTAAGCCTTAAATCGTATTTATTTGATCAAATATTGCCCTAAATCGTTTCTTTTGTCATTTTAGGTACTTTTGAGGAGAAATCTGGAAAAGGAGGCATTTTGGACGTTTTTGGAGCATTAAAGTGAAGAAAATGGCAAAGTCTCAAAAATCGGCTAAAAGTTACTCTTGACGGCGTCAAGATTTACTCTAGACGGCGTCATGCCTTGGCAAGAAAAGTTGGACGTGAAATTTACTCATGACGGGCCAGTGAAAATAGCATGTGAATTCTGACGGCGTCACGCTTTAACTTGATCGAGGGCGTCACGGCTTAAATCATAAGGGGACGGCGTCACGTTCATGGTTAGACGGCGTCAAGCCTTGATAAGCCAGAATGGATTTTTGAAGAGCTAAAGAGGGACGGCGTCAAGAAGGTCATCCGGGAACCCTAAAAGCGGCGAGGTGACGGCGTCACACTCCATAAGGTGACGCCGTCAGATCCAAAAATCTATATATAGTTTTCTAATTTTTTGTCATTAAGGAGAGCTTAGTGTGTGGAATTTTGGGATAAAACCCTAAGACGATTTTAGCTACTTTTTCAGGGCTTTTTGCCTTGAGATCTTCCATGTTTCATTGAAAGATAAGTTATCAATTAATCATTCAATATGTCTATGTGTTGTTTGATTCTATCTTATTCTTGTCTTTTGTTTAACATGTTAGGCTAATTTTATCTTGTGTTTGCTTAGATCTAATGAAACCTAGCTATTGATTATTGGTTGTTAGTGTGTTATTAGTTGTATTGGATGATTGTTTATCTATGTTAGGCTTAAGAAAACTGGCTAACTTCCTATTCGGTAACTTGCTTGAACGTCTTAAGAAACATGAATCAAATGCGTACTAAAGGTTTTTATGGTTGTATTTAATGCACAAGCGAATTCTAGTGATCCCATGTTAGGAGCTTCCTAGCCGGCTCGACATAGGAGTGAAGTAGGAGCTTGTAGAGTTGGGGAAGTAAGTACGCCACCCCACGAATGGTATTAAGGAATACACCCGTCATCCACGCGACTAATACACACTAATTAACCGGTAAAAGATAGTTAGGGAGTAAGGAAATCTAAGTAAACACATTTCTCTACACATAAGTTTCTCACCACATTTTCATTTTTGTTATTTTATTTTATTTGCATCCGTAGTAATTTTGGGTTAGTTGACTAGCAACTAATTCCGCCCACTCCTTCAAACCCGAGATTTTACTTGCTTTCATAAAATTATAAAAACATAAAAAAAAATCTTCCTCAACCCTTAGACCTAATTAGAGTAGCCTTTCATACCTAACGAACACTATTCCCTGTGGAGAACGATCAATCCCCCGTACTTACCACTACACTATACTACATCGGTCAGGTACACTGCCTGGTGGGGTTGTAAGCCTCTTGAGATCCCTCGAGAGGTAAAACCTGTTGTAAGGTTACAAAACCACGCAATCAATTTGACTTGTTTTATTATATTATGTATGAGAATTGATACTTAATCGTTTACTTTTGTAATTCTCAGTTAAAAACAAGCATTTGGTGAAACTTGGCGATTTTGGACTAATTATGGAGCAAAACAAGCAAGAAGTTAAGAGTCTACTGAAATGTACAAGATCAAGACATTCTGCTCCAGATGCGCCGCATCTCGCTTATTACATACGGCGCATCGCTATCAAGATTTCACAAGATATTATCCAAGACGGCAAAGGACATGCGCCGCATCCAAGAATGAAGATACGCTGCATCTTCTGGCGGTGTACGAATATTCCTGAATATATTAATCTTGGACCCCACGCGAAGTTAAGTCAATGCGCCGCATCTACTTATTAGATGCGCCGCATCTTACCCTCAGACAGAAACTATAAATACCCCAAGACCAGACGAATTTCGTAGCACATAATATATACGAGGTACGAAGACCACAGAAACCTAAGGCCGAATTCAGACGATTAGGCAGCACAAGACACACCCGAACGAAGATACAAGAGCTGTAAGAAGGTCCTGCATGTATTTAATTCATTAAGTAGTTTTGTTTTATTGTGTTAGTAAACTTTAATTCATCAGGATTGGTGGCTTGTGTAATGTGAGGAGAAAGATTGCACTCCCTTAAAACTGCTTTCCCATCAATTAAAGTTTATATGTTGATGTCTTTGGTTACTACTTATTAGTGCATTGATAACCTCTGTGTTTATTAGTGGCCTGCGCATTTGACTACGGAAGAGAATGTGGCTCCCACGGTTGTTACTAAATTGATCACTTAGGAATAACTTTTAGACATAAGTAATCATTAAGGGATTTCTCGCCGATAAGATTAGGGCCAACGAGAAAGGGTTAATTACATACACTTCATATAAAACTATCAATAAAACAAGTGACAATCTACTTAATCATCAGGACAGGTCTTCTTATTGTCTCGAGTATTTATCTGTGTACGTGCGTGCCTATCACTAATTCGTGCTCATTAGTTTAGTTTATTATTTAATTGCAACCAAAACGTGCCAGTCTCTCAGGCTGAACCCCCTTGCGTTTAGATTAGGTTGTATAGCTAACTTAGAATATTAAAATACTGATTGGAATAACTAGATAATACGTTCCACTCTTAGTGATCGACACTCTACTTACCATTATATTCATACTGACCGGGTACACTGCTCGTTAAGTGTGTGTGTTATTGATAAGTCGGCTAAATATAAATTTAAAACTTGAGTAGGCATTAATACTGCTAAACCGCAACGACACATCGCACCGCATCAAGTTTTTGGCGCCGTTGCCGGGGAGTGAATTGTTATTATCTGTTAATTTGATTAGTATTTTAATTAGGTTTTTAATTTTTAATCTAACTGCTAACTGTGTTGTATATTAGGTTAATTTGCATTCATTGTATTATTTTGCATATTTTCTGTTTTGTGTGTTATTTGTTTGCTTTTATTTGTGTTTATTTTGGTTTGTTTTTATTTGTTTTTATTTTTCGTATTTTCTGTATTCTGCTATCATTGTACTGAGCTTATTCAAACGATACGGCGCATCTGATCTCTCAGATACGGCGTATTGCGTTTAATTTTTATAAAATACAACGCGTTTAATTAATTCGATACGACGCATCTTTTCCCCAAGATACGGCGTATCTGTTTTTGATAAAAAAAAATTTCTAAACGTTAACGCCATACGACGCATCTGCTTTGGCAGATACGGCGTATCTATTATTTTAATTAAAAACAGTTTTCGAATTATTAAACAGATACGACGCATCGATCTCTGTCGATACGGCGTATCTTCTGAATTAAAAATCTTATATTTTTGAAACGTAACGAAAATACGGCGCATTAACTTTTGTTAATACGACGCATCTAATTTTAAATAAATATCGATTTTTGATAATTAAAATTGATACGGCGCATTCTTATTTCTAAGCGGCGTATCTATTTTCTGAATAAAAGTCTGATTTAATTTTAAAGATTATAAGATACGGCGTATCCAACTTTTTGGATACGGCGCATCGTCTGCAGATATCAGTAACTTTAATTTTTCGTATTCCGTTTTCGTTGTTAATTTTCTGATATATTACTTTCTTGAGCATACCCTACTGATGTTTTTGTGTTGATTTCAGGAAGTGCATGACCAGGAGTTCTACGAAGAACTTGATTCAACCTTTCGAAGATCCTGAACGAGTCTTTCATTCGCTTAAAAGGCTTTTCAACGCAAAAAGCTTTGATATCTCAAGTTCATTCGAGCTTGATTATTTTTCTGAAGAAAAAGAGGAAGAAGAAACAGAAACAATGGGCGAAAACACAACTATGGAGGAATACATGAACAAAACCCGTGCTGATTACACTTCAGGAGTTGCTAGACCAAAATTTGATGATAAGTCAAAGTTTGAATTGAAGGGTCAGTTTCTCAAGGAGCTAAGAGAAAATGCTTTCAGTGGATCGGAACAAGAGGATGCTAATGAGCATGTTGAAAAGGTCCTCGAGATTGCGGATTTGTTTACTTCAGAAGGAGTCACTGACGATCAAATCATGCTAAGAATCTTTCCACTCTCGCTAAAAGGAGCTGCTAACAAAATGGCTAAGGAATGAACCTGCTAGTTCAATCACTACATGGGAAGATTTGAAGAGCAAATTCCTGAAGAGATATTGTCCACCTGCTAAGACTGCTAAAAAGATGGAGGCTATCAACAGTTTCAAGCAAGAGCCTGATGAAACTCTTTATCAAGCTTGGGAACGATTTAAAGATTTACTGGTAAAATGTCCTCAACACTATCTAACCCTATGCAGGAGATAATATTGTTTTATCAAGGATTGGACATGCCTACTAGACAAATCTTGGACGCTAAGGGAGCTGTGCCTCAAATGAGTGCAACCAATGCTAGGAAAGCTATCCAAGAAGCTGCTGATCATTCTCAAAAATGGCACGATGGGACCTCTACTAGATCTAAGAGCAGCACTAATTTTGACGGGTTTGCTGCTATTCAAGCTCAATTGGATAAAATTAGTAGAGAGATGAAGAAGCGTGATGAAAAAGTGTATGCTGCCCAAGTTGGATGTGAAAAGTGCGAAGGATCTTACTACACTAAAGATTGCCCGAATAAGAATGAAAGTGAGACGTTTGAAGAAGCATATTACACCCAATTTGGACAACCATTCCGACCTTCAGGAAGATTTAGGGAAGCCACTCCGGGATTCTATCAAAAGAACAACTTCAATCCCGCTTATCAAGAAAGGAGGCAGACTTTAGATGACACTCTAAAGCAAATTATGGCCGATGCTGCTAAAAGACATAAAGAGAATACTGCTATGATCAAAGAAATCCGAGCTTCAACGGACACTACTACAAGAAATCAAGGAGCTTCGATCAAAGCATTGGAACAACAAATTGGTCAAATGAGCAAAGTTCTTCAAGAAAGGGGATATGGAAGTTTACCTAGCTCAACTGAAACCAACCCAAGAGATCACGTCAAGGCCATAAGCACCACTGAAGAAGTCACTCCTAACATTCCTTTTCCTAGAAGACTGATGAATGGTAATGATGGTGCAAGACCCGAATTTTTCTTTAATTCTTCAATCAGTTTAAGGAGACTACTAAAAGAGAAGACAAAGATTGAAGAGGAGATCGAGGCTACAATGAAAGAAGAGAGCTCTGCAACCGACTTAAATGCCTTGCCTCATAAAGAAAAGGACCCAGGAAGTTTTACTTTGCCTTGTTCAATTAATAATATATCTTTCAATAATGTGTTAGCTGACTTAGGAGCTAGTGTTAGTGTTATGCCTCTTAAGACATTCACTACCCTAGGACTAGGAAAATTAGCACCAACTAAGTTACTTATTGAATTGGCTGATAAAACGGTAAAACGACCTGAAGGGATTGCTAATAATGTGCTAGTTAAGATTGAGAAGTTTATTTTCCCTGTAGACTTTGTTATATTAGATATGCCCGAGGATGTTAAGATTCCTTTAATCCTTGGAAGACCTTTCTTGTCTACTGCCCATGCTAAGATTGATGTGTTTAAAAGAAAAATCTCGTTAAGGGTAGGGAATAATAAACTAGTCTATAAGTGCCAAGATCCTGTTAAAAGCATAATTAGAGGTGTCTATGTGCTAGGATTAAGAGAGCGTATGGACCTCGATCTTGAAGCTAGGCTTATGGGAGAAACATTGATTCAAAACAACTCAACTAATCCTAATCATGAGAACTTTGAGGAATTTATTGACCTTAATGTACCTACCGAACTTAGACGCGATGTTGTTAATGATTCTGATGATGAGTGGTATGATTGCGTAGTAATTAACAAACGTAGGAGAATAGTTGAGAAAACGAATTTGAATAATGATGTGTTTATTGAACTACCACCCCACCTTGCTTATTTATGCCTATATGATAATAAGAATTTCCCGTCTATCATTTTGTCATCTCTGCCCGAAAGGGACAGAACTTTGTTTATACAGGTATTAAAGAAGAACGGCGTGGAAATTAAGGACGAGCAAGGAGTGTTCAATATTACTGAATTGGCAATGAGGGAGCGCGATGTTTCCGACTCCTTCAATGATCGATATTAATGAGCTGAACGTGAGTCTAACTTGAAGACTCTGGAATAAAGACAAGTGCTGACCGGGAGACAACCCGGAAAATTTTTATTATTCTGTTTTGTGTCGAGTCAGTCAGGCCGCAGCAGATACGGCGCATCTCAATCCTGAGATGCGACGCATCTACTGCACTGGTCATATCTTACTTTATTTTTCTGTATTTTTTATTTTTGACTTTAAAACTTTTTATCAGTTTATTTCAATGCGGCGCATCCCTGGTTAAGGATGCGGCGCATCTTCTATTCTGATCCGTAATTATTCCAGGCTCGATACGGCGTATCTTCTTCAATAAGATACGGCGCATCGACTGACCTGATGATTTTCATTTTTATTTTTATGTTTTATTTTTCCTAACTACTAATGCATTATGCAAGTTTGGACTTTCTTAACTTAGGTGTGTTTAAAGTCTTGGTGGTATTATAGATTCCTGCATTTCCTGTGGATACATCAAATATGAAGCTTAAACGTTCTAATCCACAAGAAATATGATTTTTGCTCTTATACAAATGGAGGATCATACCGAGCAAATCTCAGGGGAGTTTTTCTGTTCTAATTCTTTTATTTTCCACTTTTTAACCTTTTATACAAACAACGAGGACGTTGTTTAACTTAAGTGGGGGGATTGGAGAATTAGAACACTCAACACTTACTTGTCCTAAACTTTTCAAAATATGCTTAAAATGTGCTTAATATATCAAAATTTAAAATTTTTAGCATGTTTTTGTTTTAAGTCTAAGTTGCATAGCTGCACACATGACGTTATTTTCAAAAAGTGTGATTTTTCAAAAATTCACAAATCTATGAGTGTGCCGGTGACTTGTAAACTTTAGAACTTGGCTTGTGTACTATTCGAGACCACCATAATAAGTATTATTTATATAATTGGAATGACTTGTCTAAATTGGTAAAATTCTAGGATTACACCCAAAAAGCCTATTATATGTTATGTGTTATTAGCTAACTACACTGGTTAGTTAAACCCCGTATAAACCCTTTTGTTACTCTCATTTTTAGAGTAAGATACCCCTAGAAAAACACTCAGAGCCATTCCTTTCGTTTCTTACACCTTCGTTAAAATGTTTCGTTACACCCTTACACCTTAGCCTACCCTGTAGATTAAAATCCGTGGTTGGTTAATTGCTTTAGGCAAAGTGTGTTTCCTTACATTACCTGTGTTCGCGTGCGTAATTCATTATCTATGGTTAGGTCGGGAAATTGCACAATGCAATTGGAGTGAAAGTAAATATTGTATATCTTTGAGTTTATTTTTCGTGTGTTTACTACTTTCACTATTACCGTTATTTCTGAAGTCATGAAAAGTATGGAAAAATTATCCAGAATTATCATTATAGTGATGTGGTGAAATTTTACACATTTTTGTTTATGGTTAAAAAAAAAAAAAAAAAAAAAAAAAAAAAAAAAAAATCGAAAAAATAGAAAAGAAAAAGAAAAAGAAGAGTTGGATGTTAGTTTTGACCAACTTATGTAAAGTTTTGTATTAAGTGGTCGATATCACCACTATTTGTTGTATATTATATCTATGGATTGAATGGGAGTTGGCCGTTATGGGAACGCCAACTAAGGTTTATTCTTTGATTAAGATCTTGTTGAGTATAATTCGTGTCTACCTAAAGCGTGTGTTTCAAGTGTTAAAGCGTGAGTTATTCTATGATATGAGTCTTATTCATGGGATGGTTGGGATAGTGATTAACCACACTTAGGATTTTAATTTATTTGTTTTGTTTATTTTTCATTTTTACACCAATTTATATCCCAAATATTATTCATACCCTATATTATTCCTTATCCAAACCTTTGATTTATTGAGATTAGGGATTTGAGCAATCTTAAGTATCGTAGTCGTGGATTCGGCTATGTATTTATGATTTTGTCGCCCTTTTTGATATAATATTATTGGTGAAGATTACTTGATCCTATCTTTAGCCTGTTCGAGTTAAGGATTTGAGCAATTGCAAGTATCGTGTTCGTGGATTCGATCATGTATTTGTGATTTTGTCGCCTTTTCTGGAATTTGAGATCGATAGAGATTAAGGAGAATGATTAACCCTTAAACCTCAAAACCCTTTTTTACCGCTTTAGACTTGTTATTCCTTGGCTTTAGTAGGGGAGATGTGTATACTTGCCAAGCTTATGATAGAATATTCGTCACGACTGGACAGTTAAACGATTAGATTTGCTTTTATCAAATTATTTTATTTTACTTCTAATTCGTTAAGTGTTTGGTTGTGTGATTATGAAAAAAATGAATACATGCTTAAATATAAAAATAAATCATAATATCTTTTAGGATACATTTTCATAAGATTAATTCTAAGGTTTACTTGGGGACAAGTAAAGTTCAAGTGGGGGGATATTTGATGAACTCAAATAAGTACATTTTATTACTATCATTTATCCTATTAATTTGACTTGTTTTATTATATTATGTATGAGAATTGATACTTAATCGTTTACTTTTGTAATTCCCAGTTAAAAACAAGCATTTGGTGAAACTTGGCGATTTTGGACTAATTATGGAGCAAAACAAGCAAGAAGTTAAGAGTCTACTGAAATGTACAAGATCAAGACATTCTGCTCCAGATGCGCCGCATCTCGCTTATTACATACGGCGCATCGCTATCAAGATTTCACAAGATATACTTAGCCTATGTAAAGATTACATTAGAGTGTTAAAAGGATAAACGTGTTATTGTATTCAAGCAAATAACATAATATATAGAATACATGAATTAATATTATTACTACCAAATTAACATATTACAAAATAGCTCCGCTGCATCGTGCCAGATACCAAAAATAATTCAGGATGAATATCAGATTTTAATTGTCTCCGTCGTAATGCGCGGCAGGTTAATTCCTCGTTAAACACTATGTTTAATAAATATAAACATACATGCTTTGCTAGTACTTTTCTAGAATACTATATTATAGGAAAGATTCTTGTAAGTAGTTTACAGGGATACGTAGTTCCGCCCCTCCATGTATCTGGACAGGAAAATGGCAATGGTTCGCATCATGCTAATCTTGCTTATCAATCTTAAATTCTTCACATTGAATACGAATATGAAGCGGGAGTTGGATCAAACGAGAAGAAAAATAAAAATGATAAAAGATGTGAAGAAACCATAATAACATATTTCAGATTCACCTACAAAAAAAGATGCATATTTTCTTGAAATTTTCTCACTTATTTAAAATATGTGGCTAGAAATCTTTTTTATTCTTCTAATTTTATTTTTTTCTTCGCACTATGTCCAAGTACATTATTAAACAATAATAGAAGCCAGGAGACTATTATTTGATATGAACCAGGCCGTTATGAAGTCTACGTACAGCATTAGATCTGGGCACGACATCCATGTCACCCCACAATTATTTAACAATATTTTATTTTAAGTTAATTTAAAAAAACCAACTACTCGTATAAAAGAATCTACGTCATCATATATATAAAATACATTTGACAAAACATTCTATTTCCTAACAGTGGAAATTGCATATATATCCCTCCAAAAACTCATAATTACATATATATTCAATCAAAACTTATAATTATATATATATCATTTTAAAGCAATAAAATTGTCAAATATATTCAAATGATTATTTTAAATATATTTAATAGAAAAAAATGTCTAATAATTATAATTGATATATAAAATAACGATTATACACTTATGCTTATTAATTTTTTTTTACAATTACTAAATATCCATTTATTGTTACTTGGACGTGGACTGGGGATGCATTTTGTATATTTAAGGTAAAATCTCTTAAAACTAGTGTGCAAAACTCTGTTCTCTTTGGATGCGAGCTTGGTAAACTTCATGTGTGGAACTCTTTGGTTCCACGGAAAGGTGAACATTTGTGTGTGGCGTGCTTCTTTAAATAGGTTGCCTGCTTGGTTGAATTTGTGCTATCGTGGAGTCCAATTGATCTCCACCCTCTGCACTTTTTGTGATAACGAAAATGAAGACATCGAACATAGTTTGGTCAAGTGCTCCAAGGTTCTCCCGATTTGGAGGAAAATTTGGAGTTGGTGTGGTCTTGCGCCTCCTACTGTGTTCCCGTCGTTCATCATTAAGGATATTGCTCTTGGGAATATTGGTTCAATTAGTTGCCCCAAGAAGAGAAAGGTTTTACATGGGGTGCTCCAGTGTGCTTTATGGTCCGTTTGGAAATGGCGAAACAAAGTGGTAAATGCTCAGCAGGAGGCGATCGATGGTGTTAAAAATGAAGACATTTTCCCCTTCATACAACGGATATCAAAAGATTGGATCTCGGCCCGTTTCAAAACGATCACCCCTAACTGGGGCTGCTGGATTGCAGAACCATTTGATTTATTTTCGTAGCCTGGTTTTGTTTCTTTTTTTTTTAGTGGGTTTTGGCGGTAGCATTTTTGTTGGCTGCTGCTTGCTTCTCTTTGTATGTTCGAACACTGCATATTTTTCAGTTGCCTCGTCGGATCCACTGATCTTTTGTTAATATATTTTAGCCTTTCAAAAAAAAAAAATATTAATTAAAAATAAAAATAAAAATTGTTATATCATTTGATCTATATATACAGGAGTTTATGTTTATATGGAACGATGGATGGTGTTGTTGATATTGTTATCCAAGATTCGTCGATACTGAACACGGTTGAGTCGCTGAACATGGTTGCTTTTTCTTTTCTTTAAAAAATGGTTAAAAGATATTTTGTAATTGTAGAAATAATAATAATAATAATAATAATAATAATAATAATAATAATAATAACAATAATAATAATAATAATAATAATAATAATAATGGTGTTTTTATCTTTCATAGAGTTAGCTTTTGTATTCAGAAAGGAGTGGGAGCACAACTTGTGTCTAGACTCCCATCCAACTTTATGTAATGTTTGCTATGTTTAATGAAAATTTATTATTATTATTAAAAAAATAAAAAAAAAATAATAATAAAGGTATAATCGTCATTTTATATATCAATTATAATTATTAGACATTTTTTCTATTAAATATATTTAAAATAATCATTTTGATATATTTGACAATTTTAACGCTTTGAAAGTATATATATACAATTATGAGTTCTGATCGGATATATATACAATTACGAGGTTTTGTATAAATATATATGCAATCCCCCTCTTGTAACATTAAATTGGTTCAAAGCACAAGCTAGTAGACACTAACTAATTACAGTAATTGCTCTTTCTACGTACATGTCATTTTCTACAACAATCAATTACATCTATACACGATCTATAATTTTATTTACATTATAAAATTTATAAACTAACTTTTTGACCTTCATATCCGTAATTATGTACGTAACAAATTAAGTGATTATTTAAAAAAAAGAAAAGTAAAATAGCCCTTAATAGCAAAAGATAATTATTTCCAGTGTTAGTTGATGAGAAGTTCATTAATCTTCGTTTATTTATGAAATGTACAAAAGAACATCAACCAGTTTTTAGGTACGCTTAGCTAAAGTGAATAAATACAGACAACATGAACAAAAATTTGTGCATTAGTGAACATTTTAACAATTCTCGCTTATGTTTATTCATTCGTATATGTTTGTCTTATATTATTTATCAGCAAGCACCATTTATTTGCATTTGATTCATTGAACAAACCCCATTTCACAAGAGTGATTGAGATATAGCAAACACATTTTATAATTATAGTTACTAGAAATTATATTATGGAGTACGATGGATTCTGGAATTCAATAATTGATATACATTTCTAACAAAATGTTTCAAAACCATATATTCTCTTGCTTCATCCTCCATCCTCCATCCTCCATCCATAACTTTTGGATAAGTAAGAAGATGTTTTATAAGAATATAACTACAAATATAATCACCCTTAAGTTAGCTTAGTGGTTAAACAAGTTAATATTTAATAAACGGTTTGAACGACAAAATGTACTCATCAATCTACGTGGTACCAGTGGTGTTTATCCCAAAACGCGACCCCTATGGCGTCAAGAGGCCGCCGGGTTTTGCACTGTACTCATCAATCTACGTGGTCGAGTTTTTTTTTTTTTTGGTTATATTTGTGTTTTATTAAGTTATGCATCGATTAATTACACCACTTTTGTTGGAAGAAAAGGTATTTTGTATCAAGTGATACAATCTAATATTATAAAAAAAAAAAGTAACAGTACTTTTTGAACGACACAACCCGCAACACAACTTGTGCTCTACCAAATACGGTAAAAATACAACTCAGTCAAAAGAAATACAGTATTTGGTAGTTCCATTAATAGAAGCATGAAAATGAAATGTAAAAAAAAATCATTTTGACCCAACAAAACATTGACGTAATCATCTTTTACAAACTGAAACTACTCCTTCCGTATAAAACATTTCAAAAAAAACACATCTATTCATTCAGTTTCCCACACGCACACGCTACAATACGCTGCTCCCATCTAACATACGCGTGGGTGCGCATGGAGATAACATACGCATCCTCAAGCCTCAGTGACCTCGTCACAACGGCGTCGTCAACCAGAGCGGCTTCTCGTCCGGTCAAAGTCATCCCGTTCCAGCATCCGTATGATGACGTCACGCCTACGTCGTCATCTTCATCATCAGCGTTAGCGTCTTTTTCGAAATGGAGAAGTAAAGTGAAAGGAATGAAGACGGTTGACTGGCTGGATTTCTTGTTGCCGTGTTGTAGGTGGATGAGGAGGTATAATTGGCGGGAATATTTGCAGCCGGATGTTGTTGCTGGTGTTACTGTTGGTGTTATGCTTGTTCCTCAGGTACTTTTATAAAGTTATTAATTTTATATAGTTATTAGTTATGTTTTTTTTTTAAAATCTAGTTGTGTTTGATGATGATTTGTTATTGAATATAATGAAGATATGTAATTATGTAGTATGATATTTGCGACATTTAGATCCAACGAACTGTTTGGGATTGCTCAATATTGTTATTACTCGTACTTTTTTGTTAATGCTTTTCTGCTATTTTTATCCAGTAACAGATTTGTTTTTATCTGAAACACGTGTGGCACAACTACACCTATAGATAATCTTGTTTGGCGGACATAATTTATAGTAAGAGATTTAAAAAAAAAAAAATATTCTTTCATAATCTCTTTAATCAAATGTTACTTCACGTAGCTTATAAAAATAATCTTTTCTTTTAGCTACGGGGGTGTTTTTTTTAAGCTTATATGTGGCTTATGAGCTTAATTGTGTTTCGGCTTATATTTCATAAGCCCCAATTTTCTGGCTTATTTTGAGTCTTGTGAGCTTATATAAGTTTATTATAATATGATAAACTTACATAGATCAAAAATCTTAAAATAAGCCAGAAAATTAGAGCTTATGAAATATAAGCCAAAATCAAATAAGCTCATAAGCCCACACAGAAGCTTACAAACACCCCCTACTACGTCTACAGCTTCATCTACAGCTTATTTATTGTTTGTTGATAGGCTAATTGTTTGATAGTAGTATGTCTAACTAGAGAACTAGATTTGACGGTTAGTTTTATTTGATGGACACCACCAAAGCCGAAAACAGTGAACTACTCGGGTATCCGGTTTCAACCAAAAACCAAGGTGGAAGGATACAAGTAGGCCTAGTATGGCCACAACTAAGAGTTCGTACAATGATGATTATTATGTTAAGTTCACAATTTAATTGTCTGAATAATAAAGTTGCGTTTAGAAATGTGTGGAATTAAGCTATATACGAAATTTGCTACATTCAGATCTACCAAGATTAGGATTTACAATTCGAAATTTAGACCTTTTTTTCTAGTTTTTATTTTTATTTCTATTATTTGTTAAAATTTTAAAGTTAGAATTATTAGAGGGTGTCTGGAATTGCTTATGTTACTGCTTATAAGCAGAAACATATAAGTTGCAGTGTTTGGATTTGCTTATCATGTGGAAAATTGCAATAAAATATGGGAAGATAGATGTTTTAATCAAATTCACTATTTATTTTATGTTAGATATGATGGAAAAATATTAGTTTTAGCTGTATATAAAATATAAGCACCTTATATTGAAACTGCATATTCTTCCTAATAGAACAAGAAAACAGACATGATTTGTTTTATCCCAACACCCTAAACTATTTATCTGCTCTAAACTAATCATTTATGAAGAAAGCAAAGCAATCCCGAACGCCTCTCTAGTTAGTAGTAGTCGATACTGCTCATCAAGTGGCTGGATTATGAGTTTTGTGTCAATTTATATAAAAATGCATTCAGTTTAAGGCTTCTGGTGTATGTGGTTTCTGTATTATTTCTAAGAAAATATATCTGGAGCTTATTCTGATTGTGGATGTTGTCGCATACTAAGTTTGTAGTTTTTCCCCCTTATGCTTGTTTAAGCACAAAAAGCTTTAGTAATTTCTCAAATCTAGTTTTCCCCCCTTAGTAATTCTCTCGGGTTTACCCTAAGGTAGGGGTATGATGGGTCTACATTCCACCTCCCCCATACCTCACTAAGACGGGATTGGGTATTGTTGTTGTTGTACTTGGTGCTTGCTGATTTTGTGTTGTTTAACAAGTGGATGTATAAGTACTAATAAATTAGGTTATGCACTTGGTGTAGAAGGATGCTTATCTTGTTTCTTAACATAAGAGGGGCTCACCTTTTTTTAAAACTTTAATGAATTTCATTATTTGCATATCTGATGACTGGTTGGATGAGATATTGGTTTTATTATGATCATTTGCTGCAGTAAGTTGATTTCTATACTGCAGACATTAGATATTGATCTCTTCTTTTTCCTTTTGCTGTTTTTGTGAGCAGTCTATGTCATACGCAAAGCTTGCCGGACTTCAACCAATATATGGACTTTGTGAGTTGAACATCTGGCCCTTACAACTTAAATGAGCTTTCGCCATAGCTATTGTTATGTTATATAGTTTTATAATCTAGTCTTTTGTAAGGGGTAAAATAATTGAATGATCACAAGATGGTTAGTACTTGACATCTATGGAGATAGATATACAATATGTACTGAATTGGGTTGATTAGCTCGGATTATGGAACATCCATATGTTATTAGCTTCCCATGTTCTGTGTGTCTCACTAACTATCGTGTTTTTGTTTATTCTTCATTGCAGATACTGGACTAGTGCCTGTATTTGTATATTCAATATTTGGTTCATCTCGTCAGCTTGCTGTTGGTCCAGTAGCATTGACCTCACTACTGGTCTCAAATGTCTTAGGCAATGTTGATTCATCTACTGAATTATATACAGAACTTGCTATATTGTTGTCACTCTTGGTTGGGATTCTAGAATGCACAATGGGGCTTTTGAGGTACTTTGACTTTTGTTTTAAAACTAATCTCACTGCTTTGAATTTGAATTTTCTGACCAAATCCACAAACTTCTTGGTCCGGCTCTTTTCCAATATGTTAAATTTATTTATATACTCATGAATGACTATTATTTATCAATAATTGAATTTAGTTTACCCTAATTCGCATTAACCAATGAATATTTTTGTAATTGTGGTTTCTCTAAATTTTTGCAGGCTTGGATGGCTCATCCGCTTTATCAGCCACTCTGTAATTTCCGGTTTTACAACTGCTTCAGCTTTTGTTATTGCCTTATCTCAAGCAAAATACTTCTTGGGATATGATGTGGACAAAAGTAGTCAAATAATACCATTGGTTAAAAGTATAATATCAGGAGCAAATCAGGTATCATATATTGTTATGGCATTTTAGATGAAGTATTGGCCACATATTTTGAAAATGGTTTTGGTGTTTACTTGACATCTAACAAGTTAATTTGAGACCTATAATATAGTATTATATATGCATTATATAGTCATAAAGAAGTGATTGGCATGCATTGTTCGCAAGCCTGATTATATCCTAATAAGGAGAATGAAACATATGACAAAATCAAAGGATAATGTGAGAAGAGAGAGTAAGCATATGCCATGTGTAAAGTATTGAATGGATTAGGCGATCAAGCATGTAAAATTTTCATGCCTATCATTTATAATAATAGAAATATCAAGTTAATTGCAAATTCTCTTTCAAGCTACTCAACAGTATTAGCCAAGTTACCCCTTGGTTTCTTGCATATTGGGTAGGCCCCAACATCATCTCTACCCATCATTTTCTTTCATTTCAATCTATTAATCACATAGGACTTTTTTCTGGGAGGGAGGGGGGTAAATTTTCCTAAATTAGTTCTACTAGTGCAGACTCGAACTACAAGCAACTCAAAATTTATAATATTTTTTTGATTATGCTTCTGTTTAGCACTATTTGTATTACTCTTTTCTAACAATTGGCAAAATTTCCATGAATGTATAGTTCTCATGGCCTCCTTTCGTGATGGGGTCTTTTATCCTAGCAACTATTTTGGTCATGAAGCATTTGGTACACTCTTTCATCCTCATAATTTTATTTTCGAAATTGTACTTGATTTTTTGATTAATCAAGATGGTTCCAAAAACAGGGTAAAACAAGGAAGCACTTGCGGTTTCTGCGAGCTGGCGGTCCCCTCACTGCAGTTGTTCTGGGTACAGCCTTTGTGAAAATATTTCATCCCTCTTCCATTTCTTTGGTGAGATTAATGAAAGAAGCTTTTCTAAATATTGGAATTGAGCTTCTTAAATAAATAGATGAGAATTTGTATACATGTTATATATCTGCTCTCCTGTTGATAATATTCCAAGAACATGAAAATCAGATTTTCATTTTTGTTTAGTTGTTACTTCTGCAGTTCTGCTTGTTCTTATTATCTTTTTTGTTTTTGCTTCTAAAGTTTAAACTAAAATTAGTTTATGATACTGCCTTCACTCATATTTGTATTTGATAAAGATCATACCATAGCACTAGTTTACGTGCCTCAGATTTATCATTTGAAAAAACTGCCATATCTATATAAAAAATCAGTTTAATGTTACTTCATGGTTCGCCTTCGGTTTTGGATGTTTACTGTTTTTTTTGTTCCCATGGTGGCCATCATCAGCTATGTGTTTTGGTCTTCATGCAGAACTCTGATTCCCTCTATCTTAGTATCTTTTGCAATTTCACAGATAATCTGTTTTCTATCATCGAAAATTAACTTGTTTGTTTTTGTCTTGAATTGCTTTCATGATTAATGCCTTTTTATAAAAATGTTTCAGGTAGGAGATATACCCCAAGGTCTTCCACCATTTTCCTTTCCTAAAGACTTTAGTAATGTGAAGTCCTTAATCCCGACTTCGTTTCTTATAACTGGTGTGGCTATACTGGTACAAACAATTCTTCTTTCTTTAATTGCAATAACTTCTTCTTTATATTGTTATTTACCCATTCAATAACAAAACAAATGCACTGCAGGAATCTGTGGGGATTGCCAAAGCCCTTGCAGCAAAAAATGGATATGAACTCGACTCAAATCAAGAGGTACTCTCTATTAAGAAAAAACACCAAAGCTTGAGGTCACAGTTTAATTATTATCTACAACCATATTGACTAAAAACGTGATTACTATGCATTCTATATTATAACACTTGCTCCCTTATCATGCTTATTATAACTCATATTATTCTTAATAAGCCAGTGCAAGTTGTGATTAGGCAGCATTTAATTTTTTATGGAGTAAAAAGTTTATTAATATACTTCTAACACGTTATTGCTTTCTAACAGTTATTTGGCCTTGGTGTTGCCAATATTTGTGGATCCTGTTTCTCAGCGTACCCGTCAACAGGTGAAATCTGATAACAATTATGTGTTACAGTTTTATAAGTTTCTATATGTTAATACACTTCTAATTTAACAGTTGTTTTCTATTGAATATGTTGTACAGGTTCCTTCTCAAGGTCAGCAGTTAATCATGAAAGTGGGGCAAAAACTGGTCTGTCTGGAATCATCATGGGCGTTATTATGGCATGTGCTCTGTTATTTATGACACCGTTATTTGAATTTATACCACAGGTACGATACCAAGTGTTTAATTTTATGCTACATGAATTTCCAGAGTATAGATTGGGTTTATATAATTTTGACAATTTCCTATTCAAGAATCTCTTATTCTGCCAACTTTTGAAAAAATTTGATCTAAGAAAGGTTCAGTATAGCTGTAGATGTTGTCTTCCTAGTGACACATGCTTCCATAATGACTCAGGCTCTTGTGTTTATTTTTGCAGTGTGCTCTTGCTGCTATTGTAATCTCCGCTGTGATTGGACTGGTCAGTATGTCCTCTCATGGGTGTGAATTAATGTTATACTGCTCTATCCCTAATATAAATTTCAAATTAAGACTAAGCAAACTAGCTGCCTTCAAAGTCATTTATCATAATATGCTTCTTCTGTATTCTTCTTGTTTCCTTACTTAAATCCTGATTCTTGATTATGTGTTTTATCAAGGTGGATTATGATGAGGCTATATTTTTATGGCGGGTAGATAAGAAAGATTTCTTTCTTTGGACAGTTACTTTTGCAACGACTTTGTTTCTTGGGATCGAGATCGGTGTCCTTGTTGGGGTGAGCATACTTGGTATTATTGCATAGCTGTTCATGAGGCTTACCAAATTTTAGAGGATATTAGAATACCTTGTTTAACTTTTCAGTAAACTCGTTAGTGTTGTGCTGATTTCTGATGCTTTAAACTATCGATGTTGGGAAAAACATGCGGCGACTAATTAGGTTGAAAATTACTAATCTGATTGACTTTTTCTTTGTTTCTTGACATTTAGGTTGGTTTTTCTCTTGCTTTCGTGATCCATGAATCAGCAAATCCACATATTGGTAAGCTTGTTATATTACACCTTGATAAAGGCAAACAGCAAGAAAAATGCAATGTCCTGACTTTTTACGAAACCATTTAATGCAAACATACCATTTCTTACCAAAGTACACAATTTGTTGCATTAAATGGTAAAAGAATGGTAACTTGGTTGTATCATATGGGTACAAAATTGTGTTTTTTGTTAAGAAGTTGTAACTTATGTTGCATTAAATAGTTAAAGAAAAGTAAGTAAATTGCATTTCTTGCAGTTTGCCCTTATGGTTGTTTGTATAAAGCTGATAATATCTGATTGGTTGTCAATTTGTATAAATGTAGCTGTGTTGGGGAGACTTCCTGGCACCACAGTTTATCGGAACATCCAACAATACCCAGAAGCATATACATACAATGGCATCGTAATTGTTCGAATTGATGCACCTATCTATTTTGCCAATACAAGCTATATAAAAGACAGGTAAAAACACACATTCCTTGCAGTTGCATGGCGTTGACTATAGAGTAACTTAAAAGATAGCGTTTTCTTGTGTTTTTTTTTAATCAAGTTCTAAATATCTGTTATATGTTACAGGCTTCGGGAGTATGAAATTGTAGTCGATCAATCTAGCAAGCGTGGGCCAGAAGTTGAACGAATATATTTTGTTATTTTGGAGATGGCACGTAAGTACACACTCAAGATCTGACTGTTTATTTGTTTCTACCGCATTTATTGAGCATACATAGATTGCTCCTTCAAAGTTCAAACCATGTGATAGATGAAAAAAATTCCTTTACCAACAAAGAACAAGAACTTGTACATAAATTCAAGGCGAAATAGATAAAAGTGTCACCATGCGACATACTTTTTCTAATTGAACACTCCAACAAAAAGTTCTAAAAAACTGGAGAATGAAAAATTGAAAATATTTGGTTCCATTGAATAATTAGTTAATTACCAAACCATGTAAATATTTAGATATTGGTAGCGAATCTCAGAGCTCATCGAATTCCTAATCTCAGCTTATCTAAAACCTTTCATTTCATAAAACTGTATGAGTTGAAAGTGATTACCAACATGATCAGTCACAAACTTATAGTTTAATCAAAGTGGCGTCATTTCTGTCATGATAGCTTCAGTTTTTCCCTAAATTTAAATAAAAACTACAAATTTACGAATATTCATCTAGTTTCATGTCTTTTTCAGCTGTTACTTATGTCGACTCCAGTGCAGTTCAAGCTCTAAAAGAGTTATATCAGGAATACAATTCAAGAGACATCCAGGTACACTGTCTTTCTTGCATATAATTTCTACTCAATTCGTCCTAAGATTCCTTTGTCACCATTACAAAAAATTGATGATATGGATTCATGAGATTCCTTTATTCTGTAACCATCAGAGGATATGTTGAATGTTTAATGGATAGTTAAACAATATAGTTCGTTGGGACTATATGTCTTGCCAGATGAGATGGGATGATGTGCATATCTGCATCCCCTTGTATTTGATGATATAAATATGCGTGTTTGTATTGGATACGGATGCAAATCTAGAATAGACTTGTATGCAGTTATCCATTCTCTGATGTTTATGATATACAGACGAATCATACACTAAAAGGGCATAAAAACATAGTATAATGATCGATATATATTTATTATGCAGATAGCCATTGCCAACCCGAACAGAGAAGTACTCTTGACACTAGCAAAATCTGGATTTATCGACCAAGTAGGTAAAGAGTGGTGTTTCGTGAGAGTGCATGATGCCGTTCAAGTTTGCCTTCAGCATGTCCCGACATCAAATAGTACACCAAAAGTACCCGAATCACCATCTGATAGAAGTTCAAGGTTTTTAGAAAGATTAGGAACGAGAAGAAAGGAGGATCTATCAACATCTGAAATGGAGTCGGGTGAAAGAGACTCATCAATATCTAAAGATTCCAACCCTCAACTAGAACCTTTGTTATCAACGAAATCTCACTAATGCTATTGCATCCTGATCATCGTATACTACTACTACTATTCATTTCCCATATTCTTGCGAGCCCAAAAAATTGTCGATGATTCTTTCTGGGGTACATTGCTTCTGTAAGTTATAGTGTTGTGATTGTTTTAAGGGTAATTATCAGTGTATATTTACAATCTGTTTTTGTAAGCTCCCAATTATTTTGGTCAAGTGATACGACTGGTAGATCGTTTGACCAGTTACATTTTTAGCACCATATGGTCGTGCTTTGTATTCAATGTATCATCATGTGTAATTGTAATCATGTTTTAAACTTCAAATAAATGGAATTACAATCCGATTTTGCATTGAGACCAAATCGTATAGTACATTGTTCTTGATAATACACTATTCGTAAACAATAATAACAAAACTAATGCATGAATAGATACTGCAAGCTTATGTTTTCAAAGACTGGATGAACAAAAACAGAAAAATGTTACGGAAGTGAGAATCGATGCAGGGGTGGTGTAACAGTCGAGTCTGAGTATTGGCAAGCTAGAGGTTGACTCGACTACTGTTTGAATCTCCAATCGAGCTTTGAATTTCAAGCACTCAACTCGTCTTCTTAAACTCAAGCCCGATCGAGCATACAATTTAGGCTTGAACCCAATTTTTTGTAACGACTCAAGTTCGATTTCAATATATGATCATTGATCATTGTAGCTTTACTAGTTGTCTTATGTTATTTATTTGTATTATGACTATCCCACATCGCTGTAAGTGGTGAAATGAAGTCAGTTTGAAGAGTTATAAATAGAAGGGATATGGCTAGCGCTAAAAGTTGCCTTAAACTAATGAGTAAGGAAAACAAAGCGAGCGGTGAGAGCTGGTCGCCGCGCAACTCATAATAAAACTTCGGTTTTAATTTCAGCGCGAAGAATTTATGGAGGGGTCATAGGCTGGCCGAGTGTTGACGCTGCTTACTTTGCAGAACTCACTTGTGCGGGCCTCCCGACAACCCACCCCCAATCACCTAGTTTCAAATATTTAATTTTATTATTTTCTTATCTATCATTAATAGAAATTAAAATCGCTCGGATAATATCAAATTAAACATTTTGTATTTTTGAAGTAGCAGTTTATATGTTGTACTTTTTGTGAAATTAGAGTTTTACTTTTAGGAACTTGGTTTATTAATTTTTGATATACGTCAATAATGCATTTCATAACGGTGACAGCGTTTTCTTTTCTTTTTTTGAACTTAACAGCGTTTTCCGCTATAAGAGTAAACTTTTTTTTTTTTTTTTTTTTTTTTTTTTTTTTTTTTTTTTTTTTTTTTTTTTTTTAATTGTAGTATAAAAGAAATTAAAAAGAAAATACAATTGGGTTATAATGATTGAGTTCAGTGGCGGCGAAGAGGGTGTGCAAGTGGTGCGGTCGCACAGGGCTCCGCAATCTAAAGGGCCTTACTTTGTGTACTTATGCTATATATCCGACTGCATCTTCTTTGTAAATCTCATTAGTTAAATACAACTCATCTTACCACAATAAACAAAACGTCATTACTCATTAAGGGGCCTCATTATAATAAATTGTTATAAATAAACACCTTTTATGCACACCTTTAAGCTTTTTTAGTTTTGATGGGGCATCTTTTTAATTTTCGCCCGGGGCCTCCCAATTCATTTGTTGGCCCTGATTGAGTTAAGTGAAAACTAAATTCACTTTTCACTTATCCAGACATGGGACCAATTGAGTGTTTTTTTACGAAAATTAACATAAACAAAATTCTATCGGGTCACGTGACACAGACACTCTAGTACGGTCTTGTTATAATTTTTTGTCATAACAAATGATTATCGCTTGTGGTTTGAAACCCTACGTCTTACTGCTGCTATTACATAAGTATTTGTTAGGTTTTGAAAGTGATTCTATGTATGGTAAGATCGCTGTAATTAGACTTAAGGTTTCAATTTTTTGTTTGAGTTTTTATCGTGTTATGGACTGTAAAAACATCAAAGTTACAAATGTTTGGGTACCGGATTTCTTATATCGTCCTTGTCATTGAGGTGGATGTTTCATGTTTTGAAACCTGATAAGTCTTGTTTGGTTATTAGTTTAGTATGACACGTGAGGTGCACGCGCGTAGCTTTGAGCTAAACACGTGAGGTGTACATGTTTGTTACCACACAGAATTGTAACCAATTTTGGCACCAATTCCCTTTTAAATAATTGTTGAGTTCTCATTGTAACATTTAGTGAATGAAATACATTTCTTCTCTTAATCATTTCTCTCTCACTTGTTAACAGTTTGTGTAACAAACTCATAACTACTTTCTTGAGCTACAATTCGATCTTGATTCTTTATATTCGATAGATCCTGTTTAGTTTTATCATTACTTCGAGAAATCCTAGTTTTGCACTTATCAATTGGTATCAGAGCCCTCTCCCGGCTCTATATCTTTCACAATTCACATTCACCATCTTCTCCGGTCAATTTTCGGCGAAGGTTGTTCATTTTCCGGAGAAGGTTGTTAATTTTCCGGTCAAGAAATTCAAGAAATCAAGAATACTACACTGGTATTCTGATTCTAATCAATTGTGCTACACTGGTACATTGATTAGTGGTGTACTATCCGTTCAGAAAGAAGACCACTTGTCAAGTATACATCGTGATCATACGAGCAGCGCATAAGTGCTTAAATCCTCTGCTTGTGGTTGAATGATCAGTTTTTTTTTGACTTGAGGGTGGCCAAGAAACGGTTATTGTTATTAGTTATTGCTCAACTGAAGGGTAGGAGTGATAATTAGTAACAGATTCAATACAAATCAAGAAATAGTACATTGGGTGAACAAGATTCATCAATGGAACCAGCCACCAGAACTGTGAACAATGGAGGAGATGCAATTGATCCTAACATCAGAAACTAAATGCAAAGTACTTTGGAGAATGCATTGACTGATATCAGGGAAACTTTGGCTACCTTGACCAGTGCAATGGCAGCTATGGGCAATCAAAACAATTAAAACAATAATCAGATGATGAATCTTGGAATGGGAAGAACAGCTAATCAGTTTAGTAGGTTAGCAAAGGTGGAGTTTCCAAAGTTTCAAGGAAATAATGTCAGAGATTGGGCCTTTAGGTGTGAGCAGTTCTTCTTGATTGACAACACACCAGAAATTGAAAAGGTAAAAATAGTCTCTGTTCATTTAGATGAGAAAGCATTACTTTGGCACAGACAATTTGTGAGATTAGTTGGTGAAAATGTAGGTTGGGAAATGTACAAAACTGCCATCATTCAAAGATTTGGATCAGTGTTTGAAGATCCAATGGCAGAATTGAAAAATGCTACATATGACAAAAGTGCCAAAGAATATCAAGATCTGTTTGATACATTGTTGTGCAGAGTTGATGTTAGTCCTGAAAATGCTTTAAGTTTGTATTTAGGTGGGTTGCCAACTGAATTGGAGATGGGGGTAAGAATGTTCAAACCAAGAACCTTGGCTGATGCTTATTATTTGACAAACTTGCAAGAAGCTACTCTTGAGGCTATTAAGAAGAAAAATAGGCCTGTGTCAAATATGGGAGTGAATAGGTTTGCTAATGGAAATGTTGTGAGACCCTCATTGTTGCCCACCCCTGCTCAAAACAACAATTTCAGGCTTAAGCCAAACACCCCCACAACTGCACCTATGAGAAAACAGTTGACCCAAAAGGAGCACCAAGAGAAAATGGCACAAAATTTGTGTTTCTATTGTGACCAGAAGTACACACCAGGGCATAAGTGCAGTGGCCAATTGTTTTCATTGGTGGTATTAGCAGATGAAGAGTGTGATAGTTTGGAATGGGATGAACAGGAAGATTTCGTGGATGAGGTACCACAAATCTCCTTGAATGCATTGAATGGGTCAAACAACTACCAAACAATGAGAGTCACAGGCAAAGTGGGAGGGAATGAGTTGCACATTTTGGTAGATTGTGGTTTAACTCACAATTTCCTAGATGTAGAAGTAGCAAAACAAGTTGGGCTGCAAACTTAAAAACACCTGCCCATTAGCTATCACAGTAGCTGGAGGAAAGAAATTGACCAGTGTTCAAGAATGTAAGGGATTTGTATGGAAATTGCAAGGTGAAACCTTCAAGACTGACATTATGATACTACCACTTGGAGGGTGTGAAATGGTCTTAGGCATACAATGGTTATCAACTTTGGGTGACATGAAATGCAACTTTAAGCATTTGAGGATGGAGTTCATGTACAACAGGAAGAGAATGACACTAAGGGGTACTACTAAGGCTACTTTACATTGGTTAATTGGTAAGAGGCAAGATAAGGAGTTGGAGAAAACTGGTGGAGCTGAATTGCTGATGTTATCTGTGTATCCAAACACTGGTTTGTAGCTTATGAACATGCTTGGATGCAAGAAGGAGGACCAGCTGCTCAGACCAGAATTGGCAACTGTGGTGGACAAGTTTTCTGATGTTTTTGAGGTACCTACTGAACTCCCACCTAAGAGAACTCATGATCACAGAATACCATTGCAACAAGGTACCCAACTTGTGAATATTAGACCATATAAGCACCCACCCACACAGAAAGATGCCATTGAGGCTACGGTAAAAGAATTACTTGGGTCAGGGGTAATTAAGCATAGCAATAGCCCATTTGCATCTCCTATTGTCATGGTGAAGAAAAAAGATAGTTCATGGAGAATGTGCATAGACTATAGACAGCTCAATAAGAATACTATAAAAGACAAGTTTCCAATTCCAATTATAGAAGAACTTATTGATGAATTACATGGGGCTACTGTGTTCTCTAAGTTGGATTTGAGGTCAGGGTATCATCAAATCAGGATGTGTGATGAGGATGTGGCCAAAACTGCCTTTAAGGTACATGAAGGACACTATAAATTCTTGGTCATGCCTTTTGGACTGACAAATGCCCCATCCACCTTTCAAGCTTTGATGAATGATGTGTAGCAACCGGCATTTTAGGGCAATATTTGTTTATAAAACTTGAAACTATTTGTGACAACTGGTGATTTTTAGTACTCATTTTGATAATAAAATATACTTATTAATACCTATTATATATTTTTCGAGCTTTTTGGACATCATTTAAATTGAAAATGAGATATTTTCTCGTGAAACATGAAAGTAGAGCACAACGCGAGTCGGCACGAGTCTGAACCTAATAAAACGTGAAATAATTGATTTTAGATGTTTAGAACAAACATAGACGTATAAATAATCATTTTTAACGGAAAAACGATTCTAAAAATTATGGCGCAAGTTAGAAAAACTCACGGATAATTTTACTAGCCTAAACGAGCTCGAGAAACGTAACAATTAAAGAATAGCAAAACTGACACTCTTGGTCCCCGCGTTATTTACCCCGCGCCCCCTTGTTTACAAAACTTACACAATCTACCCTAGAGGCTAATAAAACCCTACACACACCTCATTCTAACCCTAAACTAATAATATCATGATGCGTTTCAATAAGGTGTATATTATATCCTAATTTCACTTAAATTTTAAATTTATAAAATACCTTTTTACCGTTTATTTAGGAAACACATACGAGCAAGTATACTCGTTCGATTGTAGTAAGGTTTGTGGTAAATAAGGATCGTCCCAAGAGACTACTTGTTTAGGTTTAAGCAATTTAGATAGTAGCAAATAGAAATAGTACTCAAGATTGTCACGCTCTAAAGCACTTTAAAGTAATTAAACAAACAATGGTTTCAAATCAAATCAATCAAACAAACAAATACTTGTTTAGGAACAATGACTAATCGTGATAGAATGTTGAACATGTTTGGGTGAAACTTAGAAGGCACATGTCAATTTTCACAAGGATCTCTAATCAATGGGTAATATCAAGAAAATCCATGTTTCTACTAGTTTCACGGGTGAGTCCTTTCGGCCTACTCTCATCCCATTACGCTAGCTCTTTGTTTGATCAAATGTATGAAAAAGATGATTAGTTAAATTAGTTCTTACGAGTCTTTTCAACCCAATCTCGTGATTAAATATTTCCGAATTCATTTAAAACTTGCATACTTAATAGTCGTCAATTATCAAATACCAATCCATTTGTGCACCAACTTCTTGGAATCAAACAATATTAGAAATCTTTTCATCCCTTAAATCCAATAATGTTTAACCAACAAGTTTTAGAACACGAATTATATTTAAACAAACTCATGATAATAATCACTTTTTCTAACCGACTAAACATCCAACATTCATACGAAAGTCACATCATTCCCAAACAAGCATCACAAATTATTCCATAACAAGCGTCATCATCAAACATAACATTTCATTCAACATCAAACGGTTTAACATGATTAATTAAAGTAAAGAAAATTACCCAAAAGTAAGATTACAATGAGTAATAAAAGAGTTGTAGCACTCCTTAGGGCCTCCAATTGAACAAGAGAATCTTTCACCTTTTCTAGTAAGTATCTCCAACTCTTCTTTTGTTTCTACTTGGGATCTTTTTGAGAATGGCAGAGATTATTGAGCTCTTTTGGGTTTAGTAAGTAATGTGATCAAGTCCTTATGGTGTAAGGCTTGATTGTAAGTGTTGTATGTATTATGGGGGTGCTTAGGGCTTTATTTATACTTGAATTCTTCCCCAAAAACTTATTTAAGCCTTGAATATCCATAAAAGAGAGGAAAATGATCGGACTCTAGTCATAATGGTAGTTAAAACTAAGAGTTAATGCAACTCTTCATTTCAGAAATTTCTCAACCCACGGTTTGGATCTTGAACCTGCGGCTGGGATGTCTGCTTGAACCTCAAGTTGAGTTTTATGAACCTTGGGTTTGAATCACAGCTTCAACCTTGGGTTGAGAATTATGAACCTTGGGTTGAGATTGATTCTTGCACATGAATTTCAACTTTGAGCTAGCATATAACTTCAACTTTTAACACACTTTTTAGCACTTAATCTTGACTTCATCTTTTCATCCTTCTCATGTACAACGGAAATAATCATATCATGAATCAATATCTTTGTTGACGAGCTTTTCTTCAATATTTACTTGATTTTATAGCTTTTCTTCGTCATTCCTTTAATATTTACTTGTACCTAGACTTGAACACATCTTAACAACTTTTAAGCGTAAAATGATCATAAACATAACTAAATAATATGCAAAAACATACAAATAATGCGATAAAAACATGTACAAAATGAGCGTTATCAAATCTCCCACACTTAAGTTTTGCTTGCCCTCAAGCAAAGTAATCTTTTGAAAAGTTGTTTTCCAATAGCCAAAAACCATGATCATCTAGAAATTTCACTAATCTCCCTTATTACCAAGGCAAAAGGTCAAAAAGTGATTTTAACTTTTAATATGTGAAATTTAAACGACATACTCGATCAAGCTATATAACACAACTAAGCTCCTCACGAAAAGAAAAAGAATAATTTTATTCACTCACACTCATTTCTTTTGTTTGGGGTGTATTCCACTCAATTGCTCGGTCGTGATTTCATTTCATACCATAGACTTGTACAAGTATCAAAACTAATCCAAATCATGTAAGTAATAAATTAATTTATCAAAGAGGACTTTTATTCGGGCTGAAATGTTAGGCTAAGGGTTAATATCAACTTATGCTCAAATAACTACTGTACAAATATAATAGATCGCTAACAACGAATTCTCGATTAGTCGAACAACGGATGGTCACTAGTTTGTACCTTGGTTCGCTAACAACGTTACTTGCATAACGGATGGTCGCCAAAATACGCACTAGTTCGCTAGCAACGTTTTTCAACTATTCAAAAACCGGATGGTCACTAGAATATTCATACAATCGATATCTTCACAAAGCAAAAAGAGTTAAGATAAGACATGTGATTATTTTGGTGGATATAATAATATACAATAATCAAGTCGAATACCAAAATTACTTGCTGCAAAAACAATCGAACCATGTATCCCCAAATGATTATAGCCTCCATAATAAATCTTTCCTTTCTCCTTTATTTCATTCATCGGTCACCATTCATATCATGTCTTAGCGCATTGGCTAATCTTCAAAAGTTCTTCATCTTCATAATTATAGCACATTGGCTATTTATATCTCCTTTTCCTTTTTTTTTTTTTTTTTTTTTTTTTTTTTTTTTTTTTTTTTTTTTCATACATCACATCTTCCCCCACACTTTGGATGAGCATATATCTCAAAAATATACAAATAAGAAGTAGCTACCTTCGTCTTCGTCAGAAAGGTATATCCGAAATACAAAGTGTAAGCTCATAATCATCAAAAACTTCTTCTGATTAACAACAAGTAATTCATCGATTTGACTTGACTAAAAAGATAAGGCTAAAGTTTAAAGGTGCAAAATCTTTTTGTATTTTTCTGGATGTAACAAAAATGAAAAGATAGGCTCAAAGGGTGTTCTAAGGGTATCTAGTGCTAAAAATGAGCACTAACAAATGGGTCCATAGAATAGTGGTTAACTAACCAATACAGCTAGCTAATATATCAATATATGTAAATGGAAGGCCATTTGGTTTAATCATAAGTTGCCTCTTATCACTTAAATTCATTTATATCACACGAATGTGACCTTACTTTGGAATTCGTAATGTATGACAAGCACAAGTTCTAGAATCAATTCAATCACCGGCACACTCTTAGCAAGAAAATAGAATTTAAGCATAGAAAATATATGCTTCGAATGATAGGCTCAAATCCTCACATATTTGTAGAATAGGCTAAAAATGCACAAGTAATGTTATCAATCCTAAGAACAGATCGTTTCACTTAACCGAGATTCGTTAATAATTTCAAATTGCCATTTTATTCTATTGGAAAATTTCAAGTTGTTTCAATTATATATAATCTTTTATGTGTAAAAACAACAACTTCCTTAAGGGCAATAAAACAAATTCCAAAATAGTCACAAAAAATTTAAAAAAACTGGATCATTTTCACTATTTACTTCCCCCCCCCCCACACTTAAGTTTTGCATTGTCCTCAATGTGAAAAATTAACTTCAAATTAAAGGAAATAGGGAAAATAAAATAGTAAATGATATCACCGAGAAATCATGCGAGATCTATATTTGGTGTTTAACGCATGAGTTGGGAACTCCAAGCTCCAAAATGTACCAACCATATGAACGAGCAATGATTTCATGATATCTCAAACCTGAAAAATCAACAAACACAAAAATACAAAAACAATATGCAAAAATACTAATAACCAAAATACTTTAAAATCCTAATCGACATAAAGATAGACATAGTTCTAAAACATAAGAACAATTATAATCCTACATAACATAATAATAATAAAGTACGAATGAAATAGAGAAATTGTTCATCACACATCATAATCTCTAATGATAATCATAATCATTCATCTTCCATATTGTCACCTGGAAAGTCAACCAACGTTCCAAATCCAAATCCACCCGATGATGTTCCAGCTTCATAACCTTGTGTTCCTGCATTAGTAGAATAATACCCCGCAAAACCCTCCTGGTTGACATTGTACCCATAATTTCCTTGATATGCGCTAGACGTTGGGTAAGGTACATGTTCCGATGGATAAGGTGTGTATGGGTATAGGTAAGGTGGAACACTAGGTGGTGTGTACGTCATTGGGAATGAATAAGGTGGTTCACTTTGCTGTCTAAGGTGTGTGAGAATTGGTGCACAATAGTCCATTTGGTGTCCAATCCTCATCAAGCTCATATCCCTCCACACTTCTCTTCTCTCTACTTGTGGCAAATTTGCATGCTAATCACCCCAACTCGAATTCAACCCCGAAGATTCTCCAATATTTTGTTGTTGAGGTTGTTGTGGTGGTAGTGGTGGGTTACGAATCAGATTCACAATTTGATCAACCAAACACATTCTATCATCATCAAGCAACTCTTTCAAATTCTTTTTATCAAGCTTTTCACACTCCTTTATCACCGTTATCTTGTTCAATTCACTAGACGTATCATATCCCAAACTTCTTCCAATCTTCGTCACATAATGGCCCCCATTTATAAAACAGTGCTCAGAAATAATAGTTGCTCTCTTTGACAAGTAAACCGCCAAAGTCCATACCACATTCATCTTCCTATTTGGATCCATAATCATCTCAATTATCCACAAGTCCGGTCCATGGACTTTATCTTGACTACTTCCTCTATGCACAAACGAGTTCACAATAACCTTGTGTAAAAGCCTCGCCATCGGTGAATGTATTTCCGATTCCTTCAGTCTCCCACTGTTGGGATCTCCGATCTCTCTCCATATCTTTTTACCATCATACTTGGGTGGTTCTTTTTCCAACTTAGAAAGGTGTTCCTCAAACTCTTCATGTTCAAGGTCATTCTCATCATACAATCCAAGTAATTGCCCAAATTCCGGTAAAGTTAGTGCATGATCGTTCCCACACAACCTAAACCAAATACATTTTTCCTCCATAATGTTGCTCACTTCTTGGTTGAAATAGATCGTAGAAAAGAACTCTAAACACCATTCTCTATAAATTAGCTCTACATCAATTCTAATCGCGTACTCCAAACTAAAATCTTCAAAAATTCCATTTTCAGATTCCGTATTAACCTCCCATAACTTCTCAAGAGTCTTATTAAGGTTATATTCTCTCATCAATGTCCAACTCACTAACTTTGGTACCGCAATCTCTTTTCTTTGCAACTTTGCCAATCGGATATTGTAACAAGCTTTTGCTTCTTTACTTAGCTTACTCCACCTCAAATGTTCACTTGTTATCGGCATGAGGGTAAATTCCCTTGCTTGACGACCGTGTCTCATGTGCAAAGCAACCAATGGGTTTTCCTCTTCTTGTCGAACACATTTCTACAAAACAAACAAAACAAGCACACGAGAAATGTTGGAGCTAAAGGTTAAAACGTAAGATACATTAGCAAAACAATTTTTTTTTATAACGAGGGCTGAACTGCCGCGGTTCACTTTTTAAACCGGCGGTTTGGCTTGGTGACTTAATTTACCGAGACTCGAACCGCCGCGGTTCACTCTTGAACCGGCGGTTCAGTCTTTGCATTTTTTTTACCGAGAGTTCAACCGCCACGGTTCATATTTGAACCGGCGGTTTTGGGCTTGTTTTCTGGGTTCCTCAACCGGCGGTTGGAATTTCCAGCCGGCGGTTTGCAGCAGCAGTTTTTTTTTTCTTTTTTTTTTATTAGTTTCCAACTTATCCACATTTTACTCCTTCCTCCATTTGCTTATTAGTGCTTATTCTAAGTGCTTAAACTCATAACTTCTTCACTTCTCAACCTCAAGAATCTTAGAATCAAAATCAAATTCAAACAAAGTAGTGGTCCATATAATTAATCAAATAGCATACAAACACTAATTCTTAACCATATACCACAATAAACCCAATCAATCTTGATTAAAAATTCTCAAAATTCGACATACATAAACCCCAGATCTTAGAACATCAAATTCTCTTTCAATACTTAATCAATTCATCTAATTCTACTTCCAATCAATCCTTACATCAATCCTAAAGTAAACCCATCAAGTAATTTCAATTAATTCGAACTCTATCAAATTCTCCCAATTAAAAACCCTAAAAATCAAATTCGAATTAAGAACAATGCAAAGTAATTGGATGGTGTTACTTACCCTTTTTGATGCCATAGGATTGCTAGAATCTCAATTTGTTAACTAAACTTCAATCTTGGAATGATGAGAATGGTTGTGACTTGTGGTGTTTTTTTTTCTTTTGTTTCTTTGGCACAAATGAAGACTCAACCGTAGGTTGGGTACTTCAACCGTGGGCTTGGTTTTCAACCGTTGGTTTGTAAAAATTTTAGTACGAAACCCGTTTCAAAACAAAAACGTTTTTTCATTCCTTGGTCATTTTCAATAATCACCACAACTAAAAAAAAACTTCCAACATTCCATTGAACTTAATTGATACAAACTACATAAATTAAAAAAAAACAACTAAACTCAAACTTAAATACTTCTTATTAATCATAACTTATAAAGCTTAAAAGCTAAAACACACTCAACTAACAAATAAGTGCAAAACATAATAAGATCAATAAACGATAAGTAAACATGATAGAACTCATAAGAGACAAAATGAGCAAAAGCTTAGCAATAAGCTTCTTTATTCTTCCACATTCTTCCTTTAATCAAAATAATTCCCAAACCTTAGAATATCCTCCGAATGAAATTTCCCCGAAAGAACTCTATCAATTTCCTTTGTTTTGAACTCACGAGTGAAACGGCGTCCACCCGGGCTAGTAATCTCTATTTTAGTGTGCCAATCATTATCTCCTTCAACCTTTTGATATTTGCTATACCCATCCGATGTCCACTCAATATTTTTAAGCTTAATTGGCATAGAGCCAAGGAAATCAACCATCTTTTTGTACACAATAATGTTCTTGAAAGGATTGAAGTAATTCTCCATAGCCAATGCTCTCTCCATATCATCTTCAATATGTTCAAACGATGGGGCTGTTTTTCCATATTTTGGGTTACCTTCATTGTCATGGCTAATATCAAATACATCCAACCAATCTTCTTCATCATCTGCTAGAACTTTGTTTCATTTCTTGGCGTGGTAAATCCTTCTAGCCACTCCATCATCAATCTCCATCGTTCCTTTGCCATTATCAATTATTGCTCCAATCGTACTCAAGAATGGGCGTCCAACCAACATGGGTGTCTCTTTATCAATAGGTACATGCAAAATCAAAAAGTCACACAAATATGTTTGGAATCCTATTTGTAATCTCACATTCTTCACTTTACCATAAGCTTTTGCCATGGTATTATCTGCCATCAACAAAACATCATTGGAAGGACAAGCTCTTCCCAACTCCATAATCTTGTAAAGCTTATAAGGCATTATACTAACACTCGCCCCCGTATCGGCCAAGGCATTTATTGCAATGGTTCCATTCACTTTTAGTGGAATAAGGTAGTTCCCCGGATCTTCTTTCTTTTTAGGTAAGCCTTTCTCCATCACCTTCTCATCTTCTTCTTCTTCAATTTCATTCTTCTTATCAAGTTTCATTTTCTCCACTGAAATTTCATCCAACAACTTCCTATAATGAGCATAGTGTTCCAACACATGTAGTATTGGTTTTTCATTTAGCAATTCCTTGAACTTTGTAGTAATCTCCTCAACACATTTTGCTTCATCAATGGGTTCTTTTGTGGGTGTTTCTTTTGGTAAGGGTGTTTGGTTAGAAGAACTTTCTCCTTTGACTAGTGTAGTAGGTTGTGGTAATGATGACGGTGAAGGTATAAGACCTTTAAAAGGTGGGTATTTTTGTTTCAAACGAGTAGCTTTTCCCATCTTAACCATTTCCATGCTCCCCAGAATACCATCTTCATTGTCACAAACTTCTTCCATTTGTTCAATTAACCAATTAACATCTTTATCATCTTGTAATTCTCCAACCTTGACTTGCATTTCCTGTAAGATCTAAACATATTGATTGTGTGGATTCGGGTGGTCTTGGATTGTGGAAGAACAATTCCATGTTTGAGTTAGAGAGAGGAAATAGAGAGAGTTGGGAACTTGAGAGAAAATATGTGTGTATTAGATTAAGTGAAGAATGAGTTCCAACCCTTCCCTTGTGTGGGAAGGGGCTTATATACTAACTAACATATGGTGCCCCTAGTGGGCTGTGGAGTAAGCTGACAGTGGGTAAAGACCCGACCCACTCCACAAATATAAATATAACTACACTACTAATAATAATACTAAGCTAATATTAATAAGCCTACGAGCTATATAAATGCTAAGTATATACTCGGGGTGACCGAGTCTTCACATGAATATTTATATTCCTAACAATCTCCCCCTAAGGGAGGTCACCCCGGAAATAATAACTTGAATTCTAGCATTCTGTCTTCTGAACTTGACTTCATAGCTCGTAGTCTTTGATTCTTCAATGTCTTTGATCTTTGTGCCATCAGCAGTAATCTTTTGATGACTGATCGGTTGTCTTGGATGATCTTTGAGTATTCTTCGAGTTTATCATCCAACATTTGTCTCCAAGTCATCTTTCAGTAGTATGTCTCCATGTGATGTGTTAATATTCGAGCCGACATGCTCACACTTTTCTGGATCATGATTTTCAGCCTCAGAGTTGCGGAAGCAGTGTTGAAGGTCTTTTAGATATCATGATTTCTTTGATTATAATGATGATGTAGTATGAGCATGTGGTGATGGATTGGCATCTTGTTCAGCAACCAGCTACAACCGCTATCAGCTGCAACAGCAATCTGCTACAACCTCAATCAGCTGCAACAGCAATCAGCTACAACCGCCAGGTGTTCCTTCATACGACAGTTAGCAATAAAACATCCGGTGCTTACAGGTTCGAACTTCGAGATTGTTAACAACATAGTGTGAAAACTCTCTCTAATCCTTACCAAGACCGTTCTTAAATCGAAAACCCATAGAGGGTTTTAAAGATTTACCGTAGCAAATCAACGATTAGGTGAGTCGCTGGAGATCACCCCACGACTGTAGACCGTTTGAAACCGCCGCGACCACTAAGTGTAATCCATAAGGAATTACCGAAGTGACCTACTTTCAGGGCTGTTTGATATTCACCCTGGCAGGAATTTCCATTTAATCACTAAGAATTACATTTGTAAATTCCCTCATAAATGTTCTGGACGATTGCTAAGATCTGCGTAGGACTCATAAGTTTACAACTGGTGTCCTTAATGTTGAACCACCAGTGTAGAAGTAGTACGTGTTCCTATGAGATCTTATTATGCATCTCGTGGCTCTAGACTTGATAAGTGCATTTTTGGTAGTCGGAGACTGGAGCGGTGTCTCCTGATTCAATATCAACATAGCTCATAATGAGCGATCGATAGATTATGCAGGGTTCCCCGTGAGAATGAAACAAGTCCTTTTGAGAGAACTTGAGTGGTTTAGGAGGTTTAGTGCAGTGCGTCACTGGGTCCATGACGTCTTGTCTTCAATACCGGTGTTACCTTGGTAACAACCAGTAGCATATGTATTGAACCCGGTTTCTGTCCTAAGGTTGAATAATTGGAGGGCTATTTCTTTTCACCCTTTCTCATTTCATTTCTTTTTAATTCTTCAACCCCTTCTTTCTCCTTACTCACATTACTCCTTTTTTCATAATCATACCTAAGGACTTTCTAATACTAACTATTCGGTATTGTCCTTGGGTAGATCCCTCCGGCTCTGGCGGATCATAGGACGGTTTTCCTAACCTTAGCCACCTTATAACTTCATGACTATCCTATGTTGCCATTTACCAAATCTTTGAAAAATCTCTCAAAGTGTTCATGATTATGAAACACATTTTGCTAACACTTGAGAGTTTTATATATTTCAAATGCCCTCCCCCTCAACATGTGCTCGAATGATTGTTTTATAAATTTGCACATGTTAGGAAGAGCTTGCACTTTTTGAATTGATCCACTTTCAGTGAACATGACCGATTCGAGACACGCTTACATCACTAGTTAGACTAGCTTAAAATTATTACCCGGCCTGGTCAAGTCCACAGAAAGTTTCTCGAAACGGTACACTCTACTCAGACACATCCTTTTCGAGACACGCTTACATCACTGGTTAGACCAGCTTGAAATTATTACCCGGCCAGGATATGTCCTTTCGATTGATGACAGTATATTTTTCGTAAATTCATTGGTGAGGTCTGAGTCACGCTCAACTGAGATGCCACATCCTTTTTGTTCATTCGCTCCCCCTCAATATGTGCATCGATATACGAAAGAGTTTAACACATATGGGAGAGCCTACACTTGAGACCAAAAACATCACATTTTATCAGATTTCATATTTAAATCACATTCTCTCCCCCGATCAAAAATTTCAAACCAATTGAGATTTGTGATCCCAATTGATTTAAATATGTTAGAAAATATGGGAGACAATGTGGTCAGGTTTAACATGTTCTGATGATGGAACATACTATGCTCCCCCTTAATCTAAGAGGGAGATTCACTGCTTATTATGCACAAAGTGACTGTTATGACACAAATGATATTGACCTTTTTGCACAGATGATGTGATCATCCGCTTCTCTGAGGGAGACAGTAGTCAACATCAATTATCCATCCACCAACAAAACTTCCCAAGTATTGAAGATCCCCACTTGGCGAGACCAGAATAAGTATTGCTTAGTTGAAATGAAGGTGGTGGTGGTGGTGAAGGTGTTGTTGTTGTTGTTGCTGCCGATGTTGTTGTCGTGGTGAATTCCGAGCCAATCAATAGAGTTTGAACATCTGATGAAATGGTTAGAGCTGGAACTGGCACATTCATATTGGCTATGGAATCTGCATAAGAATATCAACACAGATGTACATACATACAGATACATTATTCCTTAATAGCTACCACATAGCAGCTTGCCACATCATAATACCAAGTTCATCTCATAATCAAACCACAATCAGGAAATACATCAAACCACTATTTAGCATGAAGAGCAAATAGCAATCATGAACATGACAATTCACACAGATTTCAATATTCAACTCAGGATCTTAGGAAAATGATTCTAACATGATAGCTATATACCTAAGCATATCCTGAGAACATATGCACTATATCAACAACAATTAAGCAGATATTGACCAACCAGAGTCAAACAACATTTGAAACTCATTCATTCAGATCATACAAATGCCAGAGGAGTATTCAAGAACATCAAACACATTGGGTTTTCTAACTTCTTTTAGATTTTGAGTTTTAAAGTATTTAGGGGATTAAACGAGGATTCCAAAGTAACACAAATGAACCTTCTAGATACATAAAGCTAGGAAATTATAAGCAAATTGCACATAATGCCCTAAACTTTCTAGCAACTAACACATTTGGCCATTTGATATAAAGTTTAGCAATTTCCTCTTCAACTAATACCCCATTAACTACAAAACCTTTTCTAAGAGTTATGAGTTAACTAAGAAACCCGTTTGATGAAATAAAATTTGAAATCACTCTCCCCCTCAATCAATGACCCGTATTCTAGTTAAAGATTTGTAGTCGTTGATTGAGTGACAAATTTTATGCACAATCCAAGTCTAAAAGAATTTCAGGCAACACATAACCACCAAGTGGGAGGAACAGCCGTCTTTTTCAAGAAATGATGCACTGAAACGTACATCAGATCGAAGAAACATGGATATAAAGTAATCCATGCCCAGGTGAACATCACCCAGTTGGAGGAACAGCCGTCTTTTTGGCGACGTGCTTTCCCCATTATGAGGCGCGGGTTGCTATCTAAAGTAATAGCAAGCCATGAGACATGTTTTAACAATCCATTTTAACTTCTGCTCGAGCTTCATTTAAAGTCCCGTGTCATTATTGAATGACATTTCTAAGACCGTAAATGTTATCGATAAACAGACGACATGCCTAGATGAAACTATTTTTGGTATTTTCTAATTTTTTTCAGATTTTTTATGTTTTTTCTAGTTTTACGATTTTTCTATTTTCTTTTTGGTTTAAGATATATACAAGTATGTATGAAGCAGATATATACAAGGATATATACAGCAAGTCCATTACTCCTCAGCTTCCTGAATCTTCTCAGCTGCCATCACTTGACTTGCTGAAGAGCAATGTGAGCACATTTAATTAGGGATTAATTCTGGCTTTTCACTCTCCCCTAATTAGTGCTCTCCCCCAAACTGACCACCTTTCTGATGAATGCCCATAATATGAAGAAGTCTTTTGATAACCAAATGCATGCCGTCTTTAGTCTTCTAACACACAGCGGAGAATGTAGGATAGACTGTAGACTCGACCTTCTTCAAGATTGTCTATTTGGGGGAACAGAATACCAACATCTTCTTCTCACCAAATGCATTCCAGTAATCTTACATATAACCCATCAGCCCGTAACGTACACATGAGATGATAACACCAAAGCAACAAGCTGAAACACTGATCATCTATAATATGTATCATGAGATATTAAGCCCGATCACGTGAACCTGTTGTGCGTCCTTGATGTACACATTTTCTCTCCCCTGATGGTTACGATTAATCAGCCCATGACGTACACATGAAATGATAATACCAAGGTAACAAGTTGAAACACTGATCATCTATAATTTGTATCGTGAGATATTGAGCCCGATCATGTGAACCTGTTGTGCGTCCTTGGTGTACACATTTCTCTCCCCTGATGGTTACGATTAATCGGAATCATCATAATGATGTGTACATGAAGCATAATGACGTGTGCATGAAGCATTGACTAGAAGCCCTTTATCACTGATTATATCAGCCCGTGAGAAGATGTCTATTAGCATTCCATGACCTTTGTTCTTCAACACCTTGATGAATAACTAAAGATATGCTTTCATGAGTTGTTGGAGAAGTACTGCCAGAATGTATTCTTCTTGATCTGTATTGTAAAGTAATACCCCCTGAATTCTATTGCTTTCGCTGCGGTATTTAGGGGGTGTTACATCTTCAAACCGATGGTTGAACCCGCATATCTTCTTTCTTCATGGACGATAGAACATGTAGTGTTGAAGAACCTTGGTTTGCACGATTCCTGAACTGATGTATTCAGGAGTTGTATGACCATTTCTCAAACATCAATCAACATGTAGTTTATTCACCCTTCCCCCCCCCCCCCTCAAAAATTGCATATGCCTGCCAACTGCAATTTTTGGTTGAACAAGTGAATAAAAGTATACACCAGCGTACGTTGATCCACTTGAAAACTGAATGAGCACGGGAAGAGCATGAAACTTGTTGAAGAGAATAGCCATAAACAAGAAGATTTCTCTTCTTCAAAAGATAAAGAGCACTTAAGCGTACACCTTTCTTTTCTTTGAGGAACGGGGCCTGAAGTGTTATCTGCAGATGCCATTGTCAATGAAGAACGAGGCCTGAACTGATGTGAACAGATGTCATAGCCAATGAAGAACGAGGCCTGAACTGATGTGTTCAGACGTCATCTCTCTCTTTTCTATATCTCTCATCTAACTCGTTACCAACCCCATTATCATTCTGTTGGCTTGATGTCGTGACCACTGATGGAGAAAACCCAGTATGATGAACTTGAAACTGAGGTAACATAACCCGAACTTGTGACTTAAACTTGTACTAATGCGTGACTAAGAGCGGTGTAGAGACTTCGTGCAACATTGAATCCCTGAGTACTCTATACTCTTCAACCAACCAACCATCAAGTATAAGACGTACATCACCTCTTGGATATCCACAACTTCGTGTGACACTGAGCACTACAACGTAACTCCTTAAAGTGATAGTTATTTTGTAATAGAGAGGAAGAAAAAATAACTAGATATCCAAGTCCTCGTCATTGTAAAGGTTAAACGCTCTAACAAGGATCTCGAAGAATCTTCATACAACCACCCCGATATCTTCAGATACTAAGTACACACACTCGTGAAATTTCACTTCAACCTCAAATAAATAATAGTGAATTAACGCCGTAGTCACATCTTGTGGTTTAAATGCCCAGATCTAGCCCTTTATAATGTTTTAAATGAACTTTGATAATGGTTTTAACCCGATCACGGTCAAGAGCGCATAACCCATCATCACGGGATTTTACAAATCTATGATTTAAACCGAGAAATAAGTTCTTTCTCGGGATTTTACAAAACCAAGAAGAAACCGTGAGACAGTAACAAATTGAATGTGTTAGCCAAAATTTTGGTTTTGGTGAATATCAGCTTGGGGTAACATGCAAGAGATCAGCAACAATTCTTCTCCAATTATTCTGTCGGCTATTTGTGACCACTTGGTGAAGGAAACCCGATATACCCAACTTGAAAAATGAAATAGAAGTCCCCAAATTCGTTACTTAATCTTGTACTAATGTTGGAAGAACGGTGTAGAGAATTAATGCTCCAAGCAAATCTCTAAGTACTCAATACCCAACCAAAGTATGAGACATTAACACCTCTTGCGATTATCGACAACGTCATCGACGTGTGACACTTAAGTGATAGTTACCCCGACTGCTGGTAACTAGATAACCTAAGTCTTCAACTTAAATTTTAAGCACGAGCAAGTTATCATTGAAGGTCATGCATCCAACCAACCCCGACTTCAAGATAAAATAAGTAGACGCCTTCGTGAAATTCAACTTCAATCTCAAATAAGGAATACCAAATGAACTTCGTGATCATCTTGTGCGGTTGATTGACCAAAAGGAGAAGAAACATGCGCCAATTCTCCCCCTCAAAAATGACATGCAATGACATTTTTGCCAAAGCTGAGAGTCCGTGATGGTTGTGAATTTGTCAGGCACAACATAGATACATGGAAAGAGCCAAATAAAACTACTGCAAAGAAGATGGTGATTAAGACTCTCTTGTAGTAACCCCACGTTTGTCTCCTCATCAATGGTTTAGTAGATTAAAAATTCACTGAAGCTCGTAATATGCCAAAACCGCTTGATGAAATGTGTTTAACTTTAGAATGAGTAAAAGGTTAAAACACGTATCTGAACAATCCACCTTGTGTCTTTAAGTCTGACCACCTCTTGAGAAGATCTTGTACTGCAATCCCATTAGAAACTTGAGAAACAACAATCTCTTGATGAAGCTTGATAAAGGACAAGTCCGCGACTTATACTTGCACTAAATTTGTAATTTAGAACCTATATTGAGCACAACAACATAACTCCTTTAAATATAGGTAGTGGTATATACCCATCCTTCCATCCTTTATTGTATATATCCGCCTCTTGAACTTCCAAGTCTAATCACTATAAATACGCTCGAACAAGGATCATCAAACATCGTGCATCCATCCAACCCCGAGATATTTGAGACACTAAGTACATGAATCCGTGAATTAACAAACCACCCAAGCTACCATAATTTCCCAATTCCAACCAATCTCGCAGCACAAACTTATCCCAAAAACAATAGTCAAACCCTGTAATTTTTAATTATGTCTAAATCCAAGTCCCGCCTACTTGTCCAAAATTAATTTGACGGGATTTTACTACTCTTGAGATTTAAACCGAGAAATCGAATCTTTCGCGGGATTTTCTAAAAATCAACAAGAGAAACCGTGAAATCAACATGAATAGTCAAGAGTGAAGTGCAATACTAATCTTCGAAATTCAAGTCAAAGAAGTCAAATCTCAACTTGATCAAATCGCAACAAGTCAAGTCACAGTTTGTCAAATTGCAACAAGTCAAATCGCAATTAACCAAATCGCAATAAGTCAAATTACAAGTGTCAACTCGCAACGTCAAATCGCAACTGGTCAAATTGCAATCAGTCAAATCGCAACAAGTCAAATAGCAACTTGTCAACTTGCAATTAACCAAATCGCAATTTGTCAACTATAACTCAAATCGCAAAGATCAAATCGCAGGCACCAATAAGACAACGCTGCCAAATTCACAACTCTGTAATCACGTTGACATTCATATACCCAAATACTAGCTGTGATGTGTGTATCCACATGAAATTAGTAACACCAAAATATACCAATCATTTTGTCATGAATTATGTTAAAAACGGATGACCAGTATTTTCGTCCAACACATGGTTTATGGTTATACCAATCTCATCAGCCCATTCCATCACCATTTGAGTGAATACACAGTCCTGTTCTTAAATATGTCAGCCCAAAACAAATCAATTAATCAAAGCAACGGCCCGGTTCACTCTTTAGGCCCAAAGACTTTTGTGTCCAGCCCATTCAACAAATTAGCACACCCGATCCAAAAAAAATAGAGCACCCGATCCATTTTACTTCTTACCCTAATTATTCGGTATTAATACCCACAAACCCTAATCCTAATCTTATTCTAATATGCCTACCTTCTCTTCCATTCACTCAGCCACCAAAATACAACCCCTAATCTCACATTAATCGTCCGCCCCCCATTCTCAATATTTCTCCAACCCTAATCACAACACCATAATAATATCGCCTACCAGTCATCAAACTTATCACATCTATTTCAATTAACCGAGGACAAATGCAACCATCATCACACAAAAACATCACACGTATCCTTTATACGGTTAAGCACGAATCAAACCAATCCACGAAGAACTGAGGATGTTTTGACTTCAAGATCTTGATAAAGGATCTACGGTAGGTGTATTTCATTTAAGTTCTAGTTCATGTGTTTTTATAACCGAATCAAACGGAAGATTAAAACATTTTATTGATTTGATTTTTTCTTTTAGTTGTTCGGATATTAATGAAGTATAATCTTCAAAAATTAGATCGATGATGGTTTATCTTTCGTGTTGATAGACTTTCAAAAAGTCTCATATGCTTGAGTAATATGAATGATTTAATCTGAGATCTTGTTACTATGTTTAGCGCTCGAGTCTTGGTAGAGGATAGAGTATGGGTTTGATGGTGTGGGTTTGTTGTTGTGGACCTAGGTTCGAATCTTGTTGAGTCTGAGATGGTGAAGGGTTTTTGGGTTAGTTTCAGATTTGGTGTTCTTGATTAGTGTTAATGTGTGGTTCGTGGTTGTTACTTCTTTCTCGAATTGACTTGTGATGTATAAAGACTGAAGTCATACAAGAGTATTGGAAGTTTGGAACGATGACTGATGATGTGGTAACTGAAGTCATTGAATTGTTGTATTTGGTTTGTGGTCGAGGTCTCTTCTTCATCTATACATCTTTAGACAAACCGCTACTAGAGTTGAAATTTTGGCAGCATTACGTTTAGATTTGCTAATAAAAGGTCTTTAATAGGTCAAACCGCTAAGGTACCTGACACAACAGTCACTTTCATCTGCTAATTGTCTTTTTCCCGTTTTGGTTATAATCCAAGCAGCAGACCAATGTATTTGCCAAACCGCCACCCTTTCTTGAAATATTGGAAGCATAACGTTTCATAAAAGTTAACAAAAAACTTTAAACCGGTAACTAAGAAACCGCTGTTGTCACACATGACCCAAACCGCTACTAGGGACACAAACCGCTATAGTCACCAACCGCTAGTCACAAACCGCTATAGTCACCATATATCAAGCCGCTATAAGTCAATCAAACCGCCAGTCCTTTTGGTCAAACCGCTACTGATAAACAGACAAACCGCCGAGTACAGAAGTGTCCCTTTCCACGTTTTGTCTTCTTTTTGATTTTAGTTAGGTTCCAAACCGCGACAGTAGCTTTTCCTTGATAAGTCCAAACCGCTATTATGAACAGCACAAAACCGCTAGCAAGAAGACTTTCTTTTTACCACAAACTACCTAAGTAAAAAGGAACTTTGAGATGAGAAAAAATAGTGAATCTTGAGGAAAAAAAATGACTGGACTTGTGTTAACAGCTACCAAGAATTTTGTTCACCAAACACCAAACTCAAAAACCAATATTCCTGATTTACTGTTCGAACAAAACACAAAGAAATAACCAACTCTTTAACCTGTTCAAGCCCAAGACGCACGTGGATTTAAAGACCAAAATATAAAATGGTTACTGTATAAGCCCACTGTGGATTAAAAGACCAAAATATAAAATGGATTTGAAGAAATAACCAGATCTTGATATGATATACGAACAAAAAAAAACCAAGAAAAATCGAAACCACGAATCCAAGCATACACAATAAATAGAACCTAACCATGGCTCTTGATACCAATTGTAAGATCTAAACATATTGATTGTGTGGATTCGGGTGGTCTTGGATTGTGGAAGAACAATTCCATGTTTGAGTTAGAGAGAGGAAATAGAGAGAGTTGGGAACTTGAGAGAAAATATGTGTGTATTAGATTAAGTGAAGAATGAGTTCCAACCCTTCCCTTGTGTGGGAAAGGGCTTATGTATTAACTAACATATGGTGCCCATAGTGGGCTGTGAAGTAAGCTGACAGTGGGTAAAGACCCGACCCACTCCACAAATATAAATATAACTACACTACTAATAATAATACTAAGCTAATATTAATAAGCCTACGAGCTATATAAATGCTAAGTAGATACTTGGGGTGACTGAGTCTTCACATGAATATTTATATTCCTAACATTTCCCCTAAACCAAAATCAATGGTGCACTTTGTTGCTATCAAGAAATTTCTCCCAAACACAATGGAAGGATTCGTAGTATCTTCATACTCACCAATAATCAAATCCTTAGCAAAGGAATAGCCATGAATGTCAATTTTTACATCCCGTGCTATCCTCCTATTATACTTGTCTACTTCATATTTCCCATTTCCAAACTTTTCATAAAAAGCAAAGGTCACATAACTATCACTTTGTCCAATGTTACATTCCGCATCCCAAGCTCCTAATCCTTCTATTCCACAAGGTGTGGAATACCTCATACTTGGTTCGTCATATTCTCTCAACTTAGCACGAGTGAAAGTTATCACCCGAAGTTTTTCCGGTTCATATTCAATACTTTCAACTTCTTTTCCTTTCGCTTGCAACTTCACCTTTTTAAAATCAACCATTTTCTCCATCCTAGCCATAACATCTCCATCATCCATCAATTCCAAGCCGAAACTTCGCTAGGTGAATCCATAACTAAAAATAAGCTAAATATTCATAGACAACACATCCAAAACAAACGTTAGGGGTTAGTAAAAAAAACAACTAAGTTATTCGAGAAAAAAAAATAAAACTAAAATCTAAAACAAATCTAATATACCAAATAACTATTTAAATAAATAAAAGAGTAATAAAGAAAACAAATTTCCAATCCCAATTATAGAAGAACTTATTGATGAATTACATGGGGCTACTGTGTTCTCTAAGTTGGATTTGAGGTCAGGGTATCATCAAATCAGGATGTGTGATGAGGATGTGGCCAAAACTGTTGGAGTATGCTCGTGTCATAATTAATAATTATATGGCTAGACATATGTGAGCCTATGGGGTCACACACTTATACACAGAGACATCATTTTATAGATTGTAATTATCGTATTTACAATATATAAACGGCTATGTAACAAGGGAACTATAACGGGCCATCAAATACGAAGTTAGACTTAACGTTTTTGGATTGGACCAACAATGAGCAAGCCCATTATGGGCCCTCATGGTGGCCGGCCTTTATGAAGGGCTTGGAGGGGCTTATAAGCTTTTATGAGGTGCTAAGTGTAATTTTAATTCGATAAGGTCAAATCTATTTTGAACCATATTAATCACAATTATGACTAACCACAATTAAGGAGTGATTTACTCTCCCTCTCCTCAAAAAAGCCACGAAATTAAACACACCAAGATTAGGGTTTGTGTTTTCTTGATCCCTTCTTTGCTCATTCTATTGTAGATGCATCAAGGATCATTGTTACGAGGTCAAGACTAGCATCGGGTGGTGATCGATGACGTGTAGTGTGTTTCACACTTAGAGAAGATCAACCTTATTGATCTTTTGGTTTCTTGCATTCCATCGTGGTGGTGATATTGGTGGTGTTACCCGGATCACGCTACAAAGGTATAAAACTTGTTTGTTTAATTCTATGATTGATCATATGGCTATATGGATCCTTGTTGGTGATGTTTTCTGCTGCGTTTATTTATTTGATATGTTATTTATTATTACATCACCTATAGTGGTATCACGAGCCATCATATGATGTCATATGATCATCTAGTATGCATAAAAATGGCTAAAAACGCATGTTTTTAATGGATCTAAAAGTATATCTTCAAAACAGCCCCTAGAGCTAATATTTTTTGAATATGTCGACCCATATAGGGTCTTAAGATCTGGACTTTTTCATCCCATGGTCATTTGTTATGCATACATTAATTGTTTACTTGTTCGGTACCCGTAAAATGGCCTAAAAACGCGTTTTTTTGATAGATTTGTAACCCGATTTCAAATCAGCCCATGAGGCTTTATTTTCTGTGGTTAAATGATGTTAAGAATTTCCTAATATCAGTGGGTTTTGAGTCTATGGCCATTTGACACGCGTACCATTCGGGGTTTTAATTCTTGTTAATTAATTTCTTCGATTAGTTGGCTAACAATTTAATTCTTGTTATTAATTTTGTTGTCCATGGCAAATACCTGCATGTTTGTCCATGGAGTTAGCCAACACCTTGTAATGATCATAATTTTATTTTATTATATGTGTATATTCAAAGCCGATGAAAACCTAGACCACTTATGCATTGTGATGTTGTGATTGTTGGTTGTTTTGTTTGTTTTTGGGGTTTGCCATTGTTTCGGCACTTTTGCAATGTATTTCATTTTGGTTTTGCCATTGTTTGGGCATTTTTACAGTAGATAGAAAGTAGATTAGATGTATTTTACTTTATATATCTTGTAAGCAAAATCTTGGAAGCAAATGGCAAAAGAATGAAGAGTTTTGGACCAAAAGTAGCTGCTGAACACCTGATGGGAAAATGCGATTTCCAGGAGATTGGTAAGGTATTTTTGGCTAAATTCTTTTGTACAGGTCCACAAGACATAGGGCTACAACTTTGTCAACTGGGCCGAAGCATGAGGATGTCATCTTCTAGGAGATTTGGGCCTCGCAAGACAGAAAAACTAGGCTGACAGAATCAAGTTTTCATGTGCATTATGGGCCTTTATTTACCCATGATTGTCTTGGGGCAAGTGGGAGCCCTCCGTGTGGCTGTGCTATATGTCCCTAGTTGACTCTTGGTTCTTGTGATGGCTCACAAGACCAAGCATAGGATTTTCATCGGTTGAGGCTTTGCATATTGTGGTTGTATGTTTGTTTGGTTGTTTTATGTATGTTGTGACTACATGTAAAACGAAAATCGTTTTCTTAAAACTTAAAACGAAACATAAACCATTTTGAACTAAGTCTTATGATTTAGTTTAACTAAGTTTAAATATGATTTGAAACTTAAAAATCATTGTTTTCTAAATAACACTTAAACTAGTTAAGGTTGTTTATTTATTTATTGTATTGTCCAAACTTAATTGTAATCCACTTAGGATTTATATTAGTCTTGAAAATGGACAACTTGACACACATAAATTAAAACAATGATTAGACTTAAGTTAAGAAAAGTTTTTAACTTGTGCTACGAAGAATGAATACATGCTTCTTTCGTACACGTTTTTGATCCACATCAAAATATTTTTACCCGTCAAAATTTAAGTCGTGCTGTCCAATTTTGAGGACACTTGCAATTACTTTTTGCCTATGCGTGGGACCTAGGTTGAATTGTAACCCAAGGTGACTATTCTCTATGCGTGGGACCTAGATATATTCTCACACGTTCTCAAATTGGATGACTTAATCGAGTTAAGCGGTGAGACCTTGACACGAGGCAAAGATGGGACTAAACATGCTTACATGACACTAGCTGTTTGACACTGGATGTCATGAGTCCCATAAGCATCTAAGAGTTGTACATGTAATACAATTGGTGATCATCGCCTACCAATTGAATCTACTATTGCTAGCAGATCAACTGATGTGATAGTAGAAGCACAATGTGGATCTTAGCCTTTTGTAAAATTAATTGTTTTAAATTGTAAACATGGGGTAGTTAAATTACAAAAGGATAATTATCGAAAATACTAAAAATGAACTTTGTAAATTCAATTAATGAATTAATGCAACACAACCGTAAACAAAAGTTTGTTCTTTTCTTGTTAAAAGTACGAACTGAGTCACTCTTTCCTTGTAAGAAAAAGACTTATTCCTATCCTTTTTCTTTATAAGGAAAAGCCTTAATAGGAATATTTGAATTTCCCTAATTCTAATTAAACTCAAAGAATACCTACTCTAGAAATCGTGATGTCTTGTAAAAGTCAAAACGGTTAAGTATGGTTGCACATCTTATTCTTCCAAGATTGTTTCATAACCCTAGTTTCGGTTTTGAAACCTTGAAGAAATATAAGATATTTGGATAACTAGAGAACACGTTTTCTATAGCTACCAAACTAAAATGAGTTCAAATAATTAGAAGACGGAAATATCAATAAACCGCAAAGTGGTAAAGGCAATTACTAGCATGATTACCTAGTAGTTTGTCATAACCCAATAAACCCACTATGGTCCTACATACCCTTGTGGTGAAGTAGACCAATCATGGAGGAAATGCATGCCTATTTTCAAGTTAAAATAGCAATGATGGCTAGCCCATCATCTATATGTTAGAACTTGATGCACTTCCTTGAATACCTAAGTACATGTTTACTAGTCAAAGTGACTCACCTTAGCAATAATGTGTAGCTATTCAAAGAAAGATGGAAAGTATCCAATCGCCACTCACTCTCCACTGGTGACGTAACACATTTAAATGTTGTCTAATCCAGTGGGAGCTACGTGATTATACTACTGGTGATGAAACACATGTAATGTTGTCTAATCCAGTGGGAGTTGTAAGCTTTAATACCTTACAACTTGCCCATCTTATTTCCAGATTGTCTTGAAATAATACATTACTTTCCACATGTTAAGCATCATAGTTTATATAAGAACCATTGCATAAATTTTATGAGATAACTTGTCGCGTTTCTGATGTTGCTTCCTGAAATGTTATCTATAAAATCATTATGCATGATTCATTATTAAAACGATAAAGTTCTACATATCTATATTTTGATTTTGACTAAAAATCATATGTTATCTTAGACATTGTCATATTGCTCATACAAACACACGAGCGTAGTGGTGCTTGTATACTCTCATGATGTTGTGCCATGCACAAGTGGGAGAAATCTTAATTGTGTGCAAGGTACAACATATAACAATATGACTAATAGTTTTTCTTGACTGAAAGGTAAGAAACTAAGATTCTACTAGGACTTCTACACATAAAATGTAGGTTGCCCTAATTAGAACAAATATCAAGATAACATGAAAAGCTACTTCAACATATTCACTGAATCGTTTAGTAAGTATGATTATGTTTTCTTGTAAAGCCATAATCATGAAGTATGAAATTAACTTGAATTTATTGTTGAGGGCAAGTGTCGGCGCTCGTAATTACTTTAGTAAAATATGTTTAGGTCTCTTGTAAAGACACAAACATAATTTCCGTTAATTGTTGAAAGACTTATAACGTAAAGTAAGACGTTGATTTGTTATGACTTCTTGTTAAGACATGTACACTTACGACGTATAATATTAAATGTTTATGTTTTCTAGTCAAAACATGCACATGATGTAAAGTATGCAGTAGGCTAAAATTACTATTGATGCCATCTGGTTTGACTTGGTTGGTAGATATGTAAGCCAAAAAGTATAAGTTCATCTAATGAGTTGTGTGATAGTCTCACAACATCAGTCCTCATGGAATACCACAACTTTATGGTATGTCCATCATGGAAAATCAAACACTATTGATATTGTTTGATCTTTGATGACTTAAACTGTTTTACCTCCAAAGCTATCAAGATTAGAAATTGGGTGTGCCATGTGTACACACAATATGATTCCAAACCAGAAGGAATTTAAGACACCATTGTATTATGGCATGGGATGAATCTCATTATGTCTTAATTGAAGTTCTGAATTTGTTAACTACTTAAGAGTAAGTAATTAACAAACTAGAGTCAAGAACTAACGATGTATTTTGGATGTCCCACTTGAAAACAATTTATTGTTACTCAAGATGCTAAGTATCTAGAGATTAGTCTTTACATACAAAAGCAAGTGGGAGTACCTTTAGACCTTGAAGTTATTCAAGAACTAAATACACAACCTTCTGAGTACACTTGCTAATGTCATACTAAGCTTGAACATGCATATGTTAAACCATAGATTGATATCTCTCATTCATAAATCCGCAAGGATACCTCTTGCACCTGAATGATATAGTTTTTATATCAACGCTGAGGGACATAAGTTAGAGGATCATGGTGAACCTGCTAACTACTGAGATGCATTATCAGATATTGTATCTGATGAATAGCTCAAAACTATGAATGTTAAGATGCAGTCCTTGAAAGATAATCACTCATGGAGTTTGATTGATCTCTTACCAATCAGTTAGACTGTGAGGTTAAGAATGAGTTTCTTGAAGAGAAGACTCAAAAGGACAAACTTGTACACACATTTAATGCACGCATAGTATAAAGAGTTTACTCATACTCAAGAATTGACTATGATTAAATCTTCCTATCTACAAACATTAAATGTATAAAGATGATTAATTGTCATACCTGTTTTCATGTAAATGAAATATGACAATAGGATATCAAAACACTTTTCTTGTTGATTACCTTTGCGAGGACGATGAGTAATCAAAAGGGTTTATGAATCCATATAATCTTTATTATGTATACAAGATAAAATAATCTATGTGTGGATTAGATCATGCATCTAGGAGCAAAGATCTTGAGTTAATTATAAAATCATTAATTTGATTTTGATTAATAAGATTATTCCTAAGTACACTAAGAGCAAGTTGGAGCACTGTATTTATTTTCTTAAATCTCATATGTCATTAACATATTAGAAACAATATTCCATCTAAGCTAGACTTTAATCCGTAGCTTGGAATGAAGTTTCTCTTGAGGGATTTATAAAATAAGACATACAACCTTGTTATGTATATGTTTATTAGAATAAACATAAGCGGTTATTAAGTCTAAACATAATATGACACGTTATTGAGGGGAGTCTCAATGATCAATCTCACTTGATGAGATTGAACACATGAGTGGAAATCTTAAGTTCGACTAAAGGATTCATCATGTAAGTCATATTACGCATTGGACTATGTATATATCATTTGCATGAATGCAAGATGATTTGATAACAACAAATATCTAAGTGAAAGTCATTAGATAATTGTTAAACGAACATTATAATGGACCTACAAAGGACCAAAGATATGTTCAAAAGTTTACGGATATATGAGGAACTCTGTTTTGTTTGCATACGCTGATGCTTATTTAACTGAGATGATACTCAACCCTAGTCGTGGTAGGATGTCATTATGAATGATGAAATTGCTGACTAGATGTGCTCGAATGAGAGCATTAATGCGTTATACATTAAAAGAATAAGAATACTTTATAGTTTGAGAAACTGTACAGATGACTGTCTAATGTAGGTGTTTTGCTGGCTTCAAACACCCTATGGAATGTATTGTTGCAACACTCGTCTTGTACTTAGATGCACACATACAAAGGAAAATCATCGTTAAAACCTTTCATGAGTTTTGAAATATGTATTCTCAAAGATTACTCGGATGACTACTTGTTGTCGTGTACAACATAATTTGATCATGGTGGGAACATCAGATTCCTACCTATGAGTAGTCTTATGTATATCTATTTTTAGTATTTGGATAATGGAACTGTAAGCAGTCGTATCATATAATGAATTGATATACCTGGTATGATCGTCTTCATTTATACTACTGTGTTCTATATTTGCATGTTTAATCCATGAATAAATTTATTTATTCTAAAATTGTCCATTGCCAGTTGACGATACGGGAGTATCATCAAATTAAGGCAAATGTGAGCGTGTTGGTGATTTATTTGCCAAACTCACATGTTGTTCATTGTGATGAACATTGGATTGACCCAACCTACGAGTTTCACTACATGGATCGTCGTCAATAGTGAATCTCGCAAGTGGTTATGTCTCCTATCCTTAGACTTGAGATGCAAGTAGGTCTTGCATGTGTGGAATTTCATTCCTTGATGTGGTTAAACGCTGTCCTGAATAAGGTAGTTATAAAGACCATCTTCAGGAGTGATATGAAGCACATGAATGACACGTGCAGTCAAAATAGGATTTGTTCCTCCACATGTCATGGAGTTAGATACTATTGGGCCCCTCGATGAATTGGACAGATGTTTGTATGGCCGTACCCAAATGAGATTAAGATGAATCTTAATCCAATTGGTAATCTTGTTCAATATCTATATCGAGAAACATAATAGTTGAACTATTAGAATGACTTTTGATCCATGTCTAATGTTCAACCAGGTATCTGTAACAAAAGGATGGATGACATATAAACCATTAAAATGAGACGTTTAAGAAACTAACCTCACATATTTCTAGGGGCATTGGCGTGTTGCTAGACGCTAACCATTGCTTGTATAATTACTTGATTATTATGACGTCGCAAATGGGAGCTGTTGGAGTTTGCTCGTGTCATAATTAATAATTATATGGCTAGACATATATGAGCCTATGGGGTCACACACTTATACACAGAGACATCATTTTATAGATTGTAATTATTGTATTTACAATTTATAAACGGCTATGTAACAAGGGAACTATAACGGGCCATCAAATACGAAGTTAGACTTAACATTTTTGGATTGGACCAACAATGAGCAAGCCCATTATGGGCCCTCATGGTGGCCGGCCTTTATGAAGGGCTTGGAGGGGCTTATGAGCTTTTATGAGGTGCTAAGTGTAATTGTAATTCGATAAGGTCAAATCTATTTTGAACCATATTAATCACAATTATGACTAACCACAATTAAGGAGTGATTTACTTCCCCTCTCCTAAAAAAAGCCACGAAATTAAACACACCAAGATTAGGGTTTGTGTTTTCTTGATCCCTTCTTTGCTCATTCTATTGTAGATGCATCAAGGATCATTGTTACGAGGTCAAGACTAGCATCGGGTGGTGATCGACGACGTGTAGTGTGTTTCACACTTAGAGAAGATCAACCTTATTGATCTTTTGGTTTCTTGCATTCCATCGTGGTGGTGATATTGGTGGTGTTACCCGGATCACGCTACAAAGGTATAAAACTTGTTTGTTTAATTCTATGATTGATCATATGGCTATATGGATCCTTGTTGGTGATGTTTTCTGCTGCGTTTATTTATTTGATATGTTATTTATTATTACATCACCTATAAAAACTGCCTTTAAGACACATGAAGGACACTATAAATTCTTGGTCATGCCTTTTGGACAGACAAATGCCCCATCCACCTTTCAAGCTTTGATGAATGATGTGTAGCAACCGGCATTTTAGGGTAATATTTGTTTATAAAACTTGAAACTATTTGTGACAACCGGTGATTTTTAGTACTCATTTTGATAATAAAATATACTTATTACTACCTATTATATGTTTTTCGAGCTTTTTGGACATCATTTAAATTGAAAACGAGAGATTTTCTCGTGAAACGTGAAAGTAGAGCACAACGCGAGTCGGCACGAGTCTGAACCTAATAAAACGTGAAATAATTGATTTTAGATGTTTAGAACAAACATAGACGTATAAATAATCATTTTTAACGGAACAACGATTCTAAAAATTATGGCGCAAGTTAGAAAAACTCACGGATAATGTTACTAGCCTAAACGAGCTCGAGAAACGTAACAATTAAAGAATAGCAAAACTGACACTCTTGGTCCCCGCGTTATTTACCCCGTGCCCCCTTGTTTACAAAACTTACACAATCTACCCTAGAGGCTAATAAAACCCTACACACACCTCATTCTAACCCTAAACTAATAACATCATGATGCGTTTCAATAAGGTGTATATTATATCCTAATTTCACTCAAATTTTAAATTTATAAAATACCTTTTTACCGTTTATTTAGGAAACACATACGAGCAAGTATACTCGTTCGATTGTAGTAAGGTTTGTGGTAAATAAGGATCGTCCCAAGAGACTACTTGTTTAGGTTTAAGCAATTTAGATAGTAGCAAATAGAAATAGTACTCAAGATTGTAACGCTTTAAAGCACTTTAAAGTAATTAAACAAGCAATGGTTTCAAATCAAATCAATCAAACAAACAAATACTTGTTTAGGAACAATGACTAATCGTGATAGAATGTTGAACATGTTTGGGTGAAACTTAGAAGACACATGTCAATTTTCACGAGGATCTCTAATCAATGGGTAATATCAAGAAAATCCATGTTTCTACTAGTTTCACGGGTGAGTCCTTTCGGCCTACTCTTATCCCATTACGCTAGCTCTTTGTTTGAACAAATGTATGAAAAAGATGATTAGTTAACTTAGTTCTTACGAGTCTTTTCAACCCAATATCGTGATTAAATATTTCCGAATTCATTTAAAACTTGCATACTTAATAGTCGTCAATTATCAAATACCAATCCATTTGTGCACCAACTTCTTGGAATCAAACAATATTAGAAATCTTTTCATCCCTTAAATCCAATAATGTTTAGCCAACAAGTTTTAGAACACGAATTATATTTAAACAAAATCATGATAATAATCACTTTTTCTAACCGACTAAACATCCAACATTCATACAAAAGTCACATCATTCCCAAACAAGCATCACAAGTTGTTCCATAACAACCGTCATCATCAAACATAACATTTCATTCAACATCAAACGGTTTAACATGATTAATTAAAGTAAAGAAAATTACCCAAAAGTAAGATTACAATGAGTAATAAAAGAGTTGTAGCACTCCTTAGGGCCTCCAATTGAACAAGGGAATCTTCCACCTCTTCTAGTAAGTATCTCCAACTCTTCTTTTGTTTATACTTGGGATCTTCTTGAGAATGGAATAGATTATTGAGCTCTTTTGGGTTTAGTAAGTAATGTGATCAAGTCCTTATGGTGTAAGGCTTGATGGTAAGTGTTGTATGTATTATGGGGTGCTTAGGGCTTTATTTATACTTGAATTCTTCCCCAAAAACTTATTTAAGCCTCGAATATCCATAAAAGAGAGGACAATGATCGGACTCTAGTCATAATGGTAGTTAAAACTAAGAGTTAATGCAACTCTTCATCTCAGAAATTTCTCAACCCACGGTTTGGATCTTGAACCTGCGGCTGGGATGTCTGCTTGAACCTCAGGTTGAGTTTTATGAACCTTGGGTTTGAATCACAGCTTCAACCTTGGGTTGAGAATTATGAACCTTGGGTTGAGATTGATTCTTGCACATAAATTTCAACTTTGAGCTAGCATATAACTTCAACTTTTAACACACTTTTTAGCACTTAATCTTGACTTCATATTTTCAACCTTCTCATGTACAACGGAAATAATCATATCATGAATCAATATCTTTGTTGACGAGCTTTTCTTCAATATTTACTTTATTTTGTAGCTTTTCTTCGTCATTCCTTTAATATTTCCTTGTACCTAGACTTGAACACATCTTAACAACTTTTAAGCGTAAAATGATCATAAACATAACTAAATAATATGCAAAAACATACAAATAACGCGATAAAAACATGTACAAAATGAGCGTTATCACATCACTTTCTCTATCTCTCCCTTAACTCGCCGCCGCCGCCATACTACTCGGCCACCACCACCACCGTCACTCTACCACCTCCACCTTCGAAGCAACACTAAACCCACCCTTATTTCATCCTCCTTATCATATATCTATGGTGCACGCGCCGTATAACCACCCAAACGCGCCACCAACACCGCCACTTCTAGTTGTTTTCTTTTTTTGATAAGTAAGGTAAGATAGATCTATAGGTTTAGGTGAAAACTCACCGATTCACAACCTTGTGTAAATCGGTGAGGGTCATAACGAAGCGAGAATCGATAAAACTTGTGGTATCATCATCTTACTGTCGCGTTTTCTTGTCTTAGTATGCGTACCGAGAGCTTAAAGGTCTCATACGACATGATATGTCTTGGTTCGAGCTTATTTTTAAGCTCACTAGCTTATTTGGTTGTTTGGTTATTTGGTTTTGTTTGTTGGGTCACCTTGGTTCGCGGCTGGAACCGAACCCACTCATGGGTTTCGGTCAATCTTGGTTAGCTAGGATTTGGTTATGTCTTATAGTTAGAGTCTTGTCCGTTTGGTTTATCTTGCTCGCGGTGTAGAGTCACAGCCGAGACCCCGTGGTCTCGGCGAGGTTAGTAATATTTGGTCCGATTGGTTGTGGTATACTTGTGGTTGATATGACTTGACTATGACTTGGGAACTCGAAGTAGGTGTAACACCCCATAATTTATTTTATGGCAGCGGAAAGATTTTTAGGGTGTTACGGTGAGGATCGAAGTCATAATTACAGAAAACGGCTCGAAAGAGACATTTTGAAAGTTATATGTCATCCAAAATAATACTTTTATTACAAAAGTGAAACATCTGATTTAAGGATCCCATAGTAGGGTGTGATAACTTTGAAAAGAATGACATATTTGACTTTACACCACATAATTTATCAGAGTATAAAATGCCCGCTCCGTGTCTTGTCTTGCTTCCATCAATTACCTGAGATAAACATGCTTAAAACGTCAACACAAAGGTTGGTGAGTTCGTAGAGTTTAATGGGAAAACAATTTATTTCAATAGATTCAAGAGTATACAGTGATAGTTGATATATGTACAAGTACAAGTAATAATTCAGTTTTCCAATGATTTTGAATGTGGGTTAACTGTCAGTAACGATATAACAAGTAATGAGTTGTCCTTATTAGAAGTCACAACTAAGTCGCATATGATAACAGTTAAGTTCCAAGTACAGGATCCATAATCCTAACACATAATGAAAACAATGGTATAATGCCTGAAATCTATCAAAGTGGAGTGGTGGTTTACTAAATACAACTCTATTCAAATATATATGAAGACATATATATTCATTGAGTTATATTGCCCCAAGCCTCATGACGCGCAAAACGTTAACAAAAGTACTGTAATACCAAAAAATCTAAAACATGCAAAAAGACCAATTTGCCCTTATAATTTAAAATTTTGATTAATAAGCTTATGAATCACCAAATAAATTCCAAACCTTCGGGAATGAACTAGATATGAAGCCAAATAATTTTTGTGTCTACAATTTAACATTTAGAAATATACAAAATTATACAAAGTATTATTTTGTCCGATTTTATTAATTTACGTATTATTATTATTATTAATTCTATTTAAATTACATAAAATAGATGATAAATGCAAATAAAATTAGGAAATTATCACAATCAGTATTTGAGCTCAAATATACTTTCTTGGACCGAAATATATGATCCCTAATCACAAAACACGTTTTCTTGATTTATTCTATAAATACAAATATACCGAAACCCTAAAACCCTTTTCAAAAATTCGACCAGCCTCCATTCGATCAAGGAAAATTCATGGCCTATTTTTCTGGTATTCTACAACGTGTGAAGAAGCTTAGAAAATTGTTTGGAAGTCGTGGGATTATTCGTGTGATCGCTAGTGTTTTGTTTTGTCGAACTAGGCTTAACCGAGAGGTATAATTCCATATATCCCTTTTACACGTTCGATTCTTCATGTAGTATTTTTCTTATGTTCTTAGGATCATATAAGACCTAAATAAAATGTATGAATCGAATCATGCTAGCTAAATAGATCGTAATGATTTTTGAGAGCTAAAACGTACATAAAATCCAAAACAAGCTATACGATTTTTCTGGGTGTTGTGATTATTTATTTTGAACCTTATACGAACCATATGATCTGAGAAAAATGTTGGAACGATTTATAGAAGCTTAGATTTGTCGTGGTTAATTTTGGTTTATAATCGGATTTGAGGAAAATTAAGAGAAATAAAGAAACCTTAGAGGAACGAATTAGGGTTAGGGTTTTAGGATGAATCTGGACATTTAATGCAGTCATAATGATGTGGTAATAATGGGGTAATGATTGGTGAGCTAGGGTTTAGTTTTTGTATATTAAAAGTATATACGATTTGAAAATAAATAACAAGGGCTTGTTTTGCCAACTTTGAAACTTAAGGGTTATTTTTGTAATGTTAATTAAGTCTGTAGGAATGTGTGAAAAATATAACATGAGGGTCTTATATGTAAAATTTGCAAGAACATGATTTAATTGTTATTTTATGGTTCGAATTATAATTAAATTAATTAGAGGGACTAAAAGTGTAAATTTAGAAAACTTGTGATTATTTTGTGTAAATAATATTATTTGGGAGGTAATATGTAATTTTGGGCAATTATGGGTTTAATGTGTAATTATTTTGGAATTATGACTTAAATTATAAGTTTTGTAAACTAAAGGGACCAAATGTGTAAATAGGTAAAACTTAGAGGTTCAATTCGTGTCAAGCATAACTTTGAGAGTATATTCTGTAATCTTGGATATTATAGTGCTTGATGTGTAAAATATAATCATGATGGGGGTTAAATTGTAAATTATGTAAATATAGGGTTTGTTTTGTAATTAATGTAACTAGAGGGGTATGAATGGTAATTTGTGAAACTTAAGGGATTAAAGTGTCATTCTGAATAACATGGGTATTTAAATCAGTAACTTAAAGTATTTTCATGATTTGACCTTTGAATTTGGTGAGTTTACAATTAAAACCCTAAACTATGAAAACTTGTCATAAATAACCCTAGACTTTTATAACTTGCTAAAATATACCTTAATCCCATAATAAGGCTTGATTAATGACTTAACCTAAGTGGTGATATTATAATCTTTCTAATTATGGAAACTTGCTAATTCGGGAAACCTGCTAAATAAGGAAAGTTATTTAAAATAGAAAGATAACTAAAAACCACTTGTCATTCTGTCTTCTACTCCCTTAGGTTCGAGGAAGGAGTAATTTGATCCTTGTCTCTTGCTATCCTTGTGTTCTGCTAATAAGGTACAGATATTCTGCTCTTCTTGTAATGTGCCTTCGTTCTCTTGATCTCTTGTATTGACTCGTTTAGGATTTCCCTAAGCCATTGCTATGTTTACCTACACTTTGGTTCGTTGTTCGATTCATTTGACTTTGATGTTCGATATGACCCTTTTGCTTTGAGCCTCTATAATGATCCATTTGATATTCGTTCGTTACCTTGTTATATATTAGTATTCGAATCACATTCGAGGGTTCATTTGATTTTGGTAAATAGATGTGAAAACCTTTGTAATTATAACATGGGAATGTTTTAAGGAAAGCTTATTTTTAAAACGATGTTTATGAAATATGCGATACCACTTTCATTTGGAACTTTTCTAAAACTTATATGAAAACTACTCTTAAAGATTTCTTTTGTAAGAACAGTTATTAAAGATCATTTTAATGAAAAATTATTTGATAAAGATGCCTTTAAATGAAACAATTGATGATGAACCTTTGATATTTGGACTTTGACTTTGATTCGATGACTTAGATTATTTGAACCTAAGCTTTGATTTGAACCTTGACTTTTATTTCGGAACTATTTGACATGAACCTTTTGCCATGTACCCTTAAGATATGACTTTTGATTATTTTGATAGTACATATGACCTTTGACCTACAATTTGATATCCGAGCCAATCACTAGGCATGAGGGTTTCATGTCCATGTCATGGACGCACCTTTGACATGACTCTAGGGCAGGAGAGTGATGACCTGTTCCGTCCCTTATTTATTATCTGCTATGGCCATTATGATTATGATTATTGATTTGTCTGCGGGGGCGTATGGGTGCATCCTAGATTTGATCTGTTTATGCTTAATAGTTAATTGTTAATCGTTATATTTATCTGGTGACTGGTGGTGTGTGCGATACACGTCTTTCACATATCTGGGAGCTAGCTACTCTATTTGGTTACATTTGAGATGATATGATTTGGTTTGTTTCTGGGCTCGTGGTGGATTACTGATCCTTTTATTTTTTTTATTTTCCTTTCTTTTCATTCCATCTTTATCATATTCTTTGCTTATGACTTATACATCCCCAAGCACTAATCTATGCATGTTCGTTCCATTTGCTTTCGTTTCCGTTTATTATATATCTGTTCACTGGGCTTTTTAAGCTCAGCCGCGTTTCTTTTCCCGCGGCAGGTTTTTAGTTGGAAGCTGGGTATGAGTGGAGAGAACCGTGGACTTAGAAGGCATTAGTAGCTATCAAAGATGACCAGAAGATCCTTTATTTATACTTAGAAACTTTTGTATTGTAACCTTGTAGTTTCATATTTCCTTTGTAACCATTGAGTTCTATTGTATTATGAATGTCAAAAGCTTATGTTTGTTCTAATATGAAACCGTTGTTGTGACATCTTTACCCTTGCCGGGTTGGGGGTGTTACAATTTATGGTATCAGAGACAGGCTGCGATTCGTAATACATTTACCCTTGACCTGTGTAAGTTAGGACCACTAAGTTTTCCCTGTAGGCGCTCGTAAGACAACCTTTGAAAAATTTGCTTTAAGATTTCCCTATAGGAACGTAAGTTTTGACCGGTAAGGATTTGGGTAGACATTAGGATTCTGTTTTGTCTTTCCATTCGTGCTTATTCTCCATATTTCGTTAATCATTTTCGGAATCGTTCAGACGAAGATATTTTACGTGTTTAGTTTTCTTGAGTTATGAGTAGTTTTGGACACCTATCAGGTTCTAATACTAAGTATCATTTATATCACTTTCAGCATGACACCTCCAGCACGCAGCAAGTATCGTTGGGCAACTATTTTCGCTACTGGCCGAAAAAGGATTGGTAAGTTGAGAAGGACTAACAGAAGGATTTCGATCCCTGCTAGTATGTGGCCATGCCTGATTAAAGAAAGGATGACCGTGGTGAAAATAAGTGGAACGGAGGTGCATATGCACGAGACGGAGGTAACCAATGGAGATGGCGTCGTGACTAGGTACCCAGGAAGGTGTCCCAAGTTCATAGAAGAAGGAGGAGTAGCGCGAGTTGAGCCTCGCAATTCGTATGGGTTTGTGGATCACGTAGGGGATGAAGGAAGGAACCCTGAGAATGGTTTTGCTAGACGACCGCTTCCACAGCCGGAGGGGAACCGAAACGGATGGATTAGTGAGGAAGATGAAGTAGATTCAGACTTGGAATCCACCGCAAGTAACACGATCTAGGCATAGGGATAGAGCTCGAGTCATGTGAGTTATCATTGTTTAGAATTTTGTCTTAGGTTTCTTTTGGCATTAATATTGTACGTATTCCGTTGGATTATGGGGTTTTCCCAAGTATTTAATAATAAGGCTTGAGCAAAATTTTTGGAATAAATTATGGGTGATATGTGTTCTCAACCTTTTAAGTCTGTCAAGCTCATCTCGGCTATAAAAGCCAGAACTTTGATTTTCCATGGTTGTCTTGGTTTTCTGGCATCCATTAAAGATATTTGTTCTTAAAAGTTCCGAGCATTAAAGTCTTCCTAGAACCCATGTCGTACACCAATGAATGAACCTTATCTTGAGAATTACTTGACACCCTGCGTTTTCTGAATTTGATTCCTAGTCGAACCACCAAACTGTCCACCGAAGCATGAAGTAGGATCGACATGATACCGAGAGATTATCTAGTCACCAAGCGAAGGTGTCTTTCATATGTGACCGGGATCATATAAATTGATGTGAGCAACCAGGAAGTGAGTTTACCTAAGTGTATTTTCTGGGTGTGTTTTGGTTTCGTTCGCGATGAAGAAGGACGGTGACTGGAGATAGCTGAACCGTATTACTATTAGGAGCCAATTTTCTTCCACCCTGAAACGACTACATGTTTGTTTAATTTCAAAGCGTGAAGTTTCCTTATAATGAATTGATTTTATTCTTGGAATCGCCTTCCGTATTCGTGACGACTGATATGACGGTTAGTGATGCTAATAGTATTAGCTAAAACTCTGACTGCTTCGTAAATTTGATAAATAATGTTTTCTCGGGAGTACTTGGACAAATGGTCATTGTATGACTTAATAGTACGTTCGGAGACGAGGAAGAGCATGAAAAATCATCTTTGCACTTTGTTAGGAAATTCGTCGATCATTTGTGCATTCTGAGAGATTGATATTTGTTGAGACAACGATGTTCTTAATTGAGGATATCTCTTTAAATCCCGCAAGTTTTGAGAACTATCACAAATTGGTCAAGACCGATAACAGAATGGAGAACTGAAACCTTTTTGAACCTTGCAGAAGAATTCTGGATGATGTTCACGAGTTGCGATACCATTGAGAAATTTCATGAACTGAGAGAAACAGCTTAGTTTGATTGAGAATGGAGTTTTGGAAAACCTGAAATAGAAATTAGCTTCCTTACCCTCGGGCGAAACAATTTTGGGATACTTCAGAAAGAGACTCGGTGATACTCCCATGCTGCACAGAAAGTTTTTTTTGTACGCATCAAGACAACTAGAAGCGCATCAAGACAACAACGGCGACCACCCTAAAGAGTGAAGACTTTCCTTACAAGGTAGAAGGGTTGGAGATGCAGAATAAGAGATTTTGGTCAAGATGGCGAACCTGAAGCTGATGAAGACATGCAGTATCATTTCCCTATTCATCTTGGTTGTACTAAGATGAATTGAGAGCGGAAGCAGACTGGATGATGAAGGATTTGAAGATCGTGCCAGAAATTTACATTACTCCATCACATTCCAAGAAGAACTGCGGGAGGCTCGACGAACCAGACTCAAGTTTCCGATGTTGGTTTCACTTTCCGATTGATGAACAGACGAAGATAGATTAACCGGACTTGAGGAGAGTGGATGTGTTGAATGGACGGAGTTTAGAAACAGACCCTTTATGTTTGGAAGGATTGAATCTATGAAGGCCGAAGTTCTTGGTGACTAATTTTCATTTCCACTGACCCTCTTAAGTTCGTTATATCGTGATAAGATCCTCTTATGATTTAAGTTTCCTAGAAGCGTTTCTGTTCGTGTTTATTTTCGTATGTTCGAGGATAGCTGTGTTTTTAGAGATTTTGGTGAATTGTGGAAGATGTGATGTTTGTGACGGCATACCTCATTTTGCTAGGCAATCTGAGATTTGGATACTCTTGTGAATAGTTTGTTTTTCCCTCTTGACTATGGCATTCGAATTTGTTGTCCTAGAGACTGTAGAAGTACTAGGTGGATTAAGATAGGTGGTTTTGATTACGACTTGAGATAAAGTATGACCATCATAAGGGCATATTTATATGATGCCAGTATTATGACGTCTGGCCAACGTGATAATACTTACATCATATAACGTGCACTTGTTGTGGGCATAGGATATCTTGGGGACTACCTAAGGAGTTTAGAAATTGAATCTCCGTTGGATTATCCGTGATTAGTGAGACTTTAGGTTCATTCTACCTATGCGTATACTCTACCTTCGTTCGTTAAGTATCTGGATGAGTTTGGACTCTCGTTTTCATTCTGTTGACCACAGTGATAAATCTTGAATTCTTGTAAAACTCCTTACTATCGATACAATTAATTTGATCTGAAATCTTGTCCGTATCCCATGTGAGCTTTTCGGAAGATTCGCCTATCGTCCATTTTATGTTGCATGGACCTTTTGTTCTGAATCAATCTAATTTGTCTTTTCTGCGGGAAATTGAACCTACTTCATTTTGATTCGAGTCATGAGAAATAAAGTTATCCCGTTCGTAAAGATTCTTTGGAAGAATCACCCAGAGCGTGAGGCTACCTGGGAAACCGAAGAATCGATACGAGCTAGTTATCCACATTTCGTATTTTGATCCGGTGTGTCTTTGTTCGTTTTCCGTTCTATTCCGTTTCCATCTCTTTGCAAATTTCGAGGACGAAATTTTTCTCTTAGAGGGGAAGAAGTTGTAATACCCAAAAATCTAAAACATGCAAAAAGACCAATTTGCCCTTATAATTTAAAATTTTGATTAATAAGCTTATGAATCACCAAATAAATTCCAAACCTTCGGGAATGAACTAGATATGAAGCCAAATAATTTTTGTGTCTACAATTTAACATTTAGAAATATACAAAATTATACAAAGTATTATTTTGTCCGATTTTATTAATTTACGTATTATTATTATTATTATTATTAATTCTATTTAAATTACATAAAATAGAAGATAAATGCAAATAAAATTAGGAAATTATCACAATCAGTATTTTAGCTCAAATATACTTTCTTGGACCGAAATATATGATCCCTAATCACAAAACACGTTTTCTTGATTTATTCTATAAATACAAATATACCGAAACCCTAAAACCCTTTTCAAAAATTCGACCAGCCTCCATTCGATCAAGGAAAATTCGTGGCCTATTTTTCTGGTATTCTACAACGTGTGAAGAAGCTTAGAAAATTGTTTGGAAGTCGTGGGATTCATTCGTGTGATCGCTAGTGTTTTGTTTTGTCGAACTAGGCTTAACCGAGAGGTATAATTCCATATATCCCTTTTACACGTTCGATTCTTCATGTAGTATTTTTCTTATGTTCTTAGGATCATATAAGACCTAAATAAAATGTATGAATCGAATCATGCTAGCTAAATAGATCGTAATGATTTTTGAGAGCTAAAACGTACATAAAATCCAAAACAAGCTATACGATTTTTCTGGGTGTTGTGATTATTTATTTTGAACCTTATACGAACCATATGATCTGAGAAAAATGTTGGAACGATTTATAGAAGCTTAGATTTGTCGTGGTTAATTTTGGATTATAATCAGATTTAAGGAAAATTAAGAGAAATAAAGAAACCTTAGAGGAACGAATTAGGGTTAGGGTTTTATGATGAATCTGGACATTTAATGCAGTCATAATGATGTGGTAATAATGGGGTAATGATTGGTGAGCTAGGGTTTAGTTTTTGTATATTAAAAGTATATACGATTTGAAAATAAATAACAAGGGCTTGTTTTGCCAACTTTGAACCTTAAGGGTTATTTTTGTAATGTTAATTAAGTCTGTAGGAATGTACGAAAAATATAACATGAGGGTCTTATATGTAAAATTTGCAAGAACATGATTTAATTGTTATTTTATGGTTCGAATTATAATTAAATTAATTAGAGGGACTAAAAGTGTAAATTCAGAAAACTTGTGATTATTTTGTGTAAATAATATTATTTGGGAGGTAATATGTAATTTTGGGCAATTATGGGTTTAATGTGTAATTATTTTGGAATTATAACTTAAATTATAAGTTTTGTAAACTAAAGGGACCAAATGTGTAAATAGGTAAAACTTAGAGGTTCGATTCGTGTCATGCATAACTTTGAGAGTATATTCTGTAATCTTGGATATTATAGTGCTTGATGTGTAAAATATAATCATGATGGGGGTTAAATTGTAAATTATGTAAATATAGGGTTTGTTTTGTAATTAATGTAACTAGAGGGGTATGAATGGTAATTTATGAAACTTAAGGGATTAAAGCGTCATTCTGAATAACATGGGTATTTAAATCAGTAACTTAAAGTATTTTCATGATTTGACCTTTGAATTTTGAGTTTACAATTAAAACCCTAAACTATGAAAACTTGTCATAAATAACCCTAGACTTTTGTAACTTGCTAAAATATACCTTAATCCCATAATAAGGCTTGATTAATGACTTAACCTAAGTGGTGATATTATAATCTTTCTAATTATGGAAACTTGCTAATTCGGGAAACCTGCTAAATAAGGAAAGTTATTTAAAATAGAAAGATAACTAAAAACCACTTGTCATTCTGTCTTCTACTCCCTTAGGTTCGAGGAAGGAGTAATTTGATCCTTGTCACTTGCTATCCTTGTGTTCTGCCAATAAGGTACATATATTCTGCCCTTCTTGTAAGGTGCCTTCGTTCTCTTGATCTCTTGTATTGACTCGTTTAGGATTTCCCTAAGCCATTGCTATGTTTCCCTACACTTTGGTTCGTTGTTCGATTCATTTGACTTTGATGTTCGATATGACCCTTTTTCTTTGAGCCTCTATAATGATCCATTTGATATTCGTTCGTTACCTTGTTATATATTAGTATTCGAATCACATTCGAGGGTTCATTTGATTTTGGTAAATAGATGTGAAAACCTTTGTAATTATAACATGGGAATGTTTTAAGGAAAGCTTATTTTTAAAACGATGTTTATGAAATATGCGATACCACTTTCATTTGGAACTTTTCTAAAACTTATATGAAAACTACTCTTAAAGATTTCTTTTGTAAGAACAGTTATTAAAGATCATTTTAATGAAAAATTATTTGATAAAGATGCCTTTAAATGAAACAATTGATGATGAACCTTTGATATTTGGACTTTGACTTTGATTCGATGACTTAGATTATTTGAACCTAAGCTTTGATTTGAACCTTGACTTTTATTTCGGAACTATTTGACATAAACCTTTTGCCATGTACCCTTAAGATATGACTTTTGATTATTTTGATAGTACATCTAACCTTTGACCTACAGTTTGATATCCGAGCCAATCACTAGGCATGAGGGTTTCATGTCCATGTCATTGACGCACCTTTGACATGACTCTAGGGCAGGAGAGTGATGACCTGTTCCGTCCCTTATTTATTATCTGCTATGGCCATTATGATTATGATTATTGATTTGTCTGCGGGGGCGTATGGGTGCATCCTAGATTTGATCTGTTTATGCTTAATAGTTAATTGTTAATCGTTATATTTATCTGGTGACTGGTGGTGTGTGCGATACACGTCTTTCACATATCTGGGAGCTAGCTACTCTATTTGGTTACATTTGAGATGATATGATTTGGTTTGTTTCTGGGCTCGTGGTGGATTACTGATTCTTTTATTTCTTTTATTTTCCTTTCTTTTCATTCCATCTTTATCATATTCTTTGCTTATGACTTATACATCCCCAAGCACTAATCTATGCATGTTCGTTCCATTTGCTTTCGTTTCCGTTTATTATATATCTGTTCACTGGGCTTTTTAAGCTCAGCCGCGTTTCTTTTCCCGCGGCAGGTTTTTAGTTGGAAGCTGGGTATGAGTGGAGAGAACCGTGGACTTAGAAGGCATTAGTAGCTATCAAAGATGACCAGAAGATCCTTTATTTATACTTAGAAACTTTTGTATTGTAACCTTGTAGTTTCATAATTCCTTTGTAACCATTGAGTTCTATTGTATTATGAATGTCAAAAGCTTATGTTTGTTCTGATATGAAACCGTTGTTGTGACATCTTTACCCTTGCCGGGTTGGGGGTGTTACAAGTACCGTAAAACGGAGGAGTCCACATCAAAGAATTGATGGGTTTGGCCCTCGAGTAATAGGTGATTTGCCAATTTCCTATTTTACTCAAATATAGTGCATCGCGACTAAATACGACTAACCACAAAGGCATTCCGTCCAGTATTTGGTGGGATAGTCGTCAGCCTTTAACAGGTTTCGAAGCTGTTCACTATATTCGCGCTCACATACCAGTGATTAATGGCTCATGATAGAGGGAATTTATGGCAGTACAATGCTTAGGCAATATAGGTTTAATGGGGTACATAAAGTATACGTACTTTAATCATGGAAACTATTTCCAATTGATATATGGAAATATCATATAACTGTAAAGGTACATTCATGGTGTTATGTGAATGTATATGATGAAAATCAGTGTCATGTTACAACAAGCAGTTTGAAAGTACTATCATCCGAGTTCAATATGCAAGTTAAGCAAGCAATTTGCAAGTAAAACGAGCATATAACTCTCCCAAAGAGTACATCAAAACATGCAAGTAGGAGTTATTATTCTGAGTAAATCATGTGAGTTTTCAAAGTATAAATGAACGAAAACAATTGAGCATGTATCTCCCCCAAAAGTATAAAGCTTGTAAACAAATTTAAAATGGGGCTACGACTCACCTTGGGTGATATTGGGGAGGTGATGAGTAAGTTCAGGTGAGACTATGTTAACGGCTTCAGAACAGAACCTGGTAAATAGGAAAGTTTGAGAATCTGGCCGACTGATTAACTTAGTGTGAAATGAGAGATCGATAACGATCTGATTGGTGATGTAAGTGTGATATACTTAAAATGCCTGAAGTTCAAAAATAATATTACATATATTATTATCTTGATTCTTATGTCAATTAATCCACAATATTATTTCTTCGAAAGAGATGAAATAATGCGTAAAGTTAGGTCGTTAAATTTCTAGTTATAATAATTAACGAAATTTAAATAATACGAAACTAAAACGTATAAAAATGCATATGACGTGATGGGGTGACGAAAAATGGAAAATGAAATAAGAATATCAAGTAAAATAAGTTAGTCCTTGTCCTTTTCCAGTTTTTACACTTTTTACCCTAACGGCGTTAGCGTTGCATCGTTAGTCCTTCGTCAAGTACATGTTCCATTTACAGTCCTCTACTTGTCCAAAATTACAAACTGAGCTTGGAGTTCAGTAATATATCAGTTTCCACTTAAGGATTCTGTTTTTATAGTTTGAGTCCTTAGTTTATACGTTTGGCAGTTTTGGTCCTTCTAAGTGAACTTGCGTTACATTTTTAGTCCAAAGGTGTAAAAAAAAAATGAGGAAAAAGTTGGCGTATCTCTCTGAAGTTTATTTAAGACTAGTAAAGCTTATTTTAATAGCTTATGTGGTCGTTAGCTTATTTTTTTCACATTAATGGGCCTTTATCGAGCCATAACTCTAACCCGTTAACTCTTTTTAATCCATACGTTTTGAGTGACTTGGGGTATATCAAAAGTCCATTTTTAATCTCTTATTTTCATATCTAAAAGCTCCCCAAAAGCCAGCTTATTCTAACAGCTTAAAAATGGCTTAATGGGCTAAACAGCCCATCTCGCTGTTTTTGGCAGTTTCAACCATGGTTTATGCGTTTCACTTTGGCAAGTTTTAAAGGTCGAGATGTGGTTATTTCTACGAGTTGTCTACATGGAAATGGTAGCTAGCCATGTCATTTGACAGGTCGCATAAAAATATGGCGTGATCATTAAGTTAAATCGTGAGTTATGGAGCCATTTTTAGGGCGGCTTGGAAATGTTTATATATACAAACACTTAGAATAATTCCAAGTGTTTTCGAGCTTAAGTTGTACGTGTAACATGAAATGTTCGTGCGTTCGAATCATGCATGAAATGAAATTTTAAACGTGAGAGTGGTGTGAGAGGTGACTTCTAAGCCTTCCACGATGGAGGCATGTCACATTTGTGTTCTATACATGGTCGTATGTACGTAAATAAATAAATAAAACCTCATACGTTCGAGTGATATAAGTAGATGATGCATGGTGACTTAAACTAACGTGCAAGATGATATGGAGATGAGTTTGAAGCAACTTACTACACCTCTAAGGGTGGTAGAGACGTGTGTGAGGTCGAACGAAACACAAGATGCAACCCACTTCGCTAAATGCTACTTATACGCTTAATGTATTTAACCCGTTTTACTTGACAAGCTTCCAAGATGCCACAGAGAACTCCTGGCCTTCTTAGGATATTTTTTTGTGGGTGAGAGAGGGCTAAGATGAGTATAGTGAGTGTAGGGTAGAAGGTGATGGGCTAGGGTATAATATAGGATAGATATCACACGTTTTCTTTGACTTCTAAGACTTTCAAACTCTATTATTTTTTGCTACTATTCAATGACCAGTGTTTAGGGTACATAGGTGACATGTTTCTGACCATAAGAGATCCTAGGAAAGATTTTATAAAGTAGGTAAAGCTTATCTTTGTTTTTGAAATGTGTATGTATTTGATTTGTATTTTAAACATATGTAAAGGTGAGTTTTGTGAGCCACATCACTCACTGCTGTCCTCATGGCTTCCTTAACATCATAAGATGCTAAAACAAGTATTTGGAATGTGTAGGAAAGATCGTGGGTCAAAACGGTTAAGTTTTGAGGTTTTATATATATCGAGTTGGGTAAAATGGGACAAACACTTTGGCCTTCAAAACCTCGTTAAAACGTGACATGTTATTCTGAAATTTTGCACATACATAGCCTAGTGGGTGGTGAATGAGAGTGTGTGAAAACATTCGAGTGTCGTGCTTAAAAATTGGGAGAACGAGTCGCATTTTGGAGGAGGTGTGGATGTCGAATCCCACGTGAAATAATAAAAAGAGGAAGTGTGCTTGGGAGTGGGCCTGGTATTCGTGTAATGTGAGATGGTGATGGGCTGGGTGATATTTCTGGCCCATTCGATTTGTATTAGTGAAAGAAAAATATAATTAGTGTATTTGGAATGTGTAATTTGTGAAATCTAAAATTAGTGTAAATGGTGATTTGTGAAATATTAGTTTTTGTGAAATAGTTATGTCCCGTAATACTTGTCGTGAACTAATGTTGTTATTTGGTGGATTTTGTGATGACGTGACGTTATGAGGATAATATAATAAGAAAATTTTAAATTTCCCCCTAAAAATGGTAATTAAAATTAATGACATAGATTAATAATAAGTTAAACGTAGTTAATTAAAGGGAATTTTGCAGTTTGCTACAGTACTCACCTGTCATTCTGAATTTCATCCCGAAATTCAAGTTTAAAGTGATTACTAGAGTGAAGGGTTTATGGAAAAAGGGTTGTCGAGAGGTCTCTGTCCGAAAATTAAGGATACGTAACTCTGTTAGATTTATTTGTACTAGACGAGATAGATTTGAATGTTTGGTCAATTAATGAACCTAAGGGCTGTGTATAGTGAAAATATCGGTCAGGAATAGTGGAAATTCAACGGCAAGTGAACAGTGTTTCAATGGTCGGAAATAGTGGATTTTAACGGTCGTGAATAGTAAAATAACGTCTAGTTTTTCCCTATATATACTCAATTTAATTTTTATTCTTCCTCAACTATATTTCTCTCATTTTAACTTTCCTAAAATGCCGCAACTCGCCATAATTTTTGCAATCGTGTACGTCGTCCTTGTCGCCGCTTATTTAGCTTACTTCCCCGACGAAGATTCCAGTTACTTGGTCGCGATCTTGTTGTTTGTCGTACCCCTCACGGTTTTAGCCATTACCGTGGACAAGATATGAGGGTAATAGCCTCGAGTTAGGATTGTTTAAATGAGTCCTTGTTGTGTTGCGATGTAATCCTTAATAAATGTGAAATAAAACTTGTTTGTCCTTATGTTTAATAACTAGTCTCGCTATATGGGTTTTAATGGTTGGTTATATTTATCCTGCAGAATAATCAGGGTGATACATTCCGTGGTGGCTCTTGCTATCGTGGTGTTGGTGGGGGTCTTGGTCGTTATGGCGGGTCAACCTATTGAAGACTCTATGCCTTTTATCGTAGTTATTGTAGCCTTAGTACTTCCGATGCTAATTATCTCGCTATGTATTAATTTCTATGGTTTCTAATAAAATTCTCGTTATTAGTGGTTTTCCATATATCCGTGTGAATTCCTAGGTTTCCAATGTTATATCTATCAGTTTCCCATTGTAAAAGAGATGGGTAATAGGCATATTTATTGCGGTTGGCTAAAGGTGATGTTTATGAAGAGTTTATTTTATTTCAAGATTTTACTTTTGAATGAAGATTGTTATTAGGAATTCTGAAAAATAACTGTTCCTTTTATGACATAATTCTTCCTAAATTAGACATAATTGATCAGGCTATGTATAATTGAGGACCAAATGATGTGATGCTTGGCTCAGTCACAGTGGTATTTATGTTTTTCAAAAAGTTTTAGATGGTGTTCAACGTGTTGTTTTTGGAAAATGACAACGTAATTAATTTTCAAAAGAAAGTAGAAATTTTTTGTTCATACTATGGTGACGAGTCAGGATATTCTTGATATAAACTTAGGTTCTGGGTGAGAATTTCTTACAGGGTGGTAATAATCCATTGTTCAGTCATGATGGAGTTAATTAAATTTCTAAGGTGTTATCAAGGTATTGCTACGTGACGAATATGAACAGGGCAAATGGAATAGAAATTGAAATAGCCGTAGATTATGGTCATTACGGAAATATTACAAGGTAGAGTTTTCGTACGGTAGAAAGATAGTTGTTACACTTAGGTTACATCCATCGTACCTAAGGTAAAGTACCAAAGGAAATACAACTTAGAAAGTCTTAAACTAGGGTTTATTTATTACAAAAGGAATTTATTCTTCTGCTTAAACATAGGTGTCATTCTTTGACATTGTTTAGGTTCTTATCGAGTTCTTATTCTCTTGCACTAGTCTTGGCTTTCCAATGGACATTGTAGTTTGGGCAATGACTCTTGTAATGCCCCATTCCACCACATCCGTGGCATTTTATGGACGATGGCTGTTCTCTTCTGTCCCTGGCTTTGCAATCTCTTGTCTTGTGACTTGTTCTCCTGCATCTCCCGCACTTAGCAATGCAAAGCCCGGTGTGATGCATCTTACATCTTTGGCACAGAGGTTGCTTTCCACGGTACTTGTTTTCGTTACCAGGGTTGGTGATGCAGTTTCTTCCAGCTTCCTATCTGAATCTTTGCTGGCGGTGGTAGTCAATGCGGTCTTGTAAGTGATTGCGGATACAGATGTTGTTGCGGTATTCACAGTTGCTGGGGATAAAGGTTCTCCTCTCATTACGTTTTCGTTTATGGCTATTTTTCTCAGGTATAGCACCTTGCTTAATTCCTTGGGTACAGATGAGGGCAGGTTTAGTCACTCTTTCCGAACCCTTAAGGTGAGCTGGCCTCCATTCCATGAAACTTTCATGGTTATGCTTACGAGGTATAGCCGTCCTCTTTTCTTCTTTTGCCATGTCGCTGCTACTCGGATGAACTACTGTAGCCACTTCGAGTACCACTGCAACGATGTCGTTCACCAACTTCTCGATATTTTTAGGAGTCAGGGTTGTTGTAGGTGTTGGTGGGGTAAGTGTACTGCTCATGCTGACCATCTTCTATAAATACCACCAGAACATTGATTTAGTATTCACTAAATGTTAGAATAATTCAAATAATAAGGTATTTTCATATTAGTGCTAACAATGTGGTCATAATACGAAATCGAAACCAACTGAGGATCATAAAATTACGATGTGTCTGAGTAGTATCGTAAATAAACAATCAGCTCTTGGTATGGGATTGTTAAGGTGCAAACTGATTCGTCTACAAAAGCTGAAGTTCAACAACTTTTTCTTCATTCATCAAGTTTTCTTTCAAAAATTGTCTTTAAAAATCCTATGGTTCATGGCCTAGTTGTGGTATGTCTGGGATATTATAACAACTACAGTTAACAACACGATAAGTCTGGATATAATATCACTGAAATTAATATAATTTTAATAACTTGATTGATTGACTTTGCAAAACAAACAATACAAGGTCCTTTATTAATATTCCATTGATTTACGTAGAGTTATTTGTCTATTAGAGGGAGTAACAAATGGTGAGATTTTGTATAAGGATACGAGGAGTCATTACATGCATGCATAACATTGTAATATAGAGTATGTCAGAAAGAACTTGTTCACAACAGAAAGATATAACGGAAAGGAAATAATTACACATTAAGAGTCGGTTACAAGTTTTGAAAGTTACAGAATTATTGGAAAATACATGAAACACTAACCAAAAGCTATTTGGTTTAGTAGGTACAACAACGATACATGTAAACTTAGAATTAGCCACGTCTCTGACGTAAACGTCTAATTTTTGCCTCAAGTTCTCGTTGTGTAGCTTCCATGTTCGCGAAGCATTCCTGGCACATGTTCATCTGATTAGCCAACATGGTTTCCAAGGCTGAAATCTTTTGGCCCTGAATTCTTGCTGCGTCTCTGGCCATCCATAGGGTTCTTTCAATGTCTTCAACTCTAATATGTGTCTGGGTGTGGCCTCTACCCAAACAGCGGGTTCTGGCATCCAAGTTTCTAAGTTCCTGGTCGTAGTTGTCCTTTATCTTACCAACATTCACTCCAAAGTCAAACACTGTTCGTCTTTCGGCATCTAATCTCTTGAACAGAGTGTCAATGTTACGCTCGTACCATTCGAAATGTAATGGTTGTAACTCTTTCAGTTGTTCAGTGTGAGCGTCTAGTATGCTCGCGTGTTGGTAAAGACGAGTCCATATGGAGTCACGAGTGTCTATGCTGTAGTCAGGGGAATTAGGTGAAGATATATCGTCAGGGATGTCTGGCATTGAGGAATCTGGAGTGTTAGATAAAGGAGAATTTGGCTCAACATCCTTCCAAGTCATTTCTTAGTGTGAACTCTGTCCAACTTCGAATGTTGCCTGACCACCAATCAACTCTTTATCTGAATAGGATTCGGTAGCTCTCCTAAGTCTCTGACGTGGAGGTGAGTGAGTAGGTAATGATGGGAGTGATCTCTGAGTGAGTTCTATATCGGGCTGGGGTTGTGACATTTGTATATAAGGATCTTCGGTATCTGGAGCAATTTGATAGGTAGGTGATGCATGGGTAGTACGAGGGGCAGTCTTGGTAACATCAACTGGTTTGGGACACATGGTATTGTAGCGACCGAAAATAGTAGTTATAAGTATTTATACGTTAAAGGTGTAAAAGTAGACGTGTAATAGTAAAGAGAGTAAGAGTAATATTAAGCATGTAGAGATTAGTGTAAAATAATCTTAACAGGTAATGTATTGAGCACGGCAGTCTGCAGACACGGAGGGCATACAATGGTATGGTGTAAAATCATTCATTTTGAAAGTGTAGTTATAGTTTAATGTTTGAAAACATTTGGTTCTCTATAACCATAGGCTCTGATGCCAATCTGTAACACCCCCTAATTTATTTTATGGCAGCGGAAAGATTTTTAGGGTGTTACGGTGAGGATCGAAGTCATAATTACAGAAAATGGATCGAAAGAGACGTTTTGAAAGTTATATGTCATCCAAAATAATACTTTTATTTCAAAAGTGAAACATCTGATTTAAGGATCCCATAGTAGGGTGTGATAACTTTGAAAAGAATGACATATTTGACTTTACACCACATAATTTATCAGAGTATAAAATGCCCGCTCCGTGTCTTGTCTTGCTTCCATCAATTACTTGAGATAAACATGCTTAAAACGTCAACACAAAGGTTGGTGAGTTCGTAGAGTTTAATGGGAAAACAATTTATTTCAATAGATTCAAGAGTATACAGTGATAGTTGATATATGTACAAGTACAAGTAATAATTCAGTTTTCCAATGATTTTGAATGTGGGTTAACTGTCAGTAACGATATAACAAGTAATGAGTTGTCCTTATTTGAAGTCACAACTAAGTCACATATGATAACAGTTAAGTTCCAAGTACAGGATCCATAATCCTAACACATAGTGAAAACAATGGTATAATGCCTGAAATCTATCAAAGTGGAGTGGTGGTTTACTAAATACAGCTCTATTCAAATATATATGAAGACATATATATTCATAGAGTTATATTGCCCCAAGCCTCATGACGCGCAAAACGTTAACAAAAGTACCGTAAAACGGAGGAGTCCACATCAAATAATTGATGGGTTTGGCCCTCGAGTAATAGGTGATTTGCCAATTTCCTATTTTTCTCAAATATAGTGCATCGCGACTAAATACGACTAACCACAAAGGCATTCCGTCCAGTATTTGGTGGGATAGGTCGTCAGCCTTTAACAGGTTTCGAAGCTGTTCACTATATTCGCGCTCACATACCAGTGATTAATGGCTCATGATAGAGGGACTTTATGGCAGTACAACGCTTAGGCAATATAGGTTTAATGGGGTACATAAAGTATACGTACTTTAATCATGGCAACTGATATGTGTCTAAATACACATATTTTACCTTGTTTAAACCCACATAAACAGTCAAAAACACTTTGAAAAGTCTCAAAAAGACAGAAAAATATTTAGACTGTGTTTTATTTATAAATTGTCAAATCTAGTCCCTAGTTATTCAAAACATGGAAATTTTTCATAAAAGGCCCTCAGGGATTTTCAAGTTGTCAAAATTAGCCTTATAAATTTTAGTTTTGAAAAATGGCAACTTTAGTCCCTAAAATTTCAATGATTGACAGAATTTATCCCTGGACATTTTAAATTGAAAAATTAACATTTTTGGTCCTTTGGTAAATTAAAATTGTCAAAATTGGTCCTTATAACAAACTTTGGAAAGTTTTCATTTTCAGTCCCTAAAAATCCAAAATTGCACAAATGGTCCTTGTGCTTATTTAAACCAAATCCGGACCCTTATTATTAAAACCCAAATAAACCCTTAAATCCCAACCCAATATATAAACAAACCCAACACCCCTTTTATTTAAAACCCCAGCCCACAAATTAAATACCCAGCCCAATCCACAATAATAACCCGACCCAACCTCTTTTGTTTCTTAAATAATCCCAGGTCAAACCAGGGTCAAACACCACCCTGGTATACCTTTTTCCCTCCCACAAAACCACCACCACTGCTACCATACCACTCCTTCCACCTCACCCTGGTTTTGCCACCTTTCCACCTCCACCTCACACCCCCAGTCACTACCAACTCCCCTCCAACTCACCAAATTCCTTAATTAAATAAAACTGCTCAAAGACTTTGGCACCAAAAATCACACATGGACGATTGGGATGATTTGGACCAAACCAAGAGCTGGGATTTGCTCAGAAGGGCCCATGAAAGATATTTCAAGTATAAAGAAGATCCAAGACTGAGAAGAAAAAGTAGTAGGTTTTAGTTTTTAGTGTAATTTAGCTAAAAAATGTTGTAGTTAATTTTAGTGTAATTTTCATCTGGGATTTGTAGTATTTGAATAATTCAAGTAATTTAAGTTGTAATCGAACCACTTAATTAAAGTTTAATTCAAGTTTCAGTTAAAACCATATTTCCCGCCAAAAGTGTTCATGTTTGATTTTGATGTTAGGAGCTGCAATAGCTGTTAAAATAAGCTACTTATAGATTATTTAAGTAATTAAGGAAGTATTAAAGGGTTCTGAGGTTCTGAATTTAAGTTTCCAAAAACAGATACAAAAAGTCAACTAAAGTCAACTCTGGGGGCAATAAGCTAGTCTGGGTTGTATAAGCTGATCAGGAAAGCTTCTTTGGGTTTTCTAGCTTGTGTTAACAAGCTAGATTGGTTCTGTTCTTTTCATGCTATCCACATAGCCACTCTTATTAGTTGTAAGCTATTTTATCCATTATTGCATAATTTTCTATTTGGCTTTTAAGAAGCTTGTAACAAGCTTTTAAATACTCATTAATACTCACATAAGTTAGTTAAACATAGCTTGTTAAGAATCTTAGCTTAGGTAATCTGTTTCAGTTCAAAAATCACAACAGACACACCTAAAGGTGTGTTTGGTTTTACACAGTCACCTAAGCAAAACTAGTTGTTACTGTAAAAATACCTTAAGACCAACTTTGTTTCAGCTTAAATAGGGTATAATAAGTTAATTTTAAGTTTCATATAGCTAAATTAGATAGAAAATTCACTTTTGTATAGCCTTTGTTGATTTTAGCCATCAAACTGTCCAAAATAAGCTAGAATCAGCCATAAGCTGTTTTGACACTTATTCTTGGTTTCTCTGAGCTTAATATAGTCCATTTAGTGTGTTTGCAAAACTGGTTTGGTCTCATTTGGTGTTGTGCACCTTTGCACACAGAAAAACCCACACAGACCCTATAACAGCCTGCATGTCCCATAACTGCTGATCTCATCTGAATTATGGCTTATCCAGTTAAGCTATGGGTATGATTTTTGTTTTTTAATTAATTTCATATAGTAAGGTTTAAATTAAATATCTGGTATTTCATGTTCTAGTTTATTTAGTTGCTTAAAATTAAGGCTGCAAATCAGCCATTTGCCCTGCTTCACAAAACATCATTCCAACAGGCCCTTTTTCAATTGTCCCTAGATTGTTCATTAGTGGGCCCCACCTCCTGTTTATTAGCTTTTTGGAAAGCCAATAAGCCCATCTTGAAGGCTCAGAGCTTATTTCCTGCTTTCTAGCTTATTTGGTAGGGCTGCTTGCCCCTTTAAGTTTGTCCAATCTCATCTTTATACTGAGTCATCAGCATAAACCACCCAAGTTCATGCCCTCCCCTAGTGCTTATTAGTGGGACCCAGGGGCTGAACCTTGGCTTTTTAGAGAGCTCTTCTGGGTGGCTTGTAGGAATAACTTTTACTTTGGGCTTCCAATCACCCTAGTGGGCCCCACAAGTCCTGGAAGTTGGCCAATTTGGCCTGTTTGCTACTCAGTTTTTGGCCCAAGTGCTTATTTACTTATCCTAGCTTATTGCTTGTGCTTTTCTGTTCCATTTTGCTTATTTCAAGTTATTCTATATCTGTTTTAGCTTATTTAACCATGTGGTAGCTTTTTGTTGGCTTTTTCAAAGACACCAAAGTCCTATTAAGCTTAAGTTACCAACTGATAAGCACTTTGGGTCCCAAAGTGCTTATTTTTGTGATTCAGTCAAAGTTCCTTCATTAAAGCTTATCATTTCCAGTGTATAAATAGTTTTGTAAAATAAAATCCAAGAAAATCCAAATATAAAAAAAGTGATAGCTTCTATTTAAGCCATTTGGCTTATTTTTCTGCTTTTTCAATAAGCACTTTTCATTTTTATATTTTTCTTAGGTTCCTGTATTTATATAATATTTATATAAAAAGTTTCAGAATTTTCTTAGTTTATTTAGTATTTATTAAAAATCAAAATAGTTTAAATAATTATTAAATTAGTAATTAATTAATAATAATTAGATAAAAAGTATAAAAAATATAATTTCAGTTTTAAAATAAGTTTTAGGTTATTTCAGATTTATCTAAGTTAAAATTTTAATTTTCTAGGTTAAATTCCTATTTTCTTATATTTTAGGATATTATTAAATAGTTAAAAATAGTTTTTAATTAATAATAATTAAATAAATAGTCATAAAAATAATTTTAATTTTCCAATAATTTTCTTTTATTATTAGGATTGTAAAAATATAATTTTCATATCCGTAGGCTTTTTATTTCTTAAAACTCACGTTTTATTTCGTACGTTTACGTTTATTTAAATTTAAACGTACGTCTTTTAGTTTTAAACGTTTCTAGGTAATTTGCTTTCTCGTATTTGTTCTTATAGCTTGTTTAAGCTATTTTCTTTTATTCCTTAGTGTAAATTATTCAAAACCCTTTTCCGTTCAATTATCACCCGATCACAGATTCGTTTTATTTCAGAATTCACACCTCGCTGGGACTTAACGACCCGGGAATATTCTGTACTCCTTGGTAAATTGTATTGTGCCCTAGATTGTTTGACTTTATTTGACCACATCCGTGGTTGATTTAAGTTGACTGTTTCGGATCCAATCAGCAACTATTTCCAATTGATATATGGAAATATCATATAACAGTAAAGGTACATTCATGGTGTTATGTGAATGTATATGATGAAAATCAGTGTCATGTTACAACAACAAGCAGTTTGAAAGTACTATCATCCGAGTTCAATATGTAAGTTAAGCAAGCAATTTGCAAGTAAAACGAGCATATAACTCTCCCAAAGAGTACATCAAAACATGCAAGTAGGAGTTATTATTCTGAGTAAATCATGTGAGTTTTCAAAGTATAAATGAACGAAAACAGTTGAGCATGTATCTCCCCCAAAAGTATAAAGCTTGTAAACAAATTTAAAATGGGGCTACGACTCACCTTGGGTGATATTGGGGAGGTGATGAGTAAGTTCAGGTGAGACTATGTTAACGGCTTCAAAACAGAACCTGGTAAATAGGAAAGTCTGAGAATCTGGCCGAATGATTAACTTAGTTTGAAATGAGAGATCGATAACGATCTGATTGGTGATGTGAGTGTGATATGCTTAAAATGCCTGAAGTTCAAAAATAATATTACATATATTATTATCTTGATTCTTATGTCAATTAATCCACAATATTATTTCGTCGAAAGAGATGAAATAATGCGTAAACTTAGGTCGTTAAATTTCTAGTTATAAAAATTAACGAAATTTAAATAATACGAAACTAAAACGTAAAAAAATGCATATGACGTGATGGGGTGACGAAAAATGGAAAATGAAATAAGAATGTCAATTAAAATCTGTTGGTCCTTGTCCTTTTCCAGTTTTTACAATTTTTACCCTAACGGCGTTAGCGTTGCATCGTTAGTCCTTCGTCAAGTACATGTTCCATTTATAGTCCTCTACTTGTCCAAAATTACAAACTGAGATTGGTGTTCAGTAATATATCAGTTTCCACTCTAAGGATTCTGTTTTTATAGTTTCAGTCCTTAGTTTATACGTTTGGCAGTTTTGGTCCTTGTAAGTGAACTTGCGTTACATTTTTAGTCCAAAGGTGTAAAAAAAATGAGTAAAAAGTTGGCGTATCTCTCTAAAGTTTATTTAAGACTAGTAAAGCTTATTTTAATAGCTTATGTGGTCGTTAGCTTATTTTTTTCACATTAATGGGCCTTTATCGAGCCATAACTCTAACCCGTTAACTCTTTTTAATCCATACGTTTTGAGTGACTTGGGGTATATCAAAAGTCCAGTTTTAATCTCTTATTTTCATATCTAAAAGCTCCCCAAAATCCTGCTTATTCTAACAACTTAAAAATGGCTTAATGGGCTAAACAACCCATCTCGCTGTTTTTGGCAGTTTCAACCATGGTTTATGCGTTTCACTTTGGCAAGTTTTAAAGGTCGAGATGTGGTTATTTCTACGAGTTGTCTACATGGAAATGGTAGCTAGCCATGTCATTTGACAGGTCACATAAAAATATGGCGTGATCATTAAGTTAAATCGTGAGTTATGGAGCCATTTTTAGGGCGGCTTGGAAATGTTTATATATACAAACACTTAGAATAATTCCAAGTGTTTTCGAGCTTAAGTTGTACGTGTAACATGAAATGTTCGTGCGTTCAAATCATTCATGAAATGAAATTTTAAACATGAGAGTGGTTTGAGAGGTGACTTCTAAGCCTTCCACGATGGAGGCATGTCACATTTGTGTTCTATACATGGTCGTATGTACGTAAATAAATAAATAAAACCTCAAACGTTCGAGTGATATAAGTAGATGATGCATGGTGACTTAAACTAACGTGCAAGATGATATGGAGATGAGTTTGAAGCAACTTACTACACCTCTAAGGGTGGTAGAGACGTGTGTGAGGTCGAACGAAACACAAGATGCAACCCACTTCGCTAAATGCTACTTATACGCTTAATGTATTTAACCCGTTTTACTTGGTGATGAAGCGAAAAGTGTACCGCTTTTAAGGGGTCATTTAAGCCCTAAATCGTATTTATTTGATCAAATATTGCCCTAAATCGTTCCTTTTGTCATTTTAGGTACTTTGGAGAAGAAATCTGGAAAAGGAAGCATTTTGGACGTTTTTGGAGCATAAAAGTGAAGAAAACGACAAAGTCTCAAAAATCGGCTAAAAGTCACCTTTGACGGCGTCACAATTTACCCCAGACGGCGTCATGCATTGGCAAGAAAAGTTGGACGTGAAATTTACTCATGATAAGCCAGTGAAAATAGCATGTGAATTCTGACGGCGTCACGCTTTAACTTGATCAAGGGCGTCACGGCTTAAATCAAAAGGGGACGGCGTCACGTTCAAGGTTCGACGGCGTCAAGCCTTGATAAGCCAGAATGGATTTTTGAAGAGCTAAAGAGGGACGGCGTCAAGAAGGTCATCCGGGAACCCTAGAAGCGGCGAGGTGACGGCGTCACACTCCATAAGGTGACGCCGTCAGATCCAAAAATCTATATATAGTTTTCTAATTTTTTGTCATTAAGGGAGAGCTTAGTGTGTGGAATTTTGGGAGAAAACCCTAAGACGAATTCAGCTTCTTTTTCAAGGCTTTTTGCCTTGAGATCTTCCATGTTACATTGAAGATAAGTTATCAATTAATCATTCAATATGTCTATGTGTTGTTTGATTTTATCTTATTCTTGTCTTTTGATTAACATGTTAGGCTAAATTTATCTTGTGTTTGCTTAGATCTAATGAAACCTAGCTATTGATTATTGGTTATTAGTGTGTTGTTAGTTGTATTGGATGATTGTTTATCTATGTTAGGCTTAAGAAAACTGGCTAACTTCCTATTCGGTAACTTGCTTGAACGTCTTAAGAAACATGAACCAAATGCGTACTAAAGGTTTTTATGGTTGTATTTAATGCACAAGCGAATTCTAGTGATCCCATGTTAGGAGCTTCCTAGCCGGCTCGACATAAGAGTGAAGTAGGAGCTTGTAGAGTTGGGGAAGTAAGTACGCCACCCCACGAATGGTATTAAGGAATACACCCGTCATCCACGCGACTAATACACACTAATTAACCGGTAAAAGATAGTTAGGGAGTAAGGAAATCTAAGTAAACACATTTCTCTACACATAAGTTTCTCACCAACATTTTATTTTCAGTTATTTTATTTTATTTGCATTTGTAGTAATTTGGGTTAGTTGACTAGCAACTAATTCCGCCCACTCCTTCAAACCCGAGATTTTACTTGCTTTCATAAAAAATTATAAAAACATAAAAAGAATCTTCCTCAACCCTTAGACCTAATTAGAGTAGCCTTTCATACCTAACGAACACTATTCCCTGTGGAGAACGATCAATCCCCCGTACTTACCACTACACTATACTACATCGGTCAGGTACACTGCCTGGTGGGGTTGTAAGCCTCTTGAGATCCCTCGAGAGGTAAAACCTGTTGTAAGGTTACAAAACCACGCATCAAGTTTTTGGCGCCGTTGCCGGGGAATAGTTATTGTTTAGGTTGAATTTTTATTTCTATTAGGTCTACTCACTAGATTCCTTTCTAGTGAGATTTTTATTTTCTTTTTCTAGATTTTCTTTAGTCTATCTATTTTCTTCGTGTCTTTGTTCGTAACCATACCATCCGACATCATGGAAGATGGTAATATCCTTAACCCCCACAACCCACCACCACAACAACCACCACCACCTCCTAGAGCCCGTACTTTAGGAGAGTATTCCCGTCCTAGCCACCATGGCTATCGAAACACCATTGAGCTCACTCAAGGAGCCAATATCACACCCTTGCGATCCGACACCATCCGGTTGGTGCAAAGCGGATGCGCATTCCATGGACTTCGTTCTGAAGATCCTAATCAACATCTCAAGGACTTTCTTAAAATCGTTGATTCTATAGACCTTGATGTTGCCACTCGAGAGACGACCCGATTGCGTCTCTTCCAATTCTCTTTGCGGGACCAAGCTAGTCAGTGGCTAGAACGTCAACCCGCAGGATCCATTACCTCTTGGGATGATCTCACCACTCGTTTCCTTGCTCAGTTTTTCCCACCGGGAAGAACTACCAAGCTAAGGAATGATATCTTGATGTTCCAACAACGTCAAGGCGAAACTCTCTACGAGGCATGGACTCGATTCAAGGACTTACTCCAAAAAGTCCCTCACCATGGCATAGAACTTTGGCTCCAAGTCCAAATCTTCTATGACCATATCAATCTCTCCACGAGGCAAACCATTGACCAATCGGCCGGTGGCAAGCTACGTGATCTAAGTGCGGAACAATCATGGGCTCTCCTAGAGGATCTTGCTCTTTATGACAACGAAAGTTGGAGTGATCCCCGTGATTTGAATAAAACGGTCAAGGCAATATCTTTGCCTTCGAACAATTCAAGCACTTCCGACCGTAGGATCATAGAACTTGAAGACCAAGTCAAGTTTCTCATGAAATCCTACGAGGCTCCTAAACCTTCAAGCCTAGTGAACAAAATCACTTCTTCGTGTAAATTATGTAGTGGTCCCCACGACACTCATGATTGCATGGAACTTCCCAAACAGGCTTTCAAAGAATTCGCATCCTCGCGAATCGATAAGGCGGGAGATAAGTGGCTCGCCACTAATTATGGGCCCAAAAATTCCGAAGATGGGTATGAGGCATGGAAGAATAAGCCAAATTTTAGTTGGAACCAAACTCGTAGCGTATCATTCAATGACTCTACCCCGCTCACCTGGTCTGAACATTATCCTCAGCGACACAGCATAAACAACAAAATCGCGAGGAATCACTGCAAAAATTCATTCTCTCTCAAGAAACACAGCTCTCCAAACTTGAGAATCAATTCAGACAACAGCAAGTTGATATGAACAACAAGGTCGATAACCTGTTAAAGGTTATCAATGATCGCCTTGCTGGCAGGTCAACTTGTGAATTGGCACGAGTTAATGAGATCAAATTTGTTACGGTGACCCACCAAACACCCCCTCCTGTAAAAATCAAGCACCCTAGTAAACTCTTCAAATACATATCACAAAACGAAAAAAAAACAGGAGATACTCATACCCCTTCGAAACCTCTCCACTTCGCGAACACCATTACAACAATACCTGTTCCTAAACCAAATTTGGACCAACAAACAGCCAAGAATGTGGACAATGAAATGGAGGGTGAAGTTCCCGAAAAGAAACCCGAGGCGCCCGACGACTATCTAGACTCACCAAAGAACTCGAGTACAATAGAGGTGAGTGATGAGGAGGGCTCGGAAGAGAAATCGAAATGCCTCATGGGCTCCCAGGACTGCTAGACCGCCCCCTGGTAGAGGAACTTGAGAGGGGCACAACAAGGTCGCCTATGGGATTCGGAGAGAGAATAGAGGATGGCGCCCCTAGGGTCTTTAAGATATCTTGCACCACTAGGAAAAAGTTTATAAAAGATGCCTACATAAACCCCAACTCTTCTATGAGCGCAATATCCCTCTCTCTATACAACGAAGCCTTCACTGAACAAGTCAAATATGAAGGGTCTAATATCATCGGGGTAATAAGGAGGGTACCAATTGTGATAGAAAAGTTCCTCTTTCATATCGAGTTAACTGTAATTAATAGCATGAACTCTATCATCAGCCCATCCTTAACTGGCCTTGTTCTAGGCAAACCATTCATAAAAGCAACGGGAGTGATACTCGATGAGGATGATAGGAGTGCATTATTTACCGATGGTGTCAGGAAAGTGATTTTTCGGGATGGCTGTGAAGAAGTGTATGAGTATCAACCATCAGCAAGTGGCAACACATGGGGGATACACGATAGAAGGCCTGGCCGAATTGAGCGACATGATCCAAATAATCTCAAAATACCTTGCATGATTGGTCACAAGCATTTTTATAATGTTTACATTGACACATGTTTACCCAAAAATGTGATGTCCTTGTTTCATTATAACAACATTTGCAGATGGGGGATGATTCATAAAGGGAAGGACGACATCGGCATAGATGATGATATACAGGTGTTTGTAGGAAATATGACATTCACTATGAGCTTCGCAATCGTCGATAATATCGAAGAGTACATCGATCCCAGGTTATCACAAGTTGTTTTTGGGGCACCTTTTTGCCAGGCCACAAGCTTGGTTGTGGACGAGCTCAATGGGATCATGACTTTCACCGATGGGATTAGGGAAATCTCATACCAAACGCCTTACAAGATGAGAGAATTCAAGGAGAATGATTATAAAGGGCTCGATGGGTTAAGTTCCCAACTCGTGTTATGTGATGATGATGTGAGAAGGGGATGTAAGGACACTTTTGACCTGTCAAGCGGATTCTTTAAGCACGATAAGGAACTTAGTTCTAAATACCGAAACAATCCTTTTGATCACGTGGACCCGAAATACCTTTACTATGAAAGTGATTCTGATAGAGGATCGAAGGAGAATGGCCTAGGAACCGTGACCGATGATGGAGTCACGTAATGTACGTGACTTTGAGTCTAGCTACAAGACTCGATAATAAAGAAAAGCGCTTCTTGGGAGGCAACCCAAGCTTTATTTGTTTTATTTGCTTTGTGTGTTTATTTATTTGTTTGTTTGATTTTATTTTCCGTATGTGTGTTTAATTTTTATTCTTATTGATTCATGTTCAAAAGTAAATTGTGAAAATGCTTTATGTTGTTTTTAACTTCGTCTTAACTACATATAAAGGTATTTTGCAAAAGATAAGTGTAAGGGAAATCTAAATCGGTTTGTTGGAACACAAATGAACATGAATCGTAATAATAATAAATTAGCATACATATTAGTATTTGTTTGAGTCAAATGCTTGTATCGAGTCATAATGATGTTTTGCAGGATTTCCAGGAAGTAAGGTAAAGGTTTTTCCAGAAATTTTCCGGAAACTTAAAATGAAAATTTTTGTCAGGTCATTTCTGACGGCGTCAAGGTTTATAACCTGACGGCGTCAGATTTAATTTTCAGAAATTTTTGAAAGTTTTGTTTTCATAAAAAGTTTTTATTAAAATCTCCAACTTATAATCTCCAGGAATCTGCAAAATTATCATTCCACAAGCATTATATCCTTATATATAGATTTATCCCGCCGATGTTATGCAGGTTTTCGTGTTTGTTTTCTCAGGTTTAACAGGTTATTTTGGACAAGGAGATGTTTATTGAATCAAGCTTTTGGCGATGCATTAGTCATGGAGCTTCAACATTCTCTTTGGAGGAAGATCTAACCGTGTAATTTCACTATCCCCGAGCGAATCAGGGGAGTATTTGATTTCATTCTTTTACTTTTTGCTTTTACATCTTGTTATTTGAACATTGGGGACAATGTTCATCTTAAGTGTAAGGGGGGGTAAAAGTACGATTTTAGAGAATACAATTGCGCTTGATTTTTTGTTTGTTTAATAGTTGATGTGTAATAAAACTGAGATAAATACCTGTTAGGGTAATTTTAGTGCCAAATTTAAATTTTTTTACAACATATAGGAGTGAAACTTTGATCTTAATGAGCGTCTCACGGATAGGAGTTATATGACTAGCACAAAAAAACCGTACCACTAAAAATTTTTCCACCCCCAAATATGTGAGGTTCGCCCCTAGAATTGGTAGGAAAAGCATTTATGCTATGATGTGTGTACCGGTAGCACTTAGATTCTAGAACTTGCGTTAGGACCATTCCGAGGCCACAAGTGAGACTACATTCGTGTAGTTAGATTTACTACATGATAAGAGGCATTAGGATTAACCCATTGTTTTACACCTGTGTTTTTGTTATAATTACATTGGCTACATTGGTCAAGTAATTCTCCCACCCCTTTGCGTTGTACTCATTTTTAGTACACGATACCCCTAGTACACCCCTCAGAGCCTATCCTTTTCGTTTCGACCTTTAAGCATTTTACTTAAAGGAAGAATTTGTTACACCCCACTTAAATGTACACCCAAATCGCCTTAGCCTACCTTGTATGCACTCATTTTTAGTGCATTATTGTTACAACATTTGTTTAAACCCAAGTTAATTATCTAGTTGATTACATGGTTGCTAAGTCGAGTCATATCCTTGTACATATTGTTTTGGGACGATTGGGACTCATGGGTAAAGTACTAGTGTAATGGAGTAATGGGGAAGAACATCATTTATTACCCCCATATGTGCTAAATGTTTTAAAAGTACTCCAAGTTTTTCAATTATCTTAATTCGAGTCGTTAGATTAGTATTTGTAAAGTTATGTAAAAGTTCAAGTGTAAGGGGAATGCAATGCCCCTATGATGAATTATTTTGGATGGTAGGGCAAGAGTGTATGCAAAAAAAAAAAAAAAAAAAAAAAAAAAAAAAAAAAAAAAAAATCAAGAAAAATACAAAAAAAATGAGAAAATGAAAAAATAGAAAAAAACATACGGACTACCATCCCGTTTCATTTTACGTTTGTTTTATGTTTGTTTTTGTTTTTGTTATTTCGTTTCTAGCTTAAGATCGAGTCTAGTCTTGGCTTAGCAACATTGTATAGTACATGTAATTGATCAAGATCTTTAACTAGCCACCAGTAAAATATCCCTTATCCAACCAAACCGTGTTTTCCTTTTCCCTACACCTAACGTTATAACCCATTTAAAAGCCCTCTTTGATAGTTTATCTTTGGTGCTTACGCCTAGTGGAGGAGGTTTTCGATCCTTTCCCAAGCCTATGGTAATCTATTTGCTATGACAGGTAGTGAGAGATATTATCCGTTTTCATTTATGAGATTTATTTTGATGACACTTGAGAGATGTGAGTATCTAAACACTACTTGTGAGGTGCTAGTTTGTAATCTCCGTGCTTATTATGATTGAAGTGGAACGATTATTTGTTGTAATTACTTTTATGTTTGCATTAAATGACCCCTAACTTGTATTTTGATTAGAATAAAAGCGCATTTGCTTGAGGACAAGCAAATCTCAAGTGTAAGGGTATTTGATGAAGCGAAAAGTGTACCGCTTTTAAGGGGTCATTTAAGCCTTAAATCGTATTTATTTGATCAAATATTGCCCTAAATCGTTCCTTTTGTCATTTTAGGTACTTTGGAGAAGAAATCTGGAAAAGGAAGCATTTTGGACGTTTTTGGAGCATAAAAGTGAAGAAAACGACAAAGTCTCAAAAATCGGCTAAAAGTCACCTTTGACGGCGTCACAATTTACCCCAGACGGCGTCATGCCTTGGCAAGAAAAGTTGGACGTGAAATTTACTCATGATAAGCCAGTGAAAATAGCATGTGAATTCTGACGGCGTCACGCTTTAACTTGATCAAGGGCGTCACGGCTTAAATCAAAAGGGGACGGCGTCACGTTCAAGGTTCGACGGCGTCAAGCCTTGATAAGCCAGAATGGATTTTTGAAGAGCTAAAGAGGGACGGCGTCAAGAAGGTCATCCGGGAACCCTAGAAGCGGCGAGGTGACGGCGTCACACTCCATAAGGTGACGCCGTCATATCCAAAAATCTATATATAGTTTTCTAATTTTTTGTCATTAAGGGAGAGCTTAGTGTGTGGAATTTTGGGAGAAAACCCTAAGACGAATTCAGCTTCTTTTTCAAGGCTTTTTGCCTTGAGATCTTCCATGTTACATTGAAGATAAGTTATCAATTAATCATTCAATATGTCTATGTGTTGTTTGATTTTATCTTATTCTTGTCTTTTGATTAACATGTTAGGCTAAATTTATCTTGTGTTTGCTTAGATCTAATGAAACCTAGCTATTGATTATTGGTTATTAGTGTGTTGTTAGTTGTATTGGATGATTGTTTATCTATGTTAGGCTTAAGAAAACTGGCTAACTTCCTATTCGGTAACTTGCTTGAACGTCTTAAGAAACATGAACCAAATGCGTACTAAAGGTTTTTATGATTGTATTTAATGCACAAGCGAATTCTAGTGATCCCATGTTAGGAGCTTCCTAGCCGGCTCGACATAGGAGTGAAGTAGGAGCTTGTAGAGTTGGGGAAGTAAGTACGCCACCCCACGAATGGTATTAAGGAATACACCCGTCATCCACGCGACTAATACACACTAATTAACCGGTAAAAGATAGTTAGGGAGTAAGGAAATCTAAGTAAACACATTTCTCTACACATAAGTTTCTCACCAACATTTTATTTTCAGTTATTTTATTTTATTTGCATTTGTAGTAATTTGGGTTAGTTGACTAGCAACTAATTCCGCCCACTCCTTCAAACCCGAGATTTTACTTGCTTTCATAAAAAATTATAAAAACATAAAAAGAATCTTCCTCAACCCTTAGACCTAATTAGAGTAGCCTTTCATACCTAACGAACACTATTCCCTGTGGAGAACGATCAATCCCCCGTACTTACCACTACACTATACTACATCGGTCAGGTACACTGCCTGGTGGGGTTGTAAGCCTCTTGAGATCCCTCGAGAGGTAAAACCTGTTGTAAGGTTACAAAACCACGCATCACTTGGCAAGCTTCCAAGATGCCACAGAGAACTCCTGGCCTTCTTGGGATATTTTTTTTATGGGTGAGAGAGGGTTAAGATGAGTGTAGTGAGTGTAGGGTAGAAGGTGATGGGCTAGGGTATAATATAGGATAGATATCACACGTTTTCTTTGACTTCAAAGACTTTCAAACTCTATTATTGTTTGCTACTGTTCGATGACCAGTGTTTAGGGTACATAGGTGACATGTTTCTGACCATAAGAGATCCTAGGAAAGATTTTATATAGTAGGTAAAGCTTATCTTTGTTTTTGAAATGTGTATGTATTCGATTTGTATTTTAAACATATGTAAAGGTGAGTTTTGCGAGCCACATCACTCACTGCTGTCCTCATGGCTTCCTTAACATCATAAGATGCTAAAACAAGTATTTGGAATGTGTAGGAAAGAGCATGGGTCAAAACGGTTAAGTTTTGAGGTTTTTATATATATCGAGTTGGGTAAAATGGGACAAACACTTTGGCCTTCAAAACCCCGTTAAACCATGACATGTTATTCTAAAATGTGGCACATATATAGCCTAGTGGGTGGTGAATGAGAGTGTGTGAAAACATTTGAGTGTCGTGCTTAAAAATTGGGAGAACGAGTCGCATTTTGTAGGAGGTGTGGATGTCGAATCCCACGTGAAATAATAAAAAGAGGAAGTGGGCTTGGGAGTGGGCCTGGTATTCGTGTAATGTGAGATGGTGATGGGCTGGGTGATATTTCTGGCCCATTCGATTTGTATTAGTGAAAAAAAAATATAATTAGTGTATTTGGAAGGTGTAATTAGTGAAATCTAAAATTAGTGTAAATGGTGATTTGTAAAATATTAGTTTTTGTGAAATAGTTATGTCCCGTAATACGTGTCGTGAACTAATGTCGTTATTTGGTGGATTTTGTGATGACGTGACGTTATGAGGATAATATAATAAGAAAATTTTAAATTTCCCCTAAAAATGGTGATTAAAATTAATGACATAGATTAATAATAAGTTAAACGTAGTTAATTAAAGGGAATTTTGCAGTTTTCTACAGTAGGTTAGAATTTGGCCGAGTGGTTGATGTTGATATGGTGACTTGATACTTGAAATACAAATGTGATGTTATGGCTATGAGTGTTAGCCGAGACCTTGTGGTCTCGGTGCGACCTCGGCGTGCCCAAATGGATTTTTATTGGACTTGTTGATACTTGAAACATGTTGATTTGACCTGGATTATGTGACCAAGGGTTTACTGAGATTTAATTTGGATTCGGGTTATAAGTATTGACCCGAGAAATTGATATGAGATTGTGGCTTGAAACGGAAATAACTTATGACTTGATTTATATTTTTTTCACTTGACATAAACTAACTGGAAGAAATAATAAAGTTTTATCAAGAAATATTGATTGACAAATTATAATTTGTTATTTAATAAGTGATGACAAAAATGGAAATTCGAAGTGTGATTATTAATTTTTGGATAACAATGGGAAACATAAGGGTTATTAGACGTTTCGAGACACATTACCCGTAGGGTACCATATTTAGATTTATTGGATTACTTGTTGGCTTGTTTATTAGGTTGTTGATTGGTAGTCGGATTATTTGGGATTTTGCAACACTGAACTTGGGAAATATATTCGAACTTAGAATATTATTGTACTTTAGACATTATGGACCCTTGGGCACGAAATGACTATAATACATTAGACTCATGATGAATTTAATTTATTCGAGCCGCAACGGATAACAATGGAAATAATGTCTAAAGAACAATAATATTTATAATATTTGTGGTCTAAACTTATTTGGAAATTAACAAAGTCATTCGACTTGGAAACTAACAAAGTCATTCGACTTGGAAACGTCCTATAAACGGACGAGTCATGGGGAATTTCTATTTTAACATATACAACAAGTATGTTTTATGAAATTAAATGGGATTATGGGAAAATACCGACGACTACCAATCTATCCATTTTATTTGGTGTGTTTGCTATGTGTAATCACTTTGGGTTATCTCCGTCATCTCTTCTTGACTTCTTGTCTTATTCTTCGCGACGACTTTGTTATTCGTTCTTCTTTTGGCGTGTGTACTCTTGAGTCAGTGTCTTCCTACCGTAACACAAACGATGATAAAACATGATTAATTTTGGAAATGGAAATGGTTAACTTTGGAAACCCTTGCGCATTTGATTTATGAAATATATTTTGAGACGATTCATTATTAGGTCGTGTCGAGTCCGTTGTGCCGTGACGTTCTAGTTTCCGTTGTGCTATACTACTCTTGATCTATTGTGTTGTGCATTGCTTGACTAAGGTGAGTTCTCGTAGCCCCACTTTTTAACATGTTTTACCTTGGGGTGGAAATGGTACTCAATGCTTTTGAATGTTTTCATGCTGTGATCTACTGTTTTCATGATTTTGGACAATATGTGTGTTTTGATTGCAATATGTGCTTTACTGTGTGAATTCAAATTGTGTGACTTGGCTTGAACGTGCGCAACTGTTTAGTGATGCATTGTTAGAATAATTTTGGGAAGTGGTACCCAGTATATCATTTTGGGAAGTGGCACCCAGTACATCATTTGGGAAGTGGCACCCAGAATATGTGTGGACCAATTATGCGTGTTTGCAGTCTGAGATAGTTTGCGATCTTTACTATGTGCTCACATTTGTATATCTTGCTCATTGTTGTCCTACACTTCATTATTCACAGCTTCGTGGTTTAACTTTCAAACCTACGAGCTCACCAACATTATGTTGACGTTTTCTAGTACCATTTTCAGGTGATCATTGTTAAAGTATTTGAGGGCACGTTTATTGGAGTCAGACTATTTAGTACCTTACTACCATGTTTTCAAGACAATAAGATTTCAACATGGAGATACTTTTACTTTCAAGAGTTATACAAGAATTGTTTTGTAATAATGTAAACTATTATTGAAGTTAATATATGGTGTGAACTATAATGTTTTGCAATGTGCCTTCTTTATTACATCTCGTGTTTCCGCCTTTGGCGGGGTGTGACAAAATGGTATCTGATCCTAAGGTTATAGAGAATGCCGGTTTTTCAAAAATCAAAACCTCAACTATAACCGAACTAAAGTTTTTATTAAAACCCCAAACATGGTACGAGTCGATTAGCCCGAGCATTCCATCATTTTTCCTAAATTACGCATAGCCTGATCAGCTATGCCTAATTCAGGAGCGATCATGGGATAATGGGGGTAGTTACATTGGATCGTGTTTGGTTGGAATCGGATTCTAGATCACCTGAAAATGCATTGGTCTATGTGTGTGCATTTGCCTTACATGTTATGTGTATATGTGATTATGCTGCTTTCTTTCTGTGCACTGAAACTTTTAGCTTCTAGGACAATATGTGAGCTTGCAATTGCGCACTTAAGTGCTTTGATTTGATTTGATATTGTGTGATTTGATCTGATACGTTATAATGCGATTTGAGTTGAGTTTATATGATATGGTTTGATTTGGTTTGAGTTAGAGTATTTCCTGTACCATTCCCCATACTCGTGCACTTGATATTAGTTATCCTTATACGCAAACAAAACTCATACTATATATTTTGCAAAATATATATAGCGATACGTTATTTGAAAATGTTATTTTGGGTAGACTATTTTGGATACGCTATACAATTTTGAATACTATTTTGGACGGTCAACATTGGTTTCGCTATTTTGAATATGCATTATACTGATATGTTATTTTGAGAACTATTTTGGGACATACTATTTTGGAATACTATTTGAAAACTATTTTGCATATAAGACTACCCTAGTATTGCCCTATGCCGCTACGCCACATGCCCTGTCTTCCCTACCCCTCAATTTGTGAGAAAGCCTGAATATACAACATTATAAGCCGATGAGTCAGATGACGTTATTAGTTGCCTTAGGGAAACGACCTGCCAACTAGCGTAGTCAAAATTAATGGCTTAGTCGTACGATTTGGACCTTTGAGATTGCAAGTGAGATAATAGGACACTTAATAAAGCAGTGACCCTAAGCTTGTTTGTTGAGTTGTTTGTGTTAACCATGATAGCGATGTTCGCCCTAGTGTTCGTGTTCCAGAGTTGGTACTACTTAGATAATTAGAATACTGTTGGCCAAATTTTTTGTACAAATGAAAGATTTTCTTGCGAGCTTTATAAAGTATGATGAATTGGTAATCCTCAATGTCTGGACCGTGTATAATGTTTCTATAAACAAAACTTTGTTGATAGTCGAAATTGCCTAAAAATATTTAGAATAGTTTGATGATTTTCATAGGGTTGGACCATTTTGGTATAAAAAATCGTCTTAAATATTGTCAAAACGTGATATCTTTTCACATGACTATAGTGGTTGAAAACTTCAAACAATGTTGCTTCAAAATACATTTATGGTCAAATTTTAATAAATTTCAAAAAAAAAAAAAAAAAAACTTGCCTCTAAGAGGGAACACGCACCATTCATGGACAAACCTCGAGAACAATCACAATGCCTACATACTATGCGCCCTTAGGAGTGAATCAAACACCTTTTTCTGAGACTGTCAGTAGCGATATGTCGTGCCATAGACACTATTCCTTCAAAGTGCAACCTTCCTACTCATCATAGAAGTTAAGACTCTCATAACGATCGAAACACGTTGGATTAAACAATCAGTGTGCAATTACTTTGATGAAGCGAAAAGTGTACCGCTTTTAAGGGGTCATTTAAGCCTTAAATCGTATTTATTTGATCAAATATTGCCCTAAATCGTTCCTTTTGTCATTTTAGGTACTTTTGAGGAGAAATCTGGAAAAGGAGGCATTTTGGACGTTTTTGGAGCATAAAAGTGAAGAAAACGGCAAAGTCTCAAAAATCGGCTAAAAGTTACCTTTGACGGCGTCACATTTAACCCCGGACGGCGTCATGCCTTGGCAAGAAAAGGTGGACGTGAAATTTACTCATGATAAGCCAGTGAAAATAGCATGTGAATTCTGACGGCGTCACGCTTTAACCTGATCAAGGGCGTCACGGCTTAAATCAAAAGGGGACGGCGTCACGTTCAAGGTTCGACGGCGTCAAGCCTTGATAAGCCAGAATGGATTTTTGAAGAGCTAAAGAGGGACGGCGTCAAGAAGGTCATCCGGGAACCCTAGAAGCGGCGAGGTGACGGCGTCACACTCCATAACGTGACGCCGTCAGATCCAAAAATCTATATATAGTTTTCTAATTTTTTGTCATTAGTGGAGAGCTTAGTGTGTGGAATTTTGGGAGAAAACCCTAAGACGATTTTAGCTTCTTTTTCAAGGCTTTTTGCCTTGAGATCTTCCATGTTACATTGAAGATAAGTTATCAATTAATCATTCAATATGTCTATGTGTTGTTTGATTTTATCTTATTCTTGTCTTTTGATTAACATGTTAGGCTAAATTTATCTTGTGTTTGCTTAGATCGAATGAAACCTAGCTATTGATTATTGGTGATTAGTGTGTTATTAGTTGTATTGGATGATTGTTTATCTATGTTAGGCTTAAGAAAACTGGCTAACTTCCTATTCGGTAACTTGCTTGAACGTCTTAAGAAACATGAACCAAATGCGTACTAAAGGTTTTTATGGTTGTATTTAATGCACAAGCGAATTCTAGTGATCCCATGTTAGGAGCTTCCTAGCCGGCTCGACATAGGAGTGAAGTAGGAGCTTGTAGAGTTGGGGAAGTAAGTACGCCACCCCACGAATGGTATTAAGGAATACACCCGTCATCCACGCGACTAATACACACTAATTAACCGGTAAAAGATAGTTAGGGAGTAAGGAAATCTAAGTAAACACATTTCTCTACACATAAGTTTCTCACCAACATTTTATTTTCAGTTATTTATTTTATTTGCATTTGTATGTATTTGGGTTAGTTGACTAGCAACTAATTCCGCCCACTCTTTCAAAACCGAGATTTTACTTGCTTTCATAAAAAATATAAAAACATAAAAAGAATCTTCCTCAACCTTTAGACCTATTAGAGTAGTTTTTCATACCTAACGAACACTATTCCCTGTGGAGAACGATCAATCCCCCGTACTTACCACTACACTATACTACATCGGTCAGGTACACTGCCTGGTGGGGTTGTAAGCCTCTTGAGATCCCTCGAGAGGTAAAACCTGTTGTAAGGTTACAAAACCACGCATCAAGTTTTTGGCGCCGCTGCCGGGGAATAGTTATTGTTTAGGTTGAATTTTTATTTCTATTAGGTCTACTCACTAGATTCCTTTCTAGTGAGATTTTTATTTTATTTTTCTAGGTTTTCTTTAGTCTATCTATTTTCTTCGTGTCTTTGTTCGTAACCATTACCATCCGACATCATGGAAGATGGTAATGTCCTTAACCCCAACAACCCACCACCACCTCCTAGAGCCCGCACTTTAGGAGGATATTCCCTAATTTTGGATGATGACCCCCCTAATCTTAGAATCACTAGGAGCCGAAGATCGATAAAGACTCTTGCCACACCCTATGCTGAACCCGAAAGGGAAATGCATAAATTAAGGCGACTCCACCAAGCGGCTGAACCATCTACGATCTATTTTGATGATGCCCTCTCCGAGGAAGAATCCAATCATCATTCTACACCTCCTAGTCCTCAACCCAATCACGATATGGAAGCTCCCGAAATCCCAATCCCTAAATGTCTCAAGGACTACTCTTCTCCCACCCCTCGTGGTTTTTCCAATGCTATCGTTTTTCCAAATGAACACACGGATGGGGTCTTGCGTGCAACCGATATTTGGCTGGTCCAAAGTGTATGCAAGTTTCGCGGATTGAAAACTGAAGATCCAATCCAACACATCAAGGACTTCCTGAAAATAGTGGATACCCTCCATACGGACGGAGCCACTAGAGATACCTCCCGGTTGCGATTCTTTCCCTTCACCCTTCATGAAAAAGCCGGAAACTGGTATAACCAACTTCCTTCCGAATCCATCTTCACATGGGAACAGCTTATCTCAAAATTCTATGAGAAATTCTTTCCCGTAGGAAGAACTTCAACGTTGAGAGACGAAATCCTCCGCTTCCAGGTTGGACCAGCAGAACCTATTCACAAATCTTGGGTTAGATTCAAGGATCTAATTAGACAGGTCCCTCATCATGGCATTGAACTCTGGCTTCTTGTCCAAATCTTTTATGACAGTGTCTCCAAAAACGACCAATTGGGCATTAATAATTCATCAAAAGGAAAAATAGCCAAACTAAGCGTTGAAGAAGGATGGAATAGAATTGAGGAATACGCGAATGATCAAGACGATACCTGGGATGAACCCGATTCGATCATGAGCGTTTCCAAGATCATGAAAGAGCCTTCTTTTGCTAGCCGGGTGAGTAGGTTGAATGATCAGGTATCTTATCTAGACAAGTCGCAACCAACTAAGCGGTTATCAAACCCATACTTGATCTGTGATCAATGTGGTGGCCCGCATGAAGTGGAGGAATGCGGGGATGATACCACCACCGAACAAGCATGCTTGTCAAGCCACGACATCTTCGATGATCCTTCGCTCTTAACTTTCTACCAAAACAATGATTTCACCCCTTGGGGAAATCTTGTGAGAGAAAAGGGAGGAGGAGAATATCCTGACTATAAGGTTAGGAGCACTTTTGAGGATGATCTCGGGCATTTCACGTTTGAAAAGAATCTGCAACTAAATGGTCTCGACAACCTTATCAATAGCCAACAAACCGACATGAAGGCCAAATTCGCAGAACTCAACTGCCACTCTCGACGGCCTTGGCCAACCTCAAAGAGATCCCTTACTCGCCATCACCACTCGTGCTGGAACAACTACTAAGGATCCACCTTACCCAGCTCAACAATCTAACGTCATGGAACCCGACACCCCTCATGAGGAGGAAGGTAATGTGAACGACGAAAATCCCGAGCAAACCCCTCCGGTAACTCCGTCCCCACCTATTTCTGCCAAGCAACCCATTAAAGTCCCATACCCATCTCGCCTCAAGAATCTAAAGGTCGAAAATGATAATAAAAGATTCTTGTCATATTTGAAGAATTCGGTTGTCACCATACCCCTTCTTGATGCATGTTATCATATGCCCAAATATAGTACATACTTCAAGAGGCTGCTCACCAACAGGAAAGGGCTCGAGGGTCTTGTAACCTTAGGAGAAGAATGTTCTGTGGTGACTCAACGAGGGCTACCAAAGAAGGTGGACGATCCAGGTAGTTTCACCTTGCCCTGTTCAGTCGGATCTCTTTCAGTCAAGAATGCTTTAGCCGACTTAGGAGCAAGCATCAATCTTATGCCGCACTCCATGTTCCTCAAGCTAGGGTATTCTGGGTTGAAACCAACCCGTATGAGCATCCAACTTGCCGATAGATCAGTCAAATACCCCTTAGGTATATGCGAGAATGTGTTGGTTAAGGTAGGGAAGTTTAAATTTCCAGTTGACTTCGTCATCCTAGAAATGGAAGAAGATGATCTTGTGCCCATCATTCTAGGAAGACCATTCCTTGCAACTGCTCGTGCTGTTATTGATGTTCATGACGGCAAACTAACCTTACGAGTGGGGGCCGATAGCTTAACCTTCGACATCAAGGACACAATGAATCTTTCTCTCGAAGCAGATAATCAACTGTATTTCATCGAAGAAATCGATGAATTATCCGACGAGATTGACAATTGTATAGATGAACAGATGGAAGCTGGTTGGTTGCGAGATGAAGCTTTCTTACCCATCTTAGAGGAGGAAAAGACTATGGATGTGAATGCAGTCTCCTTCTATCCCAGACAAGAAATCGAACAGCTTGAGCTTCGTAAACCCGAGAACAAACTTAAACCTTCCATCATCGAGCCACCCACGTTAGAACTCAAGGAACTCCCGAACAACCTTGAATATGCCTTCCTTCAAGGAGAAGATCAACTTCCGGTAATCATAAGCTCCTCCTTGAAAAGTGAACAAAAAGATAAACTCTTAGGAGTTCTAAAAAAATATAAAGGGGTTATAGCATGGAGTGTAGCCGACATCAAGGGGATTGACTCTACTTTCTGCACGCATAAAATCCTCATGGAGGAAGATTATAAACCCTCCGTGCAGCCTCAAAGGTGAGTAAATCCCAACATAAAGGAAGTTGTAAAGAAGGAAGTCATTAAGCTCCTAGATGCAGGGCTAATTTACCCGATTTCGGACAGTCCATGGGTAAGTCCTGTACAGGTTGTACCAAAAAAGGGAGGAATGACGGTGGTGAAGAACGATAAGGATGAGTTAGTACCTCAACGAACAGTAACTGGATGGCGTGTGTGCATCGATTATAGGAAGTTGAATGACGCAACTCGGAAAGATCATTTCCCTCTCCCATTTATCGACCAAATGTTGGAAAGGTTAGCAGGGCATGAGTACTACTGCTTCCTAGATGGGTTCTCAGGGTATTTCCAAATCCCTATCGCTCCTGAGGACCAAGAAAAGACTACGTTTACATGCCCCTATGGCACCTTCGCCTACAAGCGAATGCCCTTTGGACTATGTAACGCCCCCGCCACTTTCCAGCGTTGCATGACGGCAATCTTCCATGAGTTAATGGAAGACAGCATGGAGGTCTTCATGGATGATTTTTCAGTCTTTGGAAATTCTTTTGATCGCTGTCTTGCTAACCTTGAGAAAATGCTCAAATGTTGTGAGGAGACCAACTTGGTACTAAACTGGGAAAAGTGCCACTTTATGGTGAAAGAAGGGATTGTGCTAGGGCACAAAATTTCAGGAAGTGGAATCGAAGTAGACCGGGCAAAAATTGAAGCTATATCCAAACTTCCCTATCCAACAACTGTCAAGGCAATCCGTAGCTTTTTGGGTCATGCTGGCTTCTATAGGAGATTCATTAAAGATTTCTCAAAGGTAGCTAAACCAATGACTCAGTTGCTCATGAAGGATGCCCCGTTCGACTTCTCTCAAGAGTGCAAGGACGCATTCGATCTATTGAAGCAGGAACTTACCCAAGCTCCAATTATGGTTACCCCTAACTGGCAGTTACCCTTTGAAATCATGTGCGATGCTAGTGATTATGCTGTTGGAGCAGTATTAGGCCAAAGGCTTAACAAACACTTTCAGCCAATATACTACGCTAGCAAAACCATGAATCCTGCTCAAGAAAACTACACTACCACTGAAAAGGAATTACTAGCCGTGGTATTCGCTTTTGATAAATTTCGCCAGTATCTTGTCCTTTCTAAAACGGTTGTTTTTACGGATCATTCAGCTATTCGATATCTTTTCGCTAAACAGGATGCTAAACCACGGTTACTTCGTTGGATCCTACTATTGCAAGAGTTCGATGTTGAAATTCGTGATAAGAAAGGAGCAGAGAATCTTGCGGCTGATCATCTCTCTCGTCTCGAAAACCCCAGCCTCGCTGAATCTGACAAGAGTGAGATTCGGGAAACATTTCCTGAGGAGCAGCTCATGTCAATAAATGATTCTGAGCCTTGGTATGCGGATTATGCTAACTACCTGGCAAGTAGAGTCATTCCTGAGCATATGAGCAGGCATGAAAAAAAGAGGTTCTTTAATCAATTAAAGTACTACTTTTGGGATGAACCCTTCTTATTTCGAAGATGTCCAGATCAGGTAATCAGGCGTTGTGTTTCGGAAAGAGAGGCTGTCAGAATTATGAAAGAGTGTCATGCAGGTCCATCTGGAGGACATCATGGAATAAGCACTACTGCACGAAAGGTCTTCGACGCGGGATTCTATTGGCCTACAATATTTCGTGATGTGAAGGGAATGATACAAACTTGTGACGCATGTCAAAGAGCTGGGAATATCTCTAGGAGGGATGAAGCCCCACAGAATTATATACAAGTTTGTGAGGTTTTTGATGTCTGGGGAATTGATTTCATGGGACCATTCCCATCTTCTGGAGGGAATGAATACATCTTGGTGGCCATTGATTATGTTTCGAAATGGGTGGAAGCACAAGCCCTTAGGACTAACGACGCTAGGGTAGTCATTCATTTCTTAAAAAAATTATTCGCTAGGTTCGGAATTCCAAAGGCTCTTATTAGTGACAGGGGAACCCATTTTTGCAATTCACAAATGGAGAAAGTCATGAAAAGGTATGGAGTCTCTCACCGATTCTCCACCGCTTACCATCCTCAAACCAACGGTCAAGTCGAAAACACTAATAGAGCCATAAAGAGAATATTAGAGAAAACGGTTAATCAAAACAGAAAAGATTGGTCTTTTAAGCTCGATGAGGCTTTGTGGGCATTTCGAACCACCTATAAGACACCAATCGGGACAACCCCGTTCCGTATGGTATATGGCAAGGCATGCCACCTCCCAGTAGAACTGGAACACAAAGCATATTGGGCACTTAAGGCCTGTAATTTGGATTATACAGTTGCGGGAACAAATAGATTCTTACAGCTCCAAGAGCTCGATGAATTGAGATTAGAGGCTTATGAATCTTCCATTACATACAAAGAAAGGGCGAAAAGATGGCATGACCAACGGATTAAGAGACCCAAGGAGTTTTCAGAAGGGGACAAGGTCTTATTATATAATTCTCGCTTAAAGCTATTTCCTGGGAAACTTAAATCTAGATGGTATGGACCTTTTACCGTAAGGAGCTCCTCTAAAACCGGAGCCGTTGTGTTGATTGACGACGATGATAGAGAATTCACTGTGAATATACAACGAGTCAAGCATTATCAAGAGAATGGTAATGAAATGATCAGTGAGGAAGACATAACCTTTGATGAAGAAATCACGTAATGTACGTGACTTTGAGTCTAGCTACAAGACTCGTTAATAAAGAAAAGCGCTTCTTGGGAGGCAACCCAAGCTTTATTTGTTTTATTTGCTTTGTGTGTTTATTTATTTGTTTGTTTGTTTTTATTTGTTTCCGTATGTGTGTTTAATTTTTATTAGTATTGATTCATGTTCAAAAGTAATTTGTGAAAATGCTTTATTTTGTTTTTAACTTCGTCTTAACTACATATAAAGGTATTTTGCAAAAGTTAAGTGTAAGGGAAATCTAAATCGGTTTATTAGAACACAAATGAACATGAATCGTAATAATATTAAATTAGCATACATATTAGTATTTGTTTGAGTCAAATGCTTGTATCGAGTCATAATGATGTTTTGCAGGAATTCCAGGAAGTAAGGTAAAGGTTTTTCCAGAAATTTTCCGGAAACTTAAAATGAAAATTTTTGTCAGGTCATTTCTGACGGCGTCAGGGTTTATAACCTGACGGCGTCAAATTTAATTTTCAGAAATTTTTGAAAGTTTTGTTTTTAAAAAGTTTTCATTAAATCTCCAACTTATAATCTCCAGGAATCTGCAAAATTATCATTCCACAAGCATTATATCCTTATATATAGATTTTATCCCGCCGATGTTATGCAGGTTTTCGTGTTTGTTTTCTCAGGTTTAACAGGTTATTTTGGACAAGGAGATGTTTATGGAATCAAGCTTATGGCGATGCATTAGTCATGGAGCTTCAACATTACCTTGGAGGAAGATCTAACCGTGTAATTTCATTATCCACCGAGCGAATCAGGGGAGTATTTGATTTCATTCTTTTACTTTATGCTTTTACATCTTGTTATTTGAACATTGGGGACAATGTTCATCTTAAGTGTAAGGGGGGGGGGTAAAAGTACGAATTTAGAGAATACTATTACGCTTGATTTTTGTTTGTTTGATGGTAGATGTGTAATAAAACTGAGAGAAATACTTGTTAGGGCAATTTTAGTGCCAAATTTAAAATTTTTTACAACATATAGGAGTGAAACTTTGATCTTAATGAGCGTCTCACGGATAGGAGTTATATGACTAGCACAACAAAACCGTACCACTAAAAAATTTTCCACCCCAAATATGTGAGGTTCGCCCCTAGAATTGGTAGGAAAAGCATTTATGCTATGATGTGTGTACCGGTAGCACTTAGATTCTAGAACTTGCGTTAGGACCATTCCAAGGCCACAAGTAAGACTACATTCGTGTAGTTAGATTTACTACATGATAAGAGGCATTAGGATTAACCCATTGTTTTACACCTGTGTTTTTGTTATAATTACTTCGGCTACATTGGTCAAGTAATTCTCCCACACCCTTTGCGTTGTACTCATTTTTAGTACACGATACCTCTAGTACACCCCTCAGAGCCTATCTTTTCGTTTCTAACTTTAAGCATTTTACTTAAAGTAAGAATTTGTTTACACCCCACTTAAATGTACACCCAAATCGCCTTAGCCTACCTTGTATGCACTCATTTTTAGTGCATTATTGTTACAACATTTGTTTAAACCCAAGTTAATTATCTAGTTGATTACATGGTTGCTAAGTCGAGTCATATCCTTGTACATATTGTTTTGGGACGATTGGGACTCATGGGTAAAGTACTAGTGTAATGGAGTAATGGGGAAGAACATCATTTATTACCCCCATATGTGCTAAATGTTTTAAAAGTACTCCAAGTGTTTTAATTATCTTAATTCGAGTCATTAGATTAGTATTTGTAAAGTTATGTAAAAGTTCAAGTGTAAGGGGGATGCAATGCCCCTATGATGTATTATTTTGGATGGTAGGGCAAAAGTGATGCAAAAAAAAAAAAAAAAAAAAAAAAAAAAAAAAAAAAAAAAAAAAAAAAAACGGACTACCATCCCGTTTCATTTTATGTTTGTTTTATGTTTTTGTTTTTGTTTTTGTTATTTCATTTCTAGCTTAAGATCGAGTCTAGTCTTGGCTTAGCAACATTGTATAGTACATGTAATTGATCAAGATCTTTAACTCGCCACCAGTAAAATATCCCTTATCCAACAAAACCGTGTTTTCCTTTTCCCTACACCTAACGTTATAACCCATTTAAAAGCCCTCTTTGATAGTTTATCTTTGGTGCTTACGCCTAGTGGAGGAGGTTTTCGATCCTTTCCCAAGCCTATGGTAATCTATTTGCTATGACAGGTAGTGAGAGATATTATCCGTTTTCATTTATGAGATTTATTTTGATGACACTTGAGAGATGTGAGTATCTAAACACTACTTGTGAGGTGCTAGTATGTAATCTCCGTGCTTATTATGATTGAAGTGGAACGAATATTTGTTGTAATTACTTTTATGTTAGCATTAAATGACCCCTAACTTGTATTTTGATTAGAATAAAAGCGCATTTGCTTGAGGACAAGCAAATCTCAAGTGTAAGGGTATTTGATGAAGCGAAAAGTGTACCGCTTTTAAGGGGTCATTTAAGCCTTAAATCGTATTTATTTGATCAAATATTGCCCTAAATCGTTCCTTTTGTCATTTTAGGTACTTTTGAGGAGAAATATGGAAAAGGAGGCATTTTGGACGTTTTTGGAGCATAAAAGTGAAGAAAACGGAAAAGTCTCAAAAATCGGCTAAAAGTTACCTTTGACGGCGTCACATTTAACCCCGGACGGCGTCATGCCTTGGCAAGAAAAGGTGGACGTGAAATTTACTCATGATAAGCCAGTGAAAATAGCATGTGAATTCTGACGGCGTCACGCTTTAACCTGATCAAGGGCGTCACGGCTTAAATCAAAAGGGGACGGCGTCACGTTCAAGGTTCGACGGCGTCAAGCCTTGATAAGCCAGAATGGATTTTTGAAGAGCTAAAGAGGGACGGCGTCAAGAAGGTCATCCGGGAACCCTAGAAGCGGCGAGGTGACGGCGTCACACTCCATAACGTGACGCCGTCAGATCCAAAAATCTATATATAGTTTTCTAATTTTTTGTCATTAGTGGAGAGCTTACTGTGTGGAATTTTGGGAGAAAACCCTAAGACGATTTTAGCTTCTTTTTCAAGGCTTTTTGCCTTGAGATCTTCCATGTTACATTGAAGATAAGTTATCAATTAATCATTCAATATGTCTATGTGTTGTTTGATTTTATCTTATTCTTGTCTTTTGATTAACATGTTAGGCTAAATTTATCTTGTGTTTGCTTAGATCGAATGAAACCTAGCTATTGATTATTGGTGATTAGTGTGTTATTAGTTGTATTGGATGATTGTTTATCTATGTTAGGCTTAAGAAAACTGGCTAACTTCCTATTCGGTAACTTGCTTGAACATCTTAAGAAACATGAACCAAATGCGTACTAAAGGTTTTTATGGTTGTATTTAATGCACAAGCGAATTCTAGTGATCCCATGTTAGGAGCTTCCTAGCCGGCTCGACATAGGAGTGAAGTACGAGCTTGTAGAGTTGGGGAAGTAAGTACGCCACCCCACGAATGGTATTAAGGAATACACCCGTCATCCACGCGACTAATACACACTAATTAACCGGTAAAAGATAGTTAGGGAGTAAGGAAATCTAAGTAAACACATTTCTCTACACATAAGTTTCTCACCAACATTTTATTTTCAGTTATTTATTTTATTTGCATTTGTATGTATTTGGGTTAGTTGACTAGCAACTAATTCCGCCCACTCTTTCAAAACCGAGATTTTACTTGCTTTCATAAAAAATATAAAAACATAAAAAGAATCTTCCTCAACCTTTAGACCTATTAGAGTAGTTTTTCATACCTAACGAACACTATTCCCTGTGGAGAACGATCAATCCCCCGTACTTACCACTACACTATACTACATCGGTCAGGTACACTGCCTGGTGGGGTTGTAAGCCTCTTGAGATCCCTCGAGAGGTAAAACCTGTTGTAAGGTTACAAAACCACGCATCATACTTAAAAGACAACGTGGCTTTTTGGAGTCCTAGATGACTTAGTCATATTGGAACATGACTTCGCTCTTACATTTGGATATCAAGAAGTTGCACCGGACCATAAGATCGTAGGCTTTCACTTGTATCAAGACAAACATCTCTCGACTTAGTATTCACTTGGCGACAATTTTGAGACATTATATATCTTAGTCCTGCCTAGAGGAATTGAGCACTTAGACTTAAGAGCTTTGCCTAATAATGATCTCCGAGCGTTTTAGATCATCGACACCAGGCTCTGCCCATAGACTTTCTGATCCATAGACCATCGTTTTCAACTGTTCGTCCATACCTGACGACACGTTCTTCCCTGATGTTTTCACACCAAGTGTTTTCCCTTCAATAGCCTTTTATCCGATGTGGGGCCATTAATGATCTCTATCCTCAATTCCTCATTGATTGAACTCTATTGGATTCTACTCTTTCCTTTCGGATGATTTCGTCAACAAATTTTCCCTACATGGTCAGGGCACCAACATCGAAACCCTTTACTAATCCCGTTTACACTCTTGCCTGAGTTTGAGAGTCTCCTTACGAAACACGTACATAAGACTGATCTGAGAGGATAAGACACCGCGTACCATACAAACATCGCTTTTATGATATTACTTCAAAACTACGACTGCCAACTCCGTGCCACGAGTTGGATATTCCTTCCCATTCCTTCCAATTACCTTGGAACAAACTTTCTTTACATTAGGAAGCCTTCATTTTTACTTCTTCAACCTTCGTTGACGGCAATCCTTCTTCCATTCAGAGACACAGCTTTGATGATTTTTTTCTTTTCTAGCACATATGATTTTCTCCCCCTCGACATTTGGTCAACAATTCCCTCCCAATAGCCACAACAAATTCACCTAACTACACTGTAATCTATTCCACCAGATTTTCTCCCCATCCATACTATTGAGAATATCATCAATGATTTCTTCATTAACAAAATCTTTTATCCATCTACAAATTTTCTCCTAGCACTCCATTTAATTTCTTCGATCCACGACTCAAGCGACAATATGAAGAAGAAATCGCAAAACATCTTTTCAGTACCAGACGTCGGACGAAAACAGGTGTGTTATAGACGAGGAAGATACGAGATACAACACCCAGTGCTACCCTTACTTTCTCATCTATCGCTTTAAAAGCTCATCCTTTTTCCTTAGATTCTCCATTTTTCTTGTCATGTTGATCTTTCCGATAGCGACTCATATCATAGTTCACCTTTGTGACGAATACATCGACTCTTGTGAGTCCACAGAGACCACAACCTCCACAATTCGACTAAGTGGTGCAGTCTCACGTAAAGCGACCTGAACGACTACACTAGTATCAAGTGCTCGTGCCAAATCTATGCCGTGCCATACTCATACACCATTTCGAGCCAGTAAGTTTAACTTCAGAAGATTTGTTTCATTCTTACGACACTGACAATCTCTATTGCTTATACAAAACCATGGTAGCAACAAATCCTACAAACCATTTTGGATCTCGATGAAGACCGGTTAGATAACGACTGATTCCCCTTTCCTCATGGATACTCGATGTTCTGCAAAGCGTCGTGACTCGACAATAATTCTTTACATACGCCATGGCTACTTCAGCTTGTCTATTCAAGTTTGGGAAACCTCCATCAAAGCCTACCTGCGTAGTCTCATAGACAGAGCTTCTTTCCATGCCGCCTCTACCAATTTTTCTCTGAGTGACACAATTTCCTTGATAGTACCCTCGATTTTCTTCGCTAATCTCGCCAATCCTAGCCGTAGGCACCTATTCATTTGTTTTGAGCAATTCCTGAATTGAGCCAAATCATCGAAGACGTTAAATTCCTCTTTCTCAACAACTTGATACGTAGTCTAATCTCGTGACAGTTCTTGTTTGATGAGTTGCGAGATTTAGCTAAAATCAAGTTGTTACTTAGTTTAAGGTTTCGATGATTTTGCTTGAAGACGGAACGGCTTATTCCATCGAAACTTAGCCACCCGATAGTTACCTTTGACTACCCGCCTCATGACACTCAGAAGTACGGATTTGGATTAAGTCGACATAGGTACAACTTTTAGTAGCAATTACCCTTGTCACATAAGTTGCGACCACGACATTTGAGCCCTAATTTGACTTCTAGGTTCCTTCGCCATGACATTGATCTTCGTTGAGCTCCAAGAACAAGCATTGGTCTTGTTGATTCTAATATAGGTGGCTAGATCGTTTGCACTAGACTGGCAGTTTGTTAGCAGGAATTGGCCATATGAATTTATGTTGGGAATTAAATGTTCTAAAGATTAGTACTGCTGAAAAGAATACTCTAACAGTACTAACTGCTAGTGTATATCTGAAGACTTCTCAAGTTATAACTAACAGTACTAACTGAAGTTAGTACTGCTAGTACAAACAAAGGTACTGCTGATTCCTACTGCTGGATGGATAAGTGTCGCGTATACTACTGCTGGATAGATAAGTACTAAAAGATATTTTGTGTATAAAAGTCAAGTATATACGGTAGATAATATCTTTGATTTGTAGTCAGTCAATCAAGTTGTAAACATAGATACATGTTGTATCATAGCTACTGACACACTCAACATAAGCTAGCAAGTAGTTCGACAAGACTTGACAATATTGTAAAAGATCTTCTTTGGACTATAAAAAGAAGATCTTAGCTTAGAGATACTTACTTGATGCATGAACTTAAAATAACATATCTGTCAAGAACAAAGAACATAACTTATCATAGAAATCATAAGTCATAGAAACATATAGATTCAAGGTTTTTGTAACCCTAGTGATAGTGAAGATCACTCGTATTATTTTCAATAATATTGAATCATTTGGTATTAAACTTTCATTGTTCATTGTTCATTACACAAGCATCACTGTTCCATTTCCATAAATAAATAACCTTCTAAGTGTGGTTAAGTAGATTCCGCATACTTAATCATATTAACTCAAAGTATCACATACACAAGCTACAAAGGACTAACATCCTTAAAGTGTATCGAATCCACTCACAATTGGTATCAGAGCGGGGGGCTCTTGATCTAGGTTTACAAAGTGTTTTTGTCAGAGAAGAAGGAAGAAAAATCCAATTTTGGTTTATTTTTGCAACTTTCTGCAGAACAGTTTTGCAAAGGCTATAGCTCATTCGTTAATCGTTGGATCGGGCTAAAATTTTTGTTGAAGGTTCTTGGCATATCAAGGAAGATTTTCACTGGAATGATCTTCAATCTGAGCTCTAGATTGAAAGATATACATCGTTGAAAAGTGCTGCAGAAACAGTTAAGGTATGGTTGAATTTTTGGTTTTCTTTCAAGGAATACACACACACAGGGGAAGAACACACACACACACACACACACAGATGTTGGATTATGTTCTTAAAGGTTTTAAAGGCTGGTTATTATTTATTATTGGTGAAGAAGTTTATTTGTTACTTATTTGAAGATGAAGTGGAATTTTTCAAGATTGTGTTTTATTATATCTTAAGGTGGGTGTTACACTTTAAAGATAACTTGTTCGTTCATTCAAGTGACTACGAATTGACAAACACTTAAAGGAGTTACATTGTAGTGCTCAGCGTCTCACTGGAGATGAGTTTATTGCCAAGAGATTATGGTCTCTCTATACATGGGTATATGTTCAAAGTCAGTTTTAGTACAAGAAATAAGACACAAGATTGGTTTATTCTACTTCAGCATCGAATTGGTAATGATTAGTTTTCTTCAACATTACATAAAGCCTACAACTTTGAAGAATCATGAAGATGGTTAACACATTGATTTCAGGGGAAGTTTATTCTTATGATGTGTTTAATCATTTAATGTTTATGCACCACTTGAAGGGAAGTGTCTACTGCTTAAATTTCCTATTTGTTGATAACAAAAAGGGGAAGAGATGTGGTGGCATGACATGGATTAAGAAAAAGAAGATTGTTTCATTCATGGTGAGATTTAATTATCTCAATTTCTCTACTTCGTCTAGGGAAGTTCGTACAAGAATGTGTTTGTTTTGTCATCATCAAATAGGGGAAGATTGTTGGGTTTTATAGATTTGATGATACAAAACAAGAAGAATGAAACATAAGGATTGCTGAGAAGATATGGAAAATACACCAAGTAGATTCTACTGCTAGGCATAAAAGATTCTACTGCTAGTGTATTTTATTCTACTGCTAGTGTATTGTTGAAATATGATCAAGTTATAACTAACAATACTAACTTAAGTTAGTACTGCTAGTACAAAGAAGGTACCGCTAGTACAAAGAAGGTACTGCTAGTGCAAAGAATCTACTGCTGATCAGAATGAGTCATACTACTGCTGAATGGATAAGGATGAAAAAGATCTTTTCTGTATAAAAGTCAAATATATACGGTAGATAATATCTTAGATATGTGATCAGTCAACATGTTGTATACACAGAACAAGTTGTATCTTAATGACTGACACACATAACAAGCAAGTAGTTTGATAAAACTTATCCATATTGTAAAGATCTCCTTTGTTCTATAAAAGGGAGATCTTAGCTTAGATACTAAGTATGTTTTATATAGTGTTTGAGTGTGCTTAGAATTTAAACACAGAAGTGTGTCAATATGTAAAACAACAAAAGAGTGTGTGTGTGGGAACATCAGACAAGGGTTTGGGTAGAAACCGTCTGATGTTGTTAGTTTTGTTTAGCCTCAAGGATCTTTGATCCCTGATTAGAGTGTAATCGTGCTATACTTGATCACATATCATTGAGGTTAGTTTAATAACAAAGTGAATTTTGACAAAACCTTGTTGTTATAATATTGATTCTGTCAAATGAATATTCTGCCTTTATTATCATTGTGCTTATCATAGTTTATCATAGATCAAGGTCTAAACAACCAAGAGTCCAAAAACGGTTCAGAAAACTTATATTAAGTTTCACAATTTACGAGCAACCCCTGAACTTTAGAGGTTAACATTTGAGGAACCATAAGTAAATCCTAGCTGGCGATCAACTAGTTATCACCCCATAAGGTGTCAGCTTGATGATTTATTTCGTGTTGTGGAAGAGCCAACTGAAACCCTCGTTAGGGAAGTTGAGCATCTTAGATGAGACAAGATCCTAATTATAAGTTTATTTGAGCTTAGACCATGGACATGAGTTACTTGGGAACGAAAGGACCAGGCGAGACTTAAGTACCCACACTTTTTGGCAGTGGTACTAGCTGAATTTTGAGGACAAAATTCCATTACCGGGAATATACTGTAGCAACCGGCATTTTAGGGCAATATTTGTTTATAAAACTTGAAACTATTTGTGACAACCAGTGATTTTTAGTACTCATTTTGATAATAAAATATACTTATTACTACCAATTATATATTTTCCGAGCTTTTTGGACATCATTTAAATTGAAAACGAGAGATTTTCTCGTGAAATGTGAAAGTAGAGCACAACACGAGTCGGCACGAGTCTGAACCTAATAAAACGTGAAATAATTGATTTTAGATGTTTAGAACAAACATAGACGTATAAATAAATTTCTTAACGGAAAAATGATTCTAAAAATTATGGCGCAAGTTAGAAAAACTCACGGATAATTTTACTAGCCTAAGCGAGCCCGAGAAACGTAACAATTAAAGAATAGCAAAACTGACACTCTTGGTCCCCGCGTTATTTACCCCGCGCCCCCTTGTTTACAAAACTTACATAATCTACCCTAGAGGCTAATAAAACCCTACACACACCTCATTCTAACCCTAAACTAATAACAACACTTTTTCTCTCTCTCTCTCTCTCCCTTAACTCACCGCCGCCGCTACACTACTCGGCCACCACCTCCACCGTCACACCGCCACCTCCACCTTCGAAGCAACACTAAACCCACCCTTATTTCATCCTCCTTATCATAGATTTGTGGTGCACGCGCCGTATAACCACCCAAACGCGCCACCACCACCGCCACTTCTAGTTGTTTTCTTGTTTTGGCAAGTAAGGTAAGATAGATTTATGGGTTTAGGTGATAAACTCACCGATTCACAGCCTTGTGTGAATCGGTGAGGGTCATAACGAAGCGAGAATCGATAAAACTTGTTAAAAAACAAGATAAAACTTGTGGTATCATCGTCTTAGTGTCGCGTTTTCTTGTCTTAGTATGCGTACCGAGAGCTTAAAGGTCTCGTACGACTTAATATGTCTTGGTTCAAGCTTATTTTTAAGCTCACTAGCTTATTTGCTTGTTTGGTTATTTGGTTTTGTTTGTTGGGTCACCTTGGGTCGCGGCTGGAACCGAACCCACTCATGGGTTTCGGTCAATCTTGGTTAGCTAGGACTTGGTTATGTCTTTTGGTTAGAGTCGTGTCCGTTTGGTTTGTCTTGCTCACGGCGTAGAGTCACAGCTGAGACCCCGTGGTCTCGGCGAGGTAAGTAATATTTGGTCTGATTGGTTGTGGTATACTTGTGGTTGATATGACTTAACTATTACTTGGGAGCTCGAGCCATAGGTTAGAATTTGGCCGAGTGGTTGATGTTGATATGGTGACTTGATACTTGAAACTTGAAATACAAATGTGATGTTATGGCTATGAGTGTTAGCCGAGACCTTGTGGTCTTGGTGCGACCTCGGCGTGCCCAAGTTGATTATTATTGGACTTGTTGATACTTGAAACATGTTGATTTGACTCGGCTTATGTGACCAAGGGTTTACTGAGATTTAATTTGGATTCGGGTTATAAGTATTGACCCGAGAAATTGATATGAGATTGTGGCTTGAAACGGAAATAACTTATGACTTGATTTATATTTTTTTCACTTGACATTAACTAACAGGAAGAAATAATAAAGTTTTATCAAGAAATATTAATTGACGAATTATAATTTGTTATTTAATAAGTGATGACAAAAATGGAAATTCAAAGTGTGATTATTATTTTTTGGATAACAATGGGAAACATAAGGGTTATTAGACGTTTCGAGACACATTACCCGTAGGGTACCATATTTAGATTTATTGGATTTCTTGTTGGCTTGTTTATTAGGTTGTTGATTGGTAGTCGGATTATTTGGGATTTTGCAACACCGAACTTGGGAAATATATTCTAACTTGGAATATTATTGCTCTTTAGACATTATGGACCATTGGGCACGAAACGACTATAGTACATTAGACTCATGATTAATTTAATGTATTCGAGCTGTAACGGATAAGAATGGAAATAATTTCTAACGAACAATAATATTTATAACATTTGTTGTCTATACTTATTTGGAAATTAACAAAGTCATTCGACTTGGAAACGTCCTATAAACGAACGAGTCATGGCGAATTTCTATTTTAACATATACAACAAGTATGTTTTATGAAATTAAATGGGATTATAGGAAAATACTGACTACCAATCTATCCATTTTATTTGGTGTGTTTGCTATGTGTAATCACTTTGGGTTATCTCCGTTATCTCTTCTTGACTTCTTGTCTTATTCTTCGTGACGACTTCGTTATTCGTTCTTCTTTTGGCATGTGTACTCTTGAGTCAGTGTCTTCCTACCGTAACACAAACGATGATACCAAACTCTAATAAAAGGCGAAAACATGATTAATTTTGGAAATGGAAATGGTTAACTTTGGAAACCCTTGTGCATTTGATTTATGAAATATATTTTGAGACGAGTCTTTATATTATTTGGTTGTGCCGAGTCCGTTGTGCCGTGATGTTCTAGTTGCCGTCGTAGTATAGTACTCTTGATCTGTTGTATTGTGCATTGCTTGACTAAGGTGAGTTCCCGTAGCCCCACTTTTTAACATGTTACCTTGGGGTGGAAATGGTACTCAATTCTTTTGAATGTTTTCATGCTGTGATCTACGGTTTTCATGATTTTGGACAATATGTGTGTTTTGATTGCAATATGTGCTTTACTGTGTGAATTCAAATTGTGTGACTTGGCTTGAACGTGCGCAACTGTTTAGTGCTGCATTGTTGGTATAATTTTGGGAAGTGGCACCCAGTATATCATTTTTGGAAGTGGCACCCAGTACATCATTTGGGAAGTGGCACCCAGAATATGTGTGGACCAATTATGCGTGTTTGCAGTCTGAGATAGTTTGCGATCTTTACTATATGCTCACATTTGTATACCTTGCTCATTGTTGTCCTACACTTCATTATTCACAGCTTCGTGGTTTAACTTTCAAACCTACGAGCTCACCAACATTATGTTGACGTTTTCTAGTACCATTTTCAGGTGATCATTGTTAAAGTATTTGAGGGCACGTTTATTGGAGTCAGACTATTTAGTACCTTACTACCATGTTTTCAAGTCAATAAGATTTCAACATGGATATACTTTTACTTTCAAAAGTTATACAAGAATTGTTTTGTAATAATGTAAACTATTATTGAAGTTAATGTATGGTGTGAACTATAATGTTATGAAATGTGCCTTCTTCGTTACATCTCATGTTTCCGCCTTTGACGCGGTGTGACATGATGTTTTTAGGCCTTACTTGAGGAAGTTTACTCTAGTCTTTTTTGATGACATCCTCATTTATAGTAGGAGTATAACAGAACTTGTGCAACACTTGGAAACCATTTTGCAAACCATGAGAGAAAACCGACTATATGCAAAAAGGAGTAAGTGTGTGTTTGGCACAAGCCATGTTGAATACTTGGGTCATGTTATCTCAGCTGAGGGAGTGTCCACTGACCCAAGTAAGGTTAAAGCTATGCAAGAATGGCCAATACCTGCAAACATCAAGCAACTCAGAGGTTTTTTGGGTCTCACAGGCTATTATAGGAGGTTTATTAAAAACTTTGCAACCCTGAGCAGGCCTTTTAATAATCTGCTTAAAAAGAATGCTTTCCAGTGGAGTGATGAAGCACAAGGTTCCTTTGAAAGCCTCAAACAAGCTATGGTATCTGCACCTGTTCTTAGTATGCCAAACTCTGATCAACCTTTTATTGTTGAGACTGATGCATCAGGAGTTGGTTTGGGAGCAGTCTTACAACAGAATGGTCATCTAATTGCCTACCTTAGTAAGACTTTTTCTGCTAAACATCAGTCCCTATCCACTTATGAAAAGGAGTTTTTGGCAGTTTTATTGGCACTAGAGAAATGGAGGGGTTATCTCTTGGATAGGCACTTTGTGATTAAAACAGACCATTACGGCCTCAAGTATCTATTGGATCAGAGAATTACCACTCCCACACAAATGAAATGGCTTCCAAAACTTATGGGGTTTGATTATGAGGTGGTTTACAAGAAAGGTAGTGAAAATGGAGCAGCTGATGCACTCTCTAGAGTGAAATTGGAAGGAGAACTTTTGACTATTTCACAATCCAATGTCACCACTGAGTTACTAGGTAAGATAGCCAACAGTTGGGAAGTAGATCTTGCCTTGAAAGAAATTGTGGACAAATTGAAACAAGGAGCAGTTGCTAATAAGCATTATCAGTGGGTACATGATCAATTGCTCAGAAAAGGAAGGTTGGTTGTGGGAAAAGACTCAACTTTAAGAGCAGAATTGTTGAACCATTTCCATGGTGGAGCTATTGGTGGGCATTTAGGGGTCAAAGTTACTACTCAGAAGATGTGTTCACTCTTTTATTGGAAAGGTATGAGGAAGGAAATCAAACAATGGGTTAGGGAGTGTGTGACTTGTCAAAGGTGTAAACCTGACCTAGCTGCTTATCCAGGCCTTTTGCAGCCCTTTCCTATTCCTGATAAGGTATGGTCTAGCATCTCTATGGATTTTATTGAGGGGTTACCCAAGTCACAAGGTAAGTCTGTGATCTTTGTGGTGGTTGATAGACTGAGCAAGTATGCACATTTCATGGCTTTATCTCATCCTTTTACTGCACTGCAAGTAGCCCAAGTGTTCATGGATACAGTGTACAGACTTCATGGTTTCCCTGATACCATAGTGTCTGATAGGGATAAGGTCTTTGTTAGTACATTTTGGAAGGAGCTCTTCAAACTAATGCAAGTTCAATTGACCATGTCTTCTGCCTACCATCCTCAAACTGATGGCCAAACAAATGTGGTGAACAGATGTTTAGAAGGGTACTTGAGGTGTATGACTGGTGAACACCCAAAAGAGTGGGCTAAGTGGTTGCCTCTTGCAGAGTTATGGTACAACTCCAACTACCACACAACCATCAATACAACCCCCTTTGAAATTGTCTATGGTCAGCCACCTCCTATCCATGTCCCTTACCTTGGAGGATTGAGCAAGGTTGAGACAGTTGAAAGATCATTAAGAGCTAGAGAAGCAGCTATACAAGTACTCAAGTTTCATTTGCAAAGGTCTCAAAATAGAATGAAACAACAAGCTGATAAATGGAGAAGTGAAAGGGAGTTTGTAGTTGGAGATTTGGTGTTGTTAAAGCTCCAACCACACAGACAAGTTACTCTGAGGCAAGGCAAACAGAAAAAGTTCTCTCCTAAGTTCTTTGGTCCCTTCAAAGTCCAGGCAAGAATTGGGTCAGTGGCTTATAGGTTGGAACTCCCAGTTCAAGCTCAAATCCACAATGTGTTTCATGTCTCTGAGCTTAAGAAGTTTAAAGGGACAGATACTAATGCAGTCCAAACAGCAGTCTTACCACAATGTGATGCAGATGGAAGGATTAAAGTTCAACCACTAGCAATTTTAGATAGGAAAATGGTCAAACAAAGGAACACAGTTGTGGTATATGGTCTGATCCAGTGGACAAATGGGACAGTTGAGGATGCTACCTGGGAAAAATTGAAAGACATCATCAACAAGTACCCAACCTTTGATTGTACTCCTTGATTTGCAGTTCTTGAGGACAATAACATTTTAAGGGGAGTAGATTGATAAGTCTTGTTTGGTTATTAGTTTAGTGTGACACGTGAGTTGCTCGTGCGTAGCTTTGAGCTAAACACGTGAGGTGCACGTGTTTGTTACCACACAGACTTGTAACCAATTTTGGCGCCAGTTCCCTTTTAAATAATTGTTGAGCTCTCATTGTAACATTTAGCGAATGAAATACATTTCTTCTCTTAATCCTTTCTCTCTCACTTGTTAATAGTTTGTGTAACAAACTCATAACTACTTTCTTGAACTACAATTCGATCTTGATTTTTTATATTCGATAGATCCTGTTTAGTTCTAGCATTACTTCGAGAAATCCTGGTTTTGCACATATCAAAACCTTAGGTTTTACACGATTTATATTGGTTTATTGGTGATATAAGGTTTTACTTTGTGGATTTGTAGCGTTGTCACTGATTCAAGTTTGGAAGAGTGAGTTGTGATCTTTTTTTGTAAATCTAGGTTTTACTCTATTTTCGGTAGGTGATTTGAACAATATTGATCATGGCATCATGTGATCTGTTTCTGATCATTGAGCTTGTAGTTATACATTTTTCCTCGAGTATAGGATGTTAAATGTTTCAACTGAACAAGTGAACTTGATTAATCATTCATGTGTAGTACTTTCTCTTTTTTCCTTTTGAATCACCTAGTTTTTAACTATATTCGTCACAAATTGATTGATTAGTTACCTGAAACTATGCATTTGATCAGCTCTGTGCCGAATTTGTAATTTAGTACTTAGAGAGTTACTATTAAGGATTTAGAAGCAGAGTAGTTGCTTACTTTACGTGGAAGCGAAAACAAATCACATTCTTCATACATTTTAAAGCATGTGAGACGTCTGGTACGTATATCTCTATTACTGCTACTATTGTTTTGTTGTGGCCGACTTAGATGTTAACTAGTCGAATTTTGTGATGCTTAATAGATTCATGGTTCTGTATTTTTGTCTGATAATTCCTTGTAACCTTGGTGAAGCTTTTGACGTTGCTGTTAGAGTTTATGGATAATAATTAATATTCGTATGTCCAGTTTCGAACACGAGACTTCGGGATTGCACACAATACGTAAGAGTCTCAATGGTTTGAATAATTAAATATAGATTTATGATTTATTTATTCATTTCACTAATAAACACTTAACGGTCGTTAGTATTTAACGAGGTTTGGATAACGGTCATTAAATATTAAGTTAAAGGACTAGATTTGAAATAAAGGGATCCTCTTTGGATTCTAAAAGTCGGCCGAAGCCCTCCCCTAGGGTTTATGGGTCGATTTCTTGGAGTAGGGAGCAAGCCAAGTGAAGCCTATAAATACATATCATGTATTCATAATTCACTAGCCCTAATTCCCTAGCTTTCCAACTTCTCTTCTTCTTCCTCTAGTCTTGGCCGATCGACATCTATCCCTAACACCTAGGGTTTGTCGATTTTGCTTGAACACAAGTGTTGGAATTATTTAGTGAATTAGAACCTAGCTTTTTCCATTGAAACGCTAGTATTACGTGTGTACAAGAACGGAGTACAAGCTTCCTTTAGCTTGTTTGTGATTCCCCATTCGACTTGTGTAAAAGTCGATCTACCCAAACCCTTTATTAGGGTTTATCTTGTTCTTGGTGATCACGTTGTTTCTTGTTCTTGCTAGAAACCTAAAGGTACGCATCTATTTAAATTTAGTTAATTAATTATATGTATATAGATCTTGTTATTCCGCTGTGTATGCTTTGATGTTATGTTGTTATGTTTATGTGTTTATAGTTTTTATGATTCACATATTCCAACAGTGGCATCAAGAGCCCGTTTATACATGATAATTAATTACTAAAACATAAAATTGAACCTATGTGAATAGATACATGCAATTGGTGATCTAGGGTTTTGATTTTTTTGTAAACCCTAATCTTTGGGTCGACACCTAATAATTAGATTTAGGGTTTTTTGGTTTTGATAAAATCTTGTAGAAACCCTAGGATTGCATGCAATTTTATGTGTAAATTAATGAGTACCTTAGTGATGTCATTAATTTAGTATGCGTACATGATTGGCTTGATAATATGTGATTATATGATTATAAGTGCAATATGGGGATTCATGACAAAAACATGCATGTTTTGTCATGATAATTGATGTAAAATTGCTACATGTTTTTTTAAAGATAAATATAAAATTAGTGAAGACCCTAATTAAATATATTAATTAATTGGTTATGTGCAATGTGGTATTTAATTAATTAAAACTTACGCGGCCAATGATTGCGTGGTTTTGTAACCTTACAACAGGTTTTACCTCTCGAGGGATCTCAAGAGGCTTACAACCCCACCAGGCAGTGTACCTGACCGATGTAGTATAGTGTAGTGGTAAGTACGGGGGATTGATCGTTCTCCACAGGGAATAGTGTTCGTTAGGTATGAAAGGCTACTCTAATTAGGTCTAAGGGTTGAGGAAGATTCTTTTTTATGTTTTTATAATTTTATGAAAGCAAGTAAAATCTCGGGTTTGAAGGAGTGGGCGGAATTAGTTGCTAGTCAACTAACCCAAAATTACTACGGATGCAAATAAAATAAAATAACAAAAATGAAAATGTGGTGAGAAACTTATGTGTAGAGAAATGTGTTTACTTAGATTTCCTTACTCCCTAACTATCTTTTACCGGTTAATTAGTGTGTATTAGTCGCGTGGATGACGGGTGTATTCCTTAATACCATTCGTGGGGTGGCGTACTTACTTCCCCAACTCTACAAGCTCCTACTTCACTCCTATGTCGAGCCGGCTAGGAAGCTCCTAACATGGGATCACTAGAATTCGCTTGTGCATTAAATACAACCATAAAAACCTTTAGTACGCATTTGGTTCATGTTTCTTAAGACGTTCAAGCAAGTTACCGAATAGGAAGTTAGCCAGTTTTCTTAAGCCTAACATAGATAAACAATCATCCAATACAACTAACAACACACTAACAACCAATAATCAATAGCTAGGTTTCATTAGATCTAAGCAAACACAAGATAAATTTAGCCTAACATGTTAAACAAAAGACAAGAATAAGATAGAATCAAACAACACATAGACATATTGAATGATTAATTGATAACTTATCTTTCAATGAAACATGGAAGATCTCAAGGCAAAAAGCCCTGAAAAAGTAGCTAAAATCGTCTTAGGGTTTTCTCCCAAAATTCCACACACTAAGCTCTCCTTAATGACAAAAAATTAGAAAACTATATATAGATTTTTGGATCTGACGGCGTCACCTTATGGAGTGTGACGCCGTCACCTCGCCGCTTTTAGGGTTCCCGGATGACCTTCTTGACGCCGTCCCTCTTTAGCTCTTCAAAAATCCATTCTGGCTTATCAAGGCTTGACGCCGTCGAACCATGAACGTGACGCCGTCCCCTTATGATTTAAGCCGTGACGCCCTCGATCAAGTTAAAGCGTGACGCCGTCAGAATTCACATGCTATTTTCACTGGCCCGTCATGAGTAAATTTCACATCCAACTTTTCTTGCCAAGGCATGACGCCGTCCAGAGTAAAGTCTGACGCCGTCAAGAGTAACTTTTAGCCGATTTTTGAGACTTTGCCGTTTTCTTCACTTTAATGCTCCAAAAACGTCCAAAATGCCTCCTTTTCCAGATTTCTCCTCAAAAGTACCTAAAATGACAAAAGGAACGATTTAGGGCAATATTTGATCAAATAAATACGATTTAGGGCTTAAATGACCCCTTAAAAGCGGTACACTTTTCGCTTCATCAAATACCCTTACACTTGAGATTTGCTTGTCCTCAAGCAAATGCGCTTTTATTCTAATCAAAATACAAGCTAGGGGTCATTTAATGCTAACATAAAAGTAATTACAACAAATAATCGTTCCACTTCAATCATAATAAGCACGGAGATTACATACTAGCACCTCACAAGTAGTGTTTAGATACTCACATCTCTCAAGTGTCATCAAAATAAATCTCATAAATGAAAACGGAAAATATCTCTCACTACCTGTCATAGCAAATAGATTACCATAGGCTTGGGAAAGGATCGAAAACCTCCTCCACTAGGCGTAAGCACCTAAGATAAACTATCAAAGAGGGCTTTTAAATGGGTTATAACGTTAGGTGTAGGGAAAAGGAAAACACGGTTTTGTTGGATAAAGGATATTTTACTGGTGGCGAGTTAAAAATCTTGATCAATTACATGTACTATACAATGATGCTAAGCCAAGACTAGACTCGATCTTAAGCTAGAAACGAAATAACAAAATAACAAAAACATAAAACAAACATAAAATGAAACGAGATGGTAGTCCGTATGTTTTTTTTTTCTACTTTTCTTTTTCTCATTTTTTTGTATTTTTCTTGATTTTTTTTTTTTTTTTTTTTTTTTTTTTTTTTTTTTTTTTTTTTTTGCATACACTTTTGCCCTACCATCCAAAATAATACATCATAGGGGCATTGCATTCCCCTTACACTTGAATTTTTACATAACTTTACAAATACTAATCTAATGACTCGAATTAAGATAATTGAAAAACTTGGAGTACTTTTAAAATATTTAGCACATATGGGGGTAATAAATGATGTTCTTCCCCATTACTCCATTATACTAGTACTTTACCCATGAGTCCCAATCGTCCCAAAACAATATGTACAAGGATATGACTCGACTTAGCAACCATGTAATCAACTAGATAATTAACTTGGGTTTAAACAAATGTTGTAACAATAATGCACTAAAAATAAGTGCATACAAGGTAGGCTAAGGCGATTTGGGTGTACATTTTAGTGGGTGTAACAAATTCTTCCTTTAAGTAAAATGCTTAAAGGTCGAAACGAAAAGATAGGCTCTGAGGGGTGTACTAGGGGTATCGTGTACTAAAAATGAGTACAACGCAAAGGGTGTGGGAGAATTACTTGACCAATGTAGCCAATGTAATTATAACAAAAACACAGGTGTAAAACAATGGGTTAATCCTAATGCCTCTTATCATGTAGTAAATCTAACTACACGAATGTAGTCTCACTTGTGGCCTTGGAATGGTCCTAACGCAAGTTCTAGAATCTAAGTGCTACCGGTACACACATCATAGCATAAATGCTTTTCCTACCAATTCTAGGGGCGAACCTCACATATTTGGGGGTGGAAAAAAATTTTTAGTGGTACGGTTTTTGTGCTAGTCATATAACTCCTATCCGTGAGACGCTCATTAAGATCAAAGTTTCACTCCTATATGTTGTAAAAAATTTTAAATTTGGCACTAAAATTACCTTAACAAGTATTTCTCTCAGTTTTATTACACATCTACCATCAAACAAACAAAAATCAAGCGCAATTGTATTCTCTAAAATCATACTTTTACCCTCCCCTTACACTTAAGATGAACATTGTCCCCAATGTTCAAATAATAAGATGTAAAAGCAAAAAGTAAAAGAATGAAATCAAATACTCCCCTGATTCGCTCGGTGGATAATGAAATTACACGGTTAAATCTTCCTCCAAAGTAATGTTGAAGCTCCATGACTAATGCATCGCCATAAGCTTGATTCCAAAAACATCTCCTTGTCCAAAATAACCTGTTAAACCTGAGAAAACAAACACGAAAACCTGCATAACATCGGCGGGATAAAATCTATATATAAGGATATAATGCTTGTGGAATGATAATTTTGCAGATTCCTGGAGATTATAAGTTGGAGATTTTAATAAAAACTTTTTATGAAAACAAAACTTTCAAAAATTTCTGGAAATTAAATCTGACGCCGTCAGGTTATAACCCCTGACGCCGTCAGAAATGACCTGACAAAAATTTTCATTTTAAGTTTCCGGAAAATTTCTGGAAAAACCTTTACCTTACTTCCTGGAAATCCTGCAAAACATCATTATGACTCGATACAAGCATTTGACTCAAACAAATACTAATATGTATGCTAATTTATTATTATTACGATTCATGTTAATTTGTGTTCTAATAAACCGATTTAGATTTCCCTTACACTTAACTTTTGCAAAATACCTTTATATGTAGTTAAGACGAAGTTAAAAACAACATAAAGCATTTTCACAAATTAGTTTTTAACATGAATCAATAATAATAGAAATTAAACACACATACGGAAACAAATAAAATCAAACAAACAAACAAATAAACACACAAAGCAAATAAAACAAATAAAGCTTGGGTTGCCTCCCAAGAAGCGCTTTTCTTTATTAACGAGTCTTGTAGCTAGACTCAAAGTCACGTACATTACGTGACTCCGTTTTGCATAAAGAATATGGTTTTAAAGCTTTGTATCACTCTTTCATCCCACTTGTATTCCGGACCTAAGGCCAAACACATCGAATACTTAACTCTAGCCCTTCCTTGGTTATTGTTATCAACCTCGAGTGCTGGGATATTATCGACATCCAAGCCCTTAATGCCCTTAAATTTTGGTTCAAACTTAGAGAAACGAGACACATTATGGGGCATCAGGTACTTGATGCATCCTATTTCGCTGGAGAATGTCACACTACCTTCATTCTTATCATAAATTGCTTGGGACGTTCTTATGAAGGGTTCTCCTAAAACTATCTCGCCTAAATACGGATCTATAATCCCCCTTATATCTTCTAGGATCACAAAATCACATTGGTAAACGAAATCTCCGATAAAGACGTGTAAACCACTTGCTAGACCTACAAAATTGCACATCTGATTGGGGTCATACGGGTCTTGTCTAGGGTTCAGCTCATTGCTCATGATCCAGTTATAGTAAAGCCTAGACATGAAATTCATTGGTGCCTTGAGATCAATATAGGTATGCTCCCTAAACATGTGACCAATCATGCATGGAACCTTCACATTAAAATAACCCCCCTTTCTAATCCATGGGTACTTACGATTTTTAGCGGGCAAGGACATTTAAAGATAAACTTATGGTGACTTAATCCTTCTAGAATTGGTGAGGAATTGTGAACTAACATTAAGTCATCTCTAAGCTCAATCTCACTGCTCGTGCTAAGGCGGGCGAGTCTCTTCTCTCTGTCAATTAACTCATTAAGCTCATTGAATGCCTTAATCTCCCTATCCATAGTGACGAACCAATTACGAACAAACACACAAAGAAAGTAGATAGACTAAAGAAAACCTAGAAAAATAAAATAAAAATCTCACTAGAAAGGAATCTAGTGAGTAGACCTAATAGAAATAAAAATTCAACCTAAACAATAACTATTCCCCGGCAGCGGCGCCAAAAACTTGATTGCGTGGTTTTGTAACCTTACAACAGGTTTTACCTCTCGAGGGATCTCAAGAGGCTTACAACCCCACCAGGCAGTGTACCTGACCGATGTAGTATAGTGTAGTGGTAAGTACGGGGGATTGATCGTTCTCCACAGGGAATAGTGTTCGTTAGGTATGAAAGGCTACTCTAATTAGGTCTAAGGGTTGAGGAAGATTCTTTTTTATGTTTTTATAATTTTATGAAAGCAAGTAAAATCTCGGGTTTGAAGGAGTGGGCGGAATTAGTTGCTAGTCAACTAACCCAAAATTACTACGGATGCAAATAAAATAAAATAACAAAAATGAAAATGTGGTGAGAAACTTATGTGTAGAGAAATGTGTTTACTTAGATTTCCTTACTTCCTAACTATCTTTTACCGGTTAATTAGTGTGTATTAGTCGCGTGGATGACGGGTGTATTCCTTAATACCATTCGTGGGGTGGCGTACTTACTTCCCCAACTCTACAAGCTCCTACTTCACTCCTATGTCGAGCCGGCTAGGAAGCTCCTAACATGGGATCACTAGAATTCGCTTGTGCATTAAATACAACCATAAAAACCTTTAGTACGCATTTGGTTCATGTTTCTTAAGACGTTCAAGCAAGTTACCGAATAGGAAGTTAGCCAGTTTTCTTAAGCCTAACATAGATAAACAATCATCCAATACAACTAACAACACACTAACAACCAATAATCAATAGCTAGGTTTCATTAGATCTAAGCAAACACAAGATAAATTTAGCCTAACATGTTAAACAAAAGACAAGAATAAGATAGAATCAAACAACACATAGACATATTGAATGATTAATTGATAACTTATCTTTCAATGAAACATGGAAGATCTCAAGGCAAAAAGCCCTGAAAAAGTAGCTAAAATCGTCTTAGGGTTTTCTCCCAAAATTCCACACACTAAGCTCTCCTTAATGACAAAAAATTAGAAAACTATATATAGATTTTTGGATCTGACGGCGTCACCTTATGGAGTGTGACGCCGTCACCTCGCCGCTTTTAGGGTTCCCGGATGACCTTCTTGACGCCGTCCCTCTTTAGCTCTTCAAAAATCCATTCTGGCTTATCAAGGCTTGACGCCGTCGAACCATGAACGTGACGCCGTCCCCTTATGATTTAAGCCGTGATGCCCTCGATCAAGTTAAAGCGTGACGCCGTCAGAATTCACATGCTATTTTCACTGGCCCGTCATGAGTAAATTTCACATCCAACTTTTCTTGCCAAGGCATGACGCCGTCCAGAGTAAAGTCTGACGCCGTCAAGAGTAACTTTTAGCCGATTTTTGAGACTTTGCCGTTTTCTTCACTTTAATGCTCCAAAAACGTCCAAAATGCCTCCTTTTCCAGATTCTCTTCAAAAGTACCTAAAATGACAAAAGGAACGATTTAGGGCAATATTTGATCAAATAAATACGATTTAGGGCTTAAATGACCCCTTAAAAGCGGTACACTTTTCGCTTCATCAGCCAAGTTATTTGGCGTCTGTGGACCATTGGGCACAATGAGCTCGAAAACCAATGGGAGTTTTATTAATTACATACATTAACAATTCACATAGAAATTATTAATAGGATTTATCAAAAAGTTTGCATGTGGCTATATGATATTGTTAATGATCATATATGTGTTATTAAGTGTTTGTTTATTTTTTTAATTACTTGATCTTTGTGTTTTAATTATGATGGATTGTAAACATCAAAGAGGGTAATTTTTTGAATAAAAAAAAATAAATGAACCTAATAACTATGAAACCTTTGTGGTAAATTATTTATTGCCAAGTCTTATGTGCTGATAGTGGTTCGCTTCGCACGGTAATTTGCTCCCAGGCGAGACTATCAATTAATAATTTACTACATAATTATTTTAAGCAAGAAAATCATAAGTGTTTAATTAATTGATGCGACTGTACAAAAGTGGTCGAAGCGGCGGACCTAATATTGACAAACAATAAAGTGGGTATAAGGATGGTTTCGCAATAAATTGTGGCCTTAAAGAGACTCCATTCTGTCTCTCCGCTCGCCTGTGCGTCAATATTAGACTTACCAAGTACACCATGAAAAAGTACGAAGTATCTTAAGGCAATGTTATAAGTTTCTCAACGCCATTAATTAAAACTTTGATGATTTGAGCTTATTAATGTAACGAATGAGTAAACTGGTTTTGAAAAGTATATGATACAAAGATGAATGCATGACATCTTTGTACATATTTTAATTACACACATCAAAAATTTAATACCCTTAAATTTAAGTTATATGCCATCCAACTGAAAAGGAAACACTTAAGGTTTCATTCTACATCACTAGCAGCCAAAGCTGAATGTGATGTTCAAAGGGTGGTTGTCTAAGGGTATATTGAGTACTTTCATTGCTAGCAGCCAAAGCTGATGTGATGAAACGACGTCAATTTACAGTTTCCTAAGTTGGTTGACTTAATTGAGCACTTTCATTACTAGCAGCCAAAGCTGATGTAATGGAACGGCGTTAAGGCATAAATATGGGGATGAAACATGCTTACATTTGCAACTGAAGTTGGCAAAATATGTAAGTCCCCGGTTTCTAGGAATTGCAATTGGATATTGGCAATTGGGATTGTCCCGTACCTTATTGAGTACTTTCATTGCTAGCAGCCAAAGCTGATGTAATGAAACGGCGTCAATTTGGATCCTAGTTTTCAGTGAAAATTAAATGGTTATTTTACCATGGGTGTTTAATTTTCTTGAAAAGTTTATTATCGAAAGTACTAACTTTTGAACTTTTTCTATAGAAATGGCCCAACCCGACAACACAAACATGAATAACATGAGTTCTGCTTTCAAAGCTATGATTGAAAGAGAAAAGTTGACTGGGACTAATAATTTCAATGATTGGTATCGTTCTTTGAGGATTACTCTCAGAATTGCCAAAAGATTTGAATATCTTAGTAAGTATCTTCCTGCAGCTCCTGCTGGTACTGCCTCCACTGCTGAGCATGAGGAGTACAACACTGAGTATGAGAAGCACAATGATGTGGCTTGTCTCATGTTATCTGGAATGGACACTCAATTTCAAAAGCAATTTAAGAATTATGGTCCTATGAACATGATAAATGAGCTCATACGCATGTTCGAAAAACCACTAATGGCAGAGTTATATGATCTGTTAGATTCTCTGGCCAAGTGTAAGCAGGATGCTGGTACACCTGTGAGTGTCCATGTATTGGAGATGAAAGGATATCTTGACCGATTGGATACACTCGGATGCGGGTACGTGCAAGATGTGAAAGTTGGCCTCATCAATCGATCCCTCAATCAAGAATTGTATGGTGAGTTTGTGTGCAACTTTAATATGCATTGCATGGGGAAGACGATAAGTGATCTGCATGCAATGCTTATCGACTTTGAGAAGGGACTCTCAAAGAAGGCACCTACACCTGCTGTTATGGAAATAAAGAGTGGTAGGGTTACTAAGCCCAACAAACCGCAACATGTGAACAAGAAGGGCAAAGGCAAAGCTTACAAAGGAAAACAGGTCGTGATCCATCAGCAGAAGCCTAAGAAGCAGAATCCTCCTGTGAAGAAGGATTATCCTAAGAAGGATACGGCTGCTTGTCACCACTGCAACACTCCTGGACATTGGAAGAGGGATTGTCCATTGCTGCTTGAGGAGTGTCGCAAGAATAAAAATGCCAAGGGCGCGAGCACTTCAGGTATTTTTATGGTTGAATTATTTTCCTTTCCTCGTAAGCAAAATGCCTGGATATATGATACAGGATGTGGTACTCACATTTGTAATACATCGCAGGGGTTTAGAGGAGCGAAGAAACTGAACTATGGAGAATGCTACTTGTACGTGGGCAATGGCATACGTGCAGCAGTTGAAGCCATAGGGACTTTTGACTTAGTTTTACCTTCGGGTTTAATTTTAGTATTGAACAATTGTCATTTTGCACTGTCTATTGTTAGAGGTGTTGTTTCAGTTTCTTTATTGTTGGATAATGGATTTGAACACGCATTTAATAATAATGGAATTTCTGTTTCTTTAAATTCTGTTTTTTACTTTAATGCAATTCCATTAAATGGTGTGTTTGAAATAGACATGGAAAATCATGTATCCAATGGAAATAATTCTATGTATAGCATTGGCAATAAGAGAATCAAGTCTAACTTGGATTCGTCTTATCTTTGGCACTGTCGTCTTGCCCATATAGGTAAGAAACGCATGGAAAAGCTGCAACACGATGGGCTTTTGAATAATATCAATGATGATTCAGTTGATAAATGCGAATCTTGCATATCGGGTAAGATGACAAGGAAATCCTTTTCAAATCAAGTGGAAAGGGCTGAGGATCTACTTGGATTGATACACACTGACGTGTGTGGTCCACTTAGACATGTGTCAAAGTGCGGTGCTACCTACTTCCTAACCTTCACGGATGACTATAGTCGTTATGGTTATGTTTATTTACTTAAACATAAACATGAAGTCTTTGAGACATTCAAGGTTTTTAAAAGTGAAGTAGAATTACAACTCGGTAAGAAGATTAAGGCTCTTTGATCCGATCGTGGTGGTGAGTATTTAAGCCAAGAGTTTAAGGATTATCTAGCTGAGTGTGGCATTGTCCAACAACTCACATCTCCTTATACTCCACAGCAAAATGGAGTATCTGAAAGGAGAAATCGTACATTGTTAGATATGGTACGATCTATGTTTAATCTGACAACTCTTCCCTTATCCTTTTAGGATTATGCCCTAGAAACAACTGTTCACGTGTTGAATAGGATTCCAACTAAGAAGGTTGATAAGACTCCATATGAATTATGGAGTGGAAAGGCTGCAAATTTGTCTTACTTAAAGGTCTGGGGTTGTGAGGCGTTTGTTAAATGTGACTCACCTGATAAACTCCAACAAAGATCTGTTAAGTGTATCTTCGTAGGATACCCTAAGGAAACTAAGGGTTACTACTTTTACTTCCCACCAGATAATAAAGTCATCGTGGCTAGGTATGGCGAATTTCTTGAGGATAATCTGATATCTCAAGAATTCAGTGGGAGAGTGTACGATCTAGAGAATGATCAAGAAGATACGTCACCTTCTGACAGCACTAGCACACTTCCTGTGGAACTTGAAAGTTTAGGTCATCCACCTGAAGTTGAAGTGGTACCCATTCGCAGATCTAAAAGATCTGCAAAAGCTCTTGAACGTCTATGTTTAAACGTAGAGTGTGAGGAAACTATACTAGGGGATCTAGATGAACCTGTAGGATATTCACTAACACATAAACACAAGATTGGAGCTTGTTATGGATCGAACTAGTTGAGAAGTTAGAGAGAGAAAGGTGGGAACTTAGAGAGAGAAATGTATGTGTATTAGATTAGATAAAATGAGAATTTCCACCCTTTCCCTTGTGTAGGAAAGGGTATTTATAGTTCTTACATAATATGCCCCTAGCGGGCTGTGGAGCGAGCTGACAGTGGGTAAAGACCTGACCCACTCCACAATACTAATAATAATAACTAAGCTACTACTAATATTACTAGTTATCCTACGAGCTATGATGTGCTAATAAGTGCTTGGGGTGACCGAGTCTTCAACTGAATATTCATATTCCTAACAATCTCCCCCTAAGGGAGGTCACCCCTGAAGTAATATTCTGAATTTTTGCACTTCATCCATGGCTCTTGACTTCATAGCTCGTTAAACAATGATTCTTCACAATCCTTGATCATTGTGCAGCAGCAAATCTTCAGATGACTTTTTCTTCTGTCTTGGATGATCTTTGTTGATTCCTTGGAGTTATCATCCACCATGTGTTTCCATGTCATCTTTCAGTGGTATGTTTCAATGTGATGTGGTACTCTTTGAACCGACATGCTCACTCTATTCTGGGTCATGACTTTCAGCATCAGAGTTAGCAGAAGCTGTGTTGAAGGTCATTTAGGTTGTCATGACTTCTTTGATTGTAATGATGATGGTGTAGTGCGAGCATGTGGTGGTGGATTGGCATCTTTTCAGCAACCAGCTACAGCCGCAACCAGCTACAGCATCCAACAGCTACAACCGCCAGAAGTTCCTGCATACGACAGTTAGCAACAAATCGACCGGTACTTACAGGTTTGGACTTCGAGATTGTTGACAGCATAGTGTGAAAACTCTCTCTGATCCTTACCAAGACCGTTCCTAAATCGAAAACCCGCAGAGGGCTTTTTAAGATTTTACCGTAGTAAATCAACGATTAGGTGAGTCGCTGGAGATCACTCCACGACTGTAGACCGCTTGAAACCGCCGTGACCACTAAGCGTAATCCATAAAGAATTACCGAAGTGACCTGCTTTCAGGGCTGTTTGATGTTGACCCTGGCAGGAATTTCCATTCAATCATTGAGAATTACATTTGTAACTTCTCTCATAAATGTTCTGGCAGATTGCTAAGATCTGCGTAGGACTCATAGTTTACAACTGGTGTCCTTAATGTTGAACAAGCAGTGTAGAAATAGTTTGTGTCCCTAAGAGATCTTTTTATGCATCTCGTGGCTCTAGACTCTATAGTGCGTTTTGATTTAGTGAGCGGAGGCTGGAGAGGACTGCCACCTTTTCAATATCATCTAACTCGGAGTGAGAGAGACGATAGGAATGTATTGAACTCCGTGACAATTGAAACAAGAATCCTTTGAGGGACCTTGAGTGGCTAGGGAGGGTTGTGCAGCGTATCACTGGGTCCATGATACTTTGTCTTCAATGTCAGCAATCAACTAAGTGATTCTGACAGCATATGTATTGACCCGGTTTCTGCCTAAAGTGTAAGGAGGGCTTCTTTCTTTTCACCCTTTATCTTTACATTTCTTTTTCATTCTTCAACCCCTTCAGTGCTTACCGAGACTTCATTACTAGTACCTTGTTGGGTTTGTTCCAGTACTAGCTCCATCTCAGTCGGCACTCTTCCCTTAATCACACTTTTCTCCTTTTTAATCATACCTAAGGACTTCTACACTAACTAGTGGATTGTCCCTGGGTAGATCCCTCCGGCTCTGGCGGGATCGTGGGAACTTGTACCTAACCTTACCATCCTTATAGCTCCAATGCATTAAATAAAATGGTCGGTCTTTGGTGTTCTTCCACAATTGCCATAAACCAAATCTTTGAAAAATCTCTCAAAGTGTTCATGATTCTGAAACACATTTTTGCTAACACTTGAGAGTTTTATATTTTTCAAATGCTCCCCCTCAACATGTGCTCGAGTGATTGTTTTATAAATTTGCACATGATAGGTAGAGCTTGTACTTTTTGAATTGATCCACTTTTCGTGAACATGACCGATTCGAGACACGTTTACATCACTAGTTAGACTAGCTTGAAATTATTACCCGGCCTGGTCAATATCCATAGAAATTTTCTCGAAAGGGTACACTCTACTCAGATACATTTTTTTCGAGACACGCTTACATCACTGGTTAGACCAGCTTGAAATTATTACCCGGCCAAGACGTATCCTTTCGATTGATGACAGTTCAAGTTTCGTCAATTCATTTGTCAAGACTGAGTCACGATCTCATGAGGTGCCAAATCCTTTGCTCCCCCTTAATCAATGCATGGGAGAGCATACTACCACATCGAAAACATTTTGCTCCCCCTCAATATGTGCATTGTTATACAAAATGGTTTAGCACATATGGGAGAGCTTACATATATGTCCAAAACATCACATTTTATCATATTTCATATTTAAATCACATTCTCTCCCCCGATCAAAAATTTCAAACCCTTTGAGATTTGTGATCCCAATTGATTTAAATTAGTTAGAAAATTCTGGGAGAAAATGTGTCCGATTAAATGTTTTCTGATAATTGAGCAAAGAAGACTTCTCTTCTTATGTACGAAATGACGCACTGAAACGTACATCAGATCGAAGAAACATGGATATAAAGTAATCCATGCCCAGGTGAACATCACCCAGTTGGAGGAACAGCTGTCATTTTGGCGACAAGCTTTCCCCAAAGTATAGCGCGGGTTGCTATCTGAAGTAATAGCAAGCCATAAAGACATGTTTTAACTGATTAGTATAACTTCTACTCGAGCTTCATTTAAAGATCCGTGTCATTATTGAATGACATTTCTAGATCCGTAAATGTTATCGATAAACAGAAGACATGCCTAGGTAGGACTATTTTTGGTATTTTTTGATTTTTCGATTTTTATGGTTTTTATAGGTTTTATATTTTTCTATTTTCTTTTTTGTTTTAAAATATATACAACTTTGTATGAGGATATAGGAAGTCCAACCATTACTCCTCCCTTTCTTCTTGAAAACACTTGAGGATTTCAGGTGTCATGCTCTTCATTCCAACGCGTGGGAGAATAAACTGAAACCTTTCTCTTGGGAGAGCCTTGGTGAAGATGTCAGCTAACTGAAACTCTGTCCTCACGAAGTATAGGTCTACAATTCCTTTTTCCACCTGTTCCCTGATGAAGTGATGCCTGATGTCGATGTGTTTTGACCTGGAGTACTGAACATTGTTACAACAAAGAGCAATGGCGCTTTTGTTGTCACAATATAGGGGAATTTTGTTGTATGAGAATCCATAGTCTGAAAGTTGTGATCGCATCCAAAGGATTTGTGCACAGCAAGCAGACATGGCAATGTACTCAGCTTCAGTAGATGATATGGAAGTACTCATCTGCTTCTTAGAAGACTAACTAACCAACTTTTCCCCTAAAAACTGAGCTCCTCCTGAAGTACTACGACGAGTGTCTTGACATCCCGCATGATTAGCATCAGCATAAGCCGTTAACTCCATTGCTGTGTCCTTAGGATACCAGAGACCCATATGAACTGTGCCTTGAAGATATCGGAAGATCCTTTTCACCGCTTCAACATGCTTTTTGGTTGGCTTGGATTGATACCGAGCACACATACACACAGCAAACAGAAGATCTGGTCTACTAGCAGTGATGTACATCAAAGATCCAATCATGCTTCGATACTTTGTTTTATCCACTGGAATCCCTGAAGGATCTTCATCTAGCTTTGTTCTATTAACCATGGGAGTGTCAACAGGCTCACTTGAATCAAATCCAAACTTTTTCAAGATCTCATTGGCGTATTTGGATTGATTAATGAATATGCCTCTGGGACTTTGAGAAACTTGTAATCCTAAGAAGAATGACATTTGTCCCATCATGGACATTTGGAACTTGGAATGCATCTCCTTTGAAAATCTATCAAATTCACTAGGATCTGTTGAAGCAAAGATGATATCATCTACATAAATCTGAACAAGTAGTAGATGTTTTCTTGACTTCCTGGTGAATAGTGTGGGATCAACAACACCCTTGGAGAACCCGTTCACTAGAAGGAACTTGGACAATGTATCGTACCATGCCCTTGGCGCCTGCTTCAACCTATAAAGAGCCTTCTTCAAGCGGTAAACATGAGTAGGATGTTCAGCATCCACGAATCCTTCGGGTTGGCTCATATAAACTTCTTCCTTTAAGTCACCATTCAAGAAGGCCGTTTTGACATCCATCTGGTAGACTATCATATTCCGACTAGCAGCATTTGCAAGGAAGATTCTTATGGCTTCAATTCTAGCAACCGGAGCAAACGATTCTTCAAAATCAATGCCCTCTTCTTGTCTGAATCCTTTTGCAACTAGCCGTGCCTTGTTCTTTAACACATCACCATGCTCATCAAGTTTCACTTTGAAGATCCACTTTAAAGCAATGATCATTGCAAGCTCTGGAGGAGGCACTAATTCCCATACTTCAAGTCGATCAAATTCATGAATTTCATCCTGCATAGCCTGGAACCAGCAATCTTTAGTCATTGCTTCTTTGGAATCTTTTGGTTCGACTTTGGACAGTATGGAATTGAAGAAGCACCATAGTGCATCAGTGGCTAGTTGATTACGTGTAGATACTGGACGTGAGGGATTGCCAATGATGTTGTCGATTGGATGATCGCTGGTCCATTTTCTGAGATGGTCGTGAGGTTGAGGGTTTTGAACTGATGTAGCCGTGCTGTGTTCTTCAAGAGAGGATGTGTCTGATGAAGGTTCAGGAGCAAATATGTTTTCAAAAGGAACCTCATCAATAGGAGCAAAAGGATTAACTTCCAAAGAATGGTTATCTGCAGATTCTTGTAGTACTGGAGAGGATTGAGTATTTGATGATGAAGGCAATTGATTGGCAGCTGGGGCATTGAGACTGACTGATACTGAAGCTGTTGGGCCTTCTGTGCCTTGCCGAGCTTGAGCCTCAGCCATAGGAAGTACAGCTGGTGCACTTGGGATGGTTCCATTCGTTGGCTCAAAGTATTCATCAAACATAGGATCAAATAACTTCTTCAACTCCTCACATGTAGGTGGTACATAAGAATCCGCAGGAGTGGAATTCTGTACAAGTCCTGAACTAATGGGTCCATGTGTCAAAAGTTTAAGATCGGGTCCAGAACTAATTTGTCCTGAAGCAGGTTGCTCACTCAGCTCGTCGAACGTGACATGAATGGTTTCCATGATTTTACGGGTTCTCTTATTATAGATTCTGTACCCTTTACTGTCTGGTGCGTATCCAACAAAAAATACCTACGTCTGCTTTAGCCCTTAACTTTCCCAAGTCTTGACTATCATTAGTCGGATAGCAAAGTGCGCCAAACACACGGAGAAAGGAAAGATCTGGTTTCTTGTTATGAATTAACTCGAAGAGAGTCTTTTCATGAACATGATGAATTAGAGATCGGTTTTGGGTGTAACATGTTGTTGCAATAGCCTCTGCCCAGAGAAACATCGGTGCCTTTGAAAATATAAGCATGGTTCTTGCAGCTTCCACCAGAGTACGGTTCCTTCGTTCGACAAATCCGTTCTGTTGAGGAGTGCGAGGGATACTTTTCTGATGCGTGATGCCAATACTTTCATAGAAATTACGGAGTTGTTGGTTAACAAACTCAGTACCATTATCAGTGCGGATGATTCTGACAGTTTTATCGAGCCTTACTTGCAGCTGTTTTATTAGTTTAATGATAACCTCTGGAGTTTCATCCTTGGTTCTCAAAAACTTTACCCATGTGAACCGAGAATAATCATCTACTATCACCAGAACATATTTCTTTCCATTTATGGTTTGTATTCTCATTGGACCGCACAAGTCCATGTGGAGGGTATGAAGAACTTCCAAGTTGGTGTTAATGGTTTTAGGCTTGTGGGTTTGTTTCTTGCTTTTGCCCAGTTGACATGCAGAGCAGAGATGATCTTTCTCATATTTTAGTCTGGGCATCCCTCTAACAAGATCTTTACGGGAAAGATTATTTATGGTACCGAAGTTCAAGTGGTTCAAACGACGATGCCACAGCCATGATTTGGTTTTAGAGGCTTTTGAAATCAAGCATATGGGAGAGGACTTCAACATTTCTTCAATCGATATGGTGTATAGATTGGTGCCCCGACTGCCCTTGAGGAGATCTATACCATCCAATTCTCTGACGAAACATGTATGTTTTCTGAAAGCCACTTCCAGATCTGAATCACAAAATTGACCCACAGAAAACAGATTGTGCCCTAATCCTTCCACATAATATACCCTTGAGATTACACTGTCATCGAACACATAATCTCCATAACCCATAATCGCACCAAAGTGGTCGTTCCCGAATCTAACTGTCCCGATAAACTTTTTCATGAAGTTCTTGAGCCGTGAGCGATCCCCAGTCATATGTTTAGAGCAGCCTGAGTCCAAATACCAAAGGACGATTTGTACGACCTGCATTTGAAGACAGACAACGATGGATAACTGAAATATGTGGATCCCCACGTGCAGTTGGGGTCCGTTTAGTTAGCACACACAAATTCAGGAGCAACAGAAGTATAAATCACTGAGGTTACTATAGTGGAATCTACCCTAGGTTCAGCAGATGACTTATGATGAAGGCATTGTGTTCCTAAGGGCAAAATTCGACCTGTTGGTCTCCATTCCTTAACTTTTACATTCTTATGTTTATTCACCTTAGGTAATGGATGTTTATTTCCTAAAGCAAATTTCTTTCCAGTGGGTCTCCATTGATACCCAACATTTGCAAAAGTTTTTCCTGTTGCCTTCCAAACTTTCTTACTTCTTTCAGTTTTTCTAACATAATTAACATGGGGTGGTGCATGAGACATCAGAAATGACACAACACATTCATCATGATTAGCAGAAATTAAGCATTTGTCACATGTTTTACAGACCGCATTAGAATTCGAATTAATTACAGTACTTTTAATACTAGAATCAACACGATTCAATCTAGTCTTTGCAAACTTATTGTTCCTAGGTTGGGCTTCTACACTCTTCTTGTGATCACACTTAGCTAGCGCAGTCCTATCATTCCTTGTATTGCCTTTAGGCTTTGACCCGCTAGCTTGGGTGTCACTTTTCACTCCTGTAGAAGTAACGATGGGAACATTAGTTTGTTTCACTAACACATGTTTTCCTGATTTTGATGTGCTGGGTTCTGATGTTGTACATGGTAAATCAAAGGCTACATGTTTGTTCTTAACAGTGGATGATGATGCAACAAATCTATCTCTATGGCTGTTAAACTTAGGGACTGAGCCTATGGCATATTCTAATTTTTCGTGAATCCTTTTCGTGAGTTTGCTGGCATAAACAACTGCCCTATCAAGTGGATTTTCAGTTCTATCCTCTTCAACTATCTCACGAAGTGTGTCAAGGCCCTCTCTAAGATGATCGAGATATGTTTGATGGGCAAAGCTATTATTTCTAAGGTTAAATGGAATACGCCCAACATCAACATCATACTTTTTACTTGCAGTAGCCTTTGGTGCATCACAATTACAAGTGGTGCATGGCATTTTACCTTTCACCTGAGCCTTAAGATTCTCAATTTCATTTGTCAAAGAGGTTATTTGATCATTGTGATTGCTTCTTGTAACTTTAATAGAATCATATAACTCTTTGTAATGTTGTTTGATTTTATAATTTTCTTCTCGAAAACACTTATTTTCATGATGTAACTTATTTATGGTGTTTTGATATTGAAAATACTGAGAATCTAAAGGCGGAGGTTTATTGGAGCCATACTCATCACACTTGTTGGATTTCAATTGGGCAATTTGGGCCCTCAGCAGTCGAATCGTGTTCGTGTGAGCTTGAATTTTCTCATCTCGTTTGCTTAATTCAAAATAAGTATCAAATTCAGGAGCATCCAAGGATGTCTTGTCATTTGATATTTTGTGTTTTTCATTTAAATGTTGATGTTTCATTTGCAAATTTAGATAATCAACTTCTAGTTTTGAAAAACGTTTAACCATATTATCATGGTCATCATTTTGAATTTTTTCAAGCAATTTTAAATTCTCCCCCTCAAGCTCAACAACACGATTCTGGGTGACATTTAACGCAATAGCATACTCATGAAATTGACAAGCAGACAATGCAGAATCAGTAGCAGTGTAAAATACATCTTGTGCAATACATTTAGCAATCAAGTTGTCATTAGTGATGAGTATGTTTTTTCTGTCAATCTCACGACTCTTAAGTTCTATTGCATATTCATTCACCTCATTTTTCATGTCTTTAAACACTACTTTCATTTCTTTTATTTCTGTGTTGAGGGCAGTTTGCAACCCTTCAAAATGTTCTGTAAGTAGTTTAAAGAATGGCATGACCTCAGTTAAGTAACACCTTTTTGCATGTTCAAAACACCTTTCCCCCTCAGTAATTCCGGTTGGTGTGATTCTCTTCTTACATGTTTTATCGAAATCAGCAAACAGTTGCCAAAGCACATATAAGCTAATTAAGGTTTTGCATTCAGTGGGAAGAGACAAAGGCACCAAATTCCTAGGTGTATTGGGAGGATACACCGTTATGGACGCAACTTTTCTAATGAGAGGGGTGTTGGCCTTAAGTTTTTCTTCCTTAAGTTTTTCATTATCTTGTTTCCAGAATATCTGTTCAGGTGTTAATTTCTTTTGAGGAGCAAACACAGTCAAACGATTTTCCTCACTATAGTCATGGGGCTTGACTATTATTCATCTGGCTATGCACTCGGGATCCCTCATTTTCTCACTCATTCTTTCCCTTGTTCTCTCACTTATCTCATCCTCCTCTTTAGTGTAGATATGCTCAGGCGGGTCATGATTAGGCATAAGCATCACATTACCATCATATAGGGCAGGTTGAGCTACTTTCATGTCCCTAAGGATGGTTGACTTGGGTTCACCTATCATGATTTTACTATGCTTATCACTCAACTTTCTGTTCTTATGAATCATTTGAGCAGTTTGTATGGTTTAATCTTGTGTGTACAACTTATCTTCAAGCTTATTTTTTAACGTCTTGAGTCTAGAGAAATCATTTAAAAGTGTTGTTTCTTTTTCTTTGAATTCTAGCTTAAGTGTAGTTATACATTTTTGTGCTTCCTGTTTCTGTTTGACAGACTGTTCTAGCTGATTTTTCAAAGAATTCAACTCTTGTTTTAATGTTTCTTCTCTTACTCTAGACTCTTTAATAAGTGTACTCATTTGACCTTCTAATTTCTGCTCACGTTCATTAAGTTCAAACTTAGCACGCTGTTCATACATGGCCACTTGTTCTTTATAAATGTTTAGTCTAGTGATCACGTTATTATCAGGTACAGGCAAGTTGTTCACAAGGCACTCATATGCATTATCTATGTTACATGCATTATCTAAGGCACACACATTACTTATAACACAAGCATAATTATTAACAGAAGATTCACCATTTGGTACATCAGGCGAGTTGTTGTGATTCAAATAGTGTTCATATGAAATAATATTGCTATTTTCCATGTCAACATTATTTGAATCAGCAGCATCTGCCTGTTGTACTTCGTTGGGATTCTTTTGTCCATCAACTATATCATATGTGTCATAAATTCTTAGTACCTCAGATATCACGGATGCATTAGAAGGACCAGCTTGTCGAGGAGATGAGACCAAGGAAGACAAGTTAGCCATGAAGATTGTTTGAGCCGTAGGTTCATCATCTACATCTTAGTCAAATGCATCACAATCATCTGCCTTGAAGATGTTAGGATCGTTAAGTGCTAGATCCTGAACTGGTTGCTCATCCACATCTTCATCAAAAGTATTTCCCCCATCACCAGCCAAGAACAATAACTCTTCCTCATCCAATACAGCTCCATTCTCTTGAGCTTGCATTAACAGCATCTTGTCTTTGAAGTAATCTGAGTTCTGAGGACGTTTAGGTTGATTGCAGTTTCTGGCAATGTGTCCTAGCCCCCCACAATTATAACACTTGATCTGTTTCCCTTGCCCCTGATTGGCATTCCCTGCTCTATTCTGCACATAACCTCGACCCATGTTTCTTCCAGCTCTCCCTTTCACATTCTGAACCACAATTTTCCCATCCTCCACCATTGCTAGATTGCGTGGGTCGGATGAATTCCTTAACTGATTGTTGGTCTGAGGGAGTGATGCTTTAAACTGTTGAACCAGTAATGATACTTGATTGGTGAGGTTGTCAAACATTTTGTCGGTCTGAGAGTAGCCTGAGTCAAGTTGAGAACTCATAGCAGGTACTGGTGAGTGAAGTTGATGATAGCTTGGGTTGGATGATGATTGGGTTGTTGGTAGAAAATTTGTCATAAAAGCCAGTGGATCATTTGGAGTTGAAGGATTTAACTTTTCTCTCAGCACCCGATCGTAGGCAGCATGCTTCTCATGTTGTTGCAGGTAGGCATATAGCTGTTCATAGTTGGTATCCCTTAAACCTTTGTTGAGTTTGACAGCAGTAACAAATCTGTCCCATTCAGGAGTCATGTTGTTCACAAACTTTGAGTTTAGTTGGATGTTGGGCATAGTCATTCTGATCATCCTCATATCATTCACCAACTTATGAAATCTCACATAGTAGTCTGCGATATTCTCTCCTGGGTTCATTTTGAAATGCTCGAACTCATCATACAGCTGTGACTTACGGTCTTCCTTTGTGAGTTTTGACCCCGCCAACAACATTTTAACATTGTCCCACACAGCTTTAGCTTCAGTGTTGAAATTGATGAGCTTGTATACATCCTTTGGCAGACCTTGAATGAAAATGTTTGAAGCTCTAATGTCAGCATCATACCTCTTCTTTTCTTCATCATTAAGATCATTGTACTCGCGAGGTCTGTCAATTCCAAGTGTGACTGTGCCATCTTCACTAGTAGTAACAACATCTCTGGTGGTACCCATCTGAAATGGTCCTTCATCAATGGACTTAAGAATGTTTGCTCCATTTTCTTTTCCCAAGCAGTAAAGTCTTATTCGTTGTGCCCAAGACTCATAGTCCGTCCTATCTAGCATAGGTGGACGAGTGTCAGATCCTGCTGCTTGTATATCATCTGATGAGGTGCTTGATATGGTAGCCATAGTAAATACGGGATTTTACAGATCTTGTGATTTAACCGAGAAATCGAATCTTTCGCGGGACTTTCTAAAATCACCAAGAAAAAAACCGTAAACTAAGAGTAACTTGCCACTACAAATCACAATAGACAAATCGCCACAGACAAATCTCTACCCTGAAGATACAAAACACCACAGACAAATCGCTATTCTGATAGGACAAATCGCTACTTTGATGGACACAAATCTCTACCCACAAAACGCTAGTCTTGATTGACACAAGTCGCTACACACAAAACGCTAGCTTTTGGAAATAGGACAAAACGCCAGTCACAAGACAAGTCGCTACTTTTGGAACTAGGATAAATCGCTGCATTTGGAAATAGGACAAATCGCTATCTTGACAGAGACAAGTCGCTACACACAAAACGCCACTTTCTGAAACTTGGACAAGTCGCTACTTTGACACAAAACGCCAGACACAAATCGCTAAGTTGCTAAAAGACAGAACAGTCACTATCAGGGACAAAACGCCAGCCACAAAACGCCAAACACGTCGCTATCGTAGCTGTTTGTCGTTTTTGCCAAATCCGGTAAAGGGACAAATAGCTAACTCGAGAAAGACACAAATCGCTACTTTTCTTTCCCAGCCAGACACAAATCGCCACGAAGAACTTTTTACCGTAAGACAAACCTCCACTACGAACAACCTTTTAATCTTCCAAAAACCACCACACAATGCCTAGATCTGTGATTCCAAACACCAAACACTACTCCTATGTAATCCCTAAGCTAGAAAGTACAAGATTTAACAACTTTTAACCTCTAAACAAAGCGTAAAATGGATTTTTTAGGAGCAAACTATTCGAACCAAAAACAACCCCAAACTACACAAATCCGTGAACATCAACACACATGGACCTAACCATGGCTCTTGATACCAATTGTAGGATATTCACTAACACATAAACACAAGATTGGAGCTTGTTATGGATCGAACTAGATGAGAAGTTAGAGAGAGAAAGGTGGGAACTTAGAGAGAGAAATGTATGTGTATTAGATTAGATAAAATGAGAAGTTCCACCCTTTCCCTTGTGTGGGAAAGGGTATTTATAGTTCTTACATAATATGCCCCTAGCGGGCTGTGGAGCGAGCTGACAGTGGGTAAAGACCCGACCCACTCCACAATACTAATAATAATAACTAAGCTACTACTAATATTACTAGTTATCCTACGAGCTATGATGTGCTAATAAGTGCTTGGGGTGACCGAGTCTTCAAGTGAATATTCATATTCCTAACAGAACCTACTAGTTATAGGGCTGCCATAAATAGTTCTAAGGAGAAATGGCAAGTTGCTATGAATGGGGAGATGCAATCCATGAGAGACAATAATGTCTGGATTGAAGTAGACCTTCCTCCCAATGCTAAGGTAGTTGGGAGTAAATGGCTCTTCAAAAAGAAAACGGACATGGATGGAAATGTACACACCTACAAAGCTCGTTTGGTTTCCAAAGGCTTTACCCAAACATACGGTGTTGACTATGAGGAGACCTTTTCTCTTGTATCTGACATTAGAGCTATTAGGATTCTTATAGCCATAGCTGCTTACTATGAGTATGAGATTTGGCAGATGGATGTCAAAACTGCCTTCCAGAATGATCGCCTAGATGAAGACATCTATATGGCTGATGAGTGTGTGAATACTCATCATTTTTACCTAATCTGAGCTGCCAAAACATCCAAAAACACTCAAAAATGCATCATAATACTGAAATTATCCCAGAATTGTGTTTTATATGTTTCAGATGCAAAATGTTTAAAAACAGATAAAAAACGAACAAAGTTTGCATAATTGGCAGTTTCAGTCCCTCAACTTTCAAAAGTTGTCAAAACTAGTCCCTGGTTATTCTAAAAACAGGAAAAGTCATCAAAGGTCCTTTAAGAATCATAAAATTACATAATAAGTCCTTTGGTGCAGAGTTTCATAAAATTACAACTTTAGTCCCCCAATTTTGAAAAATGTGTGTGTATATATAATGGCTATTATTATTGCCTTTTCATGTTCTAAGTGTTGGTTTAACAGCCGGTACTTTGAATATTGAGGACAATATTCAGTTCTAAGTGTGGGGGGGAATTCTGGCGAATTTTATCAAATGTATCATCTAGCACCCCCATTTTAGCCAAAATTTTAAAATTTTTTCTCACTTAGAACTCAATAAATGGTTATCAGTCCGCCATGTCTAACCCACATAAGGATTGGCTAATCCAGGAGCAAACGGCTCTTGGTAAAGATAAATCAAATCCGTTTATGGCTTGCAATTTGCCCAAAAATTGTATGGTATTCGACTCACCATATCTTTATAAGTGAAGAGTTGGCTAGCCCGCAAGGTTATGGCTTGTGGTAAAGGCAGTGAAAAACCATATTGGTAATCAGCTCACCAAAGATAATATTGATAATTTATCTAAGAGTTGGCTAGTCCAGAAGCAAACGGCTTCTGGTAAAGACAAATCAAAACCGTTGACAGCTGATGGTTTGCTCAAAATCATTTGGTTATCAGTGTACCAAAGTTCTTACTTGAACTGAAACATTTGGCTACTCCAGAAGTAATGGCTATCTGGTAAAGAGTAAAATCCATTAAATCTTCATAAATGATTGCTAGGGACTAGCAATAGTTTAGTGTGGGGGATTGATGAGTGTGTGAATACTCATCATTTTTACCTAATCTGAGCTGCCAAAACATCCAAAAACACTCAAAAATGCATCATAATACTGAAATTATCCCAGAATTGTGTTTTATATGTTTCAGATGCAAAATGTTTAAAAACAGATAAAAAACGAACAAAGTTTGCATAATTGGCAGTTTCAGTCCCTCAACTTTCAAAAGTTGTCAAAACTAGTCCCTGGTTATTCTAAAAACAGGAAAAGTCATCAAAGGTCCTTTAAGAATCATAAAATTACATAATAAGTCCTTTGGTGCAGAGTTTCATAAAATTACAACTTTAGTCCCCCAATTTTGAAAAATGTCATATTTGGTCCACGGGTGTTCTAAATTGGAGAAAATGCATTTATGGTCCTTGGGTTATTATAATATGGCAAGATTGGTCCCTTGGATAAACTTTGGAATATTACACAACACACCCTCAAAAATCAGCTTATTACATAATTGGTCCTTGTACTTACTAGCTAAACCAAATGGACCCTATGTAATTTACTAAACCCATTAAATCCAAATCCTTAAACCCATCCCATTTACCCAACAAATCCAACCCAGTTACTAAACCCTTTCCCCAAGCCCAATTCCCTTTAATCCTATACCCGGCCCACACCCTAAAATAATATCCCAGGTCAAACCATGTTTGACCCGTCTCTTTTCCCTCCCACCTTTCTTCTTTACCACTGAGTCACCAAACCAGTGGTGGTTTCAACACCACCTCATCCCCCAGCTGTCTAACAACTCTCCATCACCTCACACAAGTTCCAATAAACAATTAATGCCCCGTAAAACCCTCACAAGCAACCACAGCTGGAAAAACAACTTTTCCCGCCAAAATGGCCATAAACGATTGAGATCACTTCAACCCAATTAAATGGGTGGGATTAGTTCGGAATGGAGAGAGAAAGCATTTGGGATTGCTATTTAAAGAAGAAAAGGCCAAATGAAGAACTTGTCATTAGTTTTAGGACCAAAGTAGTGCAGAAAGTAGAATAATGTTATTTCAGTTCAATTAAGGTTTTTAATGATCAATTCCAGTTAGTTTCAAGTTCTTTGTAATAATTTCCTACTGTATTGTACTCATTTCAAGTTTAATATAAATGTTCAAGTTTTGTCTAATTCGAATTCAGTTACTCAGTTATTATATATACTCATAAGCTCTCACAAACCCTGCTATAAGCTCTCAAAAGTTCACTATAGCTTTTTGGAAGCTTATATTAGATTATAATCATTTTAATTTCAAAAGTTCAAGAATAGTCAACGAAAGTCAAAGGCAGTGGAATAAGCTCTTATTAGGGGTTAGAAGCTAATCTGATGGCTTTTGGTTTCTAGCTTGTTGACAACAAGCTAGGGGTAGCTTCTAGTTCTTGGTTCCTTGTTTCAAAGCTCAATTCGATTGTAAGCTTACATTTCAAGTTTTTGTTCCATTTTCTAGTTCACTGTTCTATAAGCTTATCATAAGCTTATCATTATAGTTAATAGCTTTTTCAGTAGTTTCTAGTTACTTGTCATCAGTTTCTAGTTATTATATAACCTGTTTGTTTCATTTCACTATAAAAACTAAAAAAGCCAAAAAAATATATAATATAAGCTAGCTTAATTATATTAATCCATTTTCAGTCATAAAGTCATTTTCATAGCTTAAGTAACTTGTTTGTACCATCAGTGTTCAGTTTGTAGCTTATTTCCACCAGTTCAGTTAGAAAATACCATAACAGTCCCCATAAGGACTGTTTGGTTTAACTCTGTCACTAGGCCAAACACCACAATCACTGTGCATTGACCACAAGCTCAGTTTTGAGCTTGCTTTCCTCAGTGCTTATAAGCTATTTTGAAGTTCCATTCAGCTTATTAGATCAATATAGCAGTTTTTTATTGTCCTTGTGATTTTCAGTTCCTCAGATTCTCAAACAAGCTCATACAAGCTTCAAGCTTGTTTTGACCATTTTCTTGGTATCTTTGAAGTCCATTTAGGCCATTTAGTCAGTTCCATAAGTCCTAGAATACCTGCACAAGTGTGCAACAAGATAGTAGCACATCAGATCAGCAGACTGCTCTAGGCAGTTTTGTTAGTTTTTGGAATCTTTGAGTATTTTTAACTCACAGCTCACAAGCTCTCTTAAGCTAGTTCTTGTGGATACTTAATCCCCACCAGCTTGTCTCCACATAGTATTTTTGTTTTGAATTTTAGAGCTCATATAAGCCCTTAAAAGAAGCCTGCAAGCAGGGCATTTTTGCCCTGCTCAAACACCACAGCAGACCACCTCTTTTTCAACTGCTGAACTTGTGTCTAATTGGACATCAATTAGCTTGTTATTCATAGGGCTTTTCATGTTTTAGTATACCCAGTAGTATAGGCAAGCTTTTGCCCCCCTAATATTCCCACTTTTCTGCTTATTGGTTGCTTAAATTGGCCCTGCAAGTTGGTCTCATTTCTGAGATTTCTGTTTTGAATCCACAAACAGCCAAAGTGCTTATCTTGCTTATCCTTAGTGCTTATTTGCATTTTTAAGTTGTTTTGTGCTGAATATAGTTGTTTAATCCATTCCTGAGCTTTTGGGAATTTTTGGATATCATTAGCTTATTTTGGGCTTATTAGCAAACTGCTTATCTGCCCAAATCAGCCCTATAAGCTTATATAACTTTTCATTTTATTTTTCTTATCTTTTTATTTATATTTTAGAATTATCTGTAAAGTTTCATAATTTTCTGAACAGTTTTGATATTTTTAATCATTTTAATTAGTTTCTATTAGTAATTAAATCATAATAAATAGAATATAAATCAGAAAAATATAAATTCCAATTTTCATAATTTTTTTTTGTCATTTTTAATCTAGGAAAAATATAATTTCATTTTTAGACCTTAAGAAAAACAAAAATAGAAATATAGTGATAGCTTCTATTTAATAGAATTTATCTTTTTAAATTTTAATTAAGTAATTTTCATTTTTATGATTTTCTTAGCTTTTTCTCATCTTATAATATTTTTAGAAAAAGTTTTAGAATTTTCTTTGTTCATTTAGTATTTTTTAAAATTTAAATAGTTTAATAAGTAATTAAATAAATAAATAATTAATAATAATTAGATAAAAAGTGTAGAAAAATATAATTTAAGTTTTTAAATAAGTTTTAAGTCATTTTACATTTTTAGGTTTTAAATTTCATAAATTTCAGTTTTTGTCCCATTTTATATTTCCTGTTGCGCGTTTGTAGTTTAAGTTTAATCGCGTTACATTTGTTTTGTATATTTAAATTGTTCAGTAGATATAAAAAAGCAAAAATCAATATCTGATTCATCAATCACTTTAATCCAAAGCTTTTCACAGTTTTCCATTCATATCTCGTTGGGAAACGACCCAGGTGATCACTTGCCTGGTTTCACACTACACACGAGCATTCGTTCTGAGATTGCATATATTTATACGTACGTTTTCAGAAGGATCAATGGCGCAGCCTGAAGGGTTTGTGAATCCAGATTTTCCTGAGCGGGTATGCAAGCTTTAAAGATCCATTTATGGATTGAAGCAAGCATCTAGGCAATGGAATAAGAAATTTGATGAGGAAATCAAGAAGTTTGGATTTACTCAAAATTTTGATGAGCCATGTGTATACCACAAAGCTAGTGGGAGTAATACTACTTTCCTAATTCTATATGTCGATGACATATTAATCATGGGAAATCATATACCTAGTCTTAATGAAGTTAAGGATTATTTGGGTAAATGTTTTTCCATGAAAGATTTAGGAGAAGCAGCTTACATCCTTGGAATCAAGATCTATAGAGATAGATCTAGGCGGTTGATTGGATTAAGCCAAAGTGCTTACATGGATAAAATATTGAAGAGATTCAATATGCAAAATTCCAAAAAGGGATATTTGCCCATGCAAGTAGAACATGGCTTAAGCAGCGAACTATGTGCCTCAACACCTGAAGAGGTGGCACACATGAAGAAAGTTCCATATGCTTCGGCAGTAGGATCTATCATGTATGCAGTGAGATGCACAAGGCCAGATGTGGCGTTCGCACAAAATTTAATCAGTCGTTACCAACAGAATCCAGGGAAAGATCACTGGCATGCTGTTAAGAACATTCTTAAGTATTTGAGGAATACTAAAGATATGTTTCTTGTGTACGGGGGAAATCCAGACGCAGAACTTGTTGATGCAAATAATGTTCTAAAAACGTTATTTATATCTTTCGATTACTTCACGTTTTGAGGATGACAAAATGTGAAATCACGTTATGTTAAAATTAACGTAAACAAGTTTTTAATCGGAAGATCCCATTTCTACGCAAATCACTCTAGAACAAATTTACAACTTGACAAATGATCAAAGAAGTGAATTTATGTTTTGAGGCTTCACATTTTAATGGGACAAAACATTTTTTTTCAAAAATACACATGACAAATTATTTTTGAATTATTAAGAAATGTTTTAACGGAAAAATAAGTTTGAAAATCACAACAGCTATTTTTCCCCCCAAAATCAGCTCCAACCTTCCCCAAATAAGTTTTCACCAGAAAAGACAAAATTTGGAGCGTCCTAGTCTAGGACGGCTCCACGGTTCCACTAAATTTAGTGGAGCCGTCCGTACAAAATTTTCTGTAACGTTCAGATTTTTCTTGCCTATAAAAACCAACCCCATTCACAGTTTTTAGGCACCCTTTCACACAGAAAAACTTCTGAGTTTAAACCTCTCACACCTTTCTCTTCTTTAGATCATTTAGATTAGTTTTCTTTTGTTTTAAGAGTGATCCAATCATCCACCAAGAGATCCTCTTCATTCCTCTTCATTAGCAAGAGAAGAACACAAGTATCCAAGTTGATACAAGGTGTTATCATTCCTCTTCAAGAGAAGAACACAAGTATCCAAGTTGATACAAGGTGTTATCATTCCTCTTCATTAGTAAGAGAAGAACTCAAAGTATTCAAGAAGATACAAGAGTTATAGTTGTTAGGATTTTGTAACACTTGTTACAACCTTGTTGTATCATAGCATACATCAAGTTTATTTATCTTTTGTGAGTGAGAGTGAAGATCAAGTGTGATCTTATAGAGATAGTGGATATCTCTTAAAGCCATTGGGCTTGTGTGATTGATCAAGAAGATCAATGGTCGATATATTAGTGTTAGTTGAGAGAGTGTTGATCATTGTGACCGTGTTGAGATCTTGGTGATCTCGTGTAGCCATTGGGCTTGATTGATTGGTCACGTGGACCTTGGTAGATTGGTGCTAGCTAAGATTAGCACTCGACATTTAGCTTAGTGTCGGTAATAGGATAAGCGACGTGTACGGTTTTCTCCGCCTAAAGGGAGGTTGTTGATATAGTGTTTGAAACTCTCGAGTGTGGTACTCGGGGAGTGGAGTAGGGCGAAGAAGAGCTTCGTAGCCGAACCACTATAAATCCTTTGTCTCGGTTTGATCTTACCAACTCTACTCTTTATTTTTATTATTTACCATTTGTTAGTTTAGTGTGTAGTTCATATTGGTGTTGATTGATTACACATAAAGTTCGAATCAAAGTTTCCAATAGCAAACTTTTAAAACAAGATTTTTAAAAGAAATTAAAACCGGTAAACTATTCAACCCCCCTTCTAGTTTCCCACAATTGGTATCAGAAGCCACGTCAGTCAAGATTTTAAAGTATATTGTATTTTAAAACTTGAATCGATCAATGGATTCAGACAAATATCTAGAAGGGCAATCTATGCAAAGACCACCACTTTTCGAAACCGATTATTTTATATATTGGAAAACAAGATTCGAAACATATGTAAAATCAAAAGACATTGATCTTTGGCATGTTATTACCGAGGGTGACTTTCAACCTATTCAAATGAATCCGGAAACTAAAAAGGATGAAATAGTTTCTTATGATAAACAAAGTGATGAACTTAAAAGGAAATTAGCCAAAAATAATGAGGCTAAAATGATGATTTATAATGCTTTGCCTAAAAAGGAATTTGAAAGAATTTTCATGTGTAATACGGCAAAAGATATTTGGAAAACTTTGTTAGTCACTCACCAAGGTAATAACCAAGTCAAAGAGAACAAGATAGATCTTCTTGTTCAACAATATGAACAATTTTCCATTACGGAAGATGAGTCAATAGATAATGCTTTTGCTAGATTTAATACTATTATTACTAGTCTTAAAGCTCTTGATGAAGGTTACTCTAGCAAGAATTATGTTAGGAAGTTCCTTAGAGCTCTACATCCTAAATGGAGAGCAAAGGTCACTGCCATAGAAGAGTCAAAGGACTTGGGGATGTTGTCACTCGATGAACTAATAGGAAACTTGAAAGTTCACGAGATGATAATCAAGAAGGACTCCGACATAGTCAAAGGCAAAAACGAGAGAGTTAGATCTCTAGCATTGAAAGCCAAGAAGGAGACTAGTGATGAGGAATGTTCGAATTCCGATAGTAAAGATGAAGAATATGCACTAGCCGTTAGAAACTTTAGAAAGTTCTTTAGGAGGAAAGGTAGATTTCCTAGACAACCTCGCGATGAAAGGAGGTCATCTCAAAAGAATCGTGATGAAAGGAAAGGGACAAGTGATAGGAAATGCTATAGATGCGGAGATCCTAATCACCTCATAGGAGAATGTCCTAAACCACCGAACTCCAACAACCAAAGAGCTTTTGTAGGAGGCTCTTGGAGTGATAGCGGTGAAGAAGAAGAGAAGAAGCTTAACGATAAAATATGCCTAATGGCTCAAGCTTCTAACGAGGTACATTCTGACTCTTCTTATTATAGTGATAATAATTCGTCAATAGATGATAGTGAATTGCATGACGAATACAACAAACTATGTGTAGTTAGTACTAAGATCTTAGGTAGAAACACAAAGCTAAAATTAAAACTAAAAGAACTAGAACTACAAGTTTTAGAATTAAAAGATCATGTCAAGAGACTTGAGAAAAACAAAGAAGTAGACTTAGGATGTGGGTCATGTATAAGTCTTCAAGTAGAAAATGAAATGCTTAAAGAAAATGCTTTAAGAATCATTAAGTTTGATAAAGGAACCAAAACACTTAATGATATACTTGAAAACATTAGATATAGTAAACATGACCGTGCGGGTTTAGGATTTGACCCAAATCAGACTTCTACAAGTGGTACTAATCAAGTAAAATTTGTAATGCCTGAAATGTCTAAATCTGAAGGTGACGGCACCACTAAAGGTACAGACGGCACCACTAAATTTAGTGGTACCGTGGTACCGTCTGGTGCTGAAGACAAAACTAGGTCAATTCTGAAAAATAATTGAAGTCCTAAACCAAGTCACGTAGTTATAAATAGTACTAGAGTGTCTACACCAAGTAAAGAGGAAGCCAAAGGATTTTACAAACCATTGTCATCTCCCGAACATGGATTTGTAAAGCGTGACACTAGGTCGACTACTCCTCCACCTAGAAAAATAAATTCTCCCAAACCTCGGTCTAGAACTCCTCTACCGAGAGGTAACTTTAGAAGACAAAATCATCCAAGTAACTTTCCCGTAACTTGGAATGAACGTCAACAACAAAGTTACTTACCATGGGAAATGTGTCCTCCATTCTCACATCCTAAACTGACGCAACAAATGCGTAGGATGTTTAACTCTAACAGCTTTGGACCCATGAGATATTGGGAACCAGATCTTTGAACTTCTGTTTTGCTAGGAAAACAAGACTGTAAATAAATTTTGGAGTCTAATAAATGGAGTATGATTTGTGATCAAACAAATCTTGCGACGAAATAGTCAAGTCGTGTCTCTTATGCTTAACATTCAACAAAGGTAGTCCAATCTTCTAGTTTTAAGAGCAACACCTCAGGCACAGGTACGCTTTCTTAAAACACCCTTTGTTAGTAGAAATGCTTAGCATGAAGTAGTGTTAGTATATAACATAGTAGGCACTATCACAAAGAAACAAAGATTCTTAATTCATCATGACGAACTCAACTTGTCCAGAAATGTACGATGATCGATCTAAGATCATGCGTGACAAGTTTGAAACGAAAATGATGAGTGAATTAAGTTTCTTCCCTAGCCCGTAGATAACTCAACCTAAATAAAGTATCCCCATAAACTTTAGTATACTATATATATAAGATACTTAGCTTATATTAACGCCCATATCCACAAATACAAATCTCACAAGAGATGATGAAGGTGAGTGAGTGGATATTACTAAGTTAGGGGCATAATAGGTAAAGTAGTTTACCTAACGGCAAGTAGGTCCATTATCATGAATAGTGTTTGGCTTTGTGCCCACTTGTAAGAAGTGCCCCAAAACTTCTTACATCAAAGGTACTACACACTTGAGATTACGATATCTCAAGGAGATTGATGTAGAAAATGTTTCTATACCAACTCTGATAATGAGAGAGTAAATGTGGATTGAAACATAGAGAGTAATGTTTGTACCTTCATAGGTTGATTAACAAACTTCTTGGTTCCCCAAGAAACAAACTACTCTTGTTGTCTCCACGACCGAAGCCGAGTACGTAAGCGCCGGAAAGGCATGACAACAAACACTATGGATGAGACAACCCCCTATGAAGAGTAGCAGTCAAGATGCCATTAGACTTGACCGGGAACCCTGTAGTTTGCTCATGAACGAAGCTCATCGAAGTACGTCATCTCCTCCGTCATGAGAATGTCAAAAGAGAAATCTTTCCTTTGAAAAATCTCTCTTAAAAGACAACATCGTCAATTCTCTAATCCATACGTTCTCGTCACCCCTCTTATGACTATTTGAATATTTCACTAGAAATATTAACGTCATCTTTCACGTCTCATCATATGACTTCTCAAGTCATTCCTCTCATCCCGCTCATGACTATTTCAATATTTCTATGGAAATATTAAAGTCATCCCTCGCGTCATACCTTATAACCTTTCATCCCCTCTTATGACTGTTTGAATATTTCACTGGAAATATTAACATCATCTTTCACGTCTCATCATATGACTTCTCACGTCATTCCTCTCATCCCGCTCATGACTATTTCAATATTTCTATGGAAATATTAAAGTCATCCCTCGCGTCATACCTTATAACCTTTTTATCCCCTCTATGACCTCTCAAAAGTTTCACAGGAAACATTGAAGTCATTCTCTACAAATGACCCATGACTCTTTATGTCATCTTTCTCACTCGTCTCATGACTTTTAGAAATTTCTCTAAGAAATTCTAAGTCATTCCCTTTCTACTCGTCACATGACTTCTTGAATATTTCACGGGAAATATTAAGTCATTCCTTGCGTCTCGTATTCCGACTAATTAAATATTTAATGGGAAATATTATAATCATCCACCAAAACACGACTCATAACTTCTATTTATTTCACGGGAAATATTAGAAGTCAATCCTCATCCAATGACAACTTAGTCAATTTCCTTGGAAACACTAAGGTCACTCCTTGTCACCCCGCTTAATCGTTTTCGTCAAAAAGTTTATTAGGTATAAACTTTTTCCTCGTGTCAAAAAGTCTTGCTAAATAAGTAAGATTAATCAGCCAATAGTCAAAACAGAAGAAAAATGGCTCAATCAGACACACGGCTCCACTAAATAGTCACGGCTCCACTAATGTTTAGTGGAACCGTGGTGCCGTGCATCTGAAAAACGCGCCCATTTCTTTTCTTCTTCTGCACAGCCTTTTCAAACAAACCCAAAACCATTTCCTCTTGCTGTCAAAACCAAACCCAAACACCATAATTCAATTAAACTCTTGCAAATCAAGATTGACGCATTGGAATCAACAAATCCTAATCACAACAACACTAATTGTAAGTAAATCATTCTTAATTTCTTTCAATTTGAGTCTAGAATTTGATCTTGAGCATAAATCCGAATTGGGGATTTTCGAATTTTGTTAAACTTTTGTGAAATTAAGACTAGGATTAGACAATGTAGCATTCACATGATTCCCTAAACCTAGGATTTTCATAAACCCATTTATGTTGCAAAACCTAGTCCGAATTTAATCACTAAAATCGGATTATGATTGATTGCTTGTAGTGGAATCATGTTTAGGATGATTAAAATTGGATTATGAACGATTTACATTGAAGCTTTTCAAACTTAAGCTTTTTGGCGCCACGATGAGTTGTTTGCCAAACACCCCAATTCGATCATTTTTCGAAAAACTTCACAAGTCTAGGATTATGAAACATTTTTCATGCATTGTTGATGCAAATTAAAAACGTTTTTGCATGTATATGCAAACTCTCAAATATGAGTCGAAGTACATAATTAATATGTATTGTTCGACATATTTGATTGAGCAAAAGTGAAGTTAGGAGCGTTTGGGTAATCTCATAGGTTTCATTTTAGAGTCGAGATTACCGCACCTCCACATTGTTTGCACTTAGGCACACACACACCCTAGAAATATGATCATTAAAATGCAACGAATTAACATATACAAATTTTTTTTTTGTAGGTAACAATGCCTCGTAATGATTACCAAGAGACCCATCACTACATCCCTCGTCTTGTTGACGACCCAAATATTCCCATTGAACAAAAAGCTTATCTAGCCAAAGTTCAAGATCGATACATACACAAAGGGCGTGTAGTCGATGCACTTTATGTCATGACAGACAACATCCATGTCTGTTTCCCTTCTATCGAGTTCGATTGTTTATACAAAATAAACGATCAAGTCTGTCCTCGTTTTATTCTCGAGTTTTATAGTCGTGTCCGTACCTACACTGATCTTGACGGAAACGTCTTTCTTGATTTTTGGATTCGACACCAAAATATCATCTTGTCTGTCACCGAGATTGGTCAGATTCTCGGTGTTCCCTCATATGGTCAGTGTGCATTCACTAAAGACCATTCTCTAGAGTCTCTTTACTACAATCTTGAGAATGATAGTGCTTATCGTACCGAAATTCCCGACATTGAAGTAATTAAACAAGTAATCCAAATTCCTCGAGTCGCCAACACGTATAAAAAAACGTGATGGTTCTATTTTCTACCTCGATCCAAACAAAATCTACCTCAAAGAACTTCGTCCCGATATTAGAAATTGGGAACTTCTTCTACGTGAAAACGTGTTAAGCCTTGCAGGCAACCGTGATCACGTTTCGGCAAGTCTTGCCCATATGCTCTACTGTCTTAGTATCGAGGAACCATACAACCTCGCATACTACATGGTCAAACGGATGGCCAATATTCATCGTCGCTCCGATGAGCTCATGCCATATGGCATGTTGCTTACTCGTTTATTCAAGTGGGTTATGCAAACCTACCAATCTCTCAATGATGTCGACTATGTCCTAGTCAATCCGTTTATGAAACCACTTGGTGGACCACAACGTCGCACAAAGCAACGTAAGGAAAAAGGGTCCAAACGTGGTCGTAAATCCACTTCTGATATTCCCCACTCTTCCTCCTCCTTCGGTCACAGTTCGTCTTCTCAACCTATGGATGAGGATGATGATGAGGTGAACGAAGAAGGAACGTCTCGTCCTAATACTCCCTCTCCCGACACCTTCTTTCGTAACCTTGACACCTCATCATTTACACAAACCTCCGATGTTGAATTCGGACAAACCAACTTATCCACGATGATGAGAAGGCAAACAACCATGTACAATCGACAAGTCTCGATGCATGAGCAAACTATCGGGGGATTCAAGTCCATCGGCAAGGCGATCAAAGGGCTCAGGAACAAGATTAAAAAGTTGGGGAAGAAAAGAGACTAGTTAGGATTAGCTTAAGTAGTATTATTAACTTAAGTATTATTAAGCTATTATAAATAAAGTCATGGCAATGTCCATCATACATTAACTAGCTTGAAGTGTTCTCTTTTAACATTTCACACTTAAACATGGTTAATTTGCTTAGTTAATTAACCTCTATGTTAATCAATCTTGCCTAGTTCATGCATGTTATCTTATTTTATTACATGCACTAGATGTTAAATTTGCTTGAACTCATGCATGCTTAATAGTTGCCTAAATACATAGATGATCACATGATCATGTTAGTTGCTAGTTGAAACTAGCTTTAGGAATTCTATGTGTTTAGTGGTTTGAGGCTTTGAGATTTGCAGCCAATGGATTCCCTAGAAATTTCCCCATTTAGGCTGCCTAAAACCAGCAGACCTGGAAAGAAGGTCAAATGGAGGCCACGGCTCCACTAAATAGGCGACGGCTCCACTAAATTTAGTGGTGCCGTGGTACCTTTAGTGGTACCGTGCCTCTGGAAGACGAAAAATACAATTCTCTTCCACTTTTTGACTTTCTTTCCTTGAAAATCTGCAAACACAACCTGATTCCCATGCACCCAAATCCCCAAATCCAACATCCTTTTCAACCTTGCATGTCTTTGATTTGGCTATTTAAGCTAACATCATGCATTGCCATCCTTACACCTTCACACTCACCATACAACCACCACGTCTTCCACCATTGCTTCAACCTCACACAAAAACAAGAAACCAAGATTTAACATCAAACCAACCAATCAAACCACTCTTGTTGATCAATGGATCAAAAGTGTTCACACACCACAAACCTCAACCAAACCTTCCAATGAGATGATTCTCATTGATCTCACCTTGGATGATGAAGATGATATACACACACCCATAACCTCTACCAAATCATTATCTTCCTTCACTACACCCCAAGCTCCATCCAAGGAAACCTCAATCAAACCAACACCATCATCCTCCACCACCATTGGAACCAACACACATTCACCTCAACCAAGTCCCATTCCATCACTAGCCTTAACACTTAACTCATCACCATCAACTTCCCTTGAAGTGGGAACCAACACATCATCCTCATCACTTTCACCATCACCACAACCTCTAGCTCTCACCCTAACCTTATCACCAATCACTCCTTTTGAGTTTGGGAGCAACACATCATCATCTTCCCTATCACCATCACCTCAACCTTTAATGGGTCATCCCATCCTTTCTCCCCTACAACCACACACCTTTAGTTGTGCTTGTTGCCATCACAACCTAGAACTCATCATGAACCTTAGAGATGAGCTTAGCTTTAGGTTCTCATACCTAGAACACCTCCTCACACCACCCATAGGACCCATCATCCTTCCACCTCCTCCACCACACAATAGCCCAAACTAAACATGGTTATGTTTAGTCCCTCCAATAAATGCTTAGGAACCCTTTTGAAGTTGGAAGCAAATCTTGAAGCCTCATATTACTATTGATGTTTATGTGTCTTCTTGTTATTTTAATTTGCTTTCTTATTGTAGTCATACTCATGTATGACATTTATTTTACTTTTAATGGGCATTCATGTGGTTGTTTTATTTTTAGCTACTTGGCTAATTTTCTTCTTGTGTGGTTGGATATTTGTCTTAAGTGCTACTTGTTAGATATTGTACATGTGTTATCTAACTTTGTTTTGTAGCATACACCATTGATCGATTCCTTGGTGTTCTCCAAATGAGGGGGAGTATACATCAAGGGGGAGCCTTTGTCACCTTTTTGATTCGACAAAAAGGGGGAGAAATGGGAGTAAACTCATTAAAAACTTGTTAAAACTAATTTTAACTTAAAATGAGTTTATATTTTGTGATCATCAAAAAGGGGGAGATTGTTGATGCAAATAATGTTCTAAAAACGTTATTTATATCTTTCGATTACTTCACGTTTTGAGGATGAGAAAATGTGAAATCACGTTACGTTAAAATTAACGTAAACAAGTTTTTAATCGGAAGATCCCGTTTCTACGCAAATCACTCTAGAACAAATTTACAACTTGACAAATGATCAAAGAAGTGAATTGTGTTTTGAGACTTCACATTTTAATGGGACAAAACATTTTTTTTTCAAAAATACACATGATAAATTATTTTTGAATTATTAAGAAATGTTTTAATGGAAAAATAAGTTTGAAAATCACAACAGCTATTTTCCCCACCAAAATCAGCTCCAACCTTCCCCAAATAAGTTTTCACCAGAAAAGACAAAATTTGGAGCGTCCTAGTCTAGGACGGCTCCACGGTTCCACTAAATTTAGTGGAGCCGTCCGTACAAAATTTTCTGTAACGTTCAGATTTTTCTTGCCTATAAAAACCAACCCCATTCACAGTTTTTAGGCACCCTTTCACACAGAAAAACTTCTGAGTTTAAACCTCTCACACCTTTCTCTTCTTTAGATCATTTAGATTAGTTTTCTTTTGTTTTAAGAGTGATCCAATCATCCACCAAGAGATCCTCTTCATTCCTCTTCATTAGCAAGAGAAGAACACAAGTATCCAAGTTGATACAAGGTGTTATCATTCCTCTTCAAGAGAAGAACACAAGTATCCAAGTTGATACAAGGTGTTATCATTCCTCTTCATTAGCAAGAGAAGAACTCAAAGTATTCAAGAAGATACAAGAGTTATAGTTGTTAGGTTTTTGTAACACTTGTTACAACCTTGTTGTATCATAGCATACATCAAGTTTATTTATCTTTTGTGAGTGTGAGTGAAGATCAAGTGTGATCTTATAGAGATAGTGGATATCTCTTAAAGCCATTGGGCTTGTGTGATTGATCAAGAAGATCAAAGGTCGATAGATTAGTGTTAGTTGAGAGAGTGTTGATCATTGTGATCGTGTTGAGATCTTGGTGATCTCGTGTAGCCATTGGGCTTGATTGATTGGTCACGTGGACCTTGGTAGATTGGTGCTAGCTAAGATTAGCACTTGACATCTAGCTTAGTGTCGGTAATAGGATAAGCGACGTGTACGATTTTCTCCGCCTGAAGGGAGGTTATTGATATAGTGTTTGAAACTCTCGATTGTGGTACTTGGGGAGTGGAGTAGGGCGAAGAAGAGCTTCGTAGCCGAACCACTATAAATCCTTTGTCTCGGTTTGATCTTTCCAACTCTACTCTTTATTTTTATTATTTACCATTTGTTAGTTTAGTGTGTAGTTCATATTGGTGTTGATTGATTGCACATAAAGTTCGAATCAAAGTTTCCAATAGCAAACTTTTAAAACAAGATTTTTAAAAGAAATTAAAACCGGTAAACTATTCAACCCCCCTTCTAGTTTCCCAAAGAACTGAATGTTACAGGTTTCTGCGATGCATCCTTTCAGACTGATAAAGATGATACGAAGTCTCAAAAGGGTTACGTTTTTGTCATAAATGGAGGTGCTGTAGACTGGAAGAGTAAGAAGCAGAGTACAACGGCCATGTCTGCTACAAAAGCTGAGTATATTGCTGCATCGGAAGCTGCTATGGAAGCTGTTTGGATAAGGAAATTCATTTCGGATCTTGGAGTGATGCCGTCAATTGAATTACCTATAAATGTGTATTGTGACAACTTTGCCGCAATCACATTCGCCAATGAACCTGGAGTTATGAAAGGCACCAGACATTTCCATAGGAGATATCACTATGTTCGAGAACAAGTCGAACTAGGAGAGATCAACTTACTCAAAGTTCACACAGATGACAATCTGGCTGATCCTTTTACGAAGGCGTTACCTAAGGAAAAGTTTACTCAACATGCTAGTGGTATTGGTCTTCGTTTAGCCAGTAGTTTTATGTAAATCTGTTGGATTAGTATTTGGATAAGGGATATGTAAACAATATTATTTTAATGAAATAAAGTGCAGATAACATTTATTATCATTTGTTAATATTGTATCCTATATTTGCATGTTTAAATCCGTGAATAATCAATTTATTCTAAATAGTCCGTTGTCGATTAATGATATAGGAATATCATTAAATAAAGACAAATGTGAGGATTGGTAGAATGTACTGTAAGGTTGAGATACCAATATCACATGATATTCAATATTGGATAAATTGAATATAGGACTTATCCCAACCACATGATTATACTTTATGGATCGTCGTCATTAAGTAAATCATGAATATTTTTCCTCAGACTTCAGATACCCTGTAACTGCCGAGGATGTAGCTCATTTTCTGTAAAGGAGTCTAACGCTATCCGTAACTGGTAGTTATAAGGGCTATTTTCGGAGGTGATGCAAAGTTTGAGGGTTATGCTCGTAGTCAATAAAGGATTTGTTCCTTCAAATTTGTTTTGAAGTTTAATACTGCTTGACCACTCGTAGGGTTGACAAGATGTATGCGTGCGCACGCCCAAAGGCTATCTAGAATACGTTCAGATAATTTGGTAATCTTGATCAATTATGTATAAACGAGAAACTAAATTGTTAATTATGGAAGGACATAGATCCATATCCATATTAACGCGGTATTAGAAACAAAAGGATAAGTATGATGATATAATCATCACGTGGTTTTTTTTTCAGGAAAACAATACTCGGATCAATCTGGGGGTATTGGGGGTGTTAAGCTAGACTAACCCATGTCATTACAATATTAATGAATATCCAAGTGGGAGCTGTTAGAGTTTATGGATAATAATTAATATTCGTATGTCCAGTTTTGAACACGAGACTTCGGGATTACACACAATACGTAAGAGTCTCAATGGTTTGAATAATTAAATATAGATTTATGATTTATTTATTCATTTCACTAATAAACACTTAACGGTCGTTAGTATTTAACGAGGTTTGGATAACGATCGTTAAATATTAAGTTAAAGGACTAGATTTGAAATAAATGGAAAGAAGGATCTAGAATCCTCTTTGGATTCTAAAAGTTGGCCGAATCCCTCCCCTAGGGTTTATGGGTCGATTTCTTGGAGTAGGGAGCAAGCCAAGTGAAGCCTATAAATAGATATCATGTATTCATAATTCACTAGCCCTAATTCCCTAGCTTTCCAACTTCTCTTCTTCTTCCTCTAGTCTTGGCCGATCGACATCTATCCCTAACACCTAGGGTTTGTCGATTTTGCTTGAACACAAGTGTTGGAATTGTTTAGTGAATTAGAACATAGCTTTTTCCATTGAAACGCTAGTATTACGTGTGTACAAGAACGGAGTACAAGCTTCCTTTAGCTTGTTTGTGATTCCCCATTCGACTTGTGTAAAAGTCGATCTACCCAAACCCTTTATTAGGGTTTATCTTGTTCTTGGTGATCACGTGGTTTCTTGTTCTTGCTAGATACCTAAAGGTACACATCTATTTAAATTTAGTTAATTAATTATATGTATATAGTTCTTGTTATTCCGCTGCGTATGCTTTGATGTTATGTTGTTATGTTTATGTGTTTATAGTTTTTATGATTCACATATTCCAACAGTTGCATGACTTTTGTCCTATGCTTTGTTATTATATATCTCAGTACATTTTGTGAGTCTCATGCTAATATGATTGGGGCCGTGAGGGTTCAGTCTACTTTATTAGAGTATCGAAACCAAAAGATAGTGTATTGAGGTCAACATATATGATTTGGTTAACGATAGTTTATGGTCGAAAATGGTACAATAAAATATGTTTATTGATTATTGTATTTTGTGTTATGGATCTAATGTCTCTTAGCTTCTTGGCTGTTATACTTGCATTTGTACCATTGGAAGTGTTAAAAGGTCCAAAGTGATCACGAGAACAATCTAAACAACTTGCTTTTGTTCTTGGGACATAGACATAGTAAGTTCTCTTTAATTATATTTGATCGATTGTATGTTTTAGTGTTGTGTAACCTTAGGTTTTACTCAACTTTGTTTTGGCGATTTCAACAACAGTAATCATGGAATATGTTTCTGATTTAATAAGATGTTTCAACTGAACAAGTGAATTTGATCAATTCCTTCATGTGTAGTACTTTCTATTTTGCCTTGTAAAGTAACCAATTTTCTGTTAGTATTTGTCACAAAACATATTTCTTCTAACCGATAAGTCTTCTTAATACTATGCATTTGATTTAGGACCCCCGAGTAATTATTAAGAATTTAGAAGCAGGATACTTTGCTTACGTCAAGCGACAGTGAGAACTAACTGCATTAAGAAGCTTATGACTTTGTTTACTCTTTTTTTGTGGTGGCTAGATATAAACTGTCGAATATTGTGACGTTTTTCAAGGATTTAGGAGCAGAGTAGTTGCTTATTTCAAACTAGTAGTAACAAGCATCCTATAGCGTTTAGGATGCCTATATCATCTTGAAAGTAGCTTGTGATATTTAGTTTTTCTAAATGACATTGTGTAATAAGCGTGTGATGATTAGTTTACCTCAGTTACTGCTACTATTGTTTTGTTGTGGCTCAGATGCGAATCCTTCGAGATTTTTATGTTTCTTAGACTCGTTGTGCAGTATTTTTTGCCTGCGATTTCCTGGTACTCTTTTGATTTTTTGTGATTCTTGTCCTATTCTTTTCCATTATTTTAAATTTAAATCTGCGGGTCTCATGATAATATGATATGGGGTCAATCTACTACTCCGTATAATAGAGTGTATATAAACCCAAAAAAAAAAAAGGAGTATTGAAGAATAGTACCATACATATAATAGAACCTTGAGCCCTACATTTACGATTTGGCTATCTATAGTTTACGGTTGAAAATGGTACAATAAACAAATGAAAGTCTGGTATTTGATTATTGTATTATATACCATGAATATAATGATTTACCGTCTTCGCTTTTATGCTGTGGCTTACCATAATCATAATAGAAACAACCGACATATATGATAAAGATATCGCTGATTATCTTAATTTTGGACTTTTATGAAGGAATAATAGTAGACATGAATTGAAGGTGAGAGTTTTGTGTTGTATTGAGAAGATCATTACAAGAATTCACAAACTACCGACAGAAACTAAACTGACGTTGAACGCTAGCAGACGCCAAAATCAACACAAATGGCGTTAGATAAGGCTTAGCCAATACGCACCAGTGTTGAACCAAATTGTGGAATGAGTTAGGATTTTGTGGTTGTAGGTTAATACTTTTTTAAGATAAGGTCATCCTTCTCAATATCTAAGGGTGTTTTCACCTCTCATTTGACCGTACGTTGGTGAGTGGCATTGTTAGTGGTCCCACTCCTTGTTTGTTCATCCTTCAATTGGTATCTGTGTTATGTCTATATGCTCTTTTGCGTGAATGAAGTTTCTAGTTTGTCTACTTGTGTACTTGGGCCCTGGCCCGGGGCCATTAAAAAAGTGTAAAATTTCTAGAGATGCATGCATACTTGCTCCTATATGCTGGTCTAGATTATTGAGCTATGGGAACCTGTTTCCCCTGCTATTTCTGAGAACATAACTTATTTCTAGTTTAAAATATATAATTAAGCGAAGATGTAACCGTTCTTTGGCCATAATGAATCAACAATTATGTCTTTAGGTTGACTATGTAATATTTTCGTGATGACTAAGGTTGCAATCCAAACATACCTTTGTTTGCCCATTATTGAGCATTGAGCATTACTTTTGGTTTACATTAAGATATCACTATTTATATATGTTTGGCTTATATATAGTCACACACTCCCGCTATGCTATGTTGTTAGTCGAGCATTCATCTTGTTTGTTGATACAGATTTAATCATATTTAATTAGCAGTGTTCTTCGTATGTATAATATCCAACAGTTTTTACTACCGATTTTTATCCTTAACTCTCCCTATGTAATGTTATATAGTCTGTCTTGAGTCCAGATGAAGGAACATGCCATTCTTAGGACCCTGGGGTGCTGGAGTAATCACTTTTTCGCCATCTCATCAGCAGGTGAGTTCCTGATCTTCAAATTTACGATGGTGATTTAGCTGGTTCTCCTTGTAAGGCTCCCTATGTAATGTTATATAGTCTGTCTTGAGTCCAGATGAAGGAACATGCCATTCTTAGGACCCTGGGGTGCTGGAGTAATCACTTTTTCGCCATCTCATCAGCAGGTGAGTTCCTGATCTTCAAATTTACGATGGTGATTTAGCTGGTTCTCCTTGTAAGGCTGTTGAGAATCAATAATTATTGCATAAACACTCCTTGCAAATATGAGATGATTTGTGGTATCTCAGTAGCTAAATGTACACATCGATCAACATTTTCACGTACACATTAAAGCATATAATATAATTGTGATGTCTACACTTCCTGAAGATGTTGGTGGTGACTAATTGATCGGTACATGTTTAAATGAAGACAAACTTTATATCTCTCCATGCTTATAGGCACGTAGATTTGTTTTCTACAATTATAACTGTGATATTTTTATGACTATATATACGATCTTTTTTTTCACGTTTATATCATGTGAACATCTTTTACACTCTTCTTATTTTGTACAAGCTAACAAAATAGTACACATCTTACTAAAGTTTGAACAAAAAAAACGTGAACAAGGCTAGTAATCAAAAGATTAGTGGTATATTTCGTTCAAGGCTAGTAATCACTCCACTGGAACTTAGTTGAAAAACCGTGTAAACACTGTTATTCATTTAAATCTGTTAGTTTTCTTGACATGTCAATTAAGTTAAATGTAGAGATCACTTTTTCGTGCTCAAATTTTATTTTCATGATGAACGATACGTACATGCCATGCATTCTTATAGTCACGACCGTTTATTATCCTTGTACAAGAATGGGGCATAAGTCGCTGTAGTCTATGACATTCAGGAGGTACACATCAAGGGCCACAATCTTAACTTATCTAAATGATGTAAGGTGGTTATCCTGATTTTAGGGCTTCTTAATATAAAGATCCTAAAGTTGCATGGTTGATAATTTGTGGGGTATAGGAATTAAAAGTGAATGAGATTGATGTTGTAGAGGCTAAAGGTAGATTAGGGAGTTTACCATGCAGTCTAATTTGCTTATACTCTTTCTATAATTTCTACTACAAGTAGAGGTGGCCATTTCCCGGTTCTTTCAAAAACCGGTTCCGGTTCCTGGTCAAAGTCAACGAACCGGTTCGGTTTTTTTCGGATCCGGGGTGTAAAAAACCGGGACCGGTATAACTGGTTCCGGATCGGTTTTAAAACCGGTTCCTTGGAAAAACCGGTCGAACCGGTTCCAAAAACCGGTGCTAAAACCTTAACAATGGCATGCAATTTTCTCGATTCCGGGTTTTAACAGTTAGAACCGATTTGTCTACTGTCTAAAACCGGTGCTAAAAGAGTTTTGTGGAAGAACCGGTGTTAAAAGAGTGCTAAAATCTTAACAGGGTGCTAAAACCGGTGCTAAAAGAGCCTTGCGACATAACCGTTGGAACCGGTTAATCCAAACCGGTTCTAACGGCTAAAAGGTGGAACCGTCGGTTTTTGGAAGAACCGGTTTTGACCGGTTTCGGTTTCGGATTTTTTTTCGGTTGCGGTTTCGGAACCGGTTTTTTTGGCCACCTCTAACTACAAGCTCATTTCCTGACTTCCTGTAGTGACTTATAGTTGTATAAAGTCTGAATAAGCAGATATGTTTAGATGCCGTTACATCTTTGTTCGACAATTTGTGCCACTTGAAACTAATGTATATTAACTTTTTTCTCAACTGGGATCAGTGAAAGGAAGAAGACAAATCAACCACTTGACACGAATCTAATAGAAAAAACAGAAACCCCAAGAAACAACGAATCTGTAAGAATGATGCCTGATACGATAATATCTCATTGATTTAAGATTTTAATATTTGAATTGAAAACTTTCACGAGATGCAGTGGTGAAGCTTTGATCATTGGTGTCTTTCGCCAGTCTTAGGCTCTTAGCTCGAAACCGCCACATGGACAAATCATATGTGCCAACACATCTGTTGTAAGTAACAGCACCCCCCATGTATATTATATTTGATCAAGAATGCCATTTGTCACATCCTGATTTGCTCAACGTTGTTGAGGATGATATATTCATTGGCTTTTATTGAAACGTAATGATGCATTCTTCCTACTAGGATTGGTAAATTAGTCTTAACTTTAGAGAATGTTGTTGACAGGACCCACACACCACGTGGAGGGTGGCTGCCTAATGGGATTCCTACAAGACAGAAATGTTCATTTCCAAATCTCCTCTAGTTTCTTCTCCACCAGTTATCATCTATCTCCCACATGGACTCATTGGCCCACCTCACCATCTCTACTTCATTTTTGATCTCTATATAACTTTCGTAACACATTTTCCTTACTTCATGATCGTTAGCTTTCAGCACTATACACTTGCAATAATTCTTTGTGCATGTCCATTTTTGCATTATAAACACAGTGAAAGAGTGATAAGATGAGTGACTCCTCAGCTTCATACATACACATGGTATGTTTATTTAATTAAAAACAAGAACTAAAGCTATATATAGTTATATAGATTTTCTGCTTCCAAAACTTGTTTTTCCATATACCGTAGATGATCATATAACTTACATGTACGTTCTTGTAACTCATGATGACCTGATCTAGGTGCAACATCTCATAGAGAAGTGTTTGATCTTCCGTATGAGCAAAGAAGAGTGCATGGAGGCCCTTTCTAAGCATGCAAACATCAAGCCAGTCATCACCTCAACCGGTTAGTTTTGTTTTCTTAATCGTCCCTAACTTTAAGTATATAAAGATCACATATGCGTGCATGCACGCGCCTGCGCGCACACACAAGATATCTCCAAATTTTTTTCAGGTAGATCATGAATGACATGAAAGATCATATTTTTTGGTGTGTAGTCGTTCTTTCTGTATGCACGTGTTTTTTTCTATACGAAGAACTGATGATCATTAAGTGGCAACATACATAATACATATTATCATCATGGGTGCTGTTTTGCGACTGTGTGTGTATTTTTTTCTTTTTCTATTTATATGATGGGGGGAGAACACGTACGTGAGATTTGGAGGTGTGGTGGATTTCCTACAAGTGTTTTACATGATCAAATTAGTCACTGTCACACTACTAGCACATCAAAACGCAACATAAGCTAGCGGTTTATTTCTGAAAGTGAAAGGGTGGCACAAAATGATCCATGATTTGCAAAGCTGAAATGATACTCCTCCCACCCCACATGTGGTAATAGCTTTGAAACCTGCTTCTCTTTTAGTGTGGTGAAGCGTTTGTAGCCCAATTTTTGTAACTATACCTAAATCGTAGAATACAATACTTTAGCAAGTTATATGACTAAAAGTAAATTTTAGGGTTTTTAGCTATTTCTTTTATTTGACCCGTTTGAGATAATATACTAGTGTACTACACAAATTACTTGTTTATAGATAAACGGGTCAAAAATTGTGACTTATACCATCGTTGCATATAATTAACATCATGATGCAGTGTGGAGCGAGTTAGAGAAAGTGAACAAGGAGTTTTTTGAGTCATATTCTCAATCTCAATCTTCAAGCGGATCAAATCGTATGTCCGAAGCTGAAACAAGTGAGCTGATTCAAAAGATGATATGCGACAATCAATCAAACAACTCGGATAAAGATGATTAGTAACTTTCTTTCACTATGTAACATATGCCATCATATTTTAATTGCATATAGTGTTATAACACTAGGGTGAACCTTTTAGAATGGATCGATATGTGTATGTATATAGTATGTACCATATATTATTGGCCGTTTTAACGTCATGGTCAAATGAAATGACTAGACTACCCTTTGGACAATGATTGGCTTGTTTATGAAATGGCACAAGGGTATTTCAGTAATTTTGGATGGGTGGGGATATTGAATCTTAGTGTGTCAAATTTGCTAGTAGTAAGAAGTCACTGTCCAATGCTGAGCTTCAACATAAATATGCAAACATTGGGCAGATCTCATGTGATGTGTGGATGTTTTGTTCCTATGTTTATAATAAATGAAGCCATAATTGTTGGTCCATCACTCTTGTCTATTTCGTATATTTCAATATTTTATAACGTTAGAACGGAAGTATCTGCAATCTGTAATCCGTTCGTTGGAACATTGTATGTTTCATAATAGTATGTGTTCCCAACAATAGTAAGTTTACAGACCATACTGCAGTTGGTTTTTCTGATGTTCAATCTTGTTATTAATACTATCTTTTTTTTGTGTGAATCAAATCAAAGACTAAAGTTAGTGTTCAACACTATGAGTACTTTTGGATACTTGGATATCGACCTTTAACTTAAAGAGTGTTAGTGCAAATATTACGATATTTAAACTAAATGATTTCTTCAGTTTTAATAATGACAAACATGTAACTTGTAATACATAACGTAAAATGCTCAAGTTACTTGTAAACACAAATCATCAATGCATATTTACATCAACACCTCCCGACGTCTCAAGTATGTTTCAACAAAGTCGTAGATTTCCATCCCGACATAAATCACTCAAGGTATGGACAAACAAATCTACTACTTGACAAATGATCAAAGGATTATATTTTTCTAAACTACACATTTTTATGAATGTGACAAAACATTTTTCAAAAATACATTTTACAAATTATTTTTGAATTAGAAAGAAATGTTTTACTTGGGAAAATCATTTCAAAAATAGTAACAGCTATTTTTCCCCCCAAAACAGCTCAAAACTTCCCCAAATAAACTTTCACCACTAAAAGACAAAATTTGGAGCGTTTTCGTCTGTGACGGTACCAAGGTACCACTAAATTTAGTGGTACCGTCGGGTATTTAGTGGTACCGTCCGAACATAACGACTAGATTTTTCTTTGCCTATAAATAGTGGACCATTTCACACTTCCAACTTGATTTTTCCAGTCACTTTTCTCTGGTCTAATCCCTCCTCACTTAGATGACTTTCTTTGATCATTTGGAGAGTCTTAGTTTGTTTAAGAGTGATCCAATCCTCCATTCAAGTGATCCTCTTCATTCCTCTTGATTAGCAAGAGAAGAACACAAAATATCCAAGTAGATACAAAGTGTTGTCATCCCTCTTGATTAGCAAGAGAAGAACACAAAGTATCCAAGTAGATACAAAGTGTTATCATTCCTCTTCATTTGCAAGAGAAGAACTCAAGGTATCAAAGAAGATACAAGAGTTGTAGTTGTTAGGTCTTGTAACTTTTGTTACACGCTTGATTGTATCATAGCATACATCAAGATCATTTTTCTTTTGAGAGTTTGTGAGGGAAGATCATTGTGATCTTTTCGAGATCATGGAGATCTCTTGAAGCCATTGGGCTTGTGTGATTGATCATGTGGATCAAGGGTAAATCGGGTAGATCGAGTCAAGTGGGAGTAGATCATTGTGATCTTGTCAAGATCTTGAAGATCTCTTGAAGCCATTGGGCTTGTGTGATTGATCATGTGGATCAAGGGTAGATCAGGTAGATCATGGTAGATTGGTGCTAGCTAAGATTAACACTCGACATCTAGCTTAGTGTCGAAAATAGGATAAGCGACGTGTAGATTGGTGCTAGCTAAGATTAGCACTTGACATCTAGCTTAGTGTCGGAAAACAAGTTAAGCGACGTGTACGGTTTTCTCCGCCTGAAGGGAGTTTGTTGATTAGTGAAGTAACACTCAAGTTGGGTACTCGGGGAGTGGAGTAGGGCGAAGAGGAGCTTCGTGACCGAACCACTATAAATCACCGTATCCGGTTTGCGCCTTCTTACTTATCTCTTTACTTTCACTTTATTCTTTATCGCTTTATGTTTATATTTGCATTGCGTTTATGCTTGTGTGGCTAGTTGCTTATGTTATGTTAATTATGTATGTGTCATGGTTGATTGTGCTTGTGTTGTAGTTTAATTTATTCATCCCTAGATAATATATGCTCATTGATACTTTTCATATTACGTCACATTTGATTGGATGTTTGATACAAAAAGTTTTAAGTTTTAAATGGAAACGTATTCACCCCCCTCTACGGTTTCCACAATTGGTACCAGAGCCACGTCGCTCAAATTTTTAAAACAAATGGTTTTCAAAATTGAGTACGATCCATGTATCAAATTACCCATGAAGGTGATAAAAATATGAAAAGTATTTAGTTGCTTAATACTTACAAGTTTTGTTGTTAAGTATACGTTATCATACTAGCTTGAAGGTTTTCTTAAATGAATAAAAGTTGGTTCTGTTCAAAAATGAAATAACAGGTACGGCACCGTTAAATATAACGGACGGTTCCATTAAATATGGACGGTACCGCTAAATTTAACGGTACCTTCGTCTGTTTTTCAGAATTCGGTAATTTTCAAAAATTCGTATAAAATCAACCGTAAGTCCGTAGGAGTCGTGCCACCTATCGTTTTAAACGTAATTGAGTCTAATTTCATTTAAAAATACTTTTAGAAAATGATTGTAAAGTAAAATTTACGAGAGTCTTTGATTCGTAACAGAGAGTCCTTTCCGGTCATGCCGATTGCACAAAGTTTTTGTCAAATTACAAAGTGAACATCACACGTTGATGTATTCATACTTTCAAGGTGTTGAACTTTATCAAATTTTGAAATGGAGTGGAAAATAATTCATTTTCAAATAAAATCAAGCTAAGTGTACATTGTTATACTTCATACACAAAATGACGATAAGTATTTTCGTGTGTTAACCTAAATGGCTATTTGTTTTTATTTGTGCCTTTAATGTCTTGTTGCTATTTGTTTAGTATAGTTTTCCGGTTTATGCGTTTATAAGGCTCATGCTAAATTACTTGCACTATATTAAGTAATTAGTTTGCATTGCATATAGGCATAGACCATTTTTCTTGCATTTGTTGCAAGTTTTTAAAATGGTTTAGTAACCTTCTTAGGAATAGAAACTAAGTTGGTAGATCATGTGTGTCGAAAGATATTGTCTTACACAATTATTTTTCCAAAGGTTTAAGTGTAAAAAGTATATCATCCTAAAATACTTAACACTTTCATAAAATCCGTAACATGATCGCTAAAACGTTACATCATTTTGTCTTGCTTGACCATGGGTTGTATAAACAAGATAAAAGATCATTTTAATACATTAGTATTTAAGTAAAAGAAAATGTATTAAACTTGCATTGATCTAACACACATACAAAATGTTTTAAACATTTAGTATTTTGCGTATGTTGTATAAAAATAGTTAAGATAATTATTTTTATACCAATGAGGTGTCGAAAAACTAAGAATATTATACTTAATAATATAAATAGTTTTTCTCAAATAAAAATAAATGAAAATATCAAAGTAGTAACTTAATATGTCATTAACCTCACACATACAACTAGTGTTAGAATAAATGGAACATACTCATCAAATTTTTATTTTCGTTTTAAAAAGGAGTGACTGTGAGGGTCAAGAAAGATTTCGAGTACATATCTATTCATTATTCAAATTATGATTGATATCATTATCGAATCTAATTGACAAGTTTTCGAGTGTGGACATGAAATTGGAGTCATTATTTGCCTAGCTTCAAGATAACATCAAGATATGATGAAATATATTATCTTGAATCTACATACTCAATCACACTCGAAAAATAATGACGTCCTCTCAAGACGAATATAATATGCATCGGATCATAACTCATACTTGTGTTGAAGATGCCATATTGAGTCTTCTTGTCCAATGGTTGTGTTCCAAACTTTAAACTAATATGTTTAAAAGATGCATAAAATACACAACTAAGTAGGATTGACAACTTGGATGTTTCATCCGAAATATACAAGTAATTTACATTGCAATGCAATTGGTAAATGTGTCATTTCCGAAAAACCAAACACGAGCAAACTAACAACATTTGTAAACTTTGCTCATGAACAACTCAACACTCAAAGTCACATGTCTAGTAAAAGTATCACACATAATATGTTATTAACTATTATGTAAGTCATCAATCTTTGAGAATATCACATGTATTTCTCTTATCAAAAGATTGACAAAAGATAACCTATATCTCATGCATCTTATTTTCTTTGTAACATGAATGGTTATGTTACAAGAGAATACATTGCATCATGTTAACAAATATAGGATATTAGAGTTGAATAATAACCCAATACAACATGTGTCATTGCATAAACAAGTAAAATTGGTCATACACTAAAATACTTGTTTCACAAAGCATTAGTAAGAATGATAAGCTTCCTCTTAGAAAAGCATATTTGCTGAAATATACAATATGTCTCATTTTTAATATAATACTCACAAGATCTATTGAGGTAAGTAACCTTTACTAGATTCTTTCTCAAGATATGCAAAGGAGCATTCTTGAAACACACACGATCTAGTAGGTTCTACATTGTACCACATTAGAGTGTCTCTTGGTTCTAGGAAACCAAATCATGTTAAAATAACATGTAACAACTCAACAAACAAAGATGATGTCCAAGAGATCATAAAATACACCATCTCCATCAAATAACCTCTAAATCTCAAACACGAAATTAAAAAATTTTGCTTGCCTTTGTCAGAAGTTGTGTAAGACATGTCATTCTCTTAACCGACTTTCAAAGTATGGTTAGTTGAGTCATATTAGGCCATATATTAGCGAAATAAGCTAATATTATCTTTGCAACACTTCAATAGGCAAATATAGGAATTTGAATTTTTCTAACATGAGAATGACTACTGGAGAACCTATCGCACTAGAAATTCAATTTGACCTAACAGTTGAATTGCTTCCAGGAGAGAAGTTGGGTTTGTGGTATAACCCGTAAAAATGGTCATGTTTAGCCTTAATTGAGCACCACTAGTGATAGTCTCATACTCATTCTCTAACTTGAAAATTTTTCTTTCCTACATTTGACTAGAGACAGTTTACATAGGTGAACTTTATCTCCCGTTAGGATTTCATTTTGAACAAGCAGTAATTAGGATCTTCTTTAGCAAACCTAGATTGCTTGCATCCCACATACGTGTTTCAAAATGATAACATGTTCTCGTAAGATATGATTAAATGTCTTCATGATCTTAAATGCTAAATGATTATCATGTTTTGCATGATGTTTGCATTTATTCCTTATGTGCATTTTACATAATTTGCTTGTAAAGTTTGCACCCACACTATGCTCTTTTGACACATTAGGAGTTAGGTATGCCCATCACTATGAACCCTTAGAAGTCATAGAGTCATACACTAGTGTCAAAACCTATAAGTTAGAGTAGTCACGAAGTTGTCCTAATTCCCTAGTCATCACTTCACCTTCTTCCAAGTAATACACCCGTTTGTCATGGGAAGGTTAGATACAAACCTAGTAGAACTCGGAGTAGGGTTGACAACTTAAATATTTCATCTGGAATATTCGAGTAAGTTTAACTTGCGATCGCAATTGTTAAATGTCATATCCGAAACATCATACTCAAGCCTTTTAACAACATATGTTAAAACGCTCATCCCAAAGCTAAAAGCTAACATCAACCCTCGAGTGACAAAGGACTCACGAGTTGCTATATAAGTGATTAGTAGTTCCTTACATCCTCGTGTGAATATACACATCTTAAGATCCCAAACCCTGCTGCAAATCAGCACCATAGGCCTAGCTTTACATCTTTCAAAACCCCATGAAACACTCACGTGCGAAGCACATCGAAATCCGTAAATCAACCAAACCTCTCAACCGAGAATCCCCTTACCATCTCCGTTTAGGTCTAGGAATGATGGAACATTTTCCATAAATCTTATGACTATTTAAATATTTCACTGGAAATATTGAGTCATTCTTTAAATCCCTCTCATGACTATCTAAATATTTCACTGGAAATATTAAGTCATCTTTCACATCGCTCTAATGACTACCTATGTATTTCCTCGGAAATATAAAAGTCATATCTTCTCGTCCAGTACCGTTCAAAGAATTTATTAGGTATAAATTCTCTCCTCGTGTCGAAAAATCTCCCTAAATCAGCGAGATTTATTCGTAAAATCCTCTTAAACTCCAATGACAACTTAAATATTTCATCCGAAATATTTAAAGTTTATTTAATTTGCGAAATGCAATTAAATGTCATTTCTCGTTCTCAACAAACGTTCATCGAATCCCGTTGGATTCATTCATAAAAGAATTTATTCGGTATAAATTCTTTTAATCTAAGGTCAGGAAAAATCACAACATATGTGAAATTTCTTTGTCAGAAATCTAATTCTGGGTCAAAACTGACCTCAGCAGGTCATGGTACTCTTAAATAGGGGACGGTACCGCTAAATTTAATGGTACCGTCGGACCGTTGTCTGCTGAGACAGTTTATCTTGTCTTCAATTCTCACTGTTTCAAAAACACTATCGAAACCCACTCGATGTGGTCTTGAACCAGAACCGTATCCTATCAGAATAGATTATGTCTATCTTCTGATTCCTTAAGCCTTTTCCCTTTCACTTCCGCATGGTACTAAACACTACCAATGCTTCCGCGTCCCACTCATCTTCCACACACTTCAAACGAAGAACCGCTAGGATAAGTTAAGATAACCCCACTAGAACCTTATCACCAACCTCACAACCCTGAAGATTTTATCTTCTAAACCCTTAGGATATCTCCAAGTAATCACATGCCTCATCATATAAATATTCTATGAATATTCACAATGATTGAGAAGAGCTATGTGACTTCAAAGGTGAAGTTTATTGTATGCTATCCACTACTTGTCATGACATTACTAAGCTCATCGCTTCGGTTAACGTTTGTTTTCCTCTTTATCTTTTACATCTTGTCCGGATGGTCATAGATTAAGGGGGAGCGAAAACACACTCATATAGTCTTTCACCAAACACTCTCAAGAACACACAAATGTGGTTCTTATTCCCTAGGAAACTTCCCTTTAGCTGCCCAAAACTAGGCTGCACAGGAAAATTCATGACTTCCAGGTCACGGTACCATTAAATAGGCCACGGTACCGTTAAATTTAACGGTACCGTGGGGGTATTTAGTGGTACCGTGCCTATGTTTGACGAATTTTCACTGTTCCCTCCAGATCCCTGCATCCCTAACCTCAAACCTACAAAATTTTGCAAACTCACATACACCCTAGGATCCCCACAACTCTTGCCTCTATAAGGAATCACCATTGCAAGCTTATCTTGCATCTCATCTTCAAACCTTACATTAACATCATTCCTCATTCCCCATCAACCCCCTTTGAACTTGGCACTAACACATCATTCTCATCACTATCACCATCACCACAACCACTAATGGGTCATCCCATTCTTTATCCCCTACAACCACATACCCTAAGTTGTCCTTGTTGTCACCACAACCAACACCTCATCATGTGCCTTAGAGATGAGTTGAGCCTTCAATTCTCCTACCTTGAGCACCTCCTCACACCATCACAAGAATCCCCACATCCTTACTTTCACCAAGTTCACCACAACCTTTAGCTCTCACACTAACCCCATCACACTCAACCCTTATGACTAAACTTCACTTTTGACAGTGATATTTAGTTTCAAAACCTTCAACCCTTATATCAATTCCACTCAAACCTTTTAGCTACAATCACACGAAACCCTTCATACACCAAATTATCTCTAACACACACCTAGGATCATCCAAACTAGAAATCCAGAACCTCGTTACCTCAACCCCGTTAGAGATATCCAACCCCAATCCTGTTAGGATCACATGCACATTTTTTTTCTTATGAAATATATCATGCATCTCATTGTCAGTGCAAACGATATATTAATCTAAACCATCCCAACACCAATCATCTTAGGTAGATGATTATGTTGTTCAAAAGGTTTGTTAGAACTTGCCTTCCCAATGACAACTTGGAAGAAGTCATTTGGTGTGTCAGTCAACGAACGAATCTCGTTCTTGATTAGTGTGATTGATTGAGCAATTACACCTTAGGTTGTCGGTCGGGTTGTGACACTTATGTGTTAACATAGTTTAACCCTTGCATGTCTTGATATGTGTATTCTATCCCTATAATGCTGCTCCTATTCTTCTATATATTATGTTGCACGAAGCTAACCCTTGATGTAGGAAAAACCTTTGTAAGAATTTGATCCATGGATCCGCTAGATACTAAGGTAAATAAACAAGGGGATTAAGTCACCATAGGGGAGCATTGAGCTAGGGGGAGCTCGGGAGTATTTGACTACATAGCACGGAGTCTTTCTAACGGTGGTGATAGAAGACTTCACTAGAATGATGCAAGCTCGCCTTTCTGGAGAGAAAGGATAGTAGTGTAATATGGGGGAGTAGGGAGTAAATTCAAGGGAGCGCTCGAGGCAACTATCTTTTTGATTCGACAAAAGGGGGAGAAGGGGAGTGTAAACAAGTAACTTTTACATTTTACTATGTCTTACGGTTTACATATTTGTCATCATCAAAAAGGGGGAGATTGTTAGTACAAATATTACGATATTTAAACTAAACGATTTCTTCAGTTTTAATAATGACAAACATGTAACTTGTAATACATAACGTAAAATGCGCAAGTTACTTGTAAACACAAATCATCAATGCATATTTACATCAACACCTCCCGACGTCTCAAGTATGCTTCAAAAAGTCGTTTATTTCCATCCCGACATAAATCACTCAAGGTATGGACAAACAAATCTACTACTTGACAAATGATCAAAGGATTATATTTTTCTAAACTTCACATTTTTATGAATGTGACAAAACATTTTTCAAAAATACATTTTACAAATTATTTTTGAATTAGAAAGAAATGTTTTATTTGGGAAAATCATTTCAAAAATAGTAACAGCTATTCCCCCCCCCCCCAAAACAGCTCAAAACTTCCCCAAATAAACTTTCACCACTAAAAGACAAAATTTGGAGCTTTTTCGCCTGCAACGGTACCAAGGTACTACTAAATTTAGTGGTACCGTCGGGTATTTAGTGGTACCGTCCATACATAACGACTAGATTTTTCTTTGCCTATAAATAGTGGACCATTTCACACTTCTAACTTGATTTTTCCAGTCACTTTTCTCTGGTCTAATCCCTCCTCACTTAGATGACTTTCTTTGATCATTTGGAGAGTCTTAGTTTGTTTAAGAGTGATCAAATCCTCCATTCAAGTGATCCTCTTCATTCCTCTTGATTAGCAAGAGAAGAACACAAAGTATCCAAGTAGATACAAAGTGTTGTCATCCCTCTTGATTAGCAAGAGAAGAACACAAAGTATCCAAGTAGATATAAAGTGTTATCATTCCTCTTCATTTGCAAGAGAAGAACTCAAGGTATCCAAGAAGATACAAGAGTTGTAGTTGTTAGGTCTTGTAACTTTTGTTACACGCTTGATTGTATCATAGCATACATCAAGATCATTTTTCTTTTGAGAGTTTGTGAGGGAAGATCATTGTGATCTTGTCGAGATCATGGAGATCTCTTGAAGCCATTGGGCTTGTGTGATTGATCATGTGGATCAAGGGTAGATCGGGTAGATCGAGTCAAGTGGGAGTAGATCATTGTGATCTTGTCGAGATCTTGAAGATCTCTTGAAGCCATTGGGCTTGTGTGATTGATCATGTGGATCAAGGGTAGATCGTGGTAGATTGGTGCTAGCTAAGATTAGCACTCGACATCTAGCTTAGTGTCGGAAATATGATAAGTGACGTGTAGATTGGTGTTAGCTAAGATTAGCACTCGACATCTAGCTTAGTGTCGGAAAACAAGTTAAGCGACGTGTACGGTTTTCTCCACCTGAAGGGAGTTTGTTGATTAGTGAAGTAACTCTCGAGTTAGGTACTCGGGGAGTGGAGTAGGGCGAAGAGGAGCTTCGTGACCGAACCACTATAAATCACCGTGTCCGGTTTGCGCCTTCTTACTTATCTCTTTACTTTCACTTTATTCTTTATCGCTTTATGTTTATATTTGCATTGCGTTTATGCTTATGTTAATTATGTATGTGTCATGGTTGATTGTGCTTGTGTTGTAGTTTAATTTATTCATCCCTAGATGATATATGCTCATTGATACTTTTCATATTACGTCACATTTGATCGGTTGTTTGATACAAAAAGTTTTAAGTTTTAAATGGAAACGTATTCACCCCCCTCTACGGTTTCCACAAAGAGCACTTCTTTTACTACCTCCGTCCCATATTAAGTGTCCATAATGGAATCTTGGGATGTCCCAAATTAAGTGTCCAGGGAATATTTTCAACCAATGAGAAGAGACTTTAGTGGGTAATAGTGATATTTGATTGGTGGAGAGTGTAGTTAGTGGAATTTCCTAAAACTTTGTGCATTTGGAAAGTGGACACTTAATATGGGACGGAGGGAGTAGCATCTAATTCGAGTTTGCTTTAAACCGATATGAAATAAGATTTAGTACGAGTTTCTAATATATCTTTTTTTGATAATTAATGTGAGACATTTTAAAAAGTACGATAATTTTTAAAGGAAAGAAGGAAGAGAGAAACTCCAGTATCGAAGAAAATTATATTAATGTTGTATGATATCCACATCGACGAAAACTAAACTCCATTATAAGTATGTATAAACTATATATTGGGATAAATACATCAAGTTTTATGTAAAGAACACGACCACCTAGTTAAGCTATATATCGGCCCGTAGTGTAGGATCGAGTACTTCGAGCTTGATTGAGCTTGGTATAAACAAGAACCTCTGTATGCTATACAAGCGTTTATGCGGAAACTAAACAGCAAGTATAATAAAGAAGAAAACTCTAAACGACAATGATCCTCTATGGATCAAACTATGAACTAGGAATTGTGATATTGAATATTGAAAACGTTAAAGGTGTACATAAACTCATAGACGGGTTTATCTTTTATACTAACAAGATGACCTAACCCTAACCCGTTCTACAAGAAAACGTGTGAAGAGATAAACAACAATCTCTTCTAAAAATAAATCTTAACAAACATTCTAAATATACGGATAACAAACAATACTATCCGCAGCAATAACACCATCGGTAGGAACGAGATAACACTGTCGGCAGCAATGAGATTTCAGTAGGAACCAAAGCTATCGGCAGGAACCAGCTTATCACAATCGGCAGCAACAATGAAACTCTTATTTCCCAGAGATCCTAACACGTAGACCGGACCGAACCGAGAAACCGGACTAGGGGTGAGCATATCGGACTGTAGACCGGACCGAACGGAGAAACCGGACCGGACCGGATCTATTTTGGTCTAGTCCTCGGTCCACACTTTACCTCATGTTTGGTCTTTGGTCCGGTCCGGTCTGATCTGGTCTTACGTACAACCGATCAATAATGCCTTCTTGGACCGGACCGACCCGGACCGGACCGAACGCATTCGGTCCGGTCCTCGGTCCGTAGTTTTGGGCTAAAACGGTCTCATTCCGGTCCGGTTTTATTCGGTCCGGTCCGGTCCGGTTTTGACCCGATGCTCACCCTAATCCTAACTAATCTAAATGCAACAAGAAACAATGGTTTTGACGGTATACAATTATATTCGGAAATTGTGCAAGGGAAATGTGACATCTAAGATGACACTTATAACCAACTTGACTCAACCTTGTATCATATTGCTAAAACTAAGATACCAAATCATGTTTTATCGAGTTTACCCTTCTACACCCACTATACACTTATTTTTCACATATTTATCATTTTAACCTACTACGCCAACATCACATAATTGGCCATATCTCCTCGCACGCACCTCCATTCTTCCCGAAAATTACACTGTCTTCACCACTGTCTCATTCTGATCATGATAACACCCGTCTCGTCGACTGGATTCCGACTAGAACAAAATCGAATTGCGATCTAGTTGCAAAGTGAGGGTCACGTGATAAAGAAACGAGAACCTTTCTCACCCAACAGTTTCTACACTGTGACCGACTACGATCCCATTACAATTGGTTCAAGCCCCGCGACATTTGACAAGGCTGGACTTCCCTTTCCTATAAAAACATCTAATGAAAAAAAATATAAATTCATGCTTTCGTTCTCTATAAATACTTGTTTATAGGGCTGAGCAAATCCACCCGAAAACCGACCCGAGCGGACAAACCGACCGAAACCGGACCGAACTGAACCGAACCGACCTTTTTCGGTTCAGTTTCGGTTTTGTTTATTTATTTTGGTTTTTGTCGGTTTCGGTTCGATTCGGTTTTTGTCTTTTTGGTTCGAAACCCGAAAATCGACCCGAACCAAGTTATTCGGTTCGGTTTCGGTTTTGGTATCTATTTCTCGGTTCGGTTCTCGGTTTGAGTTTTTTCCTTTTTCGGTTTTCTGGTCGGGTCAGTTTTTGTCGGTTCGGGTCGGGTTTGACTCGATGCTCACCCCTACTTGTTTATTTGCTGAAAAACAAAAGAATCATCTTCATTTACATACCAGTTTATTTCACTTCAAATTTTCCCTCATTACTTCATCATGTTTTTCAAAGGCATTCGTAAACGCTACTCAATGCTGTCTAGAAACATAAACTCAAAACTTTCAAAGGTAAACGCAAGAGTTCAAAAGGACCACGAAGCTCAACGACAAGTTCATCTCTGCCAGTGAATTTCTTGATGGTTACCGGGGCTGTAACACCCCAACCCGATAAGGGTAGAAGTATTACGTTATGGTGACATATCAAAGCAAACAAAATCATATGACTAAATAATACAAAATGAATTTCAAAGGTTACAAAGAGAAAATCTGAAACTACAAGGGTTACAAATGAATTACAATAATTACTAAGTCTAATATCATCTCTTCTAGTCATCTCTAATCCAGAATGGCTTCTAAGTCAAAGATACTCTCCACTCATAACCCAGCTTCCAACTAAAACCTGCCGCAGGAAAAGAAATGCGGCTGAGCTTAAAAAGCCCAGTGAACAGATATATACGAATAACAAATCATAAGGGTAAATAAGCATAAGCAACGAAGGAAAGAAAGATACGAAAGCATAATCATAAGTCATACGAATCAAAGCATATCAAAAGATAAGAGTGCACGAGAACTGAATAAGAACTGAATATAAGAACGAAATGGAAATAAAGAAAATGTCATATAAGGATGTGCCATATGAACTCCAAACAAATTCCGTCAAATCATATCATATCATATCATATAAGTGCACGAAGAGGGGAGACCTCTAAGTACTAATCCAAAAGTGTGAAAAGGGGTGCAAGGCACACACCACCTGGTTACCAAATCATATACATATCAAAATGTCCTAGGATGCATCCATACGCTCCCATCAAAAAGTATGTATGCCAGTACTAGACTGGGCATACACACACGGAAATGGCCAATAGTGATCACAAATCATATCATATCAAAAGGGGAACGCCGTAGATCTATCACACCTCTACGGGAGTGTCATGCATAGGGTGCCATCCTAAACATGGTCCTAGTACCTCTAGAACTAGGTAAGCTCAGGCACGGAATATCATATCATACCAAATCATAATCAAAGCATAGCAAGAGAAACGAAAGTGTATCTCAACAAAGCATGGCAAACAAATAATCATATCATAGTAGAGACATTTAAAATAAATGTCAGAATGAATCATATAGGATTGGCAGTCATACAATGAGAGCCAAGAATCAAACAAAAGGGAATCATAGCAGTCATCGGATCATAAGAAATATCCCTAGTGAAAAGGGAAAACATATATGTACGAAGCAAAGTGTCTTAGAGTAAGACAGAATATCCGTACCTTAACGAAATACGCAAGCAAAGAAATGAAAAGCAAATCAAGTAGGAGATCACTCCCTCTTCACCCGATCTACAATTAATCACAAGTTCTCTTATAAGTTCATATAATCATAGGGTTTCATTTTAGTTCTCCTTCCATGTTAAGTAACTTTGATTATTAACATTCTCGTATGTCAAATTAAAGTATTATAGACGATCATATTCGTAGTTTAAGGTTCATAATGTCTTTTACAAAAATTTAGGGTTCGTAATGTAGTTTCCATGCTTTTAGGGTTTATTATGTAATTATCACAAGTTTAGGGATTAATATGCAATTCTCATAATATTAGGGTGTAAAATGTAATTACTATAAAGTTACAGGTGTTCACAAGTTAGGTCCTTTAGTTTTAAAAGAATGGTGATTTAAACCTTTAAGTTTATAAAATAAACACAAAACACCTTTTAATTACCTTTTTAACCTTTTTATAATTTCTCACAGTTTTATATACGAAATTGTTAGATTTTCAATAAATTGTAAACCATATAAGAACTCAGTAATAAAATTCCCAAAAATTCCCAGAGATGCTCAAATGTCTATAGTATTTTATCAAATTTTTCCAGATTTTATTAAGTAACATAGGTACGTATTAAAAATCCATTTTCTCAACATGTTCTAAAATCGTATCTGATGGAACACTCGAAAATTTCATACCTTTTTACCCATCCAAATAAATTCACAAAAATCTATAATAATTCCAGGAAGTAATAGACATCGTAAATATTACCCAGTTCAAAATACACCTTCTAACTCGACACGGTTTGAAAATTAAAAATCATAAATCCGGACTAATTTTCCAGACTCACAAATCCTATCAGACACATAATTTTCTAAAAATCAAAAAGTAACCTTCCAAGCCTCTAAAAATTACAAACTGAATTTTCCCAGGTAGCCATTTCATTGAGCTTAGTTTTAGACTCTTAAAAGACCCAAAAATTCGATTCCATCATTTAGTTATAGCCGGTTAAAGTCAAATAAAAATCCAGCTCAGAAGCAGTTATCACAGAACCATGTTTATCTTAGGGTTTTCGTCATTCCATTCATTAGTTCTTGACACCAAATGATTTTAGGTGAGTCCATAACATATTTAGGTCATTTAAAACAGGTCTTAACACAATCAAGTCGAATAATTTCACCATAAAACCCTGGTTCGATTCATACATAACAGTTTTTAGGGTTTTCATAACTTATTATTTTATGCGACATTTTATGTGGTTAATTCGACTAGAACAAAAAAGAAAACAAGAACAAGGATCGAATAAGGTATGTGATACAATACCCTCATAGATCCCACGAAGAACACGGATACCACAAGATCAAAATACCACTCGAACGGGTCTTTTCTCCTCTCCTTTTGATCGTACAGCAGCAGCGCACAAGGAAAAAAAAAAACACTAGCTCGATTTAGGGTTTGTATTAACACACGAATGGATCAATGGAACAAGAACCCAATTACCTTTATTCGTATGAGCAAGGATTAAACCTTTGTGTGGCTTGTTTGGATCGTAGCAGCAGAAACAAGAGGGAAAAAAGAAGAGGCCGATTGTTCTTGATAGTTAGGGTTTCTTTTTTTTTTTTTTTTTTTTTTTTTTTTTTGAACCGTGTATATGATGTAGGGAGAGTTAGGATTGCTTTGTTCTTGTTTTTGGAAGCAATTCAATTCACACGGTTTTGGGAGAATTATTAGGAAGTACATACCGAATTTCATGAGGGAATTAAGGGGATTATATACTTCTAAATTGATCACAATTCATGCCTTATTTGTTACTTGACCCTAGCCGAAATTTTTGAGTATTATGGCACTACATGGATCGACCAATACTAACTAGGTGCTTAGGATTATATTTGTATATTGCAACTACAATGTAATGTCTCATATTAATTTAAATCATATGTAACTTAAGGTTTTATTGATCTTAAGTTAGGTGCAATTGGTTTTATGAGTAGTTTAAATTATTACATAACTTAGGACATAGTAAAATTTCAATTTAAATATAATGATGTTGCTACAAAATTTTCACAAGTTCTAAAATTTTAAATTTAGGGGCATTTTAGTCATTTCGGATTATATTTGATTTGGGGTTTTACAACTCTTCCCCTCTTAAAAAGAAATTTTCGTCCTCGAAAATTGAAGCACAAAGTCGAAATGACAATCCGAAATCGAAAGCAATATCAAAATGAATACGTACCAAGTCAAAAAGAAAAATGCGGATACTGGATCGTATTGATTTTTTTGGTCTCCCAAGTAGTCTCGCTCTCAGGATGGTTCTTCCAAAGAATCTTTACGAACGGAATTGTTTTAGTTCTCATGACTCTTTCCTGACGCTCAAAACAGCCTCAGGTTCTTCACTATACGAAAGATTTTCCCGAATCCGATCGAATGGGCAAAACACAACATGAAGCGGATGATAATCATACTCACGAAGAAGTGATACATGGAATACATCGTGTACATGATATAACTGGGAAGGTAACGCCAAGCGATGAGATACCTCGCCCACCTGATCAAAATCATTGCAAAGCCCTAGGCTTTCACAAAACATAACTCACGACAGATCGCTCCAACGAATACGAAACAAAATACGTAGCAGATGACGGTTGAGATTTCACGAAGAGATACATGAACATGCATTCGCATGAGTAATACGGAGGTAGTGCTAAAGAATTAAACTACATAAATACAGTCCAGATTCAGGTCGCAATAGGGAACTAGCGCATAATTGTAGAAGCTCTCATCAATTCCAACCAGATACTGATCGAACTAAGGAACGTACCACCGGTCAACCGAAGCGCGTAACGAATCATCGAATGTATCAAGAGTTTTATAAGAGATAGATAGTATACTTGAACTGATGATCAATCGGGTACAACTCGAGGTATCAACTTGTATCAAAACGCATAATGAGATGGGTAGCATATTTGCACCGACGATCAATAGAGTATAAATCGGAGTATCAAAACGCATCAGAAAACAAAACAAAATAGGTCGAACAATCATACGAATAAAACACATCAAAGAGCTAACGTAGTCGTACAGGCGATAAACTAAGCACATAGCGGAGGATCGGAACGTATCGGGAAGCATAACGGAATAGGTCGGATAATCATATGGAAAACAAAATTCAAAGGATTAACGCATCGTGAACCAGATCTTCTTCATAAGCCCAAAACGTCTAACTCTCCACAACGGGAACATCGTACGAAACATACCAGTTTTCATAGTCCACCATTCAAGGTTTTCTTCTACAAGGATAACTAATCCACCAATCACAACAATCAACCCCGAACCTTAAATCTCCAACTTAATCCAATCCAAAAGGTGTTCTACATCTCCTTAGGTAACTCAATCATGCCAATACACTTGTCAACTCTCCGTTCCATACATCTTCAATTCCAACATAGTTGCTCTGTCCGTCCATCCATCTGAAGGTGAGTAGTCGCCATAAAATCTCGAGCCGGTCTTGAAGGTCTTCTGCATTTCTCCTGGAAGTGTGAAACAAAACTCGATTTTTCTGACACGATCACTACAGGTGCGCCACGGAGCTTGAATAATTTTCTGTTGAAATAATCTCTGCCGATCTTCCAAGTAAGCCGCCAAGTTGAACGATTCACTACAACCCACATCGTTTTGTCCTTCCCAACGTGCGCGTAAATCCCGTTACAAAGTTGCTGACAGATCTAATCCCACTTCTACATACGAACATCCAACATATTCTTCACTCCTACCAAAATTATACTCTTCGAGAAACTTACATCGAGCTCTTCTGACGTAGGAATTTTCAACACCAAGATACAAGGATGATTCCCGTGTTTCTCTTTCGTCCCTGAATATACTAAATCGTCATACTATGACAATTGTCCAAGCGTTCATGAAACACACGATTCATCAAGTTCGCAAGAATAGTCGGAGCAGTAGCCAATACGATTGGCATCACAATGCTCATAGTAATTATAACGGATACAAATCAATGCTAGGAACCTCTTGATCCTTCACATGAAAATGGACATAATCAGATTACAAATCGATCATAGAGAAAACTTCACCCTGAAGTTGATTAGATAAATCGTCGATAACGGTATCAGTCCTAATCACCATACTACTAAGATTCCAGAATTCCAAGAACAACCTCATACCACCATCATTCTTCTTCATAACCAAACTGAAACACAACACAGAGATGCACACAGACGGATAAACCACTTCCTCAAAGTAGGTCCTTCAATACTCTTCATTCAACGTATGTCGTTCGTAAGAGATTTTGAAAATAGGCAAAACGTCGCTTACACATGAATGGCGTTCTGATTCCAATAACACACTGACCTCAGGCACTCCTCAAGACATTCTATGACTCCAATAAGTTCATGGTATATGATGTAACTATTATCACGCTGGCCAGACGTCATAATACTTGCATCATATACACATGCCTTTATTGCAATCACAGTCTACCTCAAGTCGTGACAAAACACATTCAAATAAACGGATCAAAACAATTACATTCGAGAGGAAATCTTGGTAGTCCATCCAGGAATACATCGCGAAATTCAACATCGAAAACTCTCGAGCGAGTTACATCAATTGGAATATCTTCACAGACGCGAGGGATTAATATACGGAATTTCAAAGCAAAGGTGATCGTAATAGTATGCCAGGTCAGAAACCTGGGCACGGAGTTGAGTTTCATAAGTCGTCAGAGGTGACAAAATCATAACTATTGTTAGCATCTCAATGCTCAGTCAACAATTACGTGACCAGAATGAAAATGAATCGAACATTCCCAAGGAAATCAGATTAGCAGAACGAAATTGATCTTCAAACATCCTCAACCGAACAGGATAATCTACACTCGTGATGGATAGTCACAAGATTCTCATAGAGATAGAATTAGGAATAGCAATTCAATAATGCAGAGGGGACTTAATGTGCTTAGTAAAAGCAAGAGACACCACAGGATATGTCGTTCTCGTATCAAATAAATCTACGCAGCACGATCGCATAAGTAAGGAATAATCGAAACGGTACTTGATGTGTCAGCAGCCTGGTCCCTGGTCAGAGCGACTCGACCCTCGGCAGATTGCTGTCCATCATTCTCATTCTTAAGGTTGTTACCATTCACTTCGGACACTCTTTCGTCCGATGTCCAATCACACTACAACTGAAATCGGCATCCAACGTCTTATAACACGATCACCCAGATGAAACTTCTCACCGTCAACACATAGAGGAGATGGAACCTGGTCCCACAACTTCTTCTTCTCAGACGAAACCGAACATAGGGATCAAAACGAAAAATGAAGACAAATCAAACGTCAGGACCAAAATACGAAGGAGAAGATCACGTCAACGAGAAGCCTAATGTCCACCCAATATCTTCACAGGTCATACTAAGGGAGGAAACAATCTTCCTATATCCGTGGTTAAAATTTACTAGAGTTCTCATAGGATTAGCAATGGATTATGCAGATTCAAGTAGTATCAGCTGATACATTCTATATCCAGCATAAGTAATGAATTCACAGAATGTGTCAAACACGTTACGGTTGAATGACCTTCGGGATGGTCAGAAAGGTATGAAACTGTTTATCGAACAACTCGGAGATGGAGGTCAAAATCAGGATGTGAAACCAAAATGGTGTAAGGTATCCATGTGGTTCTTAAGGCATTCCAATCTTACTAGGTTACAAAGCTTAGGTGGTAAAACTTTCTAGTTTCTGAAACAAATGTTCCTATAAGGCATAGCTAAGGCAAAGGCACGAACCAGAGTGATTTGGAAGCAATGCTAATTACATAGATGTCCTAGTCTACCCATTCCTCACCGGTTATAACTTATGTTCCTATGGGGAGATCCTACAGAAATTTCTCAAATATTGTCTTATGAGTGCCTACAGTGGAAACTTAGTGGTCCAAACTTACACAGGTCAAGGGTAAATGCATTACAAGTCGCAGCCTGTCGCTCTGATACCATAATTGTAACACCCCAACCCGATAAGGGTAGAAGTATTACGTTATGGTGACATATCAAAGCAAACAAAAGCATATGACTAAATAATACAAAATGAATTTCGAAGGTTACAAAGAGAAAATCTGAAACTACAAGGGTTACAAATGAATTACAATAATTACTAAGTCTAATATCATCTCTTCTAGTCATCTCTAATCCAGAATGGCTTCTAAGTCAAAGATACTCTCCACTCATAACCCAGCTTCCAACTAAAACCTGCCGCAGGAAAAGAAATGCGGCTGAGCTTAAAAAGCCCAGTGAACAGATATATACGAATAACAAATCATAAGGGTAAATAAGCATAAGCAACGAAGGAAAGAAAGATACGAAAGCATAATCATAAGTCATACGAATCAAAGCATATCAAAAGATAAGAGTGCACGAGAACTGAATAAGAACTGAATATAAGAACGAAATGGAAATAAAGAAAATGTCATATAAGGATGTGCCATATGAACTCCAAACAAATTCCGTCAAATCATATCATATCATATCATATAAGTGCACGAAGAGGGGAGACCTCTAAGTACTAATCCAAAAGTGTGAAAAGGGGTGCAAGGCACACACCACCTGGTCACCAAATCATATACATATCAAAATGTCCTAGGATGCATCCATATGCTCCCATCAAAAAGTATGTATGCCAGTACTAGACTGGGCACACACACACGGAAATGGCCAATAGTGATCACAAATCATATCATATCAAAAGGGGAACGCCGTAGATCTATCACACCTCTACGGGAGTGTCATGCATAGGGTGCCATCCTAAACATGGTCCTAGTACCTCTAGAACTAGGTAAGCTCAGGCACGAAATATCATATCATACCAAATCATAATCAAAGCATAGCAAGAGAAACGAAAGTGTATCTCAACAAAGCATGGCAAACAAATAATCATATCATAGTAGAGACATTTAAAATAAATGTCAGAATGAATCATATAGGATTGGCAGTCATACAATGAGAGCCAAGAATCAAACAAAAGGGAATCATAGCAGTCATCGGATCATAAGAAATATCCCTAGTGAAAAGGGAAAACATATATGTACGAAGCAAAGTGTCTTAGAGTAAGACAAATATCCGTACCTTAACGAAATACGCAAGCAAAGAAATGAAAAGCAAATCAAGTAGGAGATCACTCCCTCTTCACCCGATCTACAATTAATCACAAGTTCTCTTATAAGTTCATATAATCATAGGGTTTCATTTTAGTTCTCCTTCCATGTTAAGTAACTTTGATTATTAACATTCTCGTATGTCAAATTAAAGTATTATAGACGATCATATTCGTAGTTTAAGGTTCATAATGTATTTTACAAAAATTTAGGGTTCGTAATGTAGTTTCCATGCTTTTAGGGTTTATTATGTAATTATCACAAGTTTAGGGATTAATATGCAATTCTCATAATATTAGGGTGTAAAATGTAATTACTATAAAGTTACAGGTGTTCACAAGTTAGGTCCTTTAGTTTTAAAAGAATGGCGATTTAAACCTTTAAGTTTATAAAATAAACACAAAACACCTTTTAATTACCTTTTTAACCTTTTTATAATTTCTCACAGTTTTATATACGAAATTGTTAGGTTTTCAATAAATTGTAAACCATATAAGAACTCAGTAATAAAATTCCCAAAAATTCCCAGAGATGCTCAAATGTCTATAGTATTTTATCAAATTTTTCCAGATTTTATTAAGTAACATAGGTACGTATTAAAAATCCATTTTCTCAACATGTTCTAAAATCGTATCTGATGGAACACTCGACAATTTCATACCTTTTTACCCATCCAAATAAATTCAAAAAAATATATAAAAATTCCAGGAAGTAATAGACATCTAAATATTACTCAGTTCAAAGGAAACCTTCTAACTCGACACGGTTTGAAAATTAAAAATCATAAACCCGGACTAATTTTCCAGACTCACAAATCCGATCAGAAACATAATTTTCTAAAAATCAAAAAGTAACCTTCCAGGCCTCTAAAAATTACAAACTAAATTTTCCCAGGTAGCCATTTCATTGAACTTAGTTTTAGACTCTTAAAAAACCCAAAAATTAGATTCCATCATTTAGTTATAGCCGGTTAAAGTCGAATAAAAATCCAGCTCAGAAGCAGTTATCACAGAACCATGTTTATCTTAGGGTTTTCGTCATTCCATTCATTAGTTCTTGACACCAAACGATTTTAGGTGAGTCCATAACATATTTAGGTCATTTAAAACAGGTCTTAACACAATCAAGTCAAATAATTTCACCATAAAACCCTGGTTCGATTCATACATAACAGTTTTTAGGGTTTTCATAACTTGTTATTTTATGCGACATTTTATGTGGTTAATTCGACTAGAACAAAAAAGAAAACAAGAACAAGGATCGAATAAGGTATGTGATACAATACCCTCGTAGATCCCACGAAGAACACGGATACCACAAGATCAAAATACCACTCGAACGGGTCTTTTCTCCTCTCCTTTTGATCGTACAGCAGCAGCGCACAAGGAAAAAAAAAAACACTAGCTCGATTTAGGGTTTGTATTAACACACGAATGGATCAATGGAACAAGAACCCAATTACCTTTATTCGTATGAGCAGGGATTAAACCTTTGTGTGGCTTGTTTGGATCGTAGCAGCAGAAACAAGAGGGAAAAAAAAAGAGGCCGATTGTTCTTGATAGTTAGGGTTTCTTTTTTTTTTTTTTTTTTTTTTTTTTTTGAACCGTGTATATGATGTAGGGAGAGTTAGGATTGCTTTGTTCTTGTTTTTGGAAGCAATTCAATTCACACGGTTTTGGGAGAATTATTAGGAAGTACATACCGAATTTCATGAGGGAATTAAGGGGATTATATACTTCTAAATTGATCACAATTCATGCCTTATTTGTTACTTGACCCTAGCCGAAATTTTTGAGTATTATGGCACTACATGGATCGACCAATACTAACTAGGTGCTTAGGATTATATTTGTATATTGCAACTACAATGTAATGTCTCATATTAATTTAAATCATATGTAACTTAAGGTTTTATTGATCTTAAGTTAGGTGCAATTGGTTTTATGAGTAGTTTAAATTATTACATAACTTAGGACATAGTAAAATTTCAATTTAAATATAATGATGTTGCTACAAAATTTTCACAAGTTCTAAAATTTTAAATTTAGGGGCATTTTAGTCATTTCGGATTATATTTGATTTGGGGTTTTACAGGGGCGGTAACTTTAGGTCACTAAGTTAGACGGTCATATGAACACTTAGCATGTTTTTTCATTTCATAATGTTTTTTCTGAATAATATCATGCTATTCTAGTTTTTGAATCTAGGTAATATAAATATAAATGGATCCCTACTGCCCTCGAATCATTCACAATGATCATGATCTACTTCGTTGGAGGCGTTCCTCTTGGTTTGACTTTCAAGCCGGTTGTTACACCCCAAAAACGACACGATTTTTTTTTTTTTTTTTTTTTTTTTTTTTTTTTTTTTTTTTTTTTTGTTTGTTTGTTAATTTTACAAGACATTACCGGAACCGAACGAAAACTACAATGACCCTTCTTATGCACTGAGGACCCTTGTTATGTACTGAGGACCCCTCTTGTGCACTAAGGACCCTAAAGTGCACTATAACCCCTCTTGTGCACTAAGGACCCCTAAAGTGCACTATAACCCCTCTTGTGCACTAAGGACCCCTCTTATGCACTACTTTCTCAAAATGATCCATACACCTTTAAACATAAAATCAACAATTTAGACTTATATTTAAACACATATAATCCACATTTAACTAAAAATATACCATATGCATTGTTTCCCCAAATTCTTGACCCGTTTGACCCAAAATGGGTAAAAATGGACCTTATCCCAAACACCTCTTTTTCTGCATACCCCTTTTGTGCACTTTTGACCCATTTTCCGGAAAAATAACTTCTATAACATGAAATAGCATCAAAACTTCCAGATTTCATTAACATAACATATAACACATGTAATGTATAACTTGGTCTAAATGGCCCACAGAAACGTACTTTACAACTTGACGGGTGTTATGCCAAACTCCCATTTGACCCATCTTCAACATAAGATAACTATAACACCTTTAATCATAAAGTTAACACTTTAACCACGAACCAAACACTCATTAACATTAAAGACTCTGACAACTTTGATCCATGATAATTGACCCGTTCAAAACCCAAAACGGGTACAAACACACCTTATTCCAAACACTCCTTCTAACTACTCAATAACACTTGACCATAAGCATAACACACCAATTGACATTCAATTCACTATAACGACCATGACATACATTAAACACTTGACGACACATTACAAACCATTTAAAAGACCAACGGGGGCACAACATTGACCTCGAGCTCGGTATCTACCTAAGCTCCTACTTTCTTACCAAACCTTCTAACCTTTGCCAAACCAAACCTTAATCCTTAATCCAAGCAATTGCATAATTACAAGAACCTACAAAACATTGTAAGATTAACCGGTAAGCTTTCGCTTAGTAAGTAGAACGGCAATAACATGTAATCATACATCATTCACACATTATGCATCAACCAAATAATCCATCGCATCATAATCACTAACACATAACTATAACCACTTAATACATCACCTTTCTATAACAACAAATCAACACATACCTCGGCTCGATTCACCACTAGTCTACTTCTTGTTTAGCTAGTTATACCAAACTAGCTTCCTATTATCCTTAACTATACATATTAAGCTCAAACCTTCTACCACATGTACATAAAGTGATAAAATCAATATAATTTCATATTATAACCGGTTTACTTACTTAAATTCAATAAAACTTATCCCATAATCACTATAACCTCTTTAATTAGCTTTTACCCAATTCCCAAATTAGGGTACATGAACCCTAATTCTCCAATTTACACTTAATTCATCAATTGACTGTAACCCTTATCACAATCACCTTATTACTTAGTTTAGAACAACAATTGCCCAAAACCCCATTACTTGGTTACATGAACCCTAACCCTTAATTCAATAATGAACTTAATATAGGATTACTTGTAGGGGATTTCTATGGGCTTAACCTTGCATTAGAACCTTAATCTTCATCATTCCTACATCATCAAAACTTGGTCTTCCCTCCCTCTTCTCTTCATCTCACGTCACACATACAAACACATAAGAAAAACCTATAACTTTTTGGACAATAAGGGAAGTATTTAGATATAAGTTAGTTGAAAGTTTTCCTAATTGGAAACTTTAGTCCCTTAAGTCTCTTTTCTCTTATATTGGCCACATTTAACTTTAATATTCATTTAGTCACTTTACCAAATAAGTCCCTTAAGTTATGCATCATATCTTCTAAAACCATATTACACATTTGTTGACTATCAGATTGACTATTGGGTTGACTTCAACATAACATCAGTTTACTAACCAATCATATCGAGTCTCCCGACTCATAAAAGTCTTAGTAAAACTATTTCAATAGCATTTTCGTAATGTAATACTTAAAACTCGGTTTTTGGTGTAACATCGGTCATGTTTCAACACCACATGACATCTTTTTAATTCGTCGCCAGATCTCAATGAAGACAAATGACCGACTAACAATTTTGTAATCAAATACCATATTTCTTGCTTTCAGTCACCCTCCACAGTCATCCATATAAAACATCGTATCTTCTTCAAGGCATGTGGATAGGTTGTGAGGTTTTAAAGTGTTGAGATGGATTTACTTTGTAGTGCTTAGTATCTGGATAGTAAAGTTAGTGTATTGCGAATGTAATACGAACTTGTAATGACTACATTCTAACCACGAGATTCACCGCACTTTTTATTTTTCAAGAATGACGGTTCTTACCTTATTACTACATATTGTCAGTTTAGGAAAGTTTTATCCTTTTAAAATTCACAAACCCTAATTATGTTTTCCTTTTAGATTTTAAAAGCATTTGAATTAGGTAACAAGAAACCCTAAGTCATCAAATTTTACGAGATTTTTTGTTATGGCCTTTTTAATAAAAAAATTAATTTTCCAAAAACCAAGTTATGCTTAAAAATATTGCAACCCTAGTTTCCATATTTGGTAATCAAAGATTCCAAATAACCCTAAACTGAAAGACTGTCACTTTATGGTAACTATCGGTTTTGGTCACCCGGATATATGCCCTATAAAATTTTATGATCCCATCTGGCTGGGATACATAAAATAGGCCCTGCTAGGGTTTATGTTATTTTAGATTACTTTTCTTGTTAATCAAGTAATTTTGTTTCCTTATGATCAACTTTTGGAAACTAAAATTTTTGACCTTTGTTTTAGTATATCTTTGGAAAGATTTACATCTTACAAAAAATAAATAAAACCCTAGATCATAATGAGAAGACCAAGAAAACTTGAATACAAGAAAACAGATCAAGAAACCCTAGGATTTTGCAATTATGGTAATACTAATTAGACATTGTATGTTTTTATCCTGAGATAAATTATGGTGTAAACCCAACCCTATATCGACGCCCTCAAAGGTCATAAGACCCAAGTATTTTGATCATTGACAAACATAATACAAACCCTAATTAAGTACAATGGTTATGATACCCACATGATCAACAAAAACCCTAATAAACCATAAGGCAAAAATCAACCTAAACCTAGCATAACTAAAATCAAGTTTTGATTTTTATGAAAATATAAGCAATTATTAAGAACCACAACTAGGTTATATATGTTTAGAGTAGCTCTTAGACCACTGTAGGGTTTTGGTGGTCGTCTACACAGCTGAAACATGCACAACGATAAATAAACACAGAAAATAGTGCAAACCAAAACCCTTATGCAAAGGATCTCTAAACAGTGATATAACCTAAGGTTAACACATAAAAAGGGTGTTATGAAAACTTACTTGCTAACCCTGCAAGCAGTAAGCTTCTTTACTTGATTTAGGTGCACGGAACACCTTCTTTAGCTTCTTGATCCTTCACGTCTTTGATTGGGGTGAAAATCACCACGCGGATTGTGTCAATCCGCAAGTACTGCACAGGTAGAACTAGGGCTCCATACCTATCACAAGCTATGTGACTACGAACTTGGGTGAAAACACTAGTTGATCTTCGAGATTAAAGAGAGTGTCGATTAGGGTATTGTCCTTGTGTGTTGCTATCGACCCAAGGGAGAAAACCCTTTGGGGTTTTAGTCGTATAGTCGACAAAGGAAGTCGACTAAAGTCGAATTTGGGTTGACTAGGGTGTTCGAAAAAAAAGGGTTAACCCTTTTTAGTTATGTTTGCCGATCGCACAAAGAGAGGATAGAGGAGAGATTTTGGGATCTTTGAGGAGTTGTGTTATGTTATATGAAACCCTTTTTATATATAGGGCTCAAAGGAGAGTTCTAGAATAACTTAGAGACCAAGTTATTCAAGCTGGAGAAAAACATAAATATTTATCCAATGATAAATATTAGACTTTGGTAAATTACGAATTAACCTTTAATGAAAATAACGCCGTATTTTAATTTCCTCGACTCTTTCATTTCATTTTATAATTCATTTCTTATTTCCACTTGTATTGTCCTCTTTAGTGTGCACCAGTGTGACCCTTCGGAATTTCAGTAAAGGCAAGTGTGAAAGATGTTGTGTTGTTCGCACACAAACCCTTCAATATGTGTATAACCCTATGGTCTCATATGTTAATGGCAGTGTTAATTATTATGTTATATCCTGCACATACACCAAAAACACTTTTGTATTTTCTCCTAATATTCAGTCAAATAAGGCTGAAAGATACTCAAATAATCCAAGTGCATAAGATTCAACCTCAAAACCAAATTTGACTAAAATTAAGCTAAAAAGTATGTAAATTAAAGATAAAAACATAGTAAACATAAGGCAAATGAACCAGAAATCACTAACTATAAATTTTGGTAAGATTAGTTCATAAATGATTAAGGCTAAATGTTATTAGTTTCTTATATAAATGAAATATAGATGTGAGAGAACTAAGTTATAAAAGATGAACAAGGTTAATATGTGGGAATAAGAAATTGGTAAAAGATGATGAAAAAAAAATAGGTATACAAAGAAGGGTGGGAGGAAGGAAGAAATGAAGGTTCAAGGAAAGAGGAGTTTATAATGAGAGGTTTCGCAAGGGGTTTGCTATAGGTTCACAAATAGGGAGTATGAAACAATAGTGTGATGAGAGAGAGAAGGTCATAACGACTTCATAAAAGTTTTTTTTGTTAACTATAGTTTTCGACCTTTTGGCTGACTAACCCTCGAGGTTTGAAACCAACGTCACGGGAACTCAAACCGGGTAAAGGCCTCCTTTTTTAGGAGATTTCCGTGGCTACTAAAGGGTTATTTGCACCTAGTAGAAATTGAATTTGAGACCTCATGCATCTTAGAGTGATAGTCACAAGTCCTTTTGTCACTAGGCCGCCCCTAAGTGGTCATGACTTCATAAGAGTTCGAAGGAAAGAGAGGGTTTGTGAGAGGATGAACGTTCTTATCGTAACTTCCAAAATGTCTCACAACGTTCCGACAAATTAAACCCCAGAACAATGTCGAAAACAAAATGTCCAAACACCCAATTGAAGTTTTTGTCTTGGACAACCACCACCGGTTATTGAGCGCCAACTTTTGTTTGCGGAACGCGACCACAACAATAACAATACCAACAACTATGCCACTACCTATCATTCATACCTCCACAACAACAACCTATGTATCAACCAAAAATGTATCAACAACATAAACTTATGTATCAACCACAAATATACCACGCTCCCACATCAAACAGACCTAGTAGGGAGCTCGCACGTCGCGACAGCGGATACCCTGTAATCAAGATTTTTGGCATACAATATTTTCCGATTACATGTTTTTCATGATAATGAAGTTTTGCATGGCGAGAATTTGAGAATAACTTTATCGAACACTATCTTATATTAAAATATCAAGTACCTATGCATCATGATGCAAATGATGATACAAAAATGGTAGTCAGTAGTATTACAAGGTTTTGATGATTGACGGTGAAAGGTACTTGCTAATTAGTAAATCTTGTGTATTATAAAACAAAAAAATGATCCCGGTCCGACCCGATTAATCCGTTTTTACCGGTTCCGACGGTCCTTCTAGGTTCATTTTCGGATGGCTTTTATTGGCTAGTCGAACTAGTGGTATTTCCGATTTCTGGTTAAACTGGTTGAATACATTGGTTCGGTCCGGTTTTTAAAGCCATATGTACCATCAACTTGTTTTCATATAAATTATATGAAGCTTTGTGTGTTTTATTACTTTGTAAAATATGTATAATAACATGTATTTGTCATTGTAGGGGTGTTTTAAAATTAACATTTATTAGGTATTTATTGAGAGCTATTAAAGTCTACCAATTCAAGACACTTAATTTTCTAAATATAACTTCATTTTTCATTATTAGTAAGTGTGTTGCTTAAATTTTTAAGCCTTTCATTTTGAAAATATCCCAAATATATTATAAAGTAGTATAGATATGTGACATTGCTTATATAAATTACGGTATTTAATGATTACACATTTTCATTCTTTATAAATCACATGAAAATTTTTGTATTTGATATGTGCGATTCTTTTCAATCGAATTTATTAGCAAAATGATTAGGATTTCACTAAACTTGTACTAAAATACATAGATGATAAATGTTTTTTGAATATTAAACTTTTAAATGACAAACAAAAATTTGGCATTAAAATTACACTAATGAATGTTTTAAATAATTATTATTTCATGTATTTTACATAGCATTAATCATTTGTATATATTGCATATTATTTTGTATTCCTTAAAACATAAAAATACTTTTACTGAAGGAAAATGTCTTCCTACATTATATTATATGTATTATAGCTATAGATATTAAAGATAACTATAATTTAGATTATTATTATTATTTTTTTATAATCGTACGTTTATGTTTTTTTGTTTTAAAGGTAATGTAATGTTTTTAAGTTTGTTTCGTGCGGGGTTTGGTAACTAAGGCCCCATTTGGTTTGACAGACGGGTTTAGGACTAGAATTTGAATCAGTATTTGGATTTGATATACGAAAGAGAAAATATAATATTATAAATATATATATGTTTTGTAATTTGATATTGAAATTAGAGTTAACTACATTTTTGGTCCTTGCGGTTTGGTGGGTATTTCACTTTTGGTCCAATTTTTAAAAAAGTTTTGGATTCAGTCCAAAAGTGATACTTTCGTTCCACTTTGATAACGACGTTTGTTTCGTTAGTTAAGTCTAGTCGTCACGTGGCAACGTTAGTGTTGGTCCACAATAATCAATATCATTCACATAACAAATGAATTAGAAGCAAAGTTTAGAGAGAAAAAGAGGGTTTTAGAAAGAGAAATATTATTAGAAGAAGAGAGAGAGATGGGAGAAAAAGTACTACACATACATGCACACATACTTTTTCATCCACCCTATTAAGTGAGACTTGAGGGGGTATTTATACTTGTATATGTTGTGATATCACAACTTCTTGCAAGACCCTTGTGAGAGGTGTCTCAACATCTTGCAAGACTTGGTGTATGTATGCATGTGTGACGATGAATGGGCTTGGGCTTTTGGACTCTTGATGGACTTAAATATAAACTAGTAACTTACATAGTCCATTTACATTATATTTGTCCATCTAATAAATCGTCCAAGCCCAATATTACTAGACTAATTTATTACAACTCGTACAAGACTCGTAAAAATTATATTGTTGCCACTAATGGGAAGTGATTGCATCTTTTAATGTTGTAGTATATTCACTAACAAAGAAACACACGATTAGGGCAAGAATATGGATCGAATAGAGTATAAGTTAGAGAGAGAAGTAGAAGGTTAGGAGCCTTTGTAGAGAGAGAAAGTGAGTTGTATGATTAAAAGAATGAAAGGTCCAACCCTCTCCTTTGGTGGAGAGGGATATTTATACTACTACATAGGGTGCCCCTAGTGGGCTGTGGAGCGAGCTGACAGTGGGTAAAGACCCGACCCACTCCACAATATTAATAATAACTAAACTACTACTAATATTACTAATTATCCTACGAGCTATGATGTGCTAATAAGTACTTGGGGTGACCGAGTCTTCAACTGAATATTTATATTCCTAACAATCTCCCCCTAAGGGAGGTCACTCCGGAATTAATGTTCTGAATTCTAGCACTCTATCCTTGAATCTTGACTTCATAGCTCGTAGACCTTGATTCTTCAACTTCAAAAATCTTTGTGCCTTCAGCAGTGAACTTGCGATGACTATTTTTGTTTTGGATGGTCTCTGTGTATTCTTTGACTTCATCATCCATCATATTTCTTCAAGTCATCTTGCTTTCTCGTTTTATGGGAAGTTGTGATCTTAGAGCCTTCTTTGAGATCATCGGCCACTATAAATCTCTGAGCTCATCCATTGTAGTAATGCTTCCATGTGATTTGTTGTGACTGTTGGACTGCATGCTCACACTTTTTCTGGATCATGATAGATTTCATCAGAGTTGCAGAAGCGGTATTGTAGGTCTTTCAACTATCATGATGTCTTTGATAATGAATTGGAAGTGTGAGCATGGAGAGTGGATTGACACGTCTCTGCTGGAATCAGGAACCACCATCGCCATCTTTATATGAATCTGAAATAAAACAGTTAGCAATAAAGTTGGAGAACGAATATGGCTTTGTCATTCGTTCGATGTGGCGGTTGGATCTAACCTTCGGTTCTGTGAAGACCGACCTGTGATCAGGTAGAATCCCCTTTAAAGAAGATTCTCCTTGACAGGAATTTCCAGCTAGTAGTAATGAGTCTTCCAACAAATTAATGTCAGAATCATCATACTAAGCAGGTTCTCATACCAGAAGGTCTTAAAGCAGACAACATGGTAGAGTGAATCAGTGAATTAAACACCCACTGATTGACGAGAAATTGATTAGAAAAATCACCTGCGTGTCACTGGATAAACATTTTGTGCAACACGACAAGAGTTTTATAAATTGAATCACATTTCTGTCAAAAATACTTTTGTTTGAAAATTTTCACAATCAATGTGCTCGAAACTTTGTTGGTGAGCACATTGAAAGGTTTTCCAAAAGTATCCGTCAATCCATATCCTGGAACAGGTTTGATTCAAATTTGAATCGCCCCATCGTTTCTTTCCAGTTGTCACAAGCTTGATCCATGAAGGATCTCACATGTCACCCACCAAGAGCTTGTTTGATGTTGGCTCTAGAAGGATTTCCATCTTCACTGTGAATACTTTACGTATCACTCGGATGTTCTGGCAATACCACAAGGATAATGCGTAGGACTCTTCATATATATTTTCTTGCTTTTCACGGTGTATGAAACAGCAAGCATATTGGAAATGTGTCCTACTGAGATTTATTGATGATCTCTGGGCTCTAGACTCAATAGTGCATTTTGATTTAGTGATCAGAGGCTGGAGAGGACTGCCACCTTTTCAATATCATCTAACTCAGAGTGAGAAAGATGATAGCAATTTATTGATCTCCGTGACAAGTGAAACAAGAATCCTTTGAGGGACCTTGAGTGGCTAGGGAGGGTAGAGCAACGTATCACTGGGTCCATGATACTTTGTCTTTAATGCCAGCAATCAACTAAGTGATTCTGACAGCATATGTATTGACCCGGTTTCTGCCTAAGATGTAAGGAGGGCTTCTTTCTTTTCACCCTTTATCTTTACATTTCTTTTTCATTCTTCAACCCCTTCAGCGCTTACCGAGACTTCATTACTAGCACCTTGTTGGGTTTGTTCCAGCACTAGCTCCATCTCAGTCGGCACTCTTCCCTTATTCACTTTTTCTCCTTTTTTATAATCATACCTAAAGACTTCTACACTAACTAGTGGATTGTCCCTGGGTAGATCCCTCCGGTTCTGGCTAGATCATGGGAACTAATACCTAACCTTACCATCCTTATAACTCCAGTACATAAAGTAAAATGGTCGGTCTTTGGTATTCTTTCACAATTGCCATCACAAATCATTTGCTCCCCCTCAATATGTGCATCGATATACGAAAAGGTTTGGCACATATGGGAGAGCCTACACTTGAGTTTCAAAAGATCATGCTTTTTATCAGAATTTCATATTTAAATCACATTCTCTCCCCCGATCAAAAATTTCAAACCACTTGAGATTTGTGATCCAAATTGATTTAAATATGTTTAGAAAATTTAGGAGAAAATGTGGTCAGTTTTTTACTGTATTCTGATGATGGAGTATACAATACTCCCCCTTAAACCAAGAGAGAGCGTCACTGCTGATGTTGCACAATAGTTTAAAAAGGTGTTAGAAATTTGAACAAATACTCTCCCCCTTAATTAATGACCCTTTTTCTATTTAAAGAGCTGTAGTCATTCAATTGAGTGTCAAGTATTTGTGAAAATTTAAGTCCAGTTACCACCTTGTGAAACACCAAAACTCTCCTGAAGAATCATAGATGGGAAAGATTTTGATATATAGAAAACTTCTCTTCTTATACACGAAATGATGCACTGGTACATACATCAGATCAAAGAAACATGGATATAAAGTAATCCATGCCCATGTGAACATCACCCAGTTGGAGGAACAGCCGTCTTTTTGGCGACGTGCTTTCCCCATTTTGAAGCGCGGGTTGCTATCTGAAGTAATAGCAAGCCATTTAGACATGTTTTAACAATCCATTTTAACTTCTTCTTGAGCTTCATTTAAAGACCTGTGCCATTATTGAATGACATTTCTAGGTCCATAAATGTTATCGATAAACAGAAGACATGCCTAGGTGAAGCTATTTATGGTATTTTCTATTTTTCAATTTTTATGGTTTTTCTGGTTTTAAGTTTCTCTATATACAATTTTCTGGTTCTATAAGTTTCTATATACAGTATGGTATAAGATATGTACAAAGTATATTATTCAGTTTAAGAAGATGATGATATGAATACCAAAATGAGGATACGTTCAGTATATGGTAGACATCTGTAGTCAGCATCTCTTAAACTTTCACCACCAAAGCTTTCGAGGCTCGTGAATAATTAGACTGAACTTGAGCCTACTCAATGTGAAGCTTTGATAGCTTCCCCCTAACCCGACAATCTTCCTTTTGAGCAGTTTCAAAGCTCTCTTTCAAGCTTACAAAAGGTAAGTGTACAGCAGAGACCGTAGCAAACCACATGAAAAATTGCTGCTCCTTTTAAGAATAACCATCGTGACTCTCTGATCGGGGGACCATCAAATAGATTAGCAACGAATCATCTCACACTTGAATAATCCTTCTCACATTTCTTCTTGCTGAAGTCTGAAGTAATGCATGCCAAGAGTATCCAGAGACCACTTCCCCCAAGTAGTTGAAGTGATGCAATCAGTTTCGTTGTATGAAGCCCAAAAACCCGAAGTACACAATCATTCCCGTTAATAAAGTCGAAAACGTAGCATCAAGATCAATTAAGACCCAAAAATCCCCTTTTCTCCCTTCAGGAAATCGCAGATGAGAGTTGTTACACCAAGTTCACCTATGTCCCGAGTGTAAGCAATTTATCCCGTATGTAGTCGACATGATAACACCAAGACAGTACCATAAAAGCAACTGAATACCGGATGTACACATTTCCTTCAGTAGGATACCGAATAACCATAGGAACCATCATACAATTGTGTACATCTTTTATCATCAGAAACTGACTTTCTCTTCCCCCACATAGTTGGAGTGATACACCAAAGGAACGAGTTAAAACACTGATTTTCTCTGCGGTTATGACATTTGTCTTCCTGGATTAATCTTCAATTGAGAAGAAGTATAAAGCTCATCATGTGTACTCATTGTGCATTCAGATGTATGTCTCTTTCCCCCTTGCTGGTTTTGATACCTCAGAATCAGCAACACTTTTTACGAACATATTGTTGCAATCTTGTGAGAAGAACAAATTAGGCTCAAGTAGATCAAGTGAGAATTAACCGCTGCCAAAACCGTTTCTGACTATCTTTATCAACCCTTAAGAAGGCAATTTGAAGTGATAACTGATGGAGCAAACCCGATATACCAAACTTGAATCTGAAGATAGAATTCCCCATTCTTGTGACTTACGCTTGCACTAATGTTGGAAGAACAGTGTAGAGAATTAGTGCTCCAAGCAAATCTCTAAGTACTCAATACCCAACCAAGGTGTGAGACATTAACACCTCTTACGATTATCCACAAAGTCATTGGCGTGTGACACTGAGTACTACAACGTAACTCCTTTAAGTGATAGTTACCACGACTGCTGGTAACTAGATAACCTAAGTCTTCAACTTAAATCTTAAGCACGAGAAAGTTATCATTGAAGGTCATGCATCCAACCAACCCCGACTTCAAGATAGAGTAAGACCACGCCTTTGAGAAAGTCAACTTCAACCCCAAATAAGTGAAACCTGATCCATTTCGTAGTCACAATTAGATGCCCAACAAGTGATTATTTGTTCGCTCACTTGTTCACACTTCTCCCCCTCAAAAATTGCATATGAGGATGCCATTTTTGATTGAACAAGTGCATATGAGGTTGATCCACTGTTCACACTTCTCCCCCTCAAAAATTGCATTCAAAATTGCATCTGATGGAAGTAGATCCACTTGATGTCTGAATGCGCATGGAGCACGTATGAAGCCTTTAGATAAGAGTAGTCAGAAAAAAGAATATTCGTATGACCATTTCTCAACTCTCAATCACCATGTAGTTTATTCACCCTTCTCCCCCTCAAAAATTGTATATGACGACCAACTACCATTTTTGATAGACCAGGTGAATAAGAATATACTCCAATGTATGTTTATCCCCTTTGGTGACTGAATGAGCATTTGAAGAACATGAAGCTTGATGAGAGTGGTCATAAATAAGAAGATTCCTCTTCTTCCAAAGATAAAGCGCACTCAAGCGTACGCCTTTCTTTTCTTTGATGAACGGGGCCTGGAGTGTTATCTGCAGACGCCATCATGTTGACATTGAGGACCGAGGCTTGAACTGATGTGTTCAAACGTCATTGTCGATGAAGAACGAGGTCTGAACTGATGTGAACAGACGTCATTGTAGTTGATGTTCATCAAGCTTGAATTGTTTGAACCCCTACATCATGAGATATTACTCTTTTCGGCACCCAAACTCTGTGTCTTTCCTTAATACAAGGTTTGAACGATGTACCTGCACTTAAGTAAAGACTTCCTGCATTGACATTAAGAGTTTGTTTGCATTTATATGGGTTAGTGATATCAGCATTTAGACCATTTGGGGTTTCACTGTCAACCTTGGTTTCGCACTTAGTGAGCATCTTTCGAATAGGTATCCATCTAAGACCAACAATCTTAAAAGTTCTACCCGTCGGTATCCACCTCAGGCAAGATCTAGGAGTGTTTGGTTTCTCATGCACAGTGACAGACTTTTTGGGAGAAAACCTTTGTCCTAGGGCAACCGGCCTATCAGGTTTCTGCATACACCTCTTTGGTTCTACGGGCTTGTTGTTGTTTCTAGTCTTAGAGGATGGAACCTTGGCACGTGCATTCACTTCCTTCAGGAATTTTGTTATACAATCATCATGGGTTGCATTAAAAACACATTTCTGACAAGTCGAGCAAACAAAGTGTTTGGAATCAGAAAACGATCTAGGATTCTTAGAGTGGTCTGCTACGGGAATTGTCTTAATTGGCACGCAACTACTCTTAGACACAGGCAAATTCCTAGTCTTTTCAAGTGTGTTTTTCTTAGCATCCTCTAGGTTGTGATTTTGAACAATGTCTTTATGTCTAACATGTTCTTTTGGTGTCACAAATGACACATGCTTTGAACTATCCCTAGAAGAGCTAGTGGCACTCATATGATGCGGTTTTGTAGAAGCACATTCCTTTTCAGTAGGTCTAGATTGTGAAGTGACTGGTTTTGACAAAACTTGTTTCGCATCAACTTGGGAGGCAAACCGTGATTTTGAAAATTTTGGCTGTTCAGATCTAAACTCATTCAGTTGTCTAACAACTGATTGGTTTCTAAGTGGTGGTTTCCCCAAGATTGATGGTTTTTCAAACTTAGTATTCACATCATTTTCTGTTGGTTTTCTTAACTCGTTTTTCAACGCTGCAATTGCAAAACCCTTTTCCTGAAGTTGAGCTTTGAATTCATCATTTTTTGCAATCAAAGAGGTTGTCTGCTCTACAGTCTTAGTTTTTACTTCTTTGATAGAGTCACATTGTTCTTTGCAATGAATTTTCAAAGTCTCGTTTTCTTTAAACAATTTAGTCACTTTATGTTCTAATTCAGCATTATTGAAATGTTTATCCTTAACTTTATTACACATATCATGCATCTCTGCCAACCTGTTTTTCAGGCTTTTGATCGTTAAGTTTTTGGCTTCTAGCTGAGCTTTCAAATCATTAATTATAAAAAATTCACGGAATTCAGGGAGTTCCGGATTTTTACCTGGTAGTCTAGTTTGAAAACTTTCTTTTATTTGTTGCATTGAAATTTCGAGATCAATACAATGTTTTTCCAGTTGTAAAAATCTTTTTAAAAGTTCATCGTAAACCTTCTTTTCAATCATATCATGTGATTTGAAAGACTCAGCCATAAACAAAGAGTTTGACACAGGCTCATGTACAGCATCCTGACCACTGTCTCCCTTTCTTTTACACATATGTGTTGAATCAGGAATGACTATCATATTCATAGTCCATAGTGTATTGTGAGTCAATGAACACTTGGAGTTGATTGTTGATCACATTGAGAGCGGCTCTGGATTTCACTTCAGAAAATTCTTCCTTGTCTAGTTGCTGTTCTAGTTGATCCAGATATAGTGTCATTTTGACTGTGAAATCATGAACTTCCTGACCAAAGAGTGTCGCGAAAGCCCGTGTGTACCCCATCACGTATTCAGATTTTTTAAACAGAGCCTTGATATGTGACTGAAGTGAACGGAAGCATGCAACTTGACTTTCCTTTTCATTGGTTAACTGCATAGCCTGAAGACATTCTTCCATGTGTGACTGCGATCATGACTCATTTGTTCCAGCCGAATCAGAATCACTTGCTTCTGTTTGAGGTGTGTAATTAGGATTCCCATGATCCTCATTAGCATCGTACAGTTTAAGTACCTCCGATATGAAGGAGTCTGAATTAGTGGTCATTGTTGGGATCTGATTCATTTGCAACATTTTACCCGATTCTAAAAAAATCATAACCCCAGAAGATACAAACCGCAACAGACAAATCGCTAGTCTGATGATACAAGTCGCAACACACAAATCTCAACTCTGAGGACACAAATCGCAACACTCAAATCACAACTCTGAGGACACAAACCGCTACAGACAAGTCGCTACTCTGACGGACACAAGTCGCAACCCACAAGACGCCAGTCACTAGAAGACAGAGCTGTCACTATCTTGGTCAAAACGCTACCCACAAAACGCCAGACAAGTTGCTTTCGTAGCGATTTGTCGTTTTTGCCAAATCCGGTAAAGGGCCAAAAAGCAACTTCGAGGAACCACAAAACGCTACTTACACTTACCACCAATACACAAAACGCTACAAAGAAACAATCACAGAAGGACAAAACGCTACGAAGAACACTTTTGTCCTAGCCTTCGAATCTTCCAAAAACTACCACACAAAGCCTCAAACAATGATTCCAAACACCAAACACTACTCCTATGTTATCCCTAAGCTAGAAAGTACAAGATCTAACACCTTCTATCAACTAACAAAGCGTAAAATGGATATTTTAAGAAGCTTTGTGTTCGAACCAAAATGCCCCAAAACTACACCAATCCGTGAATATACCCTTATGTGAACCTAACCATGGCTCTTGATACCAATTGTAGTATATTCACTAACAAAGAAACACACGATTAGGGCAAGAATATGGATCGAATAGAGTATAAGTTAGAGAGAGAAGTAGAAGGTTGGGAGCCTTTGTAGAGAGAGAAAGTGAGTTGTATGATTAAAAGAATGAAAGGTCCAACCCTCTCCTTTGGTGGAGAGGGATATTTATACTACTACATAGGGTGCCCCTAGTGGGCTGTGGAGTGAGCTGACAGTGGGTAAAGACCCGACCCACTCCACAATATTAATAATAACTAAACTACTACTAATATTACTAATTATCTTACGAGCTATGATGTGCTAATAAGTACTTGGGGTGACCGAGTCTTCAACTGAATATTTATATTCCTAACAAATGCTAACAATCTCCCCCTAAGAGGCGATTATGCATTAGACACTCTTTGACATTAATAACAATACTTAGTGTTCTTGATCTTTGATCTTCTTGGCTTGAGTCTTGTGTTGTAATAATCTTGATTAGCCTTTTTGTTCCAATCATGCGACATGGTCTTTATCTTTGTCTTGAGCACTTAAATCTTTGTCTTGCCTTTGACAACTCTACATCTTTAGATTTGACGTTGTCCAACATACTCATACTTATCTTCAATCTTGGAAAGCTTCCCAGTCACTGTTCATCCGGAAGCTGAAATAATACTACAAGGCACGAATAAAATCCCTCAACTTGTACACCATTTCTTCTTGCGTGATGGTATATGAGAATTGCTTTCTTAGATAGTACGTGTCGTGCCGAGTATGAGTTATGTAGTGAAGATGTAGTAGTTGTTGCTGAGATATGATGGAAATGTCTCTGAAGTGACCGCTTCATACGTCAGTACCTGCAAAACAGATAACTTGATGGTTTATTAGTCTCCGGCTTTAAGTGTTTGGACATCTAAAACAGATGCATCTCAAGACGCTAACAACGTTTTTCGAATACTCTTAGAACGGATGCTTGCGCTAACAACGTTCTTCGAGTACCCTAAAACGGATGCGACCTAAGACGCTAACATAACGTTTTTTGATATCTTCTCACTTGCCGTTCCTATATCCGGATGCTCGTAAGCTAACAACGCAGTGTACACATCACAGTGTACAACTCATTTTTTATAATAAAGGAAAGTGTTGTGCAAAACCAATATATTTTTCAAACACTTATCCTAAAACAAATGAAGATAAATCTTCTACACTATCTTCAAATATTTTCAAAATCTTCTCTATCTTGAGCATATTTTCTTCAAGATTTTTCAAAATCTCTCACGATTTGTGCTCAAGATAACTCCCTCATAAACGTTTCAAATATGCTCAACTTTTGAGGGGGAGTATAAACGTTTTAGTTCCAATTTCATGCTCAATCTATTTCTCTCCATAATTTTTCTGAAAAACATATCTTTTAATCATTATGATTTCAAAAACATCATAAGATATGCTATTTTTGAGGGGGAGAAATTTGATTAAAATGTGATCGTCATGATGACTCAAAGGGCTCAACTCAGAATTAACATACGAATTGATGAGAAAAATAAATGTCAGTAATCGAAAAGACTTGTTCCTGGACGGGTAATAATTTCAAGCTGGTCTAACCAGTGATGTAAACGTGTCTCGAATAGGACTTGTCTGAGTAGAGCGTACCGTCTCGAGAGATTTTCTTTGGATTTGACCAGGACGGGTAATAATTTCAAGCTAGTCTAACTAGTAATGTAAGCGTGTCTCGAATCGGTCTTGTCAACTGAAAGTCAATCAATTCAAAAGTGTGAACTCTTCCCTCAATGTGCAAATTTCTCTTAAAAACGCATGAGCACATGTGGAGGGGGAGTATTTCTGAAAAGTTAAAACTTTCAAAGTGTTGTCAAAACAAGATTTCTCTTAAACACTTTGATTGATTTTCTAATGGTTTTACGGCCGTGATATGATAACTGAGGAGTTATAAGGAGCTTAAGTGCTTAGGTTTATGTCCTCTGATCCAGCTAGAGCCGGAGGGATCTACCCAAGGACAATTCCAATAGATTAGAATTAGAAGTTCTTAGGTATGAAAAAAAGGAGTAAATGAGTAATAGGGAATGAAGGGGTTAAAGAATGAAAAAGAAAAGTTATGTAAGGGTGAAAAGAAATGAGCCCTCCATACACTTAGGCAGAAACCGGGTCAATACATATGCTATCGGTTATCACAAAGATGATATTGGTATTGAAGGCAGACATCATGGACCCAGTGATGCAATGGACAACCCATTCCCAGCTACTCAAGTTTCTCTTAAAAGATTCTTGTTTCATTTCTCACAAAGATTAAACACATAATCTATCGGCCTCTCACTTCAAGATGTGTTGATATTGAAAAGGTGGCAGTCTGCTCCAGCCTCCGCTCACTAAAACCAAATCGCACTTATTGAGTCTAGATCCATGAGATTCATGAAAAAATCTCCTAGGACACAATTTCCAATCTACACTTGATTGTTCAACAATAAGAACACAAGTTGTACTTAAGAGTCCTTCGCAGATCTTAGTAATCTTGCCAGAACATTCATGAGTGGAATCACACTTGTGATCCACAATGATCGAATGGAAATCCTGCCAGTGTCAACATCAAACAGCACTGATAGCAGGTCACTTCGATAATTATTTATGGATTACACTTAGTGTTCATAATGGTTACTATGTACCAAATGGTCTACAGTCGTGGAGTGATACCTCAGTATACTTCAACGACTCACCTGAATTGTGCGTATACTTCAATATATCTTAGTAAGCCTTCTTGAGGGTATCCAATTCAGGAACAACCTTTGTATGGACTCGAGTGGTGTTTTCACACTATGCAGTAAATACTCTCGAACAATCCAAACTTGTAAGTGCTGGAAATCCCGCTAAGTAGATTCCTTTCACGAATCGAATCCTGCAGACATGGGTCATTACTTGGATTTATCCAATGTAATGATTACTGTCCCTAAAGGGATTAGGACGGCTGATGTGCCCGACCAAGGTGAATGGAATCAAGACATTCATCAGTAAAACAATCGTAGTGGTCTATTCTCTAAGAAAAGTCCACAGTGATCGATTGGTATTTTCAACTAACATTAATTATGCACGTACTGATGAAAGTCCCATTGGAGAAAGACCGTATACCATCATTTCGTTCAACATCATCTTCAACTCCACGTGCTCATACTAATATCCTCATCAAAGATCAAGTTAATAAAGTTCAAGACAAAGTTCTATATCAAAGTTAAAGATCAAGATGTCAAAGAACAAGTTCAAGAAGGAAATGAGGACTACATTAGTATGAATATCAATGTAACACCCCCAATTTCGGGATACGCATTGGAATTCAAGCTGGGTGTTACTCGATGGCACAACAGTTATAATAATAGAAAACGATCTCTAATTGAGTCATTTCGAAAGATTTATCATTCGAATTTTTATAAATATCAGAGTTTACAAAATGAGGTCCCAGTAGTTTTACAGTTTGTTAGATAAGTTTTGAACGATAATTAGATTTTAGCCTTCAAAAGAGTATTCGTGCCCCTCCATGCCATCCTCGTTCATTATGGGCCTGAGATAAAACATGCTAAAAAGTCAACACAAAGGTTAAGTGAATCCATAGTGTTTGCATAATAATCAGTTGGTTGAACACAAGTTGAGTAATAGTAAAACAGTAGTATTGCAGTACAGGATATTGCTCTAAGTCTCATGAACTCAAACGTTAACGTGTGTGATATCATAAAATAATATAAATTACTAACATCATAAAGATAGTGTAAGTAACAATGCCCCCGGGTAGGAGCTTGCCAACTTCCTAGTAATTCTCAAATAATGTGCATTTGTCTATCAATCCGGCTAGCATTATAGCTATCTATCCGGCTAGTACAAATGGGGCGTCAACTGCCAATAGATCTATTCATGATTATTCGCGTTCACTCGCAAGTGATTAATGGTTCATGATATGAGGGTCTTTTTAGGGGAAACAGTGTGTCTTAGGCAATATCAATCAGGATTTGCATACAGAAAAATACTTGTGTTGAGGTTTGTAGCATGTATCTCCCCACAAGGATGGAAAACGTATAAAAGTGGGACTATGAACTCACCTTGGTGTTACAGTAGTCTGATTGGAAAGTAAATCAAGTGTGGTGAATAAACTGCTCCGACACGCGACCTAGGTGAATATGTCAAGTTTTAGCATTCATATTCAAACCTTAAATACTGGTTTGGATATTCGTATAGCAAGTGTTTTGTCGGTAGTTAAGTGTTGAATGAGACAACATGAAGTCTCTTCAAAAGTTAGTGAATGATATATATATATATATATATATATATATATATATATATATATATATATATATATATATATATATATATATATATATATATATATATATATATATATATCATATTTTACTTTTAGTGTTTGATTGATCGTTTATGAATTAGAAGTATCCTTTTTATCAGTTTTTATCAAAAATGAGCCAAAAGTATATTTCCCGAAATAATATAAAATGTTATGTTTTATACCTTTATAGTTTCAAAAATGACACTTTATACCCTTAACTATGATTCATTTACAATTTTAGCCCTTGTTATATATATCTTATCAAAATTGATAGTTTTGGCCCAAGAAAACTCCAAGTTCCAAAATATTAAAGTTTTCCCCCTCAAGTATTTTAGTCGTTACGTACATGGTCCTTATTTTATTTTAATCGCGTTTTAAGTTTAGAAAAGGGTGTGATTTGTTATGGCTTGCCAATATAAGTTGTGTTAAGTTTGTAAATAAGCTGTGAACAGCTTATTAGCTCATATTCTTGGCTTATAGGTTTTAAATAAATCAAAAGGGTGTGTTAGTTTATAGGCCGAGACACCAAAAAGAACTAAGAAATACACGAGGCCCTATCATCTTTTTACAACGTTCTTGTGGTTTTATAATCTTTGTTAGGAGCTTATTAAGTTTGCTAAATCTCACAGCTTAAATCTTTTAGCTTATGGGCTAAATAATTCATCAAAGTTGGGTGTTTGGCATGTTTTCTCGATAAAGAAAGAAAGAAAATAAATCCAGTTTTGAGCGACATGAAAAGAACAATAAAATTTGGGCATGGCCTATAGAGTTTGACCAGGATCTTGGGGGCTTTAAGTAGTATCCTGAGAGCTTATTAAAAGTGCTTATTGGCTGGGCTTATAAGCTTTGGCTTATGGTAGAAAATTGAGGCTCAAAAGGGGTGTTTAGGGTTTTCTTGTGTAGCGACACAGCAAAAAGAAACACAAAAATGAATGACACATGTACAGTTTTTGGCCAAGTATTTGGGGCTTTGTAAAGTCTCTTGGGAGCTTATTAATAGGGCTTAATATCTTAGCTTATGGTTGTTAGCTTGTGGGTTAAAATCTCGATCCAAAAGGGGCGTTTGGTTGGTTTGTCGACCAGTAACAAAAGAAGGAAAATTGCAATTTAGACCTTGAATCTTATGGGATTATTTTTTTGGCTTATCAACATGTTATATAGCTTATCTAGATGACTTATTTGTATTTATCAAAGCTTTAAAACTTAAAACAACCTTATAACTTAATAATGGTGTTTGTTTGTTTACTAGTAAAACAGTATAGAAACCATGGTTTTTGATCTTGGCCTCTTATTTAAACTTAAGTAGCATCATGTTTTAGTATAACTAAGTGTTATCAAAGGGATTAAAAGGACTAGAAGAACTTACACTTGTGGAATTCGACTAGGATCAATATGTGACCAAAATGACTCCTAAATGAAACAAGGCTTCTTTCCACTCTCCTAGGATCTTTAGTATCCTTCTCCTACTTCTCTTGAGGCTTATGATTCAGAATGTAGGTGTGTGATTTAGTGTGTTGTGGTTAGAACATGCAAAGAAATAAAAAGCAGGTTCTTGGTCAATTTATAGAAAGAAGAATATCAAGTTTTCTTGAGGCTTCTAGCTACTTAGGAAGGTGTGATATGGAAGGAGGGACAAGATGATGTGTTTAGAAAATGTCCATAGAAGCTCATGTATTTCGAATGGTTTAAGAAGAAGACACATATACTCATCTTGTTCCATGTACATCGAATGGATTAAAATGAAACACACCATATGTAGCTACTTGGTCAAGTCTATAGCCACAAAAGTGGAGTTTCTAGAAGGCTAGTGATGTGTTCTATTAAGGTTGTAAGGTCCATAGGTGATTTGTAAGAAAGTTGGAAATGTGGCACAATTAGAATCCATACTTATGCTTGATATTTTTGACTAGTGTAGAAGACTTGGGGGACATGGTGATGTGGCATGATTATCACCTCATTAGGGCTTGGTTAGGGTGTAGTTAGGGTTTAGTTTTGTTAGGGTTTGATTTGGTTATATTTTGGTTCGATTTGAACTATAAGAAACAAAGGTGTCGTCCATGCTTTAACTACTTGTACCATGGCTTTAATGTGTTGTACATGGAGTTTTAGGAATGTAGAAATCTTAGTTAGGGTCCTTGGTCAGTTTCTTGTTAAGTTTAATTAGGTTTAGATATGCTTAGTGTAGTAAAATGTAGTTTTTAGTTTTCATGCATTAGGTACTTGTACCATAGGTTTTAGGACTTGTACTTTAGGTTTGAATGTTATAAGAAAACTAGGTTTAGGGTTAGTGCATAAGGGTCTTGTATTATGTGTTTTAAAGTAAGTACACTAAGGTTTATAATGAGTTTTATATTAATAATTAGTGTACATGCATTAAGGACTTGTACATGTGCTTGGAAGACTTGTACATTTATATTTTATAGAAATCATGTACACATTAATTAGGGTTTGTGATTTTATCACATAAAATCATAGATTTGTGAAATTAGGGCTTGTAACGGGGAAATAAGGTAAAACTTAGGTTTTCGTGCTTTAAGGGATTGTACATTAGATTTAGAGTTTTGTTCTTTAGAGTTTGCACTTTAGAGGTCCTCAGTGCACTTTAGGGGTCTTTAGTGCACTTTAGGGGTCATTAGTGCACATTAGGGGTTATAGTGCATTTTTGGGATTCTGTGAGAACTTTAATAGGTAACGAACGTTTAGTTGAGCGTTTAATAATCGTACATTAAAGAATTAACATAATGTGGAAAATAAAAGTTGAAAACTTTGGTACTTGACATGTAAAGTTGTTTATGTGAAATAAACATAAGGCATGTTGGTGTCGGTCTGCTTGTGAGCACGTTTATTGGTAATGTGAGTTACGTCACATTAGTGTGTAGTGGTGATCAGATAAACTGATAACATTTAGTCTTTAAAAAAAATTATACGTCGAAAATGGATAAGTATTCTTTTGTTAGAATATTAATACAAGTGAAAATTTACCGGTGGTTACAATCAAAGCTTTACAAGAAGTTTGAGCATGGTGGAGAGGACGCTAAGAAAAGAACCTGAAGATGTTGATCAAAGGCAAGTAAAGATCAAGAGATTAATCGAAAGATCACAAAGCATGAAAAGAACAAAAGGAATAGCATAACTATTACACATCAAGGCTCAATTTCAAGACAAAAGACATGAAGATCAAAGAGCAAAGCCAAAGGGAATCATCATTTACATAAAGTGAATGATAACCCCTTAGGGGGAGATTGTTAGCATCATAAAAGTGGTAATCATTCCCGAGCTCACGAGTCTTATAAATGTCGATATGTATAAGCGTGTAATAGGTAGTCCAATAAGCTAGTCCATATTAATAGTATACGTAAACCGATATGTCTCGGCCGATACAAAGCCCAGCTAGCCTAGTATATGGTATATAAGCCACTCTCCACACATGGAGAGTGTGTGTCTTGCATTTCTTTTTCTCTTTTGTATGTGTAAGGCATCACCAAATTCTCTCTCTTAATCTAATCTTCCACTTTCTCTCTCTACATCCTTCCATCTCTTTCTCTTTCTACTAATTTCCATATCATAAGTGTGTGTTAAACTTGATATATTGGTCCCTACAATAACACACTCTCATTTGCATCCATTATTCCTTAAACACACACTTAAACATTAACACAATCTCATCATGTTTTACTAAATGACATATCATCTCATTCATACTTACATACTTGACTCATCACTTTTTAATTATTATGCACACACGCAATATCATTCTATTTCATCACTTACATACCAACACGCTCTAATCCCATTCGGTAACTTTTACTATTTCATCACGTCCTCATTTCTTCCTACTATAAAATACTTATCATCATTACACGTTCACACTTATGCATCAATTTTGTTAACTTACTATTATCCCATCTCTAATACCACCTTATAGCTTAAACACTAAACACACAATTATGTGACCATATGTTGGTCATCAATATCACTTGGGCCATACATCATTACATCATCCAATTATAACTCTTTGCTATATCGCTATTCTATCCACATCATTCTATAAGCAGTCATACCACTTACCATATCTATACACATTCCATTATCATTATTATAACACATATTCACATAAGCTTAGACATCCCTTAGATTCCATGAACCTATCATTCGCATAGTTATGTCACGATCACCGACACTAACGAGTTGCTAAATGATCTTAATATTAAATACATCTAGTCCGCCATAGACTTATATCACATACGCATCATCACATAATCATATACAACAATTAACATCTTAGGTTCATATGACATATCACATAATTCTTCTATAACTTGAACATATACATAGAAAACTTTTTCAATTCCATGGACCTATCATTCATATAATTATTTAACGACCACCGATACTATTGAGATGTAGGATGATCTTATTATTTAAACATCCTTAGTCCAACATGGGCTTATTCTTACATTCGTCAAACTATTCACTACATGTCACCACCAATCAATTGCGTTCAATTCATTAATTCTATGTTTCACTAATTATTCGTTCTTCGAGCACCTTTAAGACTAAGAACTTTTCCATTTCCTATTTTCTTTGCCTTACGCAATTTCAATCACATGCCTATCACTCTTCATCATTTTGACAAAATCTATAAGTTACTCGCCGATTTCATACTTATATATATATATATATATATATATATATATATATATATATATACTAGACTTCAAAGCCCGCCCAATGGGCGGGCATGACTTTTAATTTTAGATTGATTTGTTTTGATCAATTTTAAATTATGCTTTAAGTTCGTTACATGGAACACAATAAAATATAAATACTTATATATAAACACAATAGAATATGGATAGTTTTGATCAATTTTAAATTAAGCTTTTATTACGTTACATAGAAGACAATAAAATATAACTACTTATATAGAAGCACAATAGAATATGGACAACTATATTGTACATCTTAATAATTTTGTACGAAAATGCATTTTACATTTTAATAATCTCTAAACATGATTTGTTGTATATTTCTAAACTTGTTGTTTATTTATAAACATGAATTGTTGTATATTTATAGGTATAATATTTTATAATGAATAGATTTCAAGCTAGTCATTATTATTCAAAAGAAGGTTAGGTTAGGCTTTACATGGTATTTTTAATTGCGAAAGAAAAATATATATTATATATTAGATGGTTTTGATCAGTTTTAAATTATGTTAGCAATATTGTACGAAAGCACAATAGCCACTTATATGTTAACATAGTAAACAACATTTTTATAACCTGAAAACATCTTAACACGGTTTAATATATATTGATATGTATATACTTTATGGGATGGAAATAGGTGGGACCCATGCGTAGGGAGGGTTCTTATAACACCTCCCTACTTTATAATAAATAAATTTCAAGGCATTGATTACTATTCAAAGGTTAAGTTAGCCTAAACATGGTCTTTTCACTTTCAAGTGATTAACAATTATTGTTAAATTTAATAGACCAAATATATTTTGATGTAAATAATCCTGTTGATTTTTTATTTATTTAATTTTTTTTTTTTTTGCATGACCTTTCGTTTGTGAATTATTAAGAGAAACATATTTGAGGAACATGCAAGTTGTGTAACATACTACTCATAATAGGCTATTCCCATAGACTTGCTACATTGTCTTTTCATCTTACTCATAGCGTTTCTTCACACCGAATCATTACATTCTCGAAAACACCAAGTGTTTACCGATCAAAATATCTGTGGCCGGATCAACAAAAGGTTAGGTATTGAATCTTGATCTAATATTTATGTTCATGTTTTCTTAACCTCTTGTAACCGTTTTTCTTATTGAAAAGACGAAACCCTGAATCGTATGATTGTTAATATCCTGCTCATTTTATGTATTATTGTTTATCAACTTAATGTTAGAAGATACAGCTGGTAAATAGTTTAGAATTAACTTGAGTAATCATTTGGGTAGATATTTATCAACTTATACTCCGTAATTAACTTGAGTAATCATTTGGGTAGATTTTGATGAAACCTGTTTGTTATACTGTTTCTTATTGATCAGTTAGGAAAAAATAGTTTAGAATGGTAAGAAGATAATAAAGGTTTATTTGTTAGGGCTTTCAGGTCATAGTAACACAGGTGTTAAGCTTAGGAATGGAAACTCGTCTGGTTATTCTGGATCAGTTAGCAAAAATTGCTAATTCAAGACTTGTTAAGGACATGATGATTGTCCATTATAGGCGTGAAATTGATGTTACTTTTAAGGATGAGGAAGATTTGATGTCTAAGGCTTCACAGATTAGTGCGCGAGTTGATGATAGGGATCAAATGATAAATGAACTTCAGCTCCTTTGTGGCTCAGACTCATCTTTGCATTCCATCAATGACATGATGAAGATGCAGACGCAAGATTTGGCTGAAGTTGCTGGGTTGCTCTTAGGTGTCGCGAAAAGACATGACCGACTCCGTGATTTATTCTCTTTCTTGGAGAAGCTGGTGTTAATGGAAATTTGATGTAGTATATGTCTGTAGCTTCGAAGATATGGTCTTTTGGTTTGACTTTTGGTTTGGTATATTTTGTGGGAAAGTCACTTGGGTTATGTAAATCTTAGTTTAAGTTTGTTTTAGAGTATGTCAATGTTTATGGGTCGTAGCTTTTGGGAAAGTAGTTCAAACTGAATGTTTATGGTTGTTAAACATTGTCTATATTTAATCATCCGTGGTGTGTTTCTCTCTTGATGTTTGGAAACATATATGTGGGCATGTACAAACAGTTTGACTTTAAATGAAAATGATTTTTTTTTTGTTTGGTTTGTGATTGTTTGTTGATTAGTTGGGGTAGTTTATTTGTATTCATTGTGGCTGTTGTTAGGGCATGTACAAACAGTTAGACTTTAAGTGATGTTTGCGAGATGCAGATGTTTTGTTTGGTCGTTATTTTAAGCATGTTGTAGTGGTGTTTGTTATTACAACTGTATCTGAGTGTGTATTTGAAAGATTTGTCCGAGTTTTATTCTTTGCTAAATGTTTTGTGTTTTTTTAATGGTCGCAGAACAATGACCACACAATTCATCACGGATTATAATCATGTGGAAAATATGGGAACATTGGTAGGTATTTATGGAATTATATTCCCATAATAATCTTCTTATACGTGTTATTTTGTTTTTGTGAAACCGTAGGTATTGCCTGATGAATGAGTTTGTTTTGGTTTTTGTAAAACCATAGGTACTGCCTGATTACTATCATATTAACTACTACAACAATAATGACTATGTGTACCTGATTAATAATAATCGGGTTAAAAGGAAAGTTTTTATTTGCCGGAGAAGAGGTACCGAAGAATGGAGCATATCTGGTGCAGGGTGGGATAATTTTATAGAGCTGAGCGGCTATTTGAATATTAGGACTTTGCATTTCATAAAGGAGGCTGCAGACACCTTTTTTGTTACAGCATATGATGCAGATGGATTGGAAATCGGTGGTTATGGGATAATTCACACACGAAACAGACTGGTTAGGTGCATTGCTGAAGTTGGGGCCGATCAAAGTTCATCACCGGTAAAGTTATGATATAATTGTATATATGTAAAATTCATGGAATTTATAAACCTTGTTTCAATATTTTTAAATTTTGTTTTATTAGTGGTTTCCTGTGGAGTTCCTTCAAGGCATTGAACGTGATGATTTTTTGATTGAATTTTCCGGTTCTGAGATAAACGTGGGTGCAAAGCAGAGTGTTATTCCTGGGACTTTGGATAGTGTGGGTTTCCAGTTTAATGTTCACTGGAATACGGTTGTTCAGCGAGCAAATCTAATGGTTGGTGAGCGAGTTGTATTGACCAAAAAGACTGGTATGCGGTTGGCGTTGATGAGGTTTGATAATGATGGTTTTCAGCTTATACATGAACATCATTACCCCACACGTCTTGCATTTGTTCAAGGGCATGATACAAATGAGTCAGGTAGTAATACGTTCTTTTAAAAAATATATTCAATGTTACATGTTTATTTGAGGTGAATCAGTTGTATTTGTTTGCGAATATGTAATGTTTACTTTGTGGATGGTATTCGTTAGATGCAAGGTTGGTCCACGGCTGTAATTGGTTCCAACATGCAGTGCATTTGTCTGAAGAGAATACTTTCTACCGAAGGCTTTTCCCGTTTGTGATCGATTCCGGAAGAATGGTAAGGGTTGTCTCTTTATATACATTATGTATTTTGGTAATTTTTAATAAATATTTAATAGTAAAAGAGTTGAAGTTATCAAGTTGTTGTAATTGCTTTCAGACCATACCAAGCAATTTTGTTTCTGACTACAATCTGCAACAATTTGGTCATGCGCTTCTAAGGAGGATGGAAAGTGAACGCCGTGTAACCATGAAACTTGAACGTCATGCTGATAGGCCATGGAGAAATGATCACATGAACTTTAGGACAAATTGGAGTACCTTGGCCGAAGATTTCCAGTTTCCAATGAACAAAATGATCAGATTCCAGATGGTTGGAACAACAGTCGATCCGGCTTTTGAAGGTCAGTTGTTTAACGGTCCTGTTCCGTTGGTGGCTGTGTTTGATGTATGTTGAATCGCTAAACTAAAATATTTATCAGGTTAGGATGGAATCTGATTTTGAACACTGGTTGTCTGTAATGGTGATAAATAATAACAATCAAGTATGCTTAATTTTCGATAAATTGTAAGATGCAAGTATCCTACTGCCAAAAAATGAAAATACCAAGGTTCATAAAGTTAAGATGCAAGTATCCTACTTCCAAAAAATAAAAAAACATATGTTAAGATGTTTACTTTCATTTTTCCCAAAACATATACTTAACATTATTTGATTTGTTCATTTACATGAGCATTGTGATGGTACCATCTGCAAATGTGATGCATTATCGGGTCTGCAATAATATTGTGATTGCGTTGTTAAGCAGTGTGACAATAGATGTATAGGATAGTTTGATATGTATTTGAATTATAAGAAAAACTAAAAACCATATATGTTAACTGATATGAATCACGTATTTTTAAAAATTCACTAACAGTACCTATCGGTGGTACTGTTAATATCAATACTAACAACATCAATTATGTATATAGGTTTAATATAGGTTTAATTCACATCTAAAAGAAAAATGTGTCAATTATGACGGAGGTAAAATTTGGTGTTAACGTACCTCAAACATAAATCCCTAAACACATATAGATGTAGTGCACGTATGAATCATAACCAATATGTTAGATGGTACGGCTTTGCAACATAAAACATGTATTGACTGTGATAATAATATTAAAAAACGCAAAGTATGAGTAGCGGGTAAAACATTGTGAGGGTTTGTTATCATATAATCGCCACCACAACGATTGAATTATAAGTTACGATTATAAACCTTAATCAGATTTACAAATTATTAAAAATTAAATATTATGCTTACCCGAAGATTTTTTAAAGAGTTGTTGATTTTCCAAGATTTGATATAAGCTTAATGAAGAAGGATATTTAGTCAAATAATTATGAGGGGATGGAATATATGGAGAGTTGGGCTGCATGTTTTATTGTCTCAAACCGACTTTGTGGTTAATATATATATTTATTTTTTTCCTTTTTATTTTTTTACCCCTTCATACGAAAAAATATAAATTCATATAATGTTGCATAACACAATGTTTATAAACCCGAGTACATGTATATACATACATCGGGTTTCAAACATGGTGTATACAACATGATACTTAATCCTACACACACAACTAATGGATCATGTGTCTTATAAAGTATAACCAATTATTTTGACTAACTGATGTGGGATAATTAAGCTACTCATTTGACACATGAGTTAGTCCACATTCTTTAGCGGAATCAATTGTCGGGTCAAGATTATTAACGCCTTATGTGTTTACATCATATTCTTAAACATCAATCCCGAAACAAAAATTCATCTAACACACATAAAGTATTTATAAAATTCACCAGTACTATTATACATAACATCTATTCAAAAGGTTCTTAGCATATGTAGCATAACCTTAAAGTTTCTTAACATTCAAAAGTTTCAAAAGTGCCTAACATGTGGCATGCCAATATAAACAAAATCCAACTACTAACTTAATTTAGGGTGTTGAAGCAAAAGAGTATGCCAAATGCAAGTCATCATAAGTGAAAGTTTCAAAGTCTTCAGGGTCAATGTCGACTTCGTCTCGATCGACATCAATTTCTTCATTTATGCCTTCTGCATTCTCAAAACCATCACCTTCTTCTAAAATTTTCTTAGCATTTTGTCTTTCTTTTTTCACCTGCTCATCTCGTTCCTCTTTACATTGCCATTTTGTCATTCTCTTGGCTAATTGTTCAGAAATCAACCAATCATAAACAGAACTTACGCTCTGTGTTTCGTCATCATTTTCAGAATCCTCAACTTCTAATAAATGAATAAATATAAGTCAAACACAATAGTTATATACCATATCGTTTTTAACATTATTTTCATCATGTTAACAAAGTACCTTCAGATGATTCTTCTGATTCAAATATTTCTGCAAGTGATTGGTTTTCACTGGACAGCACCTCGTGTCCTTCTCGTTTGGGCTGCTTGCTACAAAAAAAAATCAAAGACATTCAGTTACTAAATATATAGGGTAACACATAGTATAAAAATTTTAACATACTTTGGTTGGTCTTGTTTGTGGTCTTCAATATCTGCAATTTTTAGGGTTCTTTTGTTAGTTAATGACATTTTTTTGGTCAACAGTACCTTCAGTTTAAGATTTTTTTTTTTTTTTTTTGGTTTAAATAAAATGACAACTATGATCATCAAATGGTGTTTATACAAAAAATTATAACCGATATGACATATGAACAGTTTAGCCGTAGTTTGCATTGGAAAGTGTATACGTGTAGAGTCAAGTTGGGAATATAATGATTATCCTTTAACTTCTTTTGTAATTATGATAAGTATTTTGTTTATTTAAATTAATAAACTTTTACCATTATCATTAATATTGGATGAAATATTTAAAAATTTGATATCTTCCAATATTGTAAATATATAGAATGATTTTTGCTTGAATTATATTTTTATCTGTTATGAAATTTTAAATTAAAAACCACTATAGTTCGTGTCTAAACATTTAAAAATGTTGTTAGAGTTGATTATGTGTAAAAACAATGGACTACGTTATAATATAACCTTTATGAATTGGTTATAAAATCAGTACCAAAACGGCTGCGTAGCAGTACAAAATTAAAATACAAAAAATATCAGAAACATGGCGACAACACAGCAGTACAATTCTATTATGTCCCCTTCTAATTTCCGAATAACATTATCCTTTTGTGCAAACACGTTATGGAAATAAAATTAAATAACTTTAGAAATAACATAATATTAAAAATATAATATATATGAATTCAAACGTATCTGTGTATATAGAGTATCTAACTACAAATGTTTGTTTACTCTTTTTAGTATTTTTTATAACATTTTAAACGGGTTTTCATGCTAACATTTTAATCATTATATTCTTATAGTTAATGACATTTTTTTTGGTCAACAGTACCTTCAGTTTAAGATTTTTTGTTTTTTTTGTTTTTTTTTTTTTTTTTTTTTTTGGTTTAAATAAAATGACAAATATGATCATCAAATGGTGTTTATACAAAAAAATATAACCGATATGACATATGAACAGTTTAGCCGTAGTTTGCATTGGAAAGTGTATACGTGTAGAGTCAAGTTGGGAATATAATGATTATCCTTTAACTTCTTTTGTAATTATGATAAGTATTTTGTTTATTTAAATTAATAAACTTTTACCATTATCATTAATATTGGATGAAATATTTAAAAATTTGATATCTTCCAATATTGTAAATATATAGACTGATTTTTGCTTGAATTATATTTTTATCTGTTATGAAATTTTAAATTAAAAACCACTATAATTAGTGTCTAAACATTTAAAAATGTTGTTAGAGTTGATTATGTGTAAAAACAATGGACTACGTTATAATATAACCTTTATGAATTGGTTATAAAATCAGTACCAAAATGGCTGCGTAGCAGTACAAAATAAACGGCTGCGTAGCAGTACAAAATATAGAATGATTTTTGCTTGAATTATATTTTTATCTGTTATGAAATTTTAAATTAAAAACCACTATAGTTCGTGTCTAAACATTTAAAAATGTTGTTAGAGTTGATTATGTGTAAAAACAATGGACTACGTTATAATATAACCTTTATGAATTGGTTATAAAATCAGTACCAAAACGGCTGCGTAGCAGTACAAAATTAAAATACAAAAAATATCAGAAGCATGGCGACAACTCAGCAGTACAATTCTATTGTGTCCCCTTCTAATTTCCGAATAACATTATCCTTTTGTGCAAACACGCTATGGAAATAAAATTAAATAACTTTAGAAATAACATAATATTAAAAATATAATATATATGAATTCAAACGTATCTGTGTATACAGAGTATCTAACTACAAATGTTTGTTTACTCTTTTTAGTATTTTCTATAACATTTTAAACGGGTTGGCGTGTCTACCCGCTTTAATCATTCTTTACAATGGTAATGTTTTCTATAACATTTTAAACGGGTTTTCATGCTAATATTTCCTATAGTGTAATAGCCTCGTCCTTTACAATGTTGGGGTCAACAAAAAGTCGTGTGTTATATTCTTAGGGGTATAATAGTCCAACCACATTCATAACTATTATAATCTATTTAAAGCTAACCCAAAAGCTGTACCGTAATATTGTTTCCATTTTACTTCAATTCACCCTAAATAAACAGCAACACACATTCAACCAAAATCCCAAATTCGGTAGCTATGTCACAAAATGATAAGGGGAAGGCTTTGTATAGTGGGTTCAAGAAAGAGGATCGCTGCAATGAAGATCGTTTGGGTGTTAAGAAGGACATGGAAGAGGCTGCCGACATCGGGTTGTCAAAGGCTTCTGAAGATCGTTTGGGTGTTAAGAAGGACATGGAAGAGGCTGCCGACATCGGGTTGTCAAAGGCTTCTGATTTGGAATCAAGGATTAAGAATCTTGAAGCTGTGTTTAAATTTCTAAAGGAAGTGAAGGAAATGAAAGAAAACAGTGGTACTGAAAGTTGTGGGTCTAGCTAAGTGTGTGTTTAGATGATAGGGAAGTTTGTAATGGGTGTAAACATGAAACCTATCAATAAATGTTTGGTTGTTGTTGGTAAACGTATAGTTTCACCATTACAAATCAAAAAAATTTGCCTTCATATTCAAGGTCGATGTTCAATTTCTTTAAAGCACCAGAGAAAACATGATAAAATTAACGATTTATAAACTTAAAATTAAATAAGTATATACAAAAAAATTATACATAATGAAATGTTATACAAACAAAAACGAAATAGCAACCATCTTTTAATTAGATCCATCATATAATATGTGCTCACCAATTGAAAAATAACAAAAGCCCCTAACACAACAACAAAATTAGATATCGTTTCATACACAATAAATACATATAGCCAAAAGGAGTTGTTACATGTTACATAATGCACAATGAAGGGGTTTGGTAGCGGAAAATGGTATTTTTCTACAAACTGTTCCATATTGGTGTAATTAATCACGCCCATTACCCACATGGCTGGAATTAAACTCAAGTTTTGATGTTCATGGGATATTTCCAAACAATTCACTTCTTTTTCTTCTTCAGGCGTCGTGTCTCTTCCTTTCAAACTGATCATATATCCTGTGTATTAGATTTTGGACTTCTTCAGAATTTTCTTCATACTTGAGCTGTAAAGAAATCATCATTGCAAGTACTTCATAACTTAATGGATATTCTAGTTCAGCTAACATGAATATATCGATTCCGTCTTGTGCCGACAGACGATGAACATTGCACGTACCATAGAACTCCCATACAGTTGATAGCTCAAAGAAAGGAAAATACCAACGATCATCCGAAGGATCTGGTTCGTATAATCTTTTTAATTCAACCCAAAGTTCTTGCTCTTTCGCATCACATTTCTTCTTTATTTTAAGCTTATTTTGAACTAACCTCCATAAAGCATCCAGATCTTCTCTATCAAAGGCTCTTAGCAAATTGTCAAAATTCTTGTACACTGCTGTCTCTCCACCAAATCTAGTAACCTTCCAAGCTTACCCAAATCTGTCCATGTAAATATCCCAGTCAATTATTGGATGTCTAGATTGGAGCGGTTCAACATGTAGAATTTCTGGCACCTTAGCTAACATTTTACTCATCTTCTCTTGCGATACTTTTACTCTCTCCGTAGATGTGTCTACATTCACATGTTGTGCTTTCTTAGCATCCTTGAGTCTTTTTGGTGATCTTTCATGTTGGTCCATAGGAATTTTCGTTCGAACAGTTTTGTATGCATTGTAATACAGAGATTGAATTTCTAAATCTGATTTTCCCTTCAACTGAACTGCCGTCAACCCAGCTTCATTCATAACATACGTCTTCATCTCTCTGATGACTTGTTCTTTTGTTGGGTTTTTATTTCTCTTTTAACCTTTATTCTTACCAATAGTCTGTGTTATCTGATTATAAGATTCTGCATAACTCTTTAAGTTAATAAAATCTTCAAGCATGTCTGACTTTTTCCCATCAGCTATGCGTTCATCCGCTAAAAGTTCTATACTCTTCTTCCTCACAACCATATCAGAATCAATTAGTTGTTGTACTTTATCTTGTTCTGTCACAATAGTATCTGAAGATACTCTCCTCACTTGCAATTTCGGATTTCCCGTAGAACTTGCAACTTCATTTCCACTTGCTTTCATTGCTAATTGTTCATCCAAGTCAATTTGAACTTGTGTTTTTGGGTTAACTTCATTTTTTTTCTCAGGTTCCTGCTCAGGTTCATCTACTGTCATGGATGCCTTTCCTTTTTCTACCCTTTGAATTTCAAAAGCATCAACAGCACTACTTTCCATACAAACATCTTGCACTTTTAACTTTGTACTGTCAACACCATTTCGACGACTAATACTTTCTTCATCAATATTTGTTTGATTCCCATTCTGAACCAAATAATCATCCAATTCTATTGGTGCTCTTTCCTTCGTTGACAATTTCCTTGATGGTTCTTGCTCAGCCATTATTCCTTTTCCCTTGTATGCATTTGATTTTCGTGGTGTCCTTGTATAAAATGCACTGGCAGAACCTTTATACCCAGCATCCATTAAACTATGCAGGATAGCAGCACCCTCAACAACGCCAACATCATGTTCTGTCTCATCATCACCATCACCAAATCCACCAATACTTCCATCAAAATCTGCAGTATCATAATCCATCTGATGTTCTTGTCTCTCCTGAGTCTCATACTGCTCCTGAACAATAAAAACAGATGGATTTTGGTCAATCTGAGCAATTTTCCCTCCATGTTTGGAAGAACCCACATCTTTACCTGCATCTTCACCATCCAATGAACTTGCTGAAGAAGATGATTCAAAAGATGATACCATGTTAGCCGACCCTTTTCTTTTAAGTGTCTTGACCTGTTTTTCCAATTTTTTTATTTTACGCACCAGCTTTGTATACACATTGCTGAAAAGCTTTTTGTGAGAAGTGAGTTCAGCTTCCACCGTTTCCATTTTTGAATCCTTAGAATTGAGATCAGACTCCAATGCAGTAACCTTCTGAGACAAATTTGTACATGTTTCCATCAATTCCTTAAGTGTTTGGCTGCCCTCAATACTTCCTGATGTATTACCTTCATAAACAGGTGCATCATGAGACACAAATTCATGATCCACCATGTGCTGACTTCCTGAGCCAACAAATATATCGCGTCGGCTTGCGATTCCACCAATAGTACTGGGTTCACATGAACTTGGTACTGGAGGTGTTGTCACAGATTCTTTATTATGTACATTGGTTTTGTCCTGCCCATTTTCTAAACTCGCGACAGTAGAAGCATCCCTTTTTTTAATGACAATCGCCAGACTCATCTGCTACATGGAGAGTCACAGGGTCTTGATGCTGAGGAACAACAGAGCCCTCTCTGGATACAGACCTATCTAGTGTGTGATGGGGCGCAACTTGGCATGATGATCCTTCACCGTCTACTTGTAACATGGAATCAAATAAAGGGACCTCTTCCTCATTATACCATTTTGAGGGCATCTTCATATTACTGAAAACTTTTTGGGAAAGCTTGGGAGTGGGATAAACATTTTTATGATGAAGAAGTTGATGTTTAGATTTGTTCAAAATACTTTGTATGAACCTGGGATACATCAAAAATTTTGATTTGATATAAACATTTTTAAGCATGGCTTGAAAGATAAGTTTAGAAAAATTGAAAGTTCTGTTAGTGGCCAAACAGATGAGAGCGGTCGCGATATTGCTACTGAACTGTTCCCATGAGGTTTTCTTAGGGCTGAGGCAGTGAAGGATGGTGTGAATTAAAAACCTCCATTGTGGGGCAAAAGCCCCTTTTTGGAAGGTTAAAGCTTCTGATTCTATATTGTAACCCATTTTAGTTAAATTTTCAAAAATTTCAGTGTTTGGCATAGAACTAATACCATTTGAATCACCCAATCGGAGATGCCGCCTGATTGATGATTCAGTAAGAGTGATACATTTACCATCAACTGTTGCAACTAATTCAGTATGACCATCTTCAAATGTTTTGACAGTGGAACTCTGCCAAAACTCTTTGATTTGGGGAACATATATAGTAGGATTTAATGTTAGAGAATACCTTATGTGAGAAGCATTTAAAAAGTCGATTATCTGATGGTATTTGGTGTCATCCTCTGCCTTTTCCAAATAAGCTACCATGTTGTGTTTGTTGGCAAAGGTTAAAGTAACCATGACTGCTGGTAAATTGTTGATTTGACTGCTGGAATTAAAGTATTTTGGATTATAAAGTGAGATGAAGAATGTGAATTGGAATTTTATGAAATAATTATTAGCGCTTGTATTGGAGCACGGTCAAGTAAAATAAGTATGTTTTTTCCATTCAAAAAAGGTGAACAAAATATATTAAAAGTCAAAATATACAAAAAATAGTCCCTTTTAAACAAATATTAATAATAATATAAACATAAGTCCTCAACGGATATTTTAATAAAGACGTAAATTTCGACCCAGTACCAACGTCTATCTAACAGTACAAATATATTGATAGCAGTACTAACCTTTACTAATATAAACTGCCGATACTTTAATATGACGTTTATCCAACAGTACAAAATGATTCTGCATTTAGATTGGTATGTCATTTGTCCATGTAAACATTAGATTAATTATACAACAACAACAATTAAAATACAACAACGTGATTGATTATACAACAATGATTACCTTTTAAAGGAGTACCCGTACTATTCTTATGAGACCTGCTTCCATTGGATTGCTTAAAGAACAACATCAATAAGAATATAACAACCAAACAAATAGATGTGTGTTATACATATGATTGTCCATGTAAACATTAGCTTAAGTACAACAACAACAATATAAAACATATATGATTGTCCATGAAAACATTACATTAATTATACAACAACAACAATAAAATCACAACAACACATTCATTAACAACACAGTGGTTACCTTATGAATTCTTATGAGACCCTCTTGCATTGGATTGCTTCAACAAAAACATCAACAACAATATAGCAACCAAACAAATACGTGTTTTCTATATATATATGATTGTCCATGTAAACATTATATTAATTATATAATAACAATAAAATTATAACAACACATTGCTTAAATTATATATAAAAAACAAACCTTCTAAAGGAGTATACGTATTATTCTCATAGGATTGGCTTGAGAAGAAACTTTATATTTTATCCACATATAGTGTAAAAGTAGGTATATGATCTTAAATATAGGAATAAAATATTTATACAAAATACATTGTAAACTTATCTTTAAAATCATATCTTCTACAAATTAAGCATATTTTGAAAAATAAAACGGGATACATGTTTAGAAAATACATATATCTTTCCAAATATTCCGCATGGCCATCAAAAAAGAAGATTATAGTTATTTTTTTTCGTAACTATAACACAAAAAATAATTTGGTCTAATGGTAACATTGATATATACTTAAGACATGTAAACAACCCAAGTTCGAATCTTTAGAGACTTTTTTAAAATTTCGGAATTAAAAGTCAACATATGAATTTTATTCGGTCAAATCTTGCTTAGGTGGACTGCTTAGGTGGAATAAGAGCATGATTACTCATCAATCCAGCGCTTATTCATCAATCCTGCATTTGATGACGTCATACGCATCCTGTTATATATAATATGTAGATATATATATATATATATATATATATATATATATATATATATATATATATATATATATATATATGTCATATTTCATCTGAGTTGTAACAATACATTTATCGTTTTCTCGTCAACCCCTAGTTAACCTCTTATCCTATTTTATACAGGTACATCATTTTAATGTTTCCCTTTTAATTCCAATTGTCTCACCTCAATCAATATGGCCTAACCAACATTAACATGAATCATACTATAAGACGCATTCATATATCACTTAGCCTAAGATAAAAATAACACCTTATACATAAACATCAAGCACATTAATACATACTTAATCTCACACATACGTAAAGTCTACATTCGACATTCTTTCTACAAAAGTTAAACTTTACTACCCGCTTTCACTTCATTAGTCTATAGTTAATTTATAATTTAAAACATTTAAGCATGCTTAAGTTATACCATTTGTCTATTATTATTGAGGAAATTGCTACTTCATCTTACCAATCTATGCCGTAGCTATTTCATATATCATTTGATACTCCCACATTTCTATAGTATCTGACAATTACACATTTCAACAATACGCTTTACCTAAGCATCTAAATTCTCGTCACATACACATCCTCATATATCTTTAACATTCACATAAGAACAAGTCTTACTCAATTCTATAAGCTTACTAGGTCATTATCCTTTCGAGCGTAACACATAATAATCGTTCACCAAACCACAATTATAGCAATCTAAGTCGATCATGATCTTCTTCGCATTACACTATAACATGCTTCTTATTCCTAACACTAACCACAAGTGTCATTAACACATTCTAATAGTTTCGTCTATGACTCGTAATTATAAAACATTAATTTGCTTCAATAAAACTTTATTCTACACGAGAAACATCATTCACTACATAGCACCTAGCATAATATGATCCACCATATAATTATATCACATATACGTTAACACTATAAAACACATACAACACTTACAAACTTAATTCATATAACATCTCATGCATTCCATCTTATAATTTAACAATCTATAATCTAATTCTAACTCATTACTTCTAAAGCAATTAAATCCACATCGTAATATTCACGTTACAACTTAGCTATAACCTAACCTCATTATTACTATAAGCACTTTCCCGTCATACCGATAAAGCATCTATTTTCCACATTACGCAAACTTAGGCTCAACGAGTCTACAAGTGTTTTAAGTCTAGGAAACCTATAGTGGAAACCTAATTCACTTAAACCGAAACTCTGATACCAAGTTGTTACGCCCAAAAAACGACACGATTTTTTTTACAAGACATTACTGGAACCGACCGAAAATTACAATGACCCTTCTTATGCACTAAGGACCCTTGTTATGTACTGAGGACCCCTCTTGTGCTAAGGACCCCTAAAGTGCACTATAACCCCTCTTGTGCACTAAGAACCCCTAAATTGCACTATAACCCCTCTTGTGCACTGAGGACCCTTAAAGTGCACTATAACCCCTCTTGTGCACTAAGGACCCCTAAAGTGATGCGCGTGATGTGTCGTTGCGGTTTAGCAGTTTTAATGCCTACTCAAGTTTTAAATTTATATTTAGCCGACTTATCAATAACACACACACTTAACGAGCAGTGTACCCGGTCAGTATGAATATAATGGTAAGTAGAGTGTCGATCACTAAGAGTGGAACGTATAATCTCGTTAATCTAATCAGTATTTTAATATCCTAACGCAAGGGGGTTTCAGCCTGAGAGACTGGCACAGTTTTGTTTGCAATTAAATAATAAAATAAACAAATAGGCACGAATCAGCAAGTAGCACACACGTACACAGATAGATACTAGAGACAATAAGAGGGCTGTCCTTATGATTAAGTAGATTGTCACTTGTTTTATTGATAGCTTTATATGAAGTGTATGTAATTAACCCTTTCTCGTTGGTCCTATTCTTATCGGCGAGTAAACCCTTAATGACGACTTATGTCTAAAAGTTATTCCTAAGTGATCAATTTAGAAACAACCGTGGGAGCCACACCTTGTCCCGCAGTCGGGTGCCCGCAAGCCACTAATAAACACAGAGGTGGTCAATGCACTAATAAGTAGTAACCAAAGACATCAACATATAAACTTTAATTGATGGGAAAGCAAGTATTAAAGGGAGTGCAATCTTTCCGTTGTCACATTACACAAGCCACCAATCCTGATGAATTAAAGTTTGCTAAAACAATAAAACAAAACTACTTAATGAATTAAATACATGCAGCACCTTCTTACAGCTCTTGTATCTTAGATTTGGGTGTGTCTTGTGCTGCCTCTTGACTGAATTCGTCCTTCTCTTCTGTTCGGTCTTTAGGTTTTCGAACTTCCGAATCTCTAATCTCTTTAATGCGTCTGGTCTACGGGGTATTTATAGTTTGTGTCTGAGGAAAGATGCGGCGCATCTACTTAAGTAGATGCGGCGTATGTACGTAACTTCGCGTGGGGTCCAAGATTATAATATTCAGGAATATTCGTACACCGCCAGAAGATGCGGCGTAACTCTTTATTAGATGCGGCGCATGTCCTCTTGTATCTTGGATCGTATCTGGTGATATCTTGATAGAGATGCGGCGCATGTTGATAGTGAGATGCGGCGCATCTGGAGCAGATTAGTCTTGATCTTCTTCATTTCAGTAGACTCTTCACTTTATGCACGTTTTGCTCCATTATTAGTCCAAAATCGCCAAGTTTCACCAAATGCTTGTTTTTACCTGAGAATTACAAAAGTAAACGATTAAGTATCAATCCTCATACATAATATAGTAAAACAAGTCAAATTAATAGGATAAATGATAGTGATAAAATGTACTTATTTGAGTTCATCAAATATCCCCCCACTTGAACTTTACTTGTCCCCAAGTAAACCTTAGATTAAATCTCATGAAAATGTATCCTAAAAGATGTTAGGATTTATTTTTATGTTTAAGCATGTATTCGTTTATTTCGTAATCACACAACTAAACACTTAACGAATTAGAAGTAAAATAAAATAAGTCGATAAAAGCAAATCTAATCGTTTAACTGTCCAGTCGCGACGAATATTCTATCATAAGCTTGGCAAGTATACACATCTCCACCACTAAAGCTAAGGAATAACAAGTCTAAAGCGGTAAAAAGGGTTTTTAGGCTTAAGGGTTAATTATTCTCTTTTCACTATCGATCTCAAATTCCAGAAAAGGCGACAAAATCACAAATACATGATCGAATCCACGAACACGATACTTGCAATTGCTCAAATCCTTAACTCGAATAGGCTAAAGATAGGTCCAAACTTCACCAATAATAATATATCAAAAAGGGCGACAAAATCATAAATACATAGCCGAATCCACGACTACGATACTTAAGATTGCTCAAATCCCTAATCTCAATAAATCAAAGGTTTGGTTGGATAAAGAATAATAAAGGGTATGGATAATTTTTGGGATATAAATTGGTGTAAAAATAAAAATAAAAATAAACAAAACAAATAAATTAAAATCCTAAGTGTGGTTAATCACTATCCCAACCATCCCATGAATAAGACTCATATCATTGAATAACTCACGCTTTAACACTTGAAACACACGCTTTAGGTAGACACGAATTATACTCAACAAAATCTTAATCAAAGAATAAACCTTAATTGGCATTCCCATAACTGCCAATTCCCATTCAATCCATAGATATAGTACAACAAATAGTGGCCATATGAACCACTTACATAACTTTACATCGTTGGCTTAAAATAAACATCCAACTCTTTTTTCTTTCTTTTTCTTTTCTCATTTTTTTTTTTTTTTTTTTTTTTTTTTTTTTTTTTTTTTTTTTTAACTTGAAACATAAACATAGATGTGTAAAATTTCACCACATCACTACAACTTTCTTTCCGGATAATTTTTATTCATACTTTTCATACTTTCAGAAATAATGGTAATAGTGAAAGTAGTAAACACACGAAAAATAAACTCAAAAATATACAATATTTACTTTCACTCCAATTTGCATTGTGCAATTTCCCGACCTAACCATATATAATGAATTACGCACGCGAACACAGGTAATGTAAGGAAACACACTCTGCCTATAGCAATTAACCAACCACGGATTCTAATCTACAGGGTAGGCTAAGGTTTAAGGTGTAACGAAACATTTTAAACATAGGTGTAAGAAACGAAAGGAATGGCTCTGAGGGTTTTTCTAGGGGTATCTTACTCTAAAAATGAGAGTAACAAAAGGGTTTATACGGGGGTTAACTAACCAGTGTAGCTAGTTAATAACACATAACATATAAAGGCTATTTGGTGTAATCCTAGAATTTTACCAAGTTAGACAAGTCATTCCAATTAAATAAATAATACTCATTATGGTGGTCTCGAATAGTATACAAGCCAAGTTCTAAAGTTTACAAGTCACCGGCACACTCATAGATTTGTGAATTTTGTAAAAATCACAATTTTTGAAAATAACGTCATGTGTGCAGTTATGCAACTTAGATCTTAAACAAAAACATGCTAAAAAAAAAAAAAAAAAAAAAAAAAAAAAATTAAGTTTGATATATTAAGCGCATTTTAAGCATAATTTTTGAAAAAGTTTAGGACAAGTAATTGTTAAGTGTTCTAATTCTCCTATCCCCCCACTTAAGTTAAACAACGTCCTCGTTGTTTGTATAAAAGGTTAAAAACTGGAAATAAAAGAATTAGAACGGAAAAACTCCCCTGAGATTTGCTCGGTATGATCCTCCATTTGTATATAAGCAAAAATCAACTTCTTGTGGATTAGAACGTTAAAGCTTCATACTTGATTTATCCACAGGAAATCCAGGAAACTATAATACCACCAACACTTTTAAAACACACCTAAGATAAGAAAGGTTCAACTTGCATAATACATTAGTAGTTAGGAAAAATAAAACTAAAAAAAATAATTAAAACTGAAAATCATCAGGTCAGTCGATGCGCCGTATCTTATTGAAGAAGATACGCCGTATCGAGCCTGGAATTAATACGGATCAGAATAAAGATGCGCCGCATCCTTAACCAGGGATGCGCCGCATTAAAATAAACTGATAAATAGTTTTAAAGTCGAAAAATAAAAAATGCAGAAAAATAAAATAAGATATGACCATTGCAGAGGATGCGTCGCATCTCAGGACTGAGATGCGCCGTATCTTCGTGCGGCCTGGACTGAAAATAAAACAAAATAAAGGATAGGATGCGTCGCATCTGTTTAAGCAGATACGGCGCATGTAGTAACCAAACAGACTGTTAACAGTCTGTTGCAAAAATGACTTGTTCCACGGTCTAATCTCATACGTCCTCTCGTACTCTCGTGCTGAACTTAATGCCAGTCTTCGTCAAACATAACAAGAAATATAAACTGAAACATTAAACATAAGCATAAGAATAACGATAAGTACAATCCAAAAAAAAAAATAATAATAATGTGTGGAACAATATCAGTAAAACAAAAGGGTAAGATCATGGGTGAGCGGTGTCGTCCGGATGGGTCCCAGAAGTGCTGGCTCCATCAGTCCTCTGGCGGACTCTGCGCTCGTACGTACGTGCTACTCCCGTGATCTCAGTACCATCAGGACGGGTGTGGGTGATACCCTGATGCTCTAATAGTCTGCTCACACTCCTGACCACCCACTCTAAGTCTCTCCTCAGTACCATCACCTCTCCCTCGACTGCGTCGAGTCTCTGAATCACGGTGCGTGGGGGTACTGGTGCCTGTGGCACCTCCTCGTCGGCAGGAGCAGCAGCCGGAGGATCCTGAGGTCCTCCCTGCTCCGCCTCCGCCCCTGCAGCTCTGGCGGGCCCTAATGCTGCCCAAAAGTGGCCCCCAGCAGCCACCTGGCAGATCGCCAGTCTAACCAAATAGTCCCTATCGATAACTGGGAGACGAGCCACCACAACCTCCAGCCCCGCTGGAATCTCTGCTCCAATAACTCCAAAATAGCGGGCCAGCCTCGAAACAAAATGCCCGCCAGTCATGTGGCTCCTCCGATCTCTCCCAGCAGCTGATCGGTGGAGGTAGTGTGCCAAAAAGTGGGGGATGTTCACCGGCATCCCCTCATCCATGCTCCTAAGTAGGAAGAGGTCCAGAGTGGTCACCTTTTCAGGTGACTGACCCCTCCCAGCAATAGTAAGTGCAATCAGCCTGTGACACAGCCTCCTCATCGGCTCCCTGATCAAAGTATATGAGGGGGTGGAAGTAGTGATGTCGCCCCCCGAAGAAATCCTGAACCAGTAATCACTGAATACCCCTCTGTCAGGGACAACCCGTAAACTCTCAGCCCAGTACCTGGCAAACCCAGCAGATCCAAGCTCCTCCTCAGTGTGTAGACCCAAGGCTAAAATAAACTGCCTCATCGACATCTGCCTGTGCACACCTCCTAACCTGAACACCAGAGTGTCAGCTGTATCAATCTCCACATCCGTCTCTCTGTAATGAATAGTGCTAAAGAACTCCAGCATGAGCTCCCTAATCAGAGGCTCGTCAACCCTAAACAGTCGCTCCCAAGCACTAGACCTGAACTCCACCTCATCATCACCTCCAACAACAACCATCTCCATACGACGCTGTAAGCTCGCAGCTGCATGTCCACCACCGATCAATCCCACGTCGTCAAAATTCAGAACCTGGACTCTAAATATTTTCTTGAAGTAAACTGAGTCAAGCCTATGCAAATAATCCTCTAGAGTGCCATCAGTAAGTCCCATGTTCTCGAATCGTAACCATTGGTGCCTTTGTGCGATATCTGGTAGTGTCATCTGAAATAAACATTCAAAGTCAGCAAACAGTCTGCAAGTAAGGTAGATACGGCGCATTTGATTAAATCAATGCGGCGTATCTGTATAAAGTATAAGAGATGCGGTGCAAGACAACAGATACGGCGTATTGAGATGCGTCGTATCTAGATTAATCAATACGGCGTATCTAAAATTTTAGCAATTTTGAAATAGGTCGTTACACCGCATTAATCAACCTAGATGCGCCGCATCTAAAAGCATATCAGCATAAAATAAAGGGTTAGGCACGTTTTTCAAGAATCCGTATCCGTGACGTAAACTTCCACTAAATATCACAGTATAATATTCTCCTTATATCAGTTCAATCAACCACAGCTAATTTACCTTCCCGCTAAATATTCAAAATCAAACCCAAAACCTAAATTTTCGGTCGATTCAATTAGTGCCAAATTCGATGTCCAAATCTAAAATTAACTTAGGGGAAATAATTAATTCCAGGTTCTAATCATATCCCTATATCGTTTAAGCGCGAATCGATTCAATCCTATAAACCCTAATTTTTGTATTAATCAAAATTAAATCGAAATGTAATAATTACCTTAGTATTTGTGATTAGGAGAACGTTTTAATGCTCGGATTAAAGGCGGATTGAAGAAAGATGATCGGATTTTGAGTATAATTTTAGTGCGTGTTCTTAACTGTGTGTATTTATGCGGCGTATTCCCGTCGTATTTATAAGGCGACACGATGCGCCGTATTAGAAAATTGGGATGCGCCGTATCTATTTAATTCCGTTGACTAGTCAATAAGTCCTTGTTGGTCAGGGATACGGCGCTTTGGATATTAAGATCCGCCGTATCTCTATGTTAGTTAACGAAATTTAAATAAAGAACGTACCTTGGCCTCCGCAACACAGTTCCTTATACATCAAATTTGGGTAAAAACGGCACACCATATAGATGAATTCAAAATAAGAGTAATAGGCATAAACGTTTCATTAATAATCGTAATCTTATTGTTTAGTGGATAAGGATTTATTCCGAGGTTAGGAACAAATATCGTTTTTGAGCATACAAAATTAAGATTACGAATTGAATCAGACGTATAATAAGGATAATAAAACTGAGATCATAGTGTAGAGAACTTTCCTTTGGGCAGTTGAATTATCGTAGAGTTTACCTGGGATTCTATTTCAAGAATTTAAGAAGTTCAATGTTACCAGTACTGAGTTATCCTCCACTCGTGTCGTCTTATGTTCGGTAACTCCAGCTAACCTCTCTTGGTTTGGTTCAGAATGTAATCTTTCTTGGTGATGCTCGAGTCATCATTTATCCTGAAAATAAACAACTTGCACACGAGAGTAGCTGACCGATCAAGGTAAATATCAAAAATCAACTATATTTATCAAATTATATTCGTCGTATTAACAAAAGTTAATGCGCCGTATTTTCGTTACGTTTAAAAATAAAAGATTTTTGATTCAGTAAGATGCGCCGTATCGACAGAGATCGATACGCCGTATTTGTTTAATAATTCGCAAACTGTTTTTAATTAAAATAATAGATACGCCGTATCTTCAAAAGAAGATGCGTCGTATGGCGTTAACGTTTAGAAAAAATTTTTATCAAAACAGATACGCCGTATCTACAAAAGCAGATGCGTCGTATTACTTTATCGCTTAGAAAAATTTTCTTATTAAAAACAGATACGCCGTATCTTGGGGAAAAGATGCGTCGTATCGAATTAATTAAACGCGTTGTATTAAAAAAAATTAAACGCAATACGCCGTATCTGAGATATCAGATGCGCCGTATCGTTTGATTTAGCACAGTACAACGATAGCAGAACAGAAAAATACGAAAAATAAAAACAAAAAATAAAACACACGAAACAAAAACAAATAAAAGCAAAAATAAAAGAAAACAAATAGCACACAATACAACAAATATGCAAAATAGTACAATGATGCAATTAATCTAATAAAAAGAAAAACCTAATTAAAATACTAATCAAATTAACAGAAAATAACAATTCACTCCCCGGCAACGGCGCCAAAAACTTGATGCGCGTGATGTGTCGTTGCGGTTTAGCAGTTTTAATGCCTACTCAAGTTTTAAATTTATATTTAGCCGACTTATCAATAACACACACACTTAACGAGCAGTGTACCCGGTCAGTATGAATATAATGGTAAGTAGAGTGTCGATCACTAAGAGTGGAACGTATAATCTCGTTAATCTAATCAGTATTTTAATATCCTAACGCAAGGGGTTTCAGCCTGAGAGACTGGCACAGTTTTGTTTGCAATTAAATAATAAAATAAACAAATAGGCACGAATCAGCAAGTAGCACACACGTACACAGATAGATACTAGAGACAATAAGAGGGCTGTCCTTATGATTAAGTAGATTGTCACTTGTTTTATTGATAGCTTTATATGAAGTGTATGTAATTAACCCTTTCTCGTTGGTCCTATTCTTATCGGCGAGTAAACCCTTAATGACGACTTATGTCTAAAAGTTATTCCTAAGTGATCAATTTAGAAACAACCGTGGGAGCCACACCTTGTCCCGCAGTCGGGTGCCCGCAAGCCACTAATAAACACAGAGGTGGTCAATGCACTAATAAGTAGTAACCAAAGACATCAACATATAAACTTTAATTGATGGGAAAGCAAGTATTAAAGGGAGTGCAATCTTTCCGTTGTCACATTACACAAGCCACCAATCCTGATGAATTAAAGTTTGCTAAAACAATAAAACAAAACTACTTAATGAATTAAATACATGCAGCACCTTCTTACAGCTCTTGTATCTTCGATTTGGGTGTGTCTTGTGCTGCCTCTTGACTGAATTGGTAATTACATGCGCCGCATCTGGTAAACAGATGCGACGCATCCTATCCTTTATTTCATTTTACTTTAAAACTATTTATCAGTTTATTTTAATGCGGCGCATCCCTGGTTAAGGATGCGGCGCATCTTTATTCTGATCCGTATTTATTCCAGGCTCGATACGGCGTATCTTCTTCAATAAGATACGGCGCATCGACTGACCTGATGATTTTCAGTTTTAATTTTTAAGTTTTATTTTTCCTAACTACTAATGTGTTATGCAAGTTGAACCTTTCTTATCTTAGGTGTGTTGGTGGTATTATAGTTTTCTGAATTTTCTGTGGATACATCAAGTATGAAGTTTTAACGTTCTAATCCACAAGAAGTTGATTTTTGCTCATATACTAATGGAGGATCATACCGAGCAAATCTCAGGGGAGTTTTTCCGTTCTAATTCTTTTTATTTCCAGTTTTTAACCTTTTATACAAACAACGAGGACGTTGTTTAACTTAAGTGGGGGGATAGGAGAATTAGAACACTTAACAATTACTTGTCCTAAACTTTTTCAAAAATTATGCTTAAAATGTGCTTAATATATCAAACTTAAAAATTTTTTAGCATGTTTTTGTTTAAGATCTAAGTTGCATAACTGCACACATGACGTTATTTTCAAAAATTGTGATTTTTACAAAATTCACAAATCTATGAGTGTGCCGGTGACTTGTAAACTTTAGAACTTGGCTTGTATACTATTCGAGACCACCATAATGAGTATTATTTATTTAATTGGAATGACTTGTCTAAATTGGTAAAATTCTAGGATTACACCAAATAGCCTTTATATGTTATGTGTTATTGACTAGCTACACTGGTTAGTTAACCCCCGTATAAACCCTTTTGTTACTCTCATTTTTAGAGTAAGATACCCCTAGAAAAACACTCAGAGCCATTCCTTTCGTTTCTTACACCTATGTTTAAAATGTTTCGTTACACCTTAAACCTTAGCCTACCCTGTAGATTAGAATCCGTGGTTGGTTAATTGCTATAGGCAGAGTGTGTTTCCTTACATTACCTGTGTTCGCGTGCGTAATTCATTATCTTTGGTTAGGTCGGGAAATTGCACAATGCAAATTGGAGTGAAAGTAAATATTGTATATTTTAGAGTTTATTTTTCGTGTGTTTACTACTTTCACTATTAGCGTTATTTCTGAAAGTATGAAAAGTATGAATAAAAATTATCCGGAAAGAAAGTTATAGTGATGTGGTGAAATTTTACACATCTATGTTTATGTTTCAAGAAAAAAAAAAAAAAAAAAAAAAAAAAAAAAAAAAAAAAAATGAGAAAAAAAAAGAAAGAAAAAAGAGTTGGATGTTTATTTTAAGCCAACGATGTAAAGTTATGTAAGTGGTCGATATCACCACTATTTGTTGTATTATATCTATGGATTGAATGGGAATTGGCAGTTATGGGAATGCTAATTAAGGTTTATTCTTTGATTAAGATTTTGTTGAGTATAATTCGTGTCTACCTAAAGCGTGTGTTTCAAGTGTTAAAGCGTGAGTTATTCAATGATATGAGTCTTATTCATGGGATGGTTGGGATAGTGATTAACCACACTTAGGATTTTAATTTATTTGTTTTGTTTATTTTTTATTTTTACACCAATTTATATCCCAAATATTATCCATACCCTATATTATTCTTTATCCAACCGAACCTTTGATTTATTGAGATTAGGGATTTGAGCAATCTTAAGTATCGTAGTCGTGGATTCGGCTATGTATTTATGATTTTGTCGCCCTTTTTGATATATTATTATTGGTGAAGTTTGGACATATCTTTAGCCTATTCGAGTTAAGGATTTGAGCAATTGCAAGTATCGTGTTCGTGGATTCGATCATGTATTTGTGATTTTGTCGCCTTTTCTGGAATTTGAGATCGATAGTGAAAAGAGAATAATTAACCCTTAAGCCTAAAAACCCTTTTTACCGCTTTAGACTTGTTATTCCTTAGCTTTAGTGGTGGAGATGTGTATACTTGCCAAGCTTATGATAGAATATTCGTCGCGACTGGACAGTTAAACGATTAGATTTGCTTTTATCGACTTATTTTATTTTACTTCTAATTCGTTAAGTGTTTAGTTGTGTGATTACGAAATAAACGAATACATGCTTAAATATAAAAATAAATCCTAACATCTTTTAGGATACATTTTCATGAGATTTAATCTAAGGTTTACTTGGGGACAAGTAAAGTTCAAGTGGGGGGATATTTGATGAACTCAAATAAGTACATTTTATTACTATCATTTATCCTATTAATTTGACTTGTTTTACTATATTATGTATGAGGATTGATACTTAATCGTTTACTTTTGTAATTCTCAGGTAAAAACAAGCATTTGGTGAAACTTGGCGATTTTGGACTAATAATGGAGCAAAACGTGCATAAAGTGAAGAGTCTACTGAAATGAAGAAGATCAAGACTAATCTGCTCCAGATGCGCCGCATCTCACTATCAACATGCGCCGCATCTCTATCAAGATATCACCAGATACGATCCAAGATACAAGAGGACATGCGCCGCATCTAATAAAGAGTTACGCCGCATCTTCTGGCGGTGTACGAATATTCCTGAATATTATAATCTTGGACCCCACGCGAAGTTACGTACATACGCCGCATCTACTTAAGTAGATGCGCCGCATCTTCCCTCAGACACAAACTATAAATACCCCGTAGACCAGACGCATTAAAGAGATTCGGAAGTTCGAAAACCTAAAGACCGAACAGAAGAGAAGGACGAATTCAGTCAAGAGGCAGCACAAGACACACCCAAATCGAAGATACAAGAGCTGTAAGAAGGTGCTGCATGTATTTAATTCATTAAGTAGTTTTGTTTTATTGTTTTAGCAAACTTTAATTCATCAGGATTGGTGGCTTGTGTAATGTGACAACGGAAAGATTGCACTCCCTTTAATACTTGCTTTCCCATCAATTAAAGTTTATATGTTGATGTCTTTGGTTACTACTTATTAGTGCATTGACCACCTCTGTGTTTATTAGTGGCTTGCGGGCACCCGACTGCGGGACAAGGTGTGGCTCCCACGGTTGTTTCTAAATTGATCACTTAGGAATAACTTTTAGACATAAGTCGTCATTAAGGGTTTACTCGCCGATAAGAATAGGACCAACGAGAAAGGGTTAATTACATACACTTCATATAAAGCTATCAATAAAACAAGTGACAATCTACTTAATCATAAGGACAGCCCTCTTATTGTCTCTAGTATCTATCTGTGTACGTGTGTGCTACTTGCTGATTCGTGCCTATTTGTTTATTTTATTATTTAATTGCAAACAAAACTGTGCCAGTCTCTCAGGCTGAAACCCCCTTGCGTTAGGATATTAAAATACTGATTAGAATAACGAGATTATACGTTCCACTCTTAGTGATCGACACTCTACTTACCATTATCTTCATACTGACCGGGTACACTGCTCGTTAAGTGTGTGTGTTATTGATAAGTCGGCTAAATATAAATTTAAAACTTGAGTAGGCATTAAAACTGCTAAACCGCAACGACACATCACGCGCATCAAGTTTTTGGCGCCGTTGCCGGGGATGTGTCGTTGCGGTTTAGCAGTTTTAATGCCTACTCAAGTTTTAAATTTATATTTAGCCGACTTATCAATAACACACACACTTAACGAGCAGTGTACCCGGTCAGTATGAAGATAATGGTAAGTAGAGTGTCGATCACTAAGAGTGGAACGTATAATCTCGTTAATCTAATCAGTATTTTAATATCCTAACGCAAGGGGGTTTCAGCCTGAGAGACTGGCACAGTTTTGTTTGCAATTAAATAATAAAATAAACAAATAGGCACGAATCAGCAAGTAGCACACACGTACACAGATAGATACTAGAGACAATAAGAGGGCTGTCCTTATGATTAAGTAGATTGTCACTTGTTTTATTGATAGCTTTATATGAAGTGTATGTAATTAACCCTTTCTCGTTGGTCCTATTCTTATCGGCGAGTAAACCCTTAATGACGACTTATGTCTAAAAGTTATTCCTAAGTGATCAATTTAGAAACAACCGTGGGAGCCACACCTTGTCCCGCAGTCGGGTGCCCGCAAGCCACTAATAAACACAGAGGTGGTCAATGCACTAATAAGTAGTAACCAAAGACATCAACATATAAACTTTAATTGATGGGAAAGCAAGTATTAAAGGGAGTGCAATCTTTCCGTTGTCACATTACACAAGCCACCAATCCTGATGAATTAAAGTTTGCTAAAACAATAAAACAAAACTACTTAATGAATTAAATACATGCAGCACCTTCTTACAGCTCTTGTATCTTAGATTTGGGTGTGTCTTGTGCTGCCTCTTGACTGAATTCGTCCTTCTCTTCTGTTCGGTCTTTAGGTTTTCGAACTTCCGAATCTCTAATCTCTTTAATGCGTCTGGTCTACGGGGTATTTATAGTTTGTGTCTGAGGAAAGATGCGGCGCATCTACTTAAGTAGATGCGGCGTATGTACGTAACTTCGCGTGGGGTCCAAGATTATAATATTCAGGAATATTCGTACACCGCCAGAAGATGCGGCGTAACTCTTTATTAGATGCGGCGCATGTCCTCTTGTATCTTGGATCGTATCTGGTGATATCTTGATAGAGATGCGGCGCATGTTGATAGTGAGATGCGGCGCATCTGGAGCAGATTAGTCTTGATCTTCTTCATTTCAGTAGACTCTTCACTTTATGCACGTTTTGCTCCATTATTAGTCCAAAATCGCCAAGTTTCACCAAATGCTTGTTTTTACCTGAGAATTACAAAAGTAAACGATTAAGTATCAATCCTCATACATAATATAGTAAAACAAGTCAAATTAATAGGATAAATGATAGTGATAAAATGTACTTATTTGAGTTCATCACCCCTAAAGTGCACTATAGCCCCTCTTATGCACTACTTTCTCAAAATGACCCGTACACCTTTAAACATAAAATCGACACTTTAGACTTATATTTAAACAAATATAATCCACATTTAACTAAAAATATACCATATACATTGTTTCCCGAAATTCTTGACCCGTTTGACCAAAAATGGGCCTTATCCCAAACACCCCTTTTCCAGATTTCATTAACACAACATATAACACATGAAAATGTATAACTTGGTCTAAATGACCCACATAAACGTACTTTACAACTTGACGGGTGTTATGCCAAACTCTCGTTTGACAAATTTTCAACATAAGATAACTATAACACCTTTAATCATAAAATTAACATTTTAACCACGAAACAAACACTCATTTAACATTAAAGACCCTGACAACTTTGATCCATGATATTTGACCTGTTCAAAACCCAAAAAGGGTACTAACATACCTTATTCCAAACACTCCTTCTAACTACTCAATAACACTTGACCATAAGCATAACAAACCAATTGACATTCAATTCACTATAACGACCATGACATACATTAAACACTTGACGACACATTACAAACCATTTAAAAGACCAACGGGGGCAAAACATTGACCTCGAGCTCGGTATCTACCTAAGCTCATACTTTCTTACCAAAACCTTTTAACCTTTTGCCAAACCAAACCTTAATCCTTAATCCAAGCTATTGCATAATCACAAGAACCTACAAAACATTGTAACATTAACCGGTAAGCTTTCGCTTAGTAAGTAAAACGTCAATAACATGTAATCATACATCATTCACACATTATGCATCAACCAAATAATCCATCGCATCATAATCACTAACACATAACTATAACCACTTAATACATCACCTTTCTATAACAACAAATCAACACATACCTCGGATTGATTCACCACTAGTCTACTTCTTGTTTAGCTAGTTATACCAAACTAGCTTCCTACTATCCTTAACTACACATATTAAGCTCAAACCTTCTACCACATTTACATAAAGTGATAAAATCAATATAATTTCATATTATAACCGGTTTACTTACCTTACATCTATAGCTAAGCTAACATATCACGATCAACATGATCATTCTCCATACTTGCAGTATAAGCCAAATCACTATAAGCATAAACACATAATCAAATTACTATAACATGGTTAATACAACCATAGCTTATCTTTTAACACCTCCAATTATCACATAATCATATAATGATCATATAATAATTAGCCCACAAATTTACTAACTTAAATTCAATAAAAATGATCCCATAATCACTATAACCTCTTTAATTAGCTTTTAAACACCTTTTACCTAATTCCCAAATTAGGGTACATGAACCCTAATTCTCCAATTTACACTTAATTCATCAATTGACTTTAACCCTTTATCACAAACACCTTATTACTTAGTTTAGAACAAAAATTGCCCAAAACCCCTTTACTTGGTTGCATGAACCCTAACCCTTAATTCACTAATGAACTCAATATAGGATTACTTAATTGTAGGGGATTGCTATGGGCTTAACCTTGCATGAGAACCTTAATCTTCATCATTCCTACATCATCAAAACTTGGTCTTCCCCCCATTCTTCTCTTCATCTCACGTCACACATACAAACACATAAGAAAAACCTAGAAATTTTTGGACAATAAGGGAAGTATCTAGATTTAAGTTAGTTGAAAGTTTACCTGTGGAGATCATTTGCTCGAGGTTTGTTAGACCTCATCTGGGAATTAACACAATAATAATGAACAACAATATAGTACGCAGCGGAATAATCAAACGAATCATTATTATTGAACAAGGTTTGTTGAATGATTCTTGTAGCTTATACAAACTACGAACCCTAGGCATCCATTAGAGGACTTGATGCCTAGACACACACACACCTTTTATGACTACATTGTGGAAGACATGTGTATAAAAACCTACGACCTATCCTCTTTATATACTAGAGGTTAGGGTTACAAAGAATCTAAATATGACAATTAAGGTCCTTTATCTTTGTCTTCATAGGTTTCCTCCATCTTTCATCTTTTTGTCAATATCAACTCAAAGTTTAATTCCTAACAATCTTCCCCTAGTTGATATGACAAAACCAAGTATGAAAGATGTCGTCTTCCCTTTAATCTATGCATATCATCAAGGATCTTCAAGCTGCAATTAACAATAAATCTTCTGAATATTCTTCCCCTTTTTGTCACACTCAACTAGGAAAAGAAAAGAAATATGCAACTTTGATCGTCATAATCACCAACCAGTACCATACTTCCAATCGAGTCTTCTAATGTCTTGAATTATCCACCATTAAGAACACCAAAATGCTTACTTATTAAATTAACGCAAGACATAAAAATCCCAAATCTTCAGTATGAATACCAACGAGCAATCACGAAAACCTTCTCCTCGATGTAGCATAACCTCGATGTATTGAAGAAGAAAACTAACCATTATCAATTCGATGCTGAAGTAGAATAAACCAACCTTTGTGTCCTATAAGGAGATCGCAATCTCCTGACAAAAATCACTGAGCACAATAACGTAACTCCTTCAAGTGTTTTGTCAATTCGTAGTCTTGAACGAACGAATAAGTTATCTTTAAAGTGTGTTGTAGCTACTTTAAGATATAATAAAACACAAACTTTAAAAATTCTACTTCACTGTGAAATAAGTAATAACTAATCCACTTCGCCAATAAATACGAGCCATAAATCTGTATGAACAAAAATCAAATCATCATCTTGTGTGTGTGTTTCTTTCCTGTGTGTGTGTGTGTTTTGAACCACCAGAATCAAATAGATATACTTCCCCTCACTTTTAGAATTCCATGCTCGAGCAGTACAAACCAGCAGTACAAAGTTTATAACCAGCAGTATGAACTTTTCATCCTCTAAAGCTAGCAGTACAAACTGTTGTCGAGCAGTACTAACGCGAAAACCAAGCAGTATTAACTGCTGAAGCCAGCAGTACAAACTGCTACGTATGAATCAATGAGTAGTAGTAATATTTGAAGTGAGCAGTAGAAACTGCTAGACAATAACCATATGATTTAACACCAATATCTGCTCCAACCTGCTACTGTCAAACTTGGATCATACGACAAATCAAATTAATTAATAAGATAACATTCGACCCGTGTGATTCACCAACCAATTAAAGATGCGAACAGTACAAGATTGAATTAACTGATTACAGCCCCACGTGATGATACCATGCGTTGACTTAAATTCTCCATTCAACAATTCAGCCCCACAATGATATGTGCAATCGACCAATTAATAAATCCATAGCAACTCACTACCACTTTCCAAAAGCCAACAAGCGACAAACCGATCAATTAATTTTGCAGTACGAGGTTTTTGATTTTGAATCACATGCGACAAACGCATTAATATGTCGTGTTATTTACGATTCAAATTGAAAAGGCCCACAACAACCTAGTAAAGTATAATACGACAATCAGTTTGTGCTCAATTATTCAAAAACCTTAAAAACATTCGTACCTTCTTCAAAACTGTCGCAGATCATACCGTTATCAAAACTGCTTTCGTCTTTGACAGAAAAACCTCGTAACATCCTAGATATCGAGAGCAACCTGTCTCTGATACCACTTGTGGAGATCGTTTGCTCGAGGTTTGTTAGACCTCATCTAGGAATTAACACAATAATAATGAACAACAATATAGTACGCATCGGAATAATCAAACGAATCATTATTATTGAACAAGGTTTGTCGAATGATTCTTGTAGCTTATACAAACTACGAACCCTAGGCATCCATTAGAGGACTTGATGCCTAGACACACACACACCTTTTATGACTACATTGTGGAAGACATGTGTATAAAAACCTACGACCTATCCTCTTTATATACTAGAGGTTAGGGTTACAAAGAATCTAAATATGACAATTAAGGTCCTTTATCTTTGTCTTCATAGGTTTCCTCCATCTTTCATCTTTTTGTCAATATCAACTCAAAGTTTAATTCCTAACAATCTTCCCCTAGTTGATATGACAAAACCAAGTATGAAAGATGTCGTCTTCCCTTTAATCTATGCATATCATCAAGGATCTTCAAGCTGCAATTAACAATAAATCTTCTGAATATTCTTCCCCTTTTTGTCACACTCAACTAGGAAAAGAAAAGAAATATGCAACTTTGATCGTCATAATCACCAACCAGTACCATACTTCCAATCGAGTCTTCTAATGTCTTGAATTATCCACCATTAAGAACACCAAAATACTTACTTATTAAATTAACGCAAGACATAAAAATCCCAAATCTTCAGTATGAATACCAACGAGCAATCACGAAAACCTTCTCCTCGATGTAGCATAACCTCGATGTATTGAAGAAGAAAACTAACCATTATCAATTCGATGCTGAAGTAGAATAAACCAACCTTTGTGTCCTATAAGGAGATCGCAATCTCCTGACAAAAATCACTGAGCACAATAACGTAACTCCTTCAAGTGTTTTGTCAATTCGTAGTCTTGAACGAACGAATAAGTTATCTTTAAAGTGTGTTGCAGCTACTTTAAGATATAATAAAACACAAACTTTAAAAATTCTACTTCACTGTCAAATAAGTAATAACTAATCCACTTCGCCAATAAATACGAGCCATAAATCTGTATGAACAAAAATCAAATCATCATCTTGTGTGTGTGTTTCTTCCCTGTGTGTGTGTGTGTTTGAACCACCAGAATCAAATAGATATACTTCCCCTCACTTTTAGAATTCCATGCTCGAGCAGTACAAACCAGCAGTACAAAGTTTATAACCAGCAGTATGAACTTTTCATCCTCCAAAGCTAGCAGTACAAACTGTTGTCGAGCAGTACTAACGCGAAAACCAAGCAGTATTAACTGCTGAAGCCAGCAGTACAAACTGCTACGTATGAATCAATGAGCAATAGTAATATTTGAAGTGAGCAGTAGAAACTGTTAGACCAATAACCATATGATTTAACACCAATATCTGCTCCAACCTGCTACTGTCAAACTTGGATCATACGACAAATCAAATTAATTAATAAGATAACATTCGACCCGTGTGATTCACCAACCAATTAAAGATGCGAACAGTACAAGATTGAATTAACTGATTACAGCCCCACGTGATGATACCATGCGTTGACTTAAATTCTCCATTCAACAATTCAGCCCCACAATGATATGTGCAATCGACCAATTAATAAATCCATAGCAACTCACTACCACTTTCCAAAAGCCAACAAGCGACAAACCGATCAATTAATTTTGCAGTACGAGGTTTTTGATTTTGAATCACATGCGAAAAACGCATTAATATGTCGCGTTATTTATGATTCAAATTGAAAAGGCCCACAACAACCTAGTAAAGTATAATACGACAATCAGTTTGTGCTCAATTATTCAAAAACCTTAAAAACATTCGTACCTTCTTCAAAACTGTCGCAGATCATACCGTTATCAAAACTGCTTTCTTCTTTGACAGAAAAACCTTGTAACATCCTAGATATCGAGAGCAACCTGTCTCTGATACCACTTGTGGAGATCGTTTGCTCGAGGTTTGTTAGACCTCATCTAGGAATTAACACAATAATAATGAACAACAATATAGTACGCATCGGAATAATCAAACGAATCATTATTATTGAACAAGGTTTGTCGAATGATTCTTGTAGCTTATACAAACTACGAACCCTAGGCATCCATTAGAGGACTTGATGCCTAGACACACACACACACCTTTTATGACTACTATGTGGAAGACATGTGTATAAAAACCTACGACCTATCCTCTTTATATACTAGAGGTTAGGGTTACAAAGACTCTAAATATGACAATTAAGGTCCTTTATCTTTGTCTTCATAAGTTTCTTCCATCTTTCATCTTTTTGTCAATATCAACTCAAAGTTTAATTCCTAACATAACCTAATTGGCAACTTTAGTCCCTTAAGTCTCTTTTCTCTTATATTGGCCACATTTAACTTTAATATTCATTTAGTCACTTTACCAAATAAGTCCCATAAGTTATGCATCATATCTTCTATAACCATGCTACACATTTGTTGACTATCAGATTGACTATTGGGCTGACTTCAACTTAACATCCGTTTACTAACCAATCATATCGAGTCTCCCGACTCATAAAAGTCTTAGTCAAACTATTCCAATAGCATTTTTGTAATGTAATACTTAAAACTTGGTTTTGGGTATTTAGATTTCATCCCCGAAATCTCTTGTCTATTACTAACCACACACTTGGCCACATAACACTATCCATTCCGTCTTAGCACTTCCAATTACTTATTCAATTAGTTTCAATGATCTAAGTGATCTTGCAACTCCAGGTATACTGTAACGCAACCACTTCCTTTAGTCTACTCTAACATACACTCATTTCTATAATAATATGGCTCTTATAAGAATTGTCATGCCATCCAAGACATATTTACTATAACCAATATATGATTTGGTCAACACTTTTACTATCATACCATACTCTTATTCAATTTATTCTAAATTTTCAATCAAGATCTATTCATCACTTGGATATATCGCATTAATTTGACTTTACATAAGTCAAACTTGACTAACACTTTCACATCCTACCGTAGCCATTCCATTATTCTATTAACGTTCTCACTATAACGCCTCATTTTCTCTACTCCATTCTAAGAATTTTCGTTAAGGACTATAAGTCACTTGAGAATATTTTCTACTTTAACTTCATAAAGTCAAACCTTGGCTAATCCCTTCACATTCCACATAAGGGTGTTAATAATACTTAATGATCATCGTAACCATTTCCACATTTCGCTTAATATAACATTATTTACATTTCATTAATCTTTCAACTTACACCTTAGACACCTAAATCATAAGTTTCTCATAAGTCTCAACTAAAAGTCATACTCTAATTCTAACCCTCCTATCTTAGTTCTTATAACTTCTAATTAGTTCTAGTCTCCTGTTTTCTACTTCTCTAGCCTACTCATGCCATGTCGGGAACACATAAGCCCATTCATTCATACTTTCTCATTTACATGGAGAGGCATCCCAATCGATGTAAATTAGGGAATATAAACTCATGGTTCGGCGATTCACAATTTCTTTATTTAAATGAAAAGGCGTCCCAATCCATTTAAATAAGAAAATCATTGATCATCCTACTTATACACTCCCAACATAACACTCGCGCCTATTTCACACTTTAACTTTTCTTTCTTTTTATCGTTTAACATTCATCTTTCATAAATTAAACATTTCGCTTTCTCTTTTCTAGCTTGGATCCATCTTTCCATAACATTTTGTTGGGAATTAAAGCTTTTTGAGTTGCTGCTGCTCATATGGTTAAGACTGCTCTTGGGAATTAATGAAAATGCTCTAAGTATGTTACTGCTGCTGGTTAAAGAGTTAAGACTGATAGAGTACATTATGACTGCTGGAAGACTTCAAGGAAAATACTCTAAGTGGTTAATGCTGCTGGAACAAAGTTAGTACTATTAGTACAAACTTACAACTGCTGAAGAGTTAATGCTGCCAGAGTAAAGATTAAGACTGCTGATTGATTGTTACTACTACTACTGACGTGTTAGAGTCGGTTAGATATGTATAGAATGTTTTGATAAGTATAGAAAAGATTTATCTTGTATAGAAAGTTATTGTAAGCCGAATAGGACTCCGTAGTCTATAAAAGGAGGTCCTAGGGCATTGAGATAGATACGTGTTATTAGAAAGTCGATTAGCTTCAAGGTTGTAAACCCTAATACTATTGACTATTCGTATTATTAATAATATTGAAGCTGTTTGTTTGATTGTTAAACTGTTCTTGTGTTTACTGTTTCATTAAAAGAATTCTTCTTAATAATAGAGTTTAGATTCCGCATAAACTTTAGTAAATTCAACATAGTTTATATATTGGTTGTGTTAGATTTATCTAGCGATGACGTACCCTCCGCTCTACTAACGAGCGTTACCGTCACTCTGGTACGTAGCTTACCATTTGTACAAAGGGTGATGATGTACCCTCCTAAAGGACGAAGCCTATGCCTTCGTCCTACACATAATGTTGGCGTAAAGTCATTCACAATGGCTATCGCAAGGGAATCCGCCAATCTTCACCCAAAGCACTCATAGTGTCTAACCTCTGTCGAGGTTCAGAACCTGGCCTCCGTCACGGTTCGGAGCCTGGCTTCCATCACTGATCGGAGCCTCACCTCTGACAAGGTTGAAGCATAAAGGTCAAACATAACTGGTCAAAGAAGATCTGGTCAATAGCCATGATTTTAGCCATGATCTCTGTAACTACCATGACCTCTGTAACTGCCTCCACACATCCTCTGTAACTGCTCTGTCAGATTATTATGCCTATAAATAAGGAAGTCATCACAGAGGTATGCAACCTAACTTAACCCAGGAGATATCATCTTCTCCACCTCAATACTTTCATGACATAATCACCATGACTGATTCTCACACTGGAGGCGGTTCGCGGGGGCTTCCCCCCACGTTCCGTCTAACGTAGTGTCTTCTATTTCTTATTTTCAAGTTATCTTTCACTCGGCATCACCACCATAACCCCTAATTCTGTCAATCACCATTGACGGCTTGGTATGTGCATCTTTTTGTACAATCAGTGGCGCCATCCGTGGGACACGCAACAATAAGTCCCGTTTTTCTGAGTCAAATAACTGTTTTTCATAAATAATGGTCGAATTCAACCGCAATTCCCTACATCCTTGTTACCAGATGGAAACACCATTAAAATCTCCACTTTTATCTCTAATCAGGAGATTTTCCTCCAATCACAAACTTTACGTTTACCATTTTAACAGCCTCTGTCGAGTATAAACACAACAGCATCTGTTGTAACCTCTGTTATGGTCTGTTTTGGATAGAAAGTTCAATAACCTTCATAGGAACCTCTGTTTGGGTTCGTTTTATGAAGAAGGTTCAAATTCAACAACCTTCATATGGGCCTCTATTTGGGTTCATTTTATGAAGAAGGTTCAAACTCAATAACTCGTAGGAGCCCCTGTTTGGGTTCGTATTATGAAAAAGGAGCCTTTGTTTGGGTTCATATTAAGAGGAAGGGTCGAATTCAGCAACCTATGTGGCAATCTTCGTGACCTTTGTCGTAGCCTCTGTTGAGTCTTCACATCAACCTCTGTCGTAACCTCTGTTGAAACATCCGTAGCAGCCTCTGTCGCAACCTTTGTTCGAGTTGGTTGTAAGAAGAAGTGCCTGCCGCAGTCTCCGTCATGGGTTTTCCTAATAAGAAGGCTCGAAATTAGCAGCCCTCTGTTCCAGTCTCCGTGGCAACCTCCGTTGTAATCTTCGTACGGGTTTATTTAAGGAATTGGGGCACATAATGGTACACTCAAGTAGGGCCAGAACCTTCCTTCGCAAAATGTTTACCACAAGGTGAACAGAGACCGTACATTAACGATAGAGGGTACCCTTTGTCAATCTAGTATGTTTTCTACGAAACTAATACGCTATATTGCCTCTGTTTCACTACAAAGCATATTATATACGTATGAAACTTTTGATGTTTATTAAGAATATTATAAACCATCTTTTAATGAATCTCTGCATATGACACTGTTAGGAATATAAATATTCAGATGAAGGCTCGGTCACCCCGAGCATCTATTTAGCATTCACATAGCTCGTAGGCTTATTTATATTAGTTTAGTATTATTAGTAATATTAGTATTACAGTTTTATTAGACTAGTCGTATTTATTATTGTGGAGTGGGTCGGGGCTTTCCCCACTGTCAGCTCACTCCACAGCCCACTAGGGGCACAAATATTAGTAACTATATAAAGCCCTCTCCACACAAGGAGAGGTTTGGAACTCTTGTAACCTTTCACACACACTAATCTAATTTCACACATTTTCTCTCAAGAGTCTCCCTCTCTCTCTCTAGTTCATCTCATCTCTCTAACATCTTCTTCTCCTTCTATTCGATCCATTCTAGTGCTCCAAACGGGTGTTTCTTTGTTAGTGAATACCCTACAATTGGTATCAAGAGCCATGGTTAGGTCCATGTGTGTTGGTATTCACGGATTTGATTAGATTTGGGGTAGTTTTGGTTCGAAATAGATAGGCTCCAAATATTCCATTTTACGCCTTGTTTAGTGGTTATATCTTGTTTGATCTTGTACTTTCTAGCTTAGGAATAGTATAGAAGTATTACTTGGTGTTTGGAATCTGTGTTTCAAGCTTTGTGTGGTGAGTTTTGGCTGATTCGTGAGGTTTTGGAAAGGTGTTCGTGGGTGCGGTTTGTCCGTCTGGTGAAGTTTCTTGGGTGCGGTTTGTGTTACCTCGAAGGTGCGGTTTATCTTATTACCGGTTTTGGCAAAAGGACAAAACGCATTGAAAGCGACGTGTTTGGCAGTTTGTGTCTACGCGGTTTGTCTTTGAGGCGTGTATGCGGTTTGTGTCTACGCGGTTTGTCTCTGCGGTGTGTATACGGTTTGTCTAGGCTGTTTGTCTGTGCTGTTTGTCCACGCGGTTTGTCTCTGAGGCGTGTATGCGGTTTGTGTCTATGCGGTTTGTCTCTGCGGTTTGTCTAGACTGTTTGTCTGTGCTGTTTGTCCACGCGGTTTGTCTCTGCGGCGTGTATGCGGTTTGTCTAGGCGGTTTGTATCCACAGAGGTGCTATTTGTCCGTGGCGGTTTGACCAAAGTTGACTTTTTACGTCAAAACTTCAAACGGCCATAACTTTTGAACCGTAACTCTGTTTTCAGCGAAACACCTGTCAAAACGACCGTGAGACCGAGGAGAAGGACATGTTATTCATTTAACCCAACTTTCAAAGCCTGAAATCGCTCCAGAATGAAGTTATTGAGGTTCTAAGTTTTTAGACCAAAATTTCAATGTAACAACTTGCATCAACCAAACCAAATCACAACTTAACAATAGGGCAACAATCCAACAGTCATCATAACACATATAAAGCATCATTTCACGGTTTATTCTTGATTTTGTAAAACCCCGCGAAAGAATCTATTTCTCGGTTTAAATCATAGAATTGTAAAATCCCGTGCACGTTAATATCATGTCAAATACTTCAGATTCTGCTATATCAGAGATACTCAGATTGTACAACATGATTGACAAACAAAAGATTCCCAAATATGTTCGACAGATAAACGTGTTTGACTATGTTGGTGCCAATAGAGACTTTGTGTGCCCGAATTCTCAAGAAAACAAGCTTCATCAGCCACAGACAAACGTTGTTGAGTCAGATACTGCTAGGAACAACGTGCAACATGAGAAACACAACGAAGCGTCGGCTGAACCTAATGGGGTATCTTCTGTCATTAATAATGATAATGTGTTGCATGAACAAAAGATTCCCGTCAAAGTACAACAGACAAACGTTGTTGAGTCAGATATTGCCAATATGGGAAATAGCGATGTTATCCCATATGAACAATATGTGAATCACAACGAAGCGTCTGTTGTACCTAGTTGTGCATCTTTTGTTCTAAATGATGAGTATGTGCTGCATGAGAACTCTGTGTTTATCCCTGATGATAACTTGATCACTAGACTAAACATTTATAAAGAACAAGTGGCTATGTATGAACGGCGTGCTAAGTTTGAGCTTAATGAACGTGAGCAGAAATTAGAAGGTCAAATGAGTACACTTATTAAAGAGTCTAGAGTAAGAGAAGAAACATTAAAACAAGAGTTGAATTCTTTGAAAAATCAGCTAGAACAGTCTGTCAAACAGAAACAGGAGGTACAAAAGTGTATGACTACACTTAAGCTAGAATTCAAAGAAAAGGAAAAGGAACTCTTAAATGATCTTTCTAGACTCAAAACCTTAAAGAATAAGCTTGAGGATAAGTTGTACACACAAGACCAAACCAGACAGACTGCCCAAATGATGTATAAGCACAGAAAGTTAAGTGACAAGCATAGTGAAAGCAATGTAGGTAAATCTAAATTAGCTATTCATGAGATTGCTAAGATAGCGCAACCTGCATTAAATGATTCTAATGTGATGTTTATGCCTAATCATGACCCGCCTGAGCATATCTACACCGAAGAGGAGGATGAGATAAGTGAGAGAACAAGGGAAAGAATGAATGAGAAAATGAGGGATCTCGAGTGCATAGCCAGACGAATAATAATCAAACCCCATGACTATAGTGAGGAAAATCGTTTGACTGTGTTTGCTCCTCAAAAGAAGTTAACACCTGAACAGATATTCTGGAAACAAGATAATGAAAAACTTAAGGAAGAAAAACTTAAGGCCAACACCCCCCTCATTAGAAAAGTTGCGTCCATAACGGTGTATCCTCCCAATACACCTAGGAATTTGGTGCCTTTGTCTCTTCCCACTGAATGCAAAACCTTTATTAGCTTATATGTGCTTTGGCAACTGTTTGCTGATTTCGATAAAACATGTAAGAAGAGAATCACACCCACCGGCATTACTGAGGGGGAAAGGTGTTTTGAACATGCAAAAAGGTGTTACTTAACTGAGGTCATGCCATTCTTTAAACTACTCAAAGAACATTTTGAAGGGCTTCAAACTGCCCTCAACACAGAAATAAAAGAAATGAAAGTAGTGTTTAAAGATATGGAAAATGAGGTGAATGAATATGCAATAGAACTTAAGAGTCGTGAGATTGAAAGAAAAAACATACTCATCACTAATGACAACTTGATTGCTAAATGTATTGCACAAGATGTATTTTACACTGCTACTGATTCTGCATTGTCTGCTTGTCAATTTCATGAGTATGCTATTGCGTTAAATATCACCCAGAATCGTGTTGTTGAGCTTGAGGGGGAGAATTTAAAATTGCGTGAAAAAATTCAAAATGATGACCATGTTAATATGGTTAAACGTTTTTCAAAATTAGAAGTTGATTATCTAAATTTGCAAATGAAACATCAATATTTAAATGAAAAACTCAAAATATCAAATGACAAGACATCCTTGGATGCTCCTGAATTTGATACATATTTTGAATTAAGAAAACGTGATGAAAAAATTCAAGCTCACACAAACACGATTCGACTGTTGAGGGCCCAAGTTGCCCAATTGCAATCCAACAAATGTGAGGTGTATGGCACCAATAAACCTTCGTCTTCAGATTCTCAGAATTTTCAGTATCAAGACACCATCAACAAGTTACATTATGAAAATGAGTGTTTTCGAGAAGAAAATTCTAAGATTAAACAGCATTACAAAGAGTTATATGACTCAATTAAAGTCACACGAAATAGTCATAATGAAAAGATAACTTCTTTGTTAAATGAAATTGAGAATCTTAAGACTCAGGTGAAAGGAAAAATGCCATGTACCACTTGTAATTGTGTTGCATCAAAGTTCTCTGCTTGTAAAATGTACGATGTTGATGTGAGGCCTATTCCATTTCCCATGAGAAACAACAGACCTGTGCATCAAAAGTACCTCTGTCACCTTAGGGATGGACTTGACATTCTTCGTGAGGTTGTGGAAGAGGACAGAATAGGAAAACCACTCGATAAGGCAGTAGGTTATGCCTGCGTCCTCACAAAAAGGATCCAGGAACAGTTAGAATATGCCATTGGTACGGGCCCTAAGTCTCACAACCAAAGAGATAGAATAGTTGCATCGTCATCCACAATTAAGAACAAGCATGTAACCTTTGAGGTATCTTTGGAAACTTCAGATCCCAACACATCAAAACATGTTCAGCAACTAGAAGTGAAAAAGACTAAGATTCCCATCAGTCCTTCTACAGGAATTAATAGTGACACTAAAGCTAGCGAGTCAAAACCTAGGAGAAACATAAAGAATTCTAGGATTTCACCAGCTAAAAGTGTTCCTAAAAGGAAAGTAGAAGACCACATGAGAAACAACAAGTCAGATTTGAACAAAAGGAATCATAATTCGAATCCAAATTCACTTTGCAAAACATGTAATGAATGCATAATTTCGTGTAATCATGATAAATGTGTTAAGAAATTTCTGAAGTCGTCCAACAAACCCCCAGTTAGGAAAGTTTGGAGAGCTAGACAAATTAAGCAATCTTGGAAACCTACAGGGAAAATGTTTACCAATGTGGGCTTTCAGTGGAAGCCCACGGGCCGAACATTCACACTAGGGGAACATTGCCCTTTAACAAGGATTACAATTCCTAGAGTAGTGCCTGTTAAGGAATGGAAGCCTACTGGTAGAGTTATCCCTTTAGATACACAATGTCCCTTAACTAGATCCATTGCATCTACTAGTGTTGCCCCTATTGGTAAAACCAAGGCACCTATGGTTTCAGCAGCCCCAAAGATTGTTTGCACTAACCAACTGGAACCCAACCTAAATTGGGGATCCGACTCTCCAAATTCTCTTGTTTCGTCTGTTTTCAAATGCAGGTCGTACGGGTCGTCCTTTGACATTTGGACACAGGCTGCTCACAACATATGAGGGGAATCATTATGACGTCTGTACACATCAGTGCAGGCCTCGCTCTTCATCAAATGACGTCTGTACACTTCAGTGCAGGCCTCGTTCTTCATCAAATGACGTCTGTATACATCAGTGCAGGCCTCGCTCTTCAACATTATGACGTCTGAATACCTCAGTTCAGGCCTCGTTCCTTAAAGAAAAGAAAGGTGTACGCTTCAGTGCGCTTTATCTTTGGATGAAGAGAAATCTTCTTATTTATGGCCATTCTCATCAACAAGATTCATGCTCTTTCCATGTTTATTCACTCTTCAAGTGGATCGGCGCATAATGGAGTATACTTTTATTCACATATTCAACCAAAAATTGCAGTTGACAGGCATATGCAATTTTTGAGGGGGGGAAAGGGTGAATAAACAACATGTCAGTCTTCAAGAACCGTCAAGTGGAGCTACTTACCATTGATGGTATTCATATTCACTAGTTCAATCATCAAAAATTGCAGTTGGCAGGCATATGCAATTTTTGAGGGGGGGAAAGGGTGAATATTAATCTACATGTTAGTTGATGATTGAGAAATGGTCATACGACTCCTGAATACGTCAGTTCAGGAGTCGTGCAAACCATGTTTCTCCAACACTACTTCTTCCGTCTATCAAGGTGTTGAAGAACATGGTCATGGAATGCTAATCTACATATTCTCACGGGCTGGTTCAATCAGCATCAAAGGGTTTCTAGTCAATGCTTCATGTATACGTCATTAGGCTACATGTACACATCATGATGATGATTCCGATTAATCGTAACCATCATGGGGGAGAGAAATGTGTACACCAAGGACGCACAACAGGTTCACGTGATCGGGCTTTATACTGCTTCCGAGTTGAAGTTATTCCGGTGTTGATAACCGCAGAGATGATCAGTGGTTCAACTTGTTACCTTGGTATTTACGTTTCACTGTTACGTCATGGGCTGATTAATCGTAACCATCAGGGGAGAGAGAATGTGTACATCAAGGACGCACAACAGGTTCACGTGATTAGGGCTTAATATCCAAGGATGGATACATTCTATAGATGATCAGTGGTTCAAATTGTTACTTTGGTGTTATACTAAAGACTGAAGAAGGTCGAGTCGTCAGTCTATTCTACATTCTCTGTTGTGTGTTATCATCTCATGTGTATGCTGCTGGCTGATGGGTTATATGTAAGGTTACTGGAAGGCATTTGGTGAGATGAAGATGGTTGGTATTCTGTTCCTCCATATTGGGCAATCTTGAAGAAGGTCGAGTCTTCAGTCTTCTCTACATTCAAAAATGTTGAGTTCTTTTCTTACAACTTGATATTTAACTTAATCCCATGACAGTTCTTGTTTGATGAGTTGTGGAGTTAAGTTAGGTTCAAGTTGTTCTGTAGTTTAAGGTTAGGTCCAACTTGATTTTAACCTAATCTCATGACAGTTCTTGTTTGATGAGTTGTGAGGTTAAGCTGAAATCAAGTTGTTACTGGGCTTAAATTTGTGGTTTAGCTTAACCTCATGACAGTTCTTGTTTGATGAGTTGTGGGGTTAAGCTAGATTTCAGTTGAGGCTCAAATTAAAATATCGAAAAGATGCCTAAGGTTTTTGACGGCGTTACTCAAGGACGGGAGTGTTAGAAGACTAAAGACGGCATGCATTTGGTTATCAAAAGACTTCTTCATATTATGGGCGTTCATCCAAAGTCTTCCTCCTATTATGGGTGTTCATCAGAAAGGTTGTCAGATTGGGGGAGAGCACTAATTAGGGGAGAGTGAAAAGCCAGAATCAATCCCTGATTAAAAGTGCTCACATTGCTCTTCAGCAAGTCAAGTCATGAATGCGGAGAAGATTCAGGATGCTGAGGAGTAATGGTTTCTGGTTCGTATCCTTGTATATATATTTTGCTTCTTACATTCTTTTTCATATCTTATACCTTTTTGTAAATAGATATATAGAAATCTTGCTTATTGTAAATAGAGAAACGTAAAATCAAAAAAAAAAAAAAAACATAAAAATTAAAAAATAGAAAATACCAAAAATAGTTTCACCTAGGCATGTCTTCTGTTTATCGATAACATTTACGGACCTAGAAATGTCATTCAATAATGACACGGGTCTTTAAATGAAGCTCGAGCAGAAGTTATACAAATTGGCTAAAACATGTCTTAATGGCTTGCAGTTACTTCATACTGCAACCCGCGCTGTACAATGGGGAAAGCATGTCGCCAAAAAGACAGCTGTTCCTCCAATCGGGTGATGTTCACCTGGGCATGGATTACTTTATATCCATGTTTCCCTGATTTGATGTACGGTTCAGTGCATCATTTCGCGTATAAGAAGAGAAGTCTTCTTTGCACCATGAACTCTTTCAGTTCTATGATTCTTCAAGAGAGTTTTGGTGTTTCACAAGGTGGTAACTGGACTTAAATTTCACAAATACTTATCACTCAATTGAATGACTACAACTCTTTAAATAGAAAACGGGTCATTAATTGAGGGGGAGTTTATTTGTTCAAAATTTGACACCTTTTTAAACATTGTGCAACATCAGCAGTGACACTCTCTCTTGGTTTGAGGGGGAGCATTGTATGCTTCGTAATCAGAATATATTAAACCTGACCACATTTTCTCCCACATTTTCTAACTTATTTAAATCAATTGGGATCACAAATCTCAATTGGTTTGAAATTTTTGATCAGGGGAGAGAATGTGATTTAAATATGAAATCTGATAAAATGTGATGTTTGGACTTAAATGTAAGCTCTCCCATATGTGCTAAACTCTTTTGTATATCGATGCACATATTGAGGGGGAGCGAATTGACAAAAAGGATTTGGCATGCATATGATGTGAGCAAGGCTCAGACTTCACCAATGAATTGACGATAGCTAAAGTCAGTTGTCGAAAGGACATGTCCTGGACGGGTAATAATTTCAAGCCAGTTTATCTGGTGATGTAAGCGTGTCTCGCAAAGGACGTGTCTGAGTAGAATGTACCGATTTCGAGCGATTTTCCTTGAATGTGATCTGGACGGGTAATAATTTCAAGCTAGTTTACTAGTGATGTAAGCGTGTCTCGCGATGATGGTGTTCTTGGAAAAACAATCAATTCAAAAGTGCGAGCTTCACCTGACATGTGCAAATTTATAAAACAATCATTTGAGCACATGTTGAGGGGGAGCATTTGAAAAATATAAAACTCTCAAGTGTTTGCAAAAATGTGTTTCAGAATCATGAACACTTTGAGAGATTTTTCAAAGATTTGGTTTGGCAATCATGGATGAATACCAAAGACCGGCCATGTTAATTAATGCATGGAGTTATAAGGATGGTTAGGTTAGGCTCAAGTTCCCACGATCCCGCCAGAGCCGGAGGGATCTACCCAGGGACAATCCAGTAGTTAGTGTAGAAGTCCTTAGGTATGATTAAAAAAGGAGAAAAGTGAATCAGGGAAGAGTGCCGACTGAGATGGAGCTAGTACTGGAACAAACCCAACAAGGTACTAGTAAGGAAGTCTCGGTAAGCACTGAAGGGGTTGAAGAATGAAAAAGAAATGTAAAGGTAAAGGGTGAAAAGAAAGAAGCCCTCCTTACACTTTAGGCAGAAACCGGGTCAATACATACGCTGTCAGAATCACTTAGTTGATTGCTGACATTGAAGACAAAGTATCATGGACCCAGTGATACGCTGCACAACCCTCCCTAGCCACTCAAGGTCCCTCAAAGGATTCTTGTTTCAATTGTCACGGAGTTCAATACATTTCTATCGTCTCTCTCACTCCGAGTTAGATGATATTGAAAAGGTGGCAGTCCTCTCCAGCCTCCGCTCACTAAATCAAAACGCACTATAGAGTCTAGAGCCACGAGATGCATAATAAGATCTCTTAGGGACACAAACTATTTCTACACTGGTTGTTCAACATTAAGGACACCAGTTGTAAACTTAAGAGTCCTACACAGATCTTAGCAATCTGCCAGAACATTTATGAGGGAATTTACAAATGTAATTCTCAATGATTGAATGGAAATTCCTTGCCAGGGTCAACATCAAGCAGCCCTGAAAGCAGGTCACTTCGGTAATTCTTTATGGATTACGCTTAGTGGTCACGGCGGTTTCTAACGGTCTACAGTTGTGGAGTGATCTCCAGCGACTCACCTAATCGTTGATGTGCTACGATTCGATCTTAAAAAGCCCTCTGTGGGTTTTCGATTAGGAACGGTCTTGGTAAGGATTAGAGAGAGTTTTCATACTATGCTGTTAACAATCTCAAAGTCCGAACCTGTAAGTACCGGTCGATTTGTTGCTAACTGTCGTATGCAGGAACTTCTGGCGATTGTAGATGTGGAATGCTGTAGCTGGTTGCTGTTGTAGCTGGTTGCAGAAAAGATGCCAATCCTATACCACATGTTCACACTACATCATCATCTTAAACAAAGAAGTCATGATCAATCTAAAAAGACCTTCAACACTGCTTCCGCAACTCTGAAGCTAAAGATCATGACATCAGAATAGTGTGAGCATGTCGGCTCAAAGAATAACACATCACATGGAAACATACTGCTGAAAGATGACTTGGAAACAAATGTTGGATGATAAAGTCGAAGAATACTCAAAGATCATCCAAGACAATCAATCAGTCATCAAATCATTACTGCTGAAGGCACAAAGACTAAAGACATTGAAGAATCAATGACTACGAGCTTTGAAGACAAGTTCAGAAGACGGAATGCTAGAAGTCAAATTATTATTTCCGGGGTGACCTCCCTTAGGGGGAGATTGTTAGGAATATAAATATTCAGATGAAGGCTCGGTCACCCCGAGCATCTATTTAGCATTCACATAGCTCGTAGGCTTATTTATATTAGTTTAGTATTATTAGTAATATTAGTATTACAGTTTTATTAGACTAGTCGTATTTATTATTGTGGAGTGGGTCGGGGCTTTCCCCACTGTCAGCTCACTCCACAGCCCACTAGGGGCACAAATATTAGTAACTATATAAAGCCCTCTCCACACAAGGAGAGGGTTGGAACTCTTGTAACCTTTCACACACACTAATCTAATTTCACACATTTTCTCTCAAGAGTCTCCCTCTTTCTCTCTAGTTCATCTCATCTCTCTAACATCTTCTTCTCCTTCTATTCGATCCATTCTAGTGCTCCAAACGTGTGTTTCTTTATTAGTGAATACCCTACAGACACAATGATCATTGGAGATTATACAACATTGACAGAGGATACCTTATGTTCCTAGAACCTCTGTTAGAGCTTTAATTTTTCTTTTAGCATAAAGCACAATCCATGCATATTAAATACCTGATGTTCGTGAATAAGCCTTAAGTAACTTTCTACCAAGCTTTACCATGTCACCCGTGACGATAAGTCCATTGTAGACAAAGCCTCTTTTGACAAGGCATTTCACACAAGCTCTATTGAGATGACAGAGACTCACATTCGCGTACTAGATAGTAACAAAATTTATCTTGGAACTTATATACTATTATCATATATTTTGAGATGACGGAGCCTCACACATGTTGACATAAGTCTCTGTCATATGACTACGGAGCATCACATATGCTGACATAAGCCTCTTTCGACACAACTATAGAGCATAGCCTCTGATTCATAGGTGTCTCCTTTGACACGATCACAGAGTTTCGGCTCTGCTCACATAATAAATAAGTTTCTATGTTGACACACTTACAGAGCTTCAGCTCTATTCACATAATGCAGGTGTCTCTGTCGAGACGGTTACAGAGCATAGCCGTTGTTCACACATTCCATAAGTCTCTATCGAGACGACAGTAGAGCATAGCCTTTGCTCACTGATATCGCCTCAAACGCGTCACAAGCTAAACCTCTCAAGAAGAAAGCTCAACTCGCGACGGCTCGACGCGATACTCGATTATAATACCGGATAAGCGAATACCCGGGTCGAGGTCCCAACGAGGCGTGAAATTGAGGATATCGATTGAGGTTCGGAATTAAAATGCTTGAAATAACGAGGGCTGATTGGTTACTAATATCTACTAAAACAAAAATAACGTAACGTAAACCGGTAATTAAAAACGAGCATAAACGTAACAATCTACGAAAAATGAACCTACGGATACCAAAATAATTTTCCTACGTGCTAAATGACAAAAGAAAATTTTGAACAAAAGAATTATAATTTTTTTGACTTTTTAATAATTAATTACGAATTAAAAACATTTTAAAACTAATTAAATTCTAAAAAATACTAAACTGCAAAATAAAAATCTGAATTTTTTTCTAAAAATACTTAATATAAAACTGAAGCCAGGAAAAATATAAAGATGGTCCCAGCTTATTTCAATAAGCTGGGAAAAAGCAATAAGTTTCGGATTAAGCAAAATGGAACAAGGGTTAACAAATAAATTGTGCAAAACATAACTAAAAAGGGACCTAAGGCGGATTGGTTGGTGTTGTTTGTGTGTGGGTTAGCAGACCTGGGTTCGAATCCCAGGTTTTGCTATATTTTTTTGAAACATTTTTTTTTTCTTTTGGAAACTCAGTAAGTACTAACAAACAAGCATTTTTGATAAAACAACTTTTCATCAAAAACTTAAAATCAGCTCAGAATAATATGAGCAAAACAGATCAATTAAGCTAAAACAAAGAAAACAAGAAAAAGGGAAATAAGCAGGGGACAGGTTAAGCTAAAATTAGGCTAACTTAAAATCGAAAAAGCTACATTTAACTGAACACAATCACTTAAACCAATAATCTCATAATAAGCTGTAATCAAAGGCAATAAGCACTGAGGTCATATAGCAGTTAAGGCTGCTGATGGTCTAGTAAGTGGGGGGCTATCTATGGTCTACTGAGGTAACTTGGGGGCTATGAAATAAGTACTAAACCAAAAAGCTAAAACTACAACAGCTTAAAAATGAAAAGATGAACCAACAAGGGGCTTAAAAATTGGAAATCAAAAGAAAATATAACTTGATAAGGGCTTATAATTTATCACTCAAAATGTCTCATCCAGTCGTTTGACTGACTGCATCAGCTAACTGATGCACATGAGGGGCATTTTGAGGGCAAACTAAGAATCATTATCAAGCCAAGGACTAATCTAAAAAATAAAGAAAGCAATGAGCAACTTGCAAACAGCTTATTAAGTGAAATTCGGCACTATTCCATAGCGAATCAGCCCCTAAATTAAGCAAAGAAGACTATTGCAGACTGCTAATGGATGGGGGTTAAGTGCAGGTAAATAACTCAATTCTAGTCCACAAACAAAACCACAAGCTTAAATAAAATGGTTCCACATTACTCATAACAACTTATAATACGAGTTTCAATACAAAAGCTACCATCTAACAATCCAAATTACTGATTTCTCAACTCCAATTTAGTTAAGCAAAAATCTACCTTATTTCAAGTAAAAACATCAAATTCTATAAAACCTATAGAAACAGCTAAGCATGAGCTACAAGCTGCTAATTTAAGTCAAACAAGTAGCACTCACAGAAAATAAGCAGAAAATAAGTATGTAATAAGCAGTTGACTTGAGTTGACTTTTTAATGAAAATCACAAAACTTAAAATTGCATTAACTGAAATTAGATTACATTACTGGAAAGTAAATAACAATGAAAAAGAAAAAATTACCTAAATGAAAGCTAAATTAAAACCTAGGTACAACAAAGAAAAACCTAATCTATTTATACTCAAAAATCCGAACTAAAGGTCTCTCCTCTTGTGTTTCTTCTGTGAGGGAAAACTACTTCAAATAGCTCCTTGTGCTTCTTGGGAGTTAATCCCAACCTTTGGATTAAAAGAGAAGTCATCTTGGCCTTTAATTGATCTTTGGCGCCCAATTAGTCCCTCGGATAGGTGAGGTGGAGGTGAGAGAGGTGTAGGGTGGCTGGTTAGGGTTGTTGGGGTATGGGAAAGGGACAAAGATGTTGGGTGAAGTACGGTGATGGTGATGGTTTTTTGGGCGGGAATGGGTAAAGAAGAAGGTGAGATGGTACTGAAGAAGAAAAGGTGAGTAGGAGTCTAACCTAGGTCAAATGTGTAAAACTAAATAAAATATGGCCAGATCGGGTTTGGGCTTTGGGGTTTATTATTTCTTTTGTTGGGCTATGGGCTGGGTTAAGGATGGTGTAGGTTAAGTTTTAAGTTGGGTTGTGAAGGGTAATGGGTTAATGGTAAGATAGGATTAATTATGAAGTTTAGGTTTAAGTTAAGGGACCATTCTTGTAAATACTGAAAATCCAGGGACCAAGGCTACCAAAGACTGAAAATAAATTCCAATGACCATTTGTGTTGTTTTGGTATTTTGGAGGTTGACTTTGACTTTTGACTTTGATTTTTGTCTTCACTTGATCAAATGCACACTTGTTGTCGAGTCGATCCAAAAATGCCCGTTTTTGCTCCGTTTTCAATCCTTTGTACCTGGAACACATAAAAACACAAACCAATGATATCTGCAGTATATTCGGGTATTTTTGGTCATTTTTTTGTCTTTATCGGGTGTAAAATGATGAGTATTTACACACTCATCAAATCCCCCACACTAAACTATTGCTAGTCCCTAGCAATCCGATCATATAAAGTAATGAAATGATCAAAAGAATACCAAGCATACCCCGTTTCGACTTTTTATTAAATGCGAGAAATTTAAACTAAAACGAAAATAGATAACATGCTTGATTTTCAAAAATGGTATCATGGAACGGGATTCACACAAAATGGGTGTCTCTAGGGAATTGAAATCGTCATCCTCTTTTTTATACTCCCAACTAAGCTTAAACTCATTGTGCAAATGCTTTTGTAAAATGCTAACACTACTTATATCAATAAACTATGTAAGCCGAAACTTAACTTTTCACTCCCACATTTATTAAGTTTAGGTGACTGTGCTTATATTCAAAATTTTGATAACAAAAATCGACGTTTTTATAAAACTTTGACTAATACTAGTTGAAAGATAGATTTAAAATTCACAACAAGCAATCTTCAAAATATATTGCATTTTCCAATATCATTCCATTTTATTTCCTTTTTATTTTTTTCATTTTTTCATTTTTTTTTCATTAATCTTTTTTTTTTTTTTTTTTTTTTTTTTTTTTTTTTTTTTTTTTGATACTTAACTTTGTGCAATATAAACTAACGGAGTTTCACGGGAACCAAGACCTTAAACCTTCCTGGAATAAAGGATCCAAGGGCCGTTACAACGGAGAGTTCCAAGACCTTAACGCCTTTCAGAATTAAGGGTCCAAGGGCCGGTGTAAGAGGGTAGCCAAGACCTCAACGCCTTCCGGAAATAAGGATCCAAGGGCCGATCTTGAACCTTAGCTTTTTAGCACATTTATTTATTACTTAACTTTTACATTACTATGACATATGCTTGTTCCGAAGTTTAAATAAAGCTTGAACTAGTATTTTTCAAAATCGTATGAAAAAAAATGATTTTGTGTGTTCAAACGTTTGAAAAATAAGCACTAATTAAGTCAGATTAAGAGCTACTGGGAGGAAAAGCCATAGATTACTTATATAAGCTCTAAAGAGAACCAACTACTCTACGCTTAGCATTTTCATTTGCACACATCATAAAACCTTAGTCTAATCGTTAAGGAAGCAGCCAGATCAACACTCTGGCAAAGTCGAGATTCCCTTTGTTCTAACCTAATCAAGACTAAACACTTCTTTTTTATTGCAATTTCTTATCTAAAAACGAAAAAATTTTAAAATTTTTTGGCCAAAACGGGGGTACTAGGGCACTAGAAGGTACACATGTGACAAAATTTGGGAGAATTCCCCCCCCCCCCCCCACACTTAGAATTGAATATTGCCCTCAATATTCAAAGTACCGGCTATTATGCCGACACTTAGAACGTAAAAAGGTAATACTAATAGCCAAGTGTGGAAAAGAAATCTCTATTTTCACAAACAGGATTAAAAAGATATCCCTAGATAAACGTTAGAAACAAGATAGGATATTGGGCGGCTGGATTGAAAACAGGCGCGTCAATCATCACGATCTAAGGGAAACCTGCAAACAAGGGCAAACTACACACAAACAAAGCACAGCAGAGGCATCCCCCCACACTTAGTTGTTAGAAAGTAGAAAGAAGTCAGAAACATGGGTTGTCACCCATGTGGTGCTAATGTTTTTGTTTACCGAGTCACTAGCTTGACTCGACCCGAATTCATTTGTTCTTGGGGAAGCATGTGGAAAAGAAAATCTCCATCGGACTTTCATTCGAAATGTTTGGATAAACATTGAAGTACATGAAAGTTCCACTCCGATGAGATACACCCGGCTCAAAAGAATGATAATTGGGGATGCCGGGGTCAAAAACTTTGTCTTCACTCCCAAACGAGTGAATAAAAGGACAATCTACCTTGTAAGAGAGGAAAGGTAGAAAAACTCGAACGACATATGTGACGTCAATATAATGGCGATCCTCAAACGGCAAGGTCACATATGTCGGAGAAAGAATGTCCGCATGAATCTCGGGATCAAGAATTGAGGTCATATCATCAAGTTTAGGACTAATAGAGTCCTTGACCTCATCGTTCTCTAACTCTTCATCAAAGAGAGGATTTATTTTGCTAGAAAAGTACTCGTCATCAAATTCAAAAAGAGAGTTTGAATAGACTTCGATACTTTCATCTAGAACGTCCTCATCAGAAAGTGATTCGCCATCACTAGAGGAAAAATCATCGTTTGATTTGAAAAGAGGGTTAGAGAAAATCCCGGAAGAATCCTATGAAGTGTCAGGAGGATAATCATCACAAATAGACCAATCACATTCACTGTCCGATATATCCTCAGACTCACTTGGGATTGGGATAAGGTTCTCAGCACTAGACTTTATGAATTCGTCCGATTCCTTTTCAGGAATAGTGCTAAGATGCTCATCCCCCATAATAAGAGAGTCCTCGGGGTCCAAAGTTGGAAAGAATGATGTGATTGCAATAGACTGAGGGAGTTGAGAAATGATATCGTTCAAAGGAATAACACTCTCCTCGTCGTCCTCCTCATCATTATTGCTAGCATAAATGGCTTTTATACGTTCCATTCGCTCTTCTGCTAGCAATTCTACAATACTCTTGTCTTCCTGCCTTTTCTGGACAGGTGTGATTGCAGTTGAAGAATTCTCATAATATTCCTTTATTTGAATAGTATCCTCATCATCTTCATCGAGAATGGCAGCCTTAAGAAAATTTGGCACGCGTTTCCGCTGCTCGTTCTTCGGCTAATAATTGTGCCATAGATTTTTCATGAATGATGGAATATTGTGGGGGTTGGACATTGTCAAAACCGGGAGTATTAAACCAAGGATTAGGTTCTTGATCCCACGGTTGACATTGATAATCGTCATGAGGACCCCCACAATTTGCACAAGGAATATTTAGAGCATTTTGGAACGATGTATCATTGAAACTTTGATAGCATGGTTCTTGCTCAAAAGAATTCTGAGGAAGGTGGTTGAATTCGTTTTCAAAATTTGAATAATTGAATGTATTTTCGATTTCAGAAGTGTAACATGCACAAAGTCTGTGAGTAAACTCACATCCTTTGCAAAAACATCGTTTACAAAGTGAATCATCTCCCGGCGGATCTCCACAATTAAAGCAATTATGCTGATTGATTGGAGATGGCTAGGATTGTGGAGGGTAGTCGGAAAAATTGAGCGGTTCATTGAAAGAATTTAGATTTGGATCATAAGCAAATGAATTCCTCGAACCGCAAAACAAACAACTTCCGTTCCGAATATCATTACCACATCGTTCGCACGTACACCAACGACACGGTAAACCGAAAAGCGGCTCTCCACAACCGACGTAAGGAATTAATGATTCCATCAGAATTAAACATAAAGAGGATTAAGAAGATAGAATTAAACGTTTAGAGGGTACGGTAGAAAGAATTAAACGGATAAGAGGGATAAGAAGAATCTTTTTGGGATTTTTGAAAAACACTTTGAAAAACACAAAAGAAAAGTAAAATAAATTTTGAAAAGAAAATATTTTTGGGTTTTCATAAGAAAATATTTACGAAGAAAACGATAACTTCACGAGGAAGGGTCTTCAAGTCACTAATCGTCAAACCGTAACGATATTGTCGCAACACAACTCCCCGGCAGCGGCGCCATTTTTTGATATCGCGCGAAACGCGTCACAAGTCAAACCTCTCACGAAGAAAGGTCAACTCGCGACGGCTCGACGCGAAAATCGATTGAAATATACCGGATAAGCGAATACCTGGGTCGAGGTCCCAACGAGGCGTGAAATTGAGGATATCGTTTGAGGTTCGGAATTAAAATGCTTGAAATAACGAGGGTTGATTGGTTACTAATATCTACTAAAACGAAAATAACGTAACGTAAACCGGTAATTAAAAACGAGCATAAACGTAACAATCTACGAAAAATGAACCTACGGATACCAAAATAATTTTCCTACGTGCTAAATGACAAAAGAAAATTTTGAAAAAAAGAATTACAATTTTTTTGACTTTTTAATAATTAATTACGAATTAAAAACATTTTAAAACTAATTAAATTCAAAAAAATACTAAACTGTAAAATAAAAATCTGAATTATTTTCTAAAAATGCTTAATATAAAACTGAAGCCAGGAAAAATATAAAGATGGTCCCAGCTTATTTCAATACGCTGGGAAAAAGCAATAAGTTTCGGATTAAGCAAAATGGAACAAGGGTTAACAAATAAATTGTGCAAAACATAACTGAAAAGGGACCTAAGCCGGATTGGTTGGTGTTGTTTGTGTGTGGGTTAGCAGACCTGGGTTTGAATCCCAGGTTTTGCTATATTTTTTTGAAACATTTTTTTTTTTCTTTTGGAAACTCAGTAAGTACTAACAAACAAGCATTTTTGATAAAACAACTTTTCATCAAAAACTTAAAATCAGCTCAGAATAATATAAGCAAAACAGATCAATTAAGCTAAAACAAAGAAAACAAGAAAAAGGGAAATAAGCAGGGGACAGGTTAAGCTAAAATTAGGCTAACTTAAAACCAAAAAAGCTACATTTAACTGAACACAATCACTTAAACCAATAATCTCAGAATAAGCTGTAATCAAAGGCAATAAGCACTGAGGTCATATAGCAGTTGAGGCTGCTGATGGTCTAGTAAGTGCGGGGCTATCTATGGTCTACTGAGGTAACTTGGGGGCTATGAAATAAGTACTAAACCAAAAAGCTAAAACTACAACAGCTTAAAAATGAAAAGATGAACCAACAAGGGGCTTAAAAATTGGAAATCAGAAGAAAATATAACTTGATAAGGGCTTATAATTTATCACTCAAAATGTCTCATCCTGTCGTTTGACTGACTGCATCAGTTAACTGATGCACATGAGGGGCATTTTGAGGGAAAACTAAGAATCATTATCAAGCCAAGGACTAATCTAAAAAATGAAGACAACAATGAGCAACTTGCAAACAGCTTATTAAGTGAAATTCGGCACTATTCCATAGCGAATCAGCCCCTAAATTAAGCAAAGAAGACTATTGCAGACTGCTAATGGATGGGGGTTAAGTGCAGGTAAATAACTCAATTCTAGTCCACAAACAAAACCACAAGCTTAAATAAAATGGTTCCACATTACTCATAACAACTTATAATACGAGTTTCAATACAAAAGCTACCATCTAACAATCCAAATTACTGATTTCTCAACTCCAATTTAGTTAAGCAAAAATCTACCTTATTTCAAGTAAAAACATCAAATTCTATAAAACCTATAGAAACAGCTAAGCATGAGCTACAAGCTGCTAATTTAAGTCAAACAAGTAGCACTCACAGAAAATAAGCAGAAAATAAGTATGTAATAAGCAGTTGACTTGAGTTGACTTTTTAATGAAAATCACAAAACTTAAAATTGCATTAACTGAAATTAGATTACATTACTGGAAAGTAAATAACAATGAAAAAGAAAAAATTACCTAAATGAAAGCTAAATTAAAACCTAGGTACAACAAAGAAAAACCTAATCTATTTATACTCAAAAATCCGAACTAAAGGTCTCTCCTCTTGTGTTTCTTCTGTGAGGGAAAACTACTTCAAATAGCTCCTTGTGCTTCTTGGGAGTTAATCCCAACCTTTGGATTAAAAGAGAAGTCATCTTGGCCTTTAATTGATCTTTGGCGCCCAATTAGTCCCTCGGATAGGTGAGGTGGAGGTGAGAGAGGTGTAGGGTGGCTGGTTAGGGTTGTTGGGGTATGGGAAAGGGACAAAGATGTTGGGTGAAGTACGGTGATGGTGATGGTTTTTTGGGCGGGAATGGGTAAAGAAGAAGGTGAGATGGTACTGAAGAAGAAAAGGTGAGTAGGAGTCTGACCTAGGTCAAATGTGTAAAACTAAATAAAATATGGCCGGATCGGGTTTGGGCTTTGGGGTTTATTATTTCTTTTGTTGGGCTATGGGCTGGGTTAAGGATGGTGTAGGTTAAGTTTTAAGTTGGGTTGTGAAGGGTAATGGGTTAATGGTAAGATAGGATTAATTATGAAGTTTAGGTTTAAGTTAAGGGACCATTCTTGTAAATACTGAAAATCCAGGGACCAAGGCTGCCAAAGACTGAAAATAAATTCCAAGGACCATTTGTGTTGTTTTGGTATTTTGGAGGTTGACTTTGACTTTTGACTTTGACTTTTGTCTTCACTTGATCAAATGCACACTTGTTGTCGAGTCGATCCAAAAATGCCCGTTTTTGCTCCGTTTTCAATCCTTTGTACCTGGAACACATAAAAACACAAACCAAGGATATCTGCAGTATATTCGGGTATTTTTGGTCATTTTTGTGTCTTTATCGGGTGTAAACTGATGAGTATTTACACACTCATCAAATCCCCCACACTAAACTATTGCTAGTCCCTAGCAATCCGATCATATAAAGTAATGAAAGGATCAAAAGAATACCATGCATACCCCGTTTCGACTTTTTATTAAATGCGAGAAATTTAAACTAAAACAAAATTAGATAACATGCTTGATTTTCAAAAATGGTATCATGGAACGGGATTCACACAAAATGGGTGTCTCCAGGGAATTGAAATCATCATCCTCTTTTTTATACTCCCAACTAAGCTTAAACTCATTGTGCAAATGCTTTTGTAAAATGCTAACACTACTTATATCAATAATCTATGTAAGCCGAAACTTAACTTTTCACTCCCACATTTATTAAGTTTAGGTGACTGTGCTTATATTCAAAATTTTGATAACAAAAATTGACGTTTTTATAAAACTTTGACTAATACTAGTTGAAAGATAGATTTAAAATTCACAACAAGCAAGCTTCAAAATTTATTGCATTTTGCAATATCATTCCATTTTATTTCCATTTTATTTTTTTCATTTTTTTCATTTTTTCATTTTTTTTCATTCATCATTTTTTTTTTTTTTTTTTGATACTTAACTTTGTGCAATATAAACTAACGGAGTTTCACGGGAACCAAGACCTTAAACCTTCCTGGAATAAAGGATCCAAGGGCCGTTACAACGGAGAGTTCCAAGACCTTAACGCCTTTCAGAATTAAGGGTCCAAGGGCCGGTGTAAGAGGGTAGCCAAGACCTAAACGCCTTCCGGAAATAAGGATCCAAGGGCCGATCTTGAACCTTAGCTTTTTAGCACATTTATTTATTACTTAACTTTTACATTACTATGACATATGCTTGTTCCGAAGTTTAAATAAAGCTTGAACTAGTATTTTTCAAAATCGTATGAAAAAAAATGATTTTGTGTGTTCAAACGTTTGAAAATAAGCACTAATTAAGTCAGATTAAGAGCTACTGGGAGGAAAAGCCATAGATTACTTATATAAGCTCTAAAGAGAACCAACTACTCTACGCTTAGCATTTTCATTTTCACACATCGTAAAACCTTAGTCTAATCGTTAAGGAAGCAGCCAAATCAACACTCTGGCAGAGTCGGGATTCCCTTTGTTCTAACCTAATCAAAACTAAACACTTCTTTTTTATTGCAATTTCTTATCTAAAAACGAAAAAAATTTAAAATTTTTGGCCTAAACGGGGGTACTAGGGCACTAGAAGGTACACATGTGACAAAATTCGGGAGAATTCCCCCCATACTTAGAATTGAATATTGCCCTCAATATTCAAAGTACCGGCTATTATGCCGACACTTAGAACGTAAAAAGGTAATACTAATAGCCAAGTGTGGAAAAGAACTCTCTATTTTCACAAACAGGATTAAAAAGATATCCCTAGATAAACGTTAGCAACAAGATAGGATATTGGGCGGCTGGATTGAAAACAGGCGCGTCAATCATCACGATCTAAGGGAAACCTGCAAACAAGGGCAAACAACACACAAACAAAGCACAGCAGAGGCATCCCCCCACACTTAGTTGTTAGAAAGTAGAAAGAAGTCAGAAACATGGGTTGTCACCCATGTGGTGCTAATGTTTTTGTTTACCGAGTCACTAGCTTGACTCGACCCGAATTCATTTGTTCTTGGGGAAGCATGTGGAAAAGAAAATCTCCATCGGACTTTCATTCGAAATGTTTGGATAAACATTGAAGTACATGAAAGTTCCACTCCGATGAGATACACCCGGCTCAAAAGAATGATAATTGGGGATGCCGGGGTCAAAAACTTTGTCTTCACTCCCAAACGAGTGAATAAAAGGACAATCTACCTTGTAAGAGAGGAAAGGTAGAAAAACTCGAACGACATATGTGACGTCAATATAATGGCGATCCTCAAACGGCAAGGTCACATATGTCGGAGAAAGAATGTCCTCATGAATCTCGGGATCAAGAATTGAGGGCATATCATCAAGTTTAGGACTAATAGAGTCTTTGACCTCATCGTTCTCTAACTCTTCATCAAAGAGAGGATTTATTTTGCTAGAAAAGTACTCGTCATCAAATTCAAAAAGAGAGTTTGAATAGACTTCGATACTTTCATCTAGAACGTCCTCATCAGAAAGTGATTCGCCATCACTAGAGGAAAAATCATCGTTTGATTTGAAAAGAGGGTTAGAGAAAATCCCGGAAGAATCCTCTGAAGTGTCAGGAGGATAATCATCACAAATAGACCAATCACATTCACTGTCCGATATATCCTCAGACTCACTTAGGATTGGGATAAGGTTCTCAGCACTAGACTTTATCAATTCCTCCGATTCCTTTTCAGGAATAGTGCTAAGATGCTCATCCCCCATAATAAGAGAATCCTCGGGGTCCAAAGTTGGAAAAATGATGTGATTGCAATAGACTGAGGGAGTTGAGAAATGATATCGTTCAAAGGAATAACACTCTCCTCGTCGTCCTCCTCATCATTATTGCTAGCATAAATGGCTTTTATACGTTCCATTTGCTCTTCTGCTAGCAATTCTGCAATACTCTTGTCTTCCTTCCTTTTCTGGACAGGTGTGATTGCAGTTGAAGAATTCTCATAATATTCCTTTATTTGAATAGTATCCTCATCATCTTCATCGAGAATGGCAGCCTTAAGAAATTTGGCACGCGTTTCCGCTGCTCGTTCTTCGGCTAACAATTCTGCCATATATTTTTCATGAATGATGGAATACTGTGGGGGTTGGACATTGTCAAAACCGGGAGTATTAAACCAAGGATTAGGTTCTTGATCCCACGGTTGACATTGATAATCGTCATGAGGACCCCCACAATTTGCACAAGGAATATTTAGAGCATTTTGGAACGATGTATCATTGAAACTTTGATAGCATGGTTCTTGCTCAAAAGAATTCTGAGGAAGGTGGTTGAAATCGTTTTCAAAATTTGAATAATTGAATGTATTTTCGATTTCAGAAGTGTAACATGCACAAAGTCCGTGAGTAAACTCACATCCTTTGCAAAAACATCGTTTACAAAGTGAATCATCTCCCGGCGGATCTCCACAATTAAAGCAATTATGCTGATTGATTGGAGATGGCTGGGATTGTAGAGGGTAGTCGGAAAAATTGGGCGGTTCATTGAAAGAATTTAGATTTGGATCATAAGCAAATGAATTCCTCGAACCGCAAAACAAACAACTTCCGTTCCGAATATCATTACCACATCGTTCGCACGTACACCAACGACACGGTAAACCGAAAAGCGGCTCTCCACAACCGATGCAAGGAATTAATGATTCCATCAGAATTAAACATAAAGAGGATTAAGAAGATAGAATTAAACGTTTAGAGGGTACGGGAGAAAGAATTAAACGGATAAGAGGGATAAAAAGAATCTTTTTGGGATTTTTGAAAAACACAAAAGAAAAAGGAAAAATAAATTTTGAAAAGAAAATATTTTGGGGTTTTCATAAGAAAATATTTACGAAGAAAACGATAACTTCACGAGGAAGGGTTTTCAAGTCACTAATCGTCAAACCGTAACGATATTGTCGCAACACACCTCCCCGGCAGCGGCGCCATTTTTTGATATCGCGCGAAACGCGTCACAAGTCAAACCTCTCACGAAGAAAGGTCAACTCGCGACGGCTCGACGCGAAAATTGATTGAATATACCGGATAAGCGAATACCCGGGTCGAGGTCCCAACGAGGCGTGAAATTGAGGATATCGTTTGAGGTTCGGAATTAAAATGCTTGAAATAACGAGGGTTGATTGGTTACTAATATCTACTAAAACGAAAATAACGTAACGTAAACCAGTAATTAAAAACGAGCATAAACGTAACAATCTACGAAAAATGAACCTACAGATACCAAAATAATTTTCCTACGTGCTAAATGACAAAAGAAAATTTTGAAAAAAAGAATTATAATTTTTTAGACTTTTTAATAATTAATTACGAATTAAAAACATTTTAAAACTAATTAAATTCTAAAAAATACTAAACTGTAAAATAAAAATCTGAATTTTTTTCTAAAAATACTTAATAAAAAACTGAAGCTACGCATAAGCTGGGAAAAAGCAATAAGTTTCGGATTAAGCAAAATGGAACAAGGGTTAACAAATAAATTGTGCAAAACATAACTGAAAAGGGACCTAAGGCGGATTGGTTGGTGTTGTTTGTGTGTGGGTTAGCAGACCTGGGTTCGAATCCCAGGTTTTGCTATATTTTTTTGAAACATTTTTTTTTTCTTTTGGAAACTCAGTAAGTACTAACAAACAAGCATTTTTGATAAAACAACTTTTCATCAAAAACTTAAAATCAGCTCAGAATAATATAAGCAAAACAGATCAATTAAGCTAAAAGAAAGAAAACAAGAAAAAGGGAAATAAGCAAGGGACAGGTTAAGCTAAAATTAGGCTAACTTAAAACCGAAAAAGCTACATTTAACTGAACACATTCACTTAAACCAATAATCTCAGAATAAGATGTAATCAAAGGCAATAAGCACTGAGGTCATATAGCAGTTGAGGCTGCTGATGGTCTAGTAAGTGCGGGGCTATCTATGGTCTACTGAGGTAACTTGGGGGCTATGAAATAAGTACTAAACCAAAAAGCTAAAACTACAACAGCTTAAAAATGAAAAGATGAACCAACAAGGGGCTTAAAAATTGGAAATCAGAAGAAAATATAACTTGATAAGGGCTTATAATTTATCACTCAAAATGTCTCATCCAGTCGTTTGACTGACTGCATCAGTTAACTGATGCACATGAGGGGCATTTTGAGGGCAAACTAAGAATCATTATCAAGCCAAGGACTAATCTAAAAAATAAAGAAAGCAATGAGCAACTTGCAAACAGCTTATTAAGTGAAATTCGGCACTATTCCATAGCGAATCAGCCCCTAAATTAAGCAAAGAAGACTATTGCAGACTGCTAATGGATGGGGGTTAAGTGCAGGTAAATAACTCAATTCTAGTCCACAAACAAAACCACAAGCTTAAATAAAATGGTTCCACATTACTCATAACAACTTATAATACGAGTTTCAATACAAAAGCTACCATCTAACAATCCAAATTACTGATTTCTCAACTCCAATTTAGTTAAGCAAAAATCTACCTTATTTCAAGTAAAAACATCAAATTCTATAAAACCTATAGAAACAGCTAAGCATGAGCTACAAGCTGCTAATTTAAGTCAAACAAGTAGCACTCACAGAAAATAAGCAGAAAATAAGTATGTAATAAGCAGTTGACTTGAATTGACTTTTTAATGAAAATCACAAAACTTAAAATTGCATTAACTGAAATTAGATTACATTACTGGAAAGTAAATAACAATGAAAAAGAAAAAATTACCTAAATGAAAGCTAAATTAAAACCTAGGTACAACAAAGAAAAACCTAATCTGTTTATACTCAAAAATCCGAACTAAAGGTCTCTCCTCTTGTGTTTCTTCTGTGAGGGAAAACTACTTCAAATAGCTCCTTGTGCTTCTTGGGAGTTAATCCCAACCTTTGGATTAAAAGAGAAGTCATCTTGGCATTTAATTGATCTTTGGCGCCCAATTAGTCCCTCGGATAGGTGCGGTGGAGGTGAGAGAGGTGTAGGGTGGCTGGTTAGGGTTGTTGGGGTATGGGAGAGGGACAAAGATATTGGGTGAAGTACGGTGATGGTGATGGTTTTTTGGGCGGGAATGGGTAAAGAAGAAGGTGAGATGGGACTGAAGAAGAAAAGGTGAGTAGGAGTCTGACCTAGGTCAAATGTGTAAAACTAAATAAAATATGGCCGGATCGGGTTTGGGCTTTGGGGTTTATTATTTATTTTGTTGGGCTATGGGTTGGGTTAAGGATGGTGTAGGTTAAGTTTTAAGTTGGGTTGTGAAGGGTAATGGGTTAATGGTAAGATAGGATTAATTATGAAGTTTAGGTTTAAGTTAAGGGACCATTCCTGTAAATACTGAAAATCCAGGGACCAAGGCTGCCAAAGACTGAAAATAAATTCCAAGGACCATTTGTGTTGTTTTGGTATTTTGGAGGTTGACTTTGACTTTTGACTTTGACTTTTGTCTTCACTTGATCAAATGCACACTTGTTGTCGAGTCGATCCAAAAATGCCCGTTTTTGCTCCGTTTTCAATCCTTTGTACCTGGAACACATAAAAACACAAACCAAAGATATCTGCAGTATATTCGGGTATTTTTGGTCATTTTTGTGTCTTTATCGGGTGTAAAATGATGAGTATTTACACACTCATCACTCACATAATTCATATGTGTCTCTAACGAAATGATTCCATAAGTGTCTTTGTCGACATAAATACAAAGTGTAGTCTCTGTTAACATAATCCATAAGTGTCTCCATTGACACAATTATAGAGCATAGCCTCTGATCCATAAGTGTCTCCGTCAACATGATTACAGAGCATAGCCTCTGTTCACATGATTTATATGTGTCTATGTAGACACAATTACAGAGCCTTGACTCTGCTAGTATAATTACATAACCTCATTCCATCTACATAGTTGTAAAACTTACTTTATTTAAAATTCAGGTTTAGATTTCTTCTCATTTGGGGAAAGAAGCATTAATGGTAGGCGTCTTAGTTTTCATTTCTTCAAATGATGTAATCCTCCCTACCCAATTAATGTTATAACGCATTTCCCTCAAATCTCTTGTTTCGTTCTATACAACAAAGATTTGTTCAGCCAAGTAGTTTACAAGTTTCAATGTCGAAGGATGATTCAGGACACATAAGTCTTGTATAGTAACAACATCCATTACAATTCACATTAACTTTCCTAAAGGTCTTAGGGTATTCCAAGCCCTATGTACCTTAAGGGCAAAGGCGGAGTGGGTCGCAACCCTCTGTCAGCAATTAAATTATACGATTGCTAAAATCTTGGTTCAAAATACACACAATAAGGCTATCTATCTACTATAGACTTAGGTTGTATAATAGCGTTGACAAACAACGTAAGAGAAGAGAAGCATGATAACAAAAGCGGGATACCGTCCCTCACCAATAGATATTAATTATGCTAGCATACGTAGCATAGGGCCGAAGCCCAAAAAACATAAACAAAAATTGTTCAAAGACGGGCCGAAGCCCAGAGTGCATAAACATAAAAGGTGAGGGAAATCACTCCCCACCTACGATACTTAAAATCCTAAACAAGGGATATTATTTTGACATGCATAAAGGCCATAGCCTAGCAAAAGAAAGTAAGTAAATTGTCCAAGGATTACTACCTTGCTCAACTAAAGCCATAGGTTTTGTACAAATACAAAATATACAACCTTTGAGGTTTATATTACTTTATTCGAATGCAATACATCTGAAGTGTATGCATCACTTTCGACAGAGGGGCTTGATGATATACCCTCCGTTTAGTTTGAAGGTCTCCCCTTCATACTCACTTCGGATACTACATTCTGACACACTTGGCAAACCTCCTAAAATCTGTATTGGCGTCAAACCATTCATCTATGATATGGTTACCAGTTGGGAACTCGCCAATCAAAGCCTTAAGCCCTTTGGGGTATGCTCTTCAAAGATACTAACACTAAGGTTTCATAAGACCAAGTCAAACCCACGTTCACAACCCTATCAAGGTTTCCCCGACAAGATAGGGATCGTGGGACATTAACCAAGCGGTTACCTAAAATCCTAGGATACGCCCATGATCCTCGAACCAGGTGCGGGAGCCTGCCAGACCCTAATATATGCGATAATATGCCATTATGGCGTAAGCATTATAAAACAAAGCCAAGTTTATACACAAACCTTAGTACCTTTCGACAACTCAGCGTGTGTACAAATAGGTTCCGACAAAACTCGATTAGAACTAAAAGCGAAAGTTATGTGGCAAAACCTAATACACACTCTCTTTATATAACAAGGGGTTTCAGGACAACTTAAGTCTAATCTTACGCCTCCTACGAAGTCATAACATTAGACCGGGGGGCTTAATGGGGTATCCACCATGATGGAGTCAAATATGGGCTATTAAAAACAAGTATAGGTACTTTTATATTGGCTTTGACAAAACAAAAGTAGTAGAAATTGTTACCAAGTCTTTTTTAACAAAGCAATGATAAGTCTAAAGCCATGCACTCTTCGCATGTGATGATGTACCCTCCTAACTGGTCGAAGGACTCCCCTTCGAGCCTGTAGAAAGCCCTCCCTTCGGAGGCCCAGGTTAACCTTCTAATACGTTTCATTGGCGTAAAACCATTCGCCTGCGAATGGTTACCATGTGGGAATCCGCCAATCGAAGCCCTAAGCCCTTCGGGGTATTCCTGACGAAGGGACTAACACGAAGGATCATCCAGACCTGGTCAAACCCACGTCTCCTCTATCCTTTGGCTTCCCGCCAAAACAGAGATCGTGGGCTACAAAGCCTTAGCGGTTACCACTTTCCATGGGACGCCCCCATGATCTTCGAACTATGTGCAACCGCCCACTATGTCCTATTTCTCCCCTATAAATAGCATAGTCGGGCCAAGAACAATGTAAGTAATCTCGAGTTAATCCACAAGTTAACTTAACTCTCTAAATTTACGACCTACATTACCATCACACATACTTACTCGCACGCCGGAGGTGGTTCGCAGGGTCCAACCCCTGCGCAATCACTTAACGTAGTGTCTTTGTATTTCTTATTTTCAGGTTAAGAAAAAGCTTGGCGCAATCTCAACACCCCATTATTCCTTTGATCACCATCGAAGGCTTGGTTGACGAATATTTGTTCAATCAGTGGCGCCATCCGTGGGACCGCTACAATTGGTCTCGTTAATTCCGAGCTTTTAACCTACCAACCAATTTCACTATTATTCCGGCATGGATCAAGGAAGAGAAGATACTCCCCCACCGGGTTTCTCTACCTTAACACCAATACCAACCGACGACCCTAATAACCTTCCCCCAATAACCGCCTCCACCTTCACAACACGTTCTCACCCAGAAATCGCAACCAACAATCATGCTTCGACATCAGCCAACCCAGAACCTGTCATTAGCCCAGTCTTTGTCGAAGCCAACCACGAAGTGTTGGAAACCCTTTTAAGGGCTCGAAACAGACAAGTCAGGAATGCAGAGGTTCGAAGGGAGTTGGAATACTCGAGTGATGAGTATGATGAAGAAATGGATATGGAACCTAGGCCTCCGACCCAAGGGCCAACCCTATCGGCCTTAAGAATTGGGTCTCCAATTGGTCGAAGGCTAAGCAAAAGGTCCGTTGGTTTCGAAGGAGTCCTCGAGAGGGCTCCGACAAGAAGAGAAGGGGCGGTTACCGAAGGCTCTAACGGTAGGAGTCAGCTTAGGGAAGAAAGGGGGTGACTTTGCCTCCATTGCTAGTTGCTCATCTTGGAAGGACTGAAGCTGGGGTTCCGTTGCAGCCTTCTCACGCATCAGGCGTAGAAGGCAATCCGTCTATAATCAATATGGGAGGAAATCTTCCTCCCAATGGTATGTACCCCTCGTTCCAAACTCAGTCTTATCCTCAAAATTTATATACTCCAGTAAATGGACAGCCTAATAACCCAAGCTTCCCTCAAAATTATGGGAGCATGCCCTTCGGCCATCCTATGGCGTACCCTCCGTACGCCATGGGAAACAGTTACCCGTTTGCCATGAATACACCTTATCAGTCCTACCCAGGCCAGACTCCTATGGGAATGCCCCCAAACAGCAATCCATACAATACTGTCCCCATGTACGCACCACCTTATAATTGTCTATATTCAGACCCTATGGGTTCAGCTACACCCTTCGTTAGGTGGATAGAAGATTACCCATTGCCTGATGGGTTGAAAATGCCTTCACATGTCGGGACTTATGATGGGAAGGGGGATCCGGACAATTTTTTACACTTGTTCGAAGGGGCTATCAAAATGCAAAAGTGGGTTATGCCGGTGGCCTGTCACATGTTCACATACACCCTACGGGATTCTGCTCGTATTTGGTGGAATGGGCAAAAGCCCGGTAGCATCGTCAACCTTGATGATCTCAAAGCCAAGTTCCGGTCACACTTCAGTCAGCAAAAGAAATTCACGAGGACTCATTTAACGGTGCACAACATCAAAAAAAAAGACAATGAAAGCACCAGGGCCTTCGTTACTAGGTACACCGATGAGACTTTGCAAATTTTGGGTCTTCATGAAGATCAGCGTATTTCTGGTTTCGTACACGGCCTTCGGAATCGGAGTTTGGTGGAATTCTTGTCCACTGACCTTCCGACGACTTACAAGGGGTTGACCGAAAAGACATATACTTGGATTGAAGCAAAAGAGGTGTCCACTAATGGAGCTCCGATAGATAAAGATAGCAACAACAAGTTTTCGAAGCATTCTTCGTGGGAGGGGTCCAAGAACAAGAACAAGAGCAGAGATAGGTTTTCTCCGTACAACAAAGGCCCCAACCATGGTTTGTTAAGCAGTCTAACGAAGTCTCCAAAGGAAATACTTGCTACGGAGAGGGCAGCCAAAGCCTTCGAAGCGCCTCCCCGTATGACAAGTAAGGGCAAAAACAGGGATACCAGCAAGTAATGTCACTTCCACGAAAATTACGGTCACGACACAAACAGTTGTAGAGAGCTGAAGAAACAGATAGAGGAAGCTATGAAGTCCGGGCAATTGGCACATTTGGTTAAGGGTATAAAGAAGGAAAAGGAAGAGACGACCGACACCACTCCTCTCGAAGCCCCAATACTCATGGTCCGCTGGGGCGAAGCCAGCTTGAAAAGAAAGGTAACGGAGGGTAACGAAGTAGGGGAGGTAACTTTTCCTCCTCTCGCAGGTCAAATCCCTTCAAATGATCCGGTGGTAATCAAAGTCCTCATTTCCAACCGGGAAGTGAATAGAGCTTATATGGACTGTGGAAGCTCCTGCGAAATCATCTACGAGCACTGTTTCCTCAAGCTTAATCCTTCGATCCGGTCACAGCGAATTGATTCGAAGATACCCTTGGTAGGATTTTCTGGCGAACATTCATGGCCTCTGGGAGAAGTTCCGTTGGAAATAACGATTGGAGAAGGCAAGCTCACAAGGACAGAAACCCTCACGTTCGCTATCGTAAGGTCCAGCTCTCCTTACAACATGTTGATAGGAAGGACCACCATGCAAAAAATGGGGATCGTAGTCTCTACCATACACGCAGCGGTAAAATTCCATACACCTTATGGGATAGGCACCGTCCTCTCCACTTACAATCAAGAACATACGGGAGACAACGGTAAAAAGATTAGAGAAAGTCCAGAGGAGCCTCCGAAGGTCATCCTAAGTTGTACAGATGCCGAAGAACGTATCGTGGTGAATGAGCTCTATCCAGAGCAAACGGTGGTAATCGGAAAGCAACTCCCTGCTAACTTCAAAGCAGACTTGGAGAAGCTACTCAGAGCCAACAAAGACGTATTCGCATGGACGTATTCAGATATGACCGGGGTTCCCAGGACTCTCATGATCGACGGCAAGCCTTTCGGTACAGAACATAAGCTTAACGAGTTCAAGCACATTGAACCAATTAACCAAAAGCGACGAAGCCTAGCACCAGAAAGAAGTGCAGCCGCCTGTAAAGAGGTGGACGAGCTTGTACAAGTAGGAATTCTCAGAGAAGTGAAATACCAAACTTGGGTTGCTAATCCAGTTATGGTAAAGAAAAGTGATGGAGGGTGGCGTATGTGTGTTGACTTCACCGACATCAACAAAGCCTGTCCGAAGGACTGCTACCCTCTACCAGAAATTGATTGGAAGGTCGAATCCCTTTCGGGGTTCCATTTGAAATGCTTTCTGGATGCCTACAAAGGGTATCACCAAATACAAATGGCAAAGGAGGACGAAGAGAAAACAGCCTTTTACACAGGAAAGGGTGTCTATTGTTACAAGAAGATGCCCTTCGGCTTAAAGAACGCAGGGGCTACTTATCAGCGTTTAGTAGACAAGGCCTTCCCTAAGTAAATCGGAAGGAACTTGGAAGCCTACGTCGATGACATGGTAATCAAAAGCAGAACCGAAAAGGACCTCCTCTCTGACATTCAAGAGACCTTCGATCAATTACGGGCAATCAACATGAAACTTAACCCCAAGAAGTGTTCCTTTGGCATAGAGGAAGGGAAATTCTTGGGGCATTTGATAACGAAGCAAGGGATTAAAGCTAATCCTTCGAAGGTTAAAGCCATCACTGATCTTCAAGCTCCAAAGTCATTAAAGGAAGTCCAAAGCCTCAACGGGAAGCTTGCGGCACTTAGCAGGTTCCTTTCGAAAGGGGCAGATCGGTCTTTACCATTCTTCAAAACACTCAAAGGGTGCACAGATAAAAAGACTTTCCAATGGAGTTGCGAGGCGGAAGCAGCTTTCGAAAAGCTAAAGGAATTCATAGAAATCTTGCCAACACTAACGGCCCCAATCAAAGGCGAAGTGTTGTTCATGTACATTGCGGCTTCCTTCGAAAGCATCAGCGCGGTGCTTCTAGTTGAAAGGAAAAGAAACAAGTCACAATATACTTTGTTAGCAGGGTTCTACAAGGAGCTGAGCTAAACTATCCGGAGTTGGAAAAGCTAATCCTTGCTTTGGTTTATGCTGCAAGACGCCTTCGAAGATACTTTCAGGCTCATCCCATCACAGTCTTGACTGACAAGCCTATCAGACAGATATTGTCGAAACCCGAGAAATCAGGAAGGGTAGCCAAATGGGCTATCGAATTGGGAGAGCATGAAATAGAATATAAGGGTCGAAACTCCATCAAGGGCCAGGTACTTGCGGATTTCCTAACTGAAACGCCTTCCGGACCTAGCCAAGATAAAGAGGTTCCTAAGCAGCAGCCTTCGAAGTTGATCGAAGGATGAAAGCTGTACACAGATGGAGCCTCAAGTTCCGATGGTTCGGGAGCAGGTTTAATGTTGGTTAACCCGGAAGGAAAAGAGTATACTTATGCATTACGCTTTGAGTTCGAAGCCACCAACAACGAAGCTGAATACGAAGCTCTGTTAGCCGGACTTCGGCTAGCAAAAGAAATGGAAGTTCAAAATCTGTCCATTTTCGTAGATTCCCAACTGGTTGCTAATCAAGTCAAGGGCTCCTATGAAGCAAGACAGCCCACCATCAAGCAGTATTTGGAAAAGGCTAAGGAACTTTTCCAAGGTTTCGAAACCTATGATATAGTACATGTCCGCAGAAATCAAAACAAGAAAGCAGATGCCCTAAGCAAGTTGGCGTCAATGGCATTTGCTCTTTTAACGAAGGAGGTTTTGGTAGAAGTATTGGCTGATAGGTCAATTGAACGGGGCGAAGTTTCCGACATCGTAACCGAGGAAGGCACCAACTGGATGACTCCGATTAGGGAGTATTTGATCAGCGGTATCTTGCCAGAAGACCCTAAACTAGCTCGAAAGGTCCGGGTCAAAGCTCCCCAATATAGACTTATTGGGGATAATCTATACAGGAAATCCTTCTTATCCCCGTGGCTTCGTTGTGTGGGACCAAAACAGGCTTCAAATATCATATACGAGGTTCACGAAGGCTCTTGCGGGTTGCATGCAGGCCCTCGCTCCGTTGTCTCAAAAGTGATGAAGCTTGGGTATTATTGGCCATCCATGCATAGGGATGCAATAGAAATAATACAAAAGTGCGAAGCGTGTCAGATCCACTCCAAGGTCCCGAGAATGCCTAAACAAGACATGACCTCCATTACGTCAGCATGGCCTTTCTGCCAATGGGGAATTGACATAGTCGGACCCCTTCCAGTTGCTCCAGGGGGAGTAAAGTTTTTGGTTGTAGCCATAGACTACTTTACCAAATGGGTTGAAGCGAAGCCCTTGGCATCAGTGACAGGAAGGCATATGGAGAAATTCGTATGGGAACACATAATCTGTCGTTTTGGTGTCCCTCACATTATCATCTCCGACAATGGAAAGCAGTTCGCCGAAGGGGTGTTCCCAACCTTCTGCGAAGGCCTGAAGATCAAACAGTCATTCACTTCCGTTTATCATCCCCAAGGTAATGGGCAAGTAGAAGTCACAAACCGGGATATCATAGAAGGAATTGAAAAGAGATTGGGACGAAGCCATCATGGGTGGGTAGACGAGTTACCCCAAGTTCTGTGGGCACATAGGACACACCCTAAGTCAAGCCACGGGGAGGCTCCTTTTAACCTCACTTATGGAACGGAAGCTGTTATACCCTCTGAAATAAGCATCGAAACGGAACGCATCGTGAACTTTGAAGAAAAGACAAATGATGAAAAGGTTCGAGAAAATCTTGATCTTCTGGAAGAAAGAAGAGAAATAGCTTCGATCAGGGAGGCTGCCCACAAACAGAAGATTGAAAAGTACTATAACAACCGAGTTCGACCCTCCACGCTCAAGCTAGGTGAATATGTCCTTCGTCTGAATAGTGCAAGCAAGGCCGAATACGAGGGAAAACTAGGGCCAACATGGGAAGGACCCTACGTTATATCAGAAGCCTACGGCAATGGCGCGTACAAGCTAGCAACGCTTAAAGGAGAAGTCATGGATAGAACTTGGAACGGTACTAACCTTCGTAAGTTTTACATATAAAACTTACTACAAAAAAAACACTCATTTTGTTTTTACAATTTCATGTAACGCATTCTTCTCATCTGGGGAAAGAAGCATTAATGGTAGGTGTCCTAGTATTCATTTCTTAAAATGATGTAATCCTCCCTACCCAATTAATGATATAACGCATTTCCCTCAAATCTCTTGTTTCGTTCTTTACAACAAAGATTTGTCCAGCCAAGTAGTATAAAAGTTTCAATGTCGAAGGATGTTGCAAGGCACAAGCCTTGTGTATAAATAACATCCAGTATAATTCACATTAAATTTCCTATGAAGTCTTAGGGTATTAAAAGCCCTCTGCTACTTAAGGATAAAGATGGAGTGGGTCGCGACCCTCTGTCGCAATCAAATTATACGATTGCTTAAAATCTTGGTCCAAAATACACACAATAAGGTTATAACCTTAGGTTGTATGTGTACGCTCTTGAAGTGAGCGTAAGAGAAGATAAACATGACAATAAGAGTGCGACATATTCCACTAAATTAGCACAAACAAAGACTACGTAAAGTCTTAATTATCATAATCACAAAAAGGACAATTGTCTAAAGTTACTGGTCGAAGCCCAGCGACACAAAAGATAAATTGTTCAAACAGGAATAAAAGATAAATTATAGCATGGTGGGGAATCATTTCAAGGTAGAGCAGAGTTGGACTTCCTTGTTGAGGATGAAGGTTGGATCTTCATAGGCTTCTTTGCCAACAGCTCCTCTATTGAAGCCAATGGATCTTTGGTCACCTCAGAAAGATATGGGTACTTTGTTGAAATAAACGCATCACCAGCTTCATTAAACTCTCGCTCCGAATCGGGGCGATAGTAAGACACCTCCGACAAAACAACGGGTTTCTTTGTCTTGGCAACTTCTTCCAAGGCGGTGCACGTTCCGTAGAAGATGGCTGCGTTCACAAGTCTCCCAATAACTTCCCCTACCTCATCGCTACGGTACAATTCCATCGCCACATGAGGAACAACTCTCGAAACTACCTCAGCTCGGTCCCTCTCCAAGATTTGCAGCTGGGATTTAAGATCATGGAGCTTATCAACAAGGTTAATCTCCTGCTCAGCCAGCCTAGACCTTTCGACCTCCAGGCTTGTACATTTAGACTCAAGCGCGGCAATTTGGGCTCTATAGATGGAAACTTTGGACTCCTCAACCTTCAATTTATTACACCTCTCCTGGGATTCTTTCAGTTGGCTTTCGAGTCTGTTAATTTTGACTCGCATATCTCGTACGAAGGGGTTCTTCTCAAAGTCCTCCATCACTTCTTTACACTTAGCCTCCAACTTATCATATTCCTGATCCCTAGCTTTTTCTTTAGCTAAAATATCATCCATTTTTACCCTCACATCCGACAACGTTTGCATTAAATCCCTTGTTCGCAAATTAAGATGATTATCCAAAACAGCCTGCCTAGCATAACTTTTGGAGTGAAAGTCGCAAAGTTCTTCAATAGACATGTTATTCAAGACTCCTTTCCAGCTGGTAGGCGTCATTTTGTCAACCAATTGTCGACAGGCATGTGCATTAGGAAGTTCCACAACATCGGGAAGGCCTGAAAAAGAAAGGAAAACAAGTTATATGATGCATGGCATTTGATACGCATGAAAGATGCTAGCTTACTTGGAGTAGGATCATCAGGGATCGTTAGAGGAGTGGGTATAAAAGTTTTAGAGTGTGATCCTTTGGCCTTCACAACTCTCGTTGGAAGAGTGGGAAGGGCTAATTTCCTCTTTGGAGGGCTCCTTACAGACATGGCAGCCTTTGCTTTACTACTTTTCTTGTCTGAAACACCGGAGGACCTTGCGAGCCTCGTTTGAAATTCCTTGATAAGGGGGTCATCGGAATCTGCAACAGTTTCCACAAACTGCGGGGTTTTGTCATTCTCAATTGACAGGATGGAGAACCTACCCCATAGCTTATGTCTTCTGGCTCTTTAGGGACAAAACTAACTTCTCTAACACCACGAGCCACGACGAAGTTCCTGAATGCCATCCCTGCAGAAATACAAAAAGAAGAGATAAATATCATCAGATAAGTCATTTACTTTATTTTAATAGGTATGCACATACTTTTCCCATTGCAGATTATCGCAGGTTCCAGTGGAGAGCCTTCCCAATGATCTACAATCCCCGCCATAAACAGTATCGGCTCAGGAAACGTTTGCACGTCAAATGGGTGACGTTCAAGACGTTGGTAAAGGGGATAGCTTCTGACGAAGTGTGGCAAAGGATCATCAAAACGTTTCTCGTCAAAACGAAAGTCTTTGTCTAGCAACGCTGGATATTTGGGAGGTATGATAGTGTCTTGCACATAGAAAAACAAACCTTTCCATTTTCTTATGTTGGCAAAAGGTTTTGTTATTAAACAGGGAACATCAGGTTCACTTCTTTTTCCTAAAGTTAACCAATCACCACCAGGGCAAAGGTTGATAAAGCCTCTAAGCACGTTAAGCGTGGGCTCATAACCATAAGCTTTGCATACAACAATGTAGGTGGTTAGTTTGGCTAAGCCAAACGGCTTCAACCTGGAGATATGTACTTGATAATACTGTAAAAATTCTAAGATTAGTGGATGAATAGGAATCCTAAAGTTGGATTCCATAAAAGCATGAACATACAACCCAACATATCCAGCAGGGGCATCAAAGATATTTTGGTTTTTGTTTGGTAGCATAATTTTAACTTCTTTGGGCATAGGGTATTTTCTTAGAAACTCTATTAAACCCTGTTCTGATAAGGTACATTTTTGCTGCCTGATAATCCTTTTCGCTGCCATACTCATCTTGTATTTGTAACAATGAGAATGAAGAGGGATAATTACCTTAAATCTCTGAAGAAGCACAAAGCACAGTACTGTGTATGTGTATTTTGGGCGCAAAGAAAAAGTATTGTTAGGAATATGAATATTCTGTTGAAGACTCGGTCACCCCGAGTACTTAGTAGCACATCATAGCTCATAGGATAATTAGTAATATTATTAGTAGTTTAGTTATTATTAATATTGTGGAGTGGGTCGGGTCTTTACCCACTGTCAGCTCACTCCACAGTCCACTAGGGACATATTATGTAGTACTATAAATACACCCTTCCCACCCATGGGAAGGGTTGGACCTTTCAAGCTAATCTAATCTCATCTTATTTCTCTCTCTACAAAGGCTCCCAAACTCTCCTACCTCTCTCTAGAATCTTATTCATTCGATTCATATTAAGGCCTCAAACTAGTGTTTCTTGCATTGTGAATACCTTACAATTGGTATCAAGAGCCATGGTTAGGTCCATGAGAGTTGGTATTCACGGATTTGTGTAGTTTTTGAGGTTTTTTTTTGGTTCGATTTGATAAGTAGCATAAATTCCATTTTGTGCTTTGTTTAGTGATTAGAAGTTGTTATACCTTGTACTTTCTAGCTTAAGAATAGTATTAGAGTGGTATTTGGTGTTTGGATTCACAGATCTAAGAACGGTGTGGTGATTTTGGGGTAATTCGTGGGTGTTTATTGTTGTGTTCTTCGCAGCGGTTTGTGTCCTTGGGACATGTTCTTGGACTCGGTTTGTGTCACTTCGTAGATACGGTTTGTCTTATTACTTGTTTAGGCAAAAAGACAAAAGGCAGTGAAAGCGACGTGCTTGGGAGTTTGTGTCTACTCGGTTTGTCCCTGCTGCGTGTACTCGGTTTGTGCCTACTCGATTTGTCCCTCCAGCGTGTACTCGGTTTGTGTAGACTCGGTTTGTGTCTACTCGATTTGTCCCTCCAGCGTGTACTCGGTTTGTGTAGACGCGGTTTGTCTCTGAGGAGTTTACTCGGTTTGTGTCTACTCGATTTGTCTCTGCAGCGTGAACTCGGTTTGTATCTACTCGGTTTGTTCCAGCAGCGTGCACTCGGTTTGTGTCTACTTGAGTTGTCTCTGCAGCGTGTAGTCGGTTTGTGTATACGCGGTTTGTCTCTCAGACGTGTATGCGGTTTGTCTAGGCGGTTTGTATCCACAGAGGTGCTATTCTTACGTCAAAACTTTAAACGGCCATAACTTTTGAACCGTAACTCCGTTTTCAGCGAAACACCTGTCAAAACGACCGTGAGACCGAGGAGAAGGACACGTTGAATAAATTTATTCATTCAACCCAACTTTCGAAGCCTGAAATCGCTCCAGAATGAAGTTATTGAGTTTCTAAGTTTTCAGACCAAAATTTCGCTGTAATAACTTGCATCAACCAAACCAAATCACAACTAAACAACAGATCAACAAGTCTACCCAATCACTAATAATAACACACATCAAACATCACTTCACGGTTCATTCTTGATTTTTGTAAAATCCCGCGAAAGAATCTATTTCTCGGTTTAAATCATAGAATTGTAAAATCCCGTGCACGTTTACATCATGTCTGCTACTTCAGATTCCTTCATATCTGAGGTACTCAAGTTGTACGACACATATGATAAACAAAATATTTCCAGTTCTGTACAACAAATAAATGTGGGTGATTCTGATAATACCAATGTGGAATCTTCGTGCCCGAATTCACAAGAGAAAAAGCTTCATCAGTCACTTACGGTGCTTAATGCAAAGGAAAGTCGCATTGAATGTTTTCGTCTACTTCATTCACATCTCACAGTTCTGTTTGAGAAACCTGAATACGGGATGGGTTACACGCGGGCTTTCACAACACTCTTTAGTCAAGATGTAAATGATTTCACAGTCAGAATGACTTTATACTTGGATCAACTTGAACAACAACTTGACAAAGGAGAATTTTCTGAAGACGGATCCATGGCTGCTTTTTTTGTGATCAACAACCAACTTCAAGTGTTCATTGATTCGCAATTCCCTTTGGATCATGATTATGACAGTCAAATGACGGAAAAGTGTTTTGCTAATCACACTGGAATCGAGGTTGACGTGTTCAGAAGGACATTACTTCAACTTATGAGTAATGTTAAGGGGTTCATTGATGAAAGGGCTCAACATGTGGGAAATGGAACAGAATCAGACACGCATAACGGTAGCAGCAGTTATGTGACTCATATCACACATGTTGTGGATACTGATATCGGACCAATAAATGACTAAGAGCCATTTGCTGAGGTACATTTAACTGTTCAACATAATGTCCTTGCTAATGAACATCAACATTCTGATCAAAGTAAACCTACTTATGACACATATCTGTTGGAAAAGACTGATAGCAATATCACCTCTGAGTCAACAAATATGAGCCATAAGGGGGGAGAAATTGATCAGGATGCTGATCATGATGATGCGTCAAGTTATTCGCTTATAGTTGAGTCTTCCAAATCAAATGATATGGTTGAAAAAGAAGTTTTTGATGAACTTTCAAACAGATTTTTACAACTTGAAAAACATTGTATTGATCTTGAAATATCAATACAACAAAAGGAAGAAAGTATTCAAACTAAACTACCATGTAAAAATCCGGAACTCCCTGAATTCCGTGACTTTTTTATAATAAACGATTTGAAAGCTCAGCTTCAAGCCAAAAATGTGACGATCAAAAACTTGAAAAACCGGTTGTCTGAGATGCGTGAAATGTGTAATGAAGTTAAAGCTAAACAGGATGTTATTGCGACTACAAATGCTGAATTTGAACATAAAGTGGCTGAATTAATTAATGAAAATGAGTCTTTGAAAATTCATTGCAAAGAACTGAGTGATACAATCAAAGAAACGAAAACTAAGAATGTAGAGCAAATTACCTCTTTGATTGCCAAAAATGATGAATTCAAGGCTCAACTTCAGGAAAAGGGTTTTGCGATTACATCGTTGAAAAACGAATTGAGGAAACTGAATGGAAATGATGTGAACACTAAGTTTGCAAAACCATCAATCTTGGGGAAACCACCACTTAGGAACCAATCAGTTGTTAGACAACTTTCAGCGTTTAGATCTGAACGGTCAAATGTTTCAAAAACACGGTTTGCCTCCCAAGTTGATGCGGAAAAAGTTTTGTCAAAACCAGTCACTTCACAGTCTAGACCTAGTGAAAAGGAATATGCTGTTGCAAAACCACATCACATGAGTGCATCTAGTTCTTCTAGGATTAGTTCAACGCGTGTGTCACTTGTGACACCAAAGGAACATGTTAGACATAAAGACATCTGATAGAAAGAACAGCGAGCAAAAGTGAATCTAACACTTGTGTTAGAGGCAACAATTGCCACGAGCTGGAAACCCTGTTAAGAAAGCCCTTTGAATGGGTTTATCTGTACACAGGCAGTTATTTATAACTAAAAACAGTGGTTCTCACACAACCAGAGGTTAAATTAAACCGAAATCTTGATTAAGTGTCTGTTACTACACTTAATCCCTTCAAAATGGTTGTAAGCAGTATGATTTTTCATTATAACAAAATCAAGTTTATACTGCTAAGTCAAAAGTTTCTTAAAAAGGATTTTCAAAGTGGCTTAGAAAACCATCAAATGATGGATTATAAGTCAATGCCCCATGATTCACCTCTCACAGGAGTTAACACACCTGGAAGTGATAAGGGCAGCAAATAAACTCTTAAGGAATTGAAGGCTACATGTACAACATTGTCTGATAAGCTGTTCTAAATGGAAGATGGACTCAAGAAATTTTTAAAAGAAAAAGTTCAGATGATGGTGAGAGATCTTCCAAACAGGGGAGGAAATATTGTGGTACATGGCATGGATTAAGGGGAGGAAGATTAACCAATCAGGGGAGGAAGTTTAATTTGATCAAACAGAAGAAAAATATTAGGGAGGAAGATTGCCCAAAATTGATCATGTTTAAGAAAAGACAAGAGCATACAAGATGATGATGTCAGCTTTTTGAGAAGCCAACGTGTCTTATTATTCAGCCAATAATAAGAACAAGCTCAAGTTTCAGTTGATGGATGCTGGAAATAAGCTCTTTTATCTCTCTTCTTCATGTTCGGACATCTTTGACTTAAAATGATAAAGCTCTGGAGCATTATGTATATTCAGAAGGGATGAAGCAATTCAAATGAAGAAAGTTCTTTCTAAAGTTCTTTCAGTTTCAATTTTAGTTCACTACGTTTGTTCATCACTTGCTTGGCTTGCTGAGAGATGACTTGACTTCTTGAAGCTAAAGAAAGAGCAAAGTTCTCTCCAGAAGAACAAAATGATAGCAGTTGAGTTAGTCAGAAAGATACTTAATCTTACAGAACAAAGGAAAGCTCAGATCAAGAACTGACTATGAAGTGTTTGAAAGATCTTCACAATCCTCATTTAATTCAGAAGAAACATGATGACTTGGGAAAAAATCACAAGTTTAGGGGAGGATTGTTTGGAATTAAATGTTCTGAAGATTAGTATTGGGAATTAAATATTCACAAGGTTAGTATTGCTCAAGGAAATACACTAAGTGTTGATACTACTGCTAGTGTATTCCATTCTACTGCTAGTTTTGGAGATTCTACTGCTGCATGATTCTACTGCTAGTATATCAGATACTACTGCTGAGTGGATAAGTGTCGTGTATTCTACTGCTGACTGGATAAGTATGAAAAAGATATTTGTGTATAAAAGTCAAATATATACGGTAGACAATATCTTTGATAAGGAATCAGTCAACAAGTTGTATACACAGAACATGTTGTATCTTAGCTACTGACACACACAAGCTAGCAAGTAGACAAATACTCAAGTGTGCATATGCTTAGATATCATATATATAGAGAGTTAGACTTTAGTTAGAAAGTGTGCTTAATGTGTAAATTTTAGAGAAAATACTAACTGAGTTGATAGAACACAATAGAAAATAGTTTTCTTTGTAATAGAGATTCAAGGTTTTGTAACCCTACTGATAGTGAAGATCACTCGTATTATTCTCAATAATATTGAATCGTTTAATGTTATACTTTCTGTGTTCATTATCCAACAACAAGCATCACTGTTCCATTTCCATAACCAATATCCTTATAAGTGTGGTTAAGTAGATTCCGCATACTTAATCATATTCACTCAAAGTATCATATACACACGTTACAAAGGACTAACATCCTATCAAAGTGTATTACATCCTCACAATGATCAGTTTCAAAATAAAGTTTTGAGTTGGACGCTTTATCATTCTTGTGGAGTTCATATTGTGGCCATGAATGGACTACAGGTCTACATGCTGGTTGAGAAGACATATCCTTTGAATCATGCTATAGTTCATCAGATGTTGAATGGAACAGTTAGACTTCTAATTGATGTATTTGATGAAATCACCTATCAGCTGCTCAAGAAAATGGAGAGGATACTCACTCCAAAAGAGAAGAAGAAAAAGTAAGGTGTTTGGAAGCATCCTCCTGGTGATGGTTAAAGCTTTGAATGAAACTTGATTATTTTAGGAGAAAATATCAAGTTTAGGGGAGGATTGTTGGGAATGAAAGCTTTTTGAGTTACTATTGCTTATACGGTTAAGACTGCTCTTGGGAATTAATGAAAATCCTCTAAGTATGTTACTGCTGCTGGTTAAAGAGTTAAGACTGCTAGTTGAAGTTAAAACTGCTAGAGTACATTATGACTGCTGGAAGACTTCAAGGAAAATACTCTAAGTGGTTAATGCTGCTGGAACAAAGTTAGTACTGCTGGTACAAACTTACAACTACTGAAGAGTTAATGCTGCCAGAGTAAAGATTAAGACTGCTGATTGATTGTTACTACTGCTGAAGTGTTAGAGTCGGTTAGATATGTATAGAATGTTTTGATAAGTATAGAAAAGATTTATCGTGTATAGAAAGTTATTGTAAGTCGACTAGTACTCATTAGTCTATTAAAGGAGGTCCTAGGGCATTGAGATAGATACATGTTATTAGAAAGTCGATTAGCTTCAAGGTTGTAAACCCTAATACTATTGAGTATTCGTATTATTAATAATATTGAAGCTGTTTGTTTGATTGTTAAACTGTTCTTGTGTTTACTGTTTTATCAAAAGAATTCTTCTTAATACTAGAGTTTGGATTCCGCATAAACTTTAGTAAATTCAACATAGTTTCTATATTGGTTGTGTTAGATTTATCTAGCATAGCTAAACCTTTACAAGCTAAGGGAATTCGATCAAGTACATAACTGGGATCAACATATTTCAAGCTCGGCCATCTCGGAGGATACCATCTTTAACATCATTAACTTGGTCATCACGAAGGATACCATCTTTAACATTGATCCCGAAGGATCTTTAACATTCATCCCGAAGGATTTATTTAACATTCATCCCGACGGATTTCTTTAACATTCACACTGTAACACTTTAACCATGGATCTAAGCTATTTACATTTTAGCACACACACTATCACATCCATTTCATTTAGTTTAAGCAAGCGCCATATGACATATGAAACCTGCTTATTATATTTACGCATTTTTTTATGTGTTTACACAACTCATTTTGACTTTCACCCTTTAACCCTCGTTACCCATTTTTACTATTATATTTTAGTCTACCCGACTATTTCACATATAGAACTTACATAGGTCATCATAAAAGTAGCGATCATTCCCGAACTCACGAGTCTTATAATAGTCGATATGTATAAGCGTATAATAGGTAGAATGATAAGCTAGTCCATATTAATAGTATATATAACCCAATATGTCTCGGCCCATACGAAGCCCAACCGGCCTAGTATGTGGTATATAAGCCACTCTCCACACATGGAGTACGGAGAGTGTGTGTGTCTTGCATTTCTCTTTCTCTCTTATGTGTGTAAGGCATCACCAACCTCTCTCTCTTAATCTAATCTTCCACTTTCTCTTTCTACATCTTTGCATCTCTTTCTCTTTCTACTAATTTCCATATCATAAGTGTGTGTTAAACTTGATATATTAGTCCATACAATTAGTATCAAGAGCCATATGTGATTATGGTTTAGTTTGCTCACAGATTTTCGTCCTTAATTTCTGTCCGCGTTTCTGTTCAGTCCGTGTCCGTGTTCTGTCAAGTCCAGTCCATATCTGTATGAGTTTTGCTTTGTACAAAAAGGTTGATTTGCCACTTTTAATATAAAAGTTCGTGTTTTTGTGAGTTAAAAACAGTGGTGAATGACCTTGGTCTAAAAAGCATCTTCTTTTTACGACTAAAAAGCATCTTACTTTACGTTTTTTTTTCTAGTCTAAAAACTGTTCAACAGTTTTGTTCACAAAAACTGTAAATTTTCTTGAAAAAATTGCATCTTCAAAAATAGTCGAAATCTTCAAAAAATTCTCGAAAAATTTGAATTTTTTCGAAACTGATGTGGCTGTACTTATAGTTGCGACTCCAATAACGAGGTGACATGGCATTTCGAGTAATTTAGGTATTTCGAGAAATCTAGGTGGCAGTTTCGAATACTTTAGTGTAATTAGCATTTGGAGTAATTTGGGTTTTGAGTAATTGGAAAGTTTCGAGTAATTTCAAGGTTTTTACAGAAAAGGACTTTTTCAATTGAAAAAGTCAATTTCGAGAACTTTTAAGACCCTTAGGTGTCGTTTGTTTTTTCATAGTTTTTACCTCTTCATCTGCAAACAATGTCTGCAGAAGAAGAAGCACATCTATAGTCTTCATCTGCATGCAAGAAGATTGTTTGTTTTTTGTGCTATTGAAGTACTTCTATCTTTTCTTTTATTTTTTCTTTTTTTTAACTAATGTTTTGTGATACGGAGTATCAAAGACAACTTTTCGTCCGTTTTATACGTTATCATCCGTTTTTATACGTTTTCCTTCGTTTTTTTACGTTTTCTTCTGTTTTTTTATGTTTTAGTATGTTTTTTACATTTTCGACCATTCTTTTACGTTTTGTCTTTTTTTTTACGTTTTCATCATTTTTTTTACGTTTTCGTCTGTTTTTTACGTTTTCGATAAATTTTTTACGTTTTCGTCCGTTTCTTTACGTTTTGGTACGTTTTTCACGTTTTAGTCCCTTTTTTTTTTTTACGTTTTTGTCTTTTTTTTACGTTTTGGTATGTTTTTTAACGTTTTCGACCATTTTTTACGTTTTCGACCATTTTTTACGTTTTCGTATTTTTTTACTTTTTCGTCTGTTTTTTAACGTTTTCATCTGTTTTTTACATTTTCGTATGTTTTTTTACGTTTTGGTACGTTTTCGACTGTTTTTTTAAGTTTTCGTTTGTTTCTTTACGTTTTGATCTGCTTTTTTACGTTTTCGTTTGTTTTTTAATGTTTTCATCCATTTTTTATGTTTTCGTATTATTTTTAACGTTTTCATCCGATTTTTAAATTTTGCTTCGTTTTTTTACATTATCGACCGTTTTTTTACATTTTTTTTCTGCTTTACGTTTTTTTACGTTTTCGTTTGTTTTTTATGTTTTCGTATGTTTTTCACGTTTTTGTCCATTTTCTTACGTTTTGGTACTTTTTTACGTTACGTCCATTTTTGTACGTTTTTGTCCGTTTTTTACGTTTTCGTCCATCTTCATATGATTTTGTAAGTTTTTGTACGTTATCTTACGCAAGAAAACGGACAAAAACGTAAAAAAAACAAACGAAAACGGATGAAAACATAAAAAAAAACAGTCGAAAACGTAAAAAACAGTCGAAGATGTAAAAAAACAGACGAAAACGTTAAAAACGGATGAAATCATAAAAAAACAGACGAAAACGTTAAAAAACAGACGGAAATGTCAAAAAAGAGACAAAAACGTAAAAATACAGACGAAAACGTAAAAAACGGATGAAAACGTAATAAAACAGAAGAAAATGTAAAAAAAACGGAAGAAAACTGACGAAAAAGGGGAAAAAGGGTCGAAAACGTAAAAAAAACTGACGAAAAAGTAAAAAAAAAGGGACAAAAACGTAAAAAAACGGACGATAACGTAAAAAACAAGGGTTGAAAACGTAAATAAATTATTGAAAACGGACAAAAACGTAAGGAAAAGGATGAAAACGTAAAAAGAAATGGACGAAAACGGACTAAAACGTAAAGAAACAGACGAAAACGTAAAAAAATAAATGAAAACGTAAAAAACGGATGAAAAACGTAATAAAACAGACAAAAATGTAAAAAAAAGACGAAAACGTAAAAATATGGTTGAAAACGTAAAAAAAATACGAGAATGTAAAAAAGGGATGAAAACGGACTAAAACGTAAAAAAACGGACGAAAATGTAAGAAAACGGTCTAAAACGTAATAAAATAGACGAAAACGTAAAAAAATGGTCGAAAACGTAATGAAAGACGAAAACGTAAAAAAATGGTCGAAAACGTAAAGAAACCGACGAAAACGTAAAAAACTGTCGAAAACGTAAAAAACAACGAAAACGTAAAAATTGAACGAAAACGTAAAAAAACGGTCGAAAACGTAAAAAAATAGACGAAAACGTAAAAAAATTGACGAAAACGTAAAATACTGGTCGAAAACGTAAGAAGACGGACTAAAACGTAAAAAAAGGGACGAAAACATATAAAAAATGATATTGAGATAGAGATGTAGGGTTTGTGAAAGAAGAGGTAAGAAGTGAAAGATAATGTCTGAAATTTAGAAGAGGAAAGAAGTGAAAAGAAGCACTTATGTCTGAAAAAAACAAACATAAACCTCTGCCCTCCTGCAGACAAAAAAAGTGAAAAGAGGGAAAAAGTACTTATTGGAAAAAACAAACGACACCTGAGAACGTTTCAAGAACCTTAAAACCTTTCTAGTAATATTGGACTTATCGAGAAAAAATCAGTTACGAAAAATAAAGGAAAAGAAAAACGAGACCAGAAAAAAGACCACAACAGTGAACAAAACGAGAACAAGAATCACAACCTAAGTCTAGACACAACCAAGACCCTCACATCACTCCCCAACTCACAAATCTAAATCTAAACTCGAAACAAGTCACGAAAGTAAAAGAAACTAAGTGATCTCAGATTGTAAACTTGCTTTCAAAATCATTAAAGATTCACAAGTTTTTGAAAAACCCATCATAGATCTATAACAAGCTTCACTTGTCTTTAATATTCGAAATCAAAAAAAAAAAAAAAAAAAAAAAAAAAAAAAAAACGTTTCATCTTTCTTTATTTTTGTTTAACTAACTACACAAAAACAAAACAACCTACCTTAGACCTTTAACAAAATCTTGAAGCCGAAACGTTCACAAAAAATTAAAGAGGGCGTGCAAGAACTTAAGGGGTGTTAAGTTGTTTGTGTGAGATCCATTTTGGTGGAGCCTTGAAGGCTGCGTATTTTTTGTGATAAAAAGATTGTGTGGCTGCGTATCACAAAGAGAGTGTATTAGGGTCAGGGGCGCAGCTATTAAGGGGCCAGGGGGGGACGCCCGACCCCCCGAAATTTTTTTTGCGATGTAGGGGGTATATAGTTTTCGTATAGAAAATTTTTGGTATATTCGGTTTCGACCCCCCATTTTAATTGTGAAATTTTTTATATATATTATGCAATAAAATTGATCCATTAGATTTTACATAAGCCCATCTACACCCAAACTAAAATAGCCCACTAAAAGAAAAGAAAAAAAGAAATCCGGAACATTATTGGAAGTGGAACAAGTGAACAACCAAACAATAAGTCAATAACAATTAACAAACCAAAACCTCCCAACCTTCCTGCTCCTACTTCTCGCCGGCCTCCAATCCACCGCCACCTCTTGACACTCAATTAAGTAAATATTTAATTTCAATTAATACACATTTATTTTTCAGTTCAATATCCGTAGATCTAAACTTTTTATTTCATCTGCCAATTATCAGACCCTAGTGTATTTGCTTCTTGTAATTTTATTCAACTAACTAGTTGCTTGCTGACTTGCTGTCAATTTTGAACATTGTGTTAATTAATTGATAGAAGTATCATATTAAACTATCTTATCATGAGCTACATCCTTAAGTTAAGTAAATATCTTATCATGAGCTAAAATTAGTTAATCCAGTTAGTTAGTTGCAATTTATATAGATTTTGTTTTTCGTTAAGCGTTATTGGTTTATCTTAGACATATAAACTAATTTAAGTTATTTGCAATTTATATAGGTTGTGACTATGGTGAAGAATAAAACCATAACTTCATTTTTTAAAAGAAAGAATGAAGAACAACAAGTAGAAGGAATTGATGATGAAATTCAAGAGAGTAAACGTCAAAAAGGTTCAACAAGCGAACCGGTTATTGGTCCGGATACTTGCAATGAACAACCTTCTGAAATTCCACAAGCTAACATCAATGAAGTGGATGTTAGTAGCCTAGAAAGAGATCCTGCTAAACAACTTGAAATGTGGAAATATCCGGTTACGGTACGTGAGCAATGGACGACACTACTCGTAATACCCGTGCTCAACGTGGAGATGCTAGTATGGCTTATAGTTACTTGAAGTCATTTGAGTTTGTGTTTGTTCTTCACATGATGAAAGAGGTGATGCAAAAGACTGATACACTTTGTCAAGGATTACAAAAGAAATCCCAAGACATCCTTAATGCAATGGATTTAGTTTCAGCCACAAAGGTTAGTCTAAATAATTTTAGAAACGATGGATGGGATTCTTTAATTGACAAAGTTATTTTTTTTTTGTCAAAGACATGACATAGAGATGCCCGATATGAGTGCTCCATATAGATCTACCCGGTATCGGCCTCGTAAAAAATATCTTCATGTTACATTTGAACATTTTTACCGAGTATATTTGTTTATGGAGACATTGGATAAGCAAATACATGAGTTGGATTGTAGATTCAGTGAGCAATCAATAGAGTTGTTATCTCTTGGTGCGACTTTATGTTCAAAAGAGATTAATATTGATCACATTTTTTCTTCTTGTTGAGAAATATTATCCTACGGACTTTACTGAGCAGGAGAGAAATCAATTACGTTGTCAATTGGAGACTTTTCAAGTTGAAAGGATAAATAATGCCAAGCTAAGTGGGGTAGCAACTCTTTCTGATCTCTGCCAAACTCTTGTAGAAACTGGGAAAAATAGCATGTACGATTTGGTTGAAAGAGTGTGTCGGCTACTCTTGACACTTCCGGTTTCGACTGCAACAACAGAGAGGGGATTTTCGGCAATGAAGATATTCAAGAATCGCCTACGTAATAAGATGTCAGATCAGAATCTAGCAAACAGTATGGTGCTTTACATAGAAAAAGAAATTGCTGACAAGTTTGATGCGGAGTCCATAATTGAAGAATTCAAGAATCTTAAAGGTCGAAAGGCTGAACTCTAATTTCTTCAATTAATCGAACCAGGTACCAACCGTTTGTCAATTGTCTCCTTTTTAATGTTTAGTTGTCTTGGACAAATGTTTAGTTTTTTAGTGATCGAAACTTTTTTTTTTATAATAATAGTATTTCAGTTTTGACCCGACCCGAATCGAATCACCGACCCGAACGTATTACCCGAAAAATAGCGTTAGGAAAAAAAAATTTAGATCCCGACCCCCCACTCAAAATTCTCTAGCTTCGCCACTGATTAGGGTTGAAGTGTGCTAATTATTAGGGGCTTTTATAAGTGACTTAGTTTTAGGGTCAACATAGTGATTGGGCTTTTATAAGTGCACTTCACTGGACCTTAACTATCCGACATATGAATTGCATTCTTTTATCTAAAAGTGTTTTTGGCATCTGACACAAAGGGATGTAAATTGTTGTAACAAAATTTGTCATACGAATTTTTTGTGTGGTAATTATTTGATAATTGGTCATCTTGTGGTAAAAGTTTTTGGTAAAAACTTTGTTAATACAAATAATGTCAAAAATATCATTTGCATTATTCGGTCTCTATACGTTTTGATAATCACAAAATATAAAAACACGATACGTAAAACTACATTTGATAAGTTTTTAACCGAGAAAAATCGTTTCAACAACATACTGACTACAACATCACTTCAGGTATGAACAAACACAATACCGACATTAGTAAAGTTATAATAACCTAAAACGTGGATTCTAAAAATCCGTTATTAACTTGAACCTTGAACCCGAAATGTAACCTAAATAAACAAAAGCTATAACATGAGAACTACCAAATACTTAAAATCCTATAATCAGCTATATAGAAATCAACATATGCATGCTATACTAATAAAATGTCACATGTTTAAAATGTCCATACTTAGGCCAAATCTATTAAAAATATTGTGCACAACATGTGGTCATTTATGATGTCTAGATACATGATAAATTGAAAGTTGAATTTTTCATTTGAAATCCCTTTATGCTCGGCCTGTTTTCCAGCTTCAATCCCCTTATCCATTCCTCTATATCAGTCGTATTATACAGTTAAAACTCAAAAAAAAAAAAAAAAAAAAAAAAAAAAAAAAAAAATCTCTCCAAGAAAACAAGGAGAAAGGTGTTGAAGAGAGTGGTTCGTGGAGGTGAAAAGAGCACACAAGGGCTTTGTTTTGATCGTGGGTTCGCTGGGTAGAGGGGTCCTTGGGTTGGATCGATCAGGTGTTGTGATGTTACTTAGATTTATCACACAAGCTACCTTAATTCTAGACAGAGAAAGTTAGAGAGAGAAAGAGTGGAAGGTTAATTAAGAATAATGAACTTTGATTATGCAATTAACCAACCAACCATCTCCCTACAAGGGAGGGGGTATCTATAGTAGTTTACAATAAGTAGGGGTTTACCCTAATTAACAATATAATTAACATAAATAAAAGGCCACGGCCCATGGGCCTTCTACACAGGCCGAAACATAAAACTAACCTAAAGGTCTAAGAAACCTATTACATAAAATGATCAATACTTGTAAACTAATAACGTGTTTCCAACAATCTCCCCCCAAGTATTGGTCATCTAGGTTGCTTGACGTCATCTTTGCTTCTACGGCTTCGACGTCATTTTGCATCTTTGTTCTTTGGTTCTTGAAATATGCGACGTGGTAATCTCTAGATCTGCCTTCCACCAATGTTCTTTGATGACAGTGTCTTTACGTCTTTTCCACCATGCTCATATGTCTTTTGACTTTTTTTCTTCAAGTGGTTCTCACTTCATAAGCTTCAATCTTTGACTCGTGAAAGTTTGTTCTGCTCGATCTTTCACTTTTCTTTAACTTCTTTGAACTTTTGTTATCTCTTAGTCTTTGTGAGAACTTTTCTTCGGGATATGAGCATGATGGAATGGTGGTAGTGGTACTCCCGGTCTCCATGATTTTCCTGCAGGTAAACAATTAGCAATAAATCATCCGGCACTTACAGATTCATACTTCGAGATTATCAACAGCATAGTGTGAAGACTTTCTCTAATCCTAGCCCAGGCCGTTCTGAACCGGATACCCCCGAAAGGGCTTACACAGACACACCGAAGTGCATCAACGATTCAGTGAGCCGCTGAAGTATACCGAAGTATCACTCCACGACTGTAGACCGTTTTGGAGCTAACACTAAGCGTAATCTACAAGGGATTACCGAAGTGACCTGCTGTCAGGGCTGTTTGATGTTGACCCTGGCAGGATTTCCGTACAATCACTGAGAATCACAATATGTGAATTCTCTTATGAATGTTCTTGGCAGATTACTAAGATCTGCGTAGGACACTCTTATAATTTACAACTGGCGTCCATAATGTAGAACAACCAACGTAAAAATTCTAAGTGTTCCTAAGAGATCTTTGATATATCTCGTGGCTCTAGACTCAATCAAGTGCTTATATTTGGTCATCGGAGGCATGAAGCAGAGTGCCTCCTTTTCAATATCAACACATCTCGGAGTGAGAGGTCGATAGATGATGAAGGGTTCTCCGTGAGAAATGAAACAAGTGTCTTTTGAGAGACACCTGAGTGGCTAGAAGTTTTAGTGCAGTGCGTCACTGGGTCCATGACGGCTTAATCTTCAATACCGGTGTTACCGTAGTAATAACCAGTAGCATATGTATTGAACCCGGTGTCTGCCCTAAGGTTGATCAAATGGAGGGCTATTTCTTTTCACCCTTTTCTTTACTTTTCTTTTTCATTCTTCAACCCCTTCTTTCTCCTTTCATTTCTTTACTCCTTTTTTCATCATACATAGGACTTTTCTAGTACTAAACTATTGGTATTGTCCTTGGGTAGATCCCTCCGGCTTTGGCTGATCATAGGACGGTTTTTCCTAACCTTAGTCACCTTATATCTCCATGACTATCCTATTGTTGCCATAAACCAAACCTTTTGAAAATCCCTCAAAGTGCTTATGATTATAAAAATATATTTTGTTAACACTTTGACAGTTTTGTGATTTTCAGAAATACTCCCCCTTAACATGTGCTCATAAGTATTTAAGGTAAATTTGCACATGTCGGGTAGAGTTAGCACCTTTTTGAATTGATTGATTTTCAATGAACATGATCGTTGCGAGACACGTTTACATCACTAGTAAAACTAAGCTTGATCCTAGTGAATGTGATCGGTTTTCGAAAGAGATGAGTTCTAAGTTTCAAATGTCTATGATGGGACAAATGTCGTTCTTCTTAGGTTTGCAAATTTCTCAAAGTCCCGGAGGCATCTTCATTAATCAATCCAAATATGCAAATGAAATATTGAGGAAATTTGGATTTGACTCAAGTGACCCTGTCGACACTCCTATGGTTGAGAGGTCGATGTTAGACGAAGACCTCTCTGGGATCCCTGTTGATCAAACAAAGTTTCGAAGTATGATTGGATCCCTAATATATCTCACTGCTAGTAGGCCAGATCTCTTGTTCGCAGTATGCATGTGTGCTCGGTACCAGTCCAAGCCCACCAAAAAGCATCTGGAAGCGGTAAAAAGGGTCTTCATATATCTTCAAGGAACTATTCACATGGGTCTCTAGTATTCTAAGGACACCATCATGGCCCTCACGGCCTATGCAGATGCAGACCATGCGGGGTGTCAAGATACTCGTCGAAGTACGTCGGGAGGTGCTTAGTTTCTTGGGGAAAAGTTGGTTAGTTGGTCATCTAAAAGGCAAATGAGTACATCTATATCTTCCATAGAGGCTGAATACATTGCCATGTCTGCGTGCTGTGCTCAAATTCTTTGGATGAGATCACAACTATCGGACTATGGTTTTGCATACAACAAGATTCCTTTGTATTGTGATAACAAAAGTGCTATTGCTCTTTGCTGCAACAATGTCCAACACTCCAGATCAAAGCACATTGACATCCAGCATCACTTCATAAGGGAACAGGTTGAGAAAGGGGTTGTTTGAGAAAGGGGTTGTTGAACTTTACTTCGTGAGGACAGAGTTTCAGTTGGCTGATATCTTCACTAAGGCACTTCCGAGAGAACGGTTCCAATTTATTCTCCCGCGACTTGGCATGAAGAGTTTGACACCTGAAACCCTCAAGTGTCTTTAAGAAGAAAAAGAGGAGTAAAGGATTTGCTTCACATATCCTTGTATATACTTGTATATATCTTAAACCAAAAAGAAAATAGAAAAATACTAAACCTATAAAAACCCTAAAAATCAGAAAAAAAACACAAAAATACCAAAAATATTTCTTCTAGGCATGTCTTCTGTTTATCGATAACATTTACGGTCCTAGAAAAGTCATTCAATAATGACACGGGTCTTTAAATGAAGTTCGAGCAGAAGTTAAACTAAATGGTTAAAACATGTCTTATCGGCTTGCAGTTACTTCAGACTGCAACCCGTTCTTCATTGTGAGGAAAGCACGTCGCCAAAAAAGACGGCTGTTCCTTCCACTGGATGAAGTTCACCCGGGCATGGATTACTTTATATCCATGTTTCTTCGATTTGATGTACGTTTCAGTGCATCATTTCTCGTATAAGAAGAGAAGTCTTCTTTACATCGCAAATACTTTTCAATCTATGATTTCCTCAGGAAAGTATTTGTGCTAAAACTTGGTGGTACCATGATTTTTGAATATCAATCAGAATTGAACTTTTCATAAAAATCTATCACTCAATCAATGACTACAGCTATTTCAATAGAAGACGGGTCATCGATTGAGGGGGAGAGTGATGATTTTCAAAATTCTATATCATCAAAACAAGTCACTTTGTACATAATAAGCAGTGAATTTAATGAAACTTAGTGTTATGTGTCAGTGTATGATTTTTTTGTTGAATTCAAATCTTCCAAACCTATCATACCTGACACTAACATTCTCCCTCATAGATTGAGGGGGAGCATCGTACCGTTCCATTATCAGCACATATTAAACCTGACCACATTTTCTCTCACATTTTCTAAACTTATTTAAATCAATTGGGATCATAAAATCTCAAAAGGTTTGAAATTTCTGATCGGGGGAGAGAATGTGATTTAAATATGAAATCTGATAAAAAAAATGTGTGATGCTTTGGGTTTAAATGTAAGCTCTCCCATATGTGCTAAACTCTTTCGTATATCGATGCACATATTGAGGGGGAGCAAATGGTTTGTGAGAACAAAAAGGATATGGCATCTCATGTGAATGCGACTCAGACTTCACCAATGAATTGACGAAACAAAAACTGTCATTAATCGAAAGGACATGTCCTGGCCGAATAATAATTTCAATCTGGTCAAACCAGTGATGTAAGCGTGTCTCGAAGAGGACGTGTCTAAGTAGAGTGTACCGTTTCGAGAATCAAAGTCTACGAGCTAGGAAGTCAAATCCATAAAATAGAATGCTAGAATTCAAGGTGTAATTTCCGGGGTGACCTCCCTTAGGGGGAGATTGTTAGGAATATAAATATTCATATGAAGACTCGGTCACCTCGAGTACTCATTAGCATTAAATAGCTCATAGGTTTATTAGTAATAGTTTAGTTATTATAGTATTCATGGAGTGGGTCGGGTCTTTACCCACTGTCAGCTCACTCCACAGCCCACACGGGGCATCTCATGTATGTGTATAAATACCCCTCTCCTACCAAGGGAGAGGGTTGGACCTTCTCATAGTTTAAATCTAATATCTCATAGTTTCTCTCAAGGTTCCACTATTTCTTTCTTTCTTTCTTCTTTAATTCGAATCATAACCACAAGCACCATACGATTTGTGTTTAGATATAACTTACAAACTCGATACGACAATAACTCTCGTAACGTGATTTAAAAATAAAAGGAAAGTTATAATAAAAATGGTTGTTAAAAGTATTACCTAACAAATTAAATTGGTTACTTAATGTAATAACGAAAAGGGAAATATAAATGAGTAATTAATTTGGATAAAAATAGAAAAACATGAGGTTACGAGAACGTATCGAGGCACATTCGCCTTAGTATATTTTATTACTATTGTGGGAATTAATTGAGATGAATTGGTTGGTAGTTATATATATATATATATATATATATATATATATATATATATATATATATATATATATATATATATATATATATATGTATATGTTTGAATGGAAGCTAAATAAGTCATGACGAGTTTTGTTAAATAAAACACATATGTTTTGTGAAACCTAATGGATTATAACCAACGACTACCAACCCTTTTAGTTAATTGGTGTTTGACATGTGTGATTATTTGGAATTATGCCTGTCATCTCTTCTCGAGTTCTTGTCATCTCCTTCGCGGAAATTATGTTGTTTTTTCTTTTTGGCGTGTGTTCACTTGAGTCAGTGACCTTGCACTGTCACACGAACGATGATACCAAACACTGATAAACGGATAAAACAAGATTTCTTTTGGAAATGAGATTTGATTATTTTGGAAATGGAAATGATTGATTTGGAAAGGGAAATGGATAACTTTTAGAGATTTTATAACTTTTGGAGACTTTTACGCTTTTAGTTACCACGTGAAATATATTTTGAGACGAGTCTTTATATTATTAGGTTGTGCCGAGTCTGTTGTGCCGTGTGTCATAGATGCCGTTGTGCTTGTACCCCCGTGTACCGTTGTGCCTGTATACCCTGGAACCGTCGTGCCGTATGTCCTAAGACGATTGAAATTTGCTTCTCGATGCCAGTCGTTTCAGTCATGATTTTTGCATTGATGTGGCTAAGGTGAGTTCATGGCCTCTACTTTTACGTGTTTTACAACTGTTTTGGGGGAGAATACATGCTCGTTTTTAACTAAACTCAATGCTTTGGAATGCTTTAATGCTGTGATCTACTGGTTTCATGATTTTGGACAACATGTGAGTTTTGATTGCAAAACGTGCCTTATTGTGTGAATTCAGTTTGTGTGACTTGGATTGAACGTGTGCAACTGTTTAGTGATGTATTGACAATATACATTTTGGGAAGTGGCATCCAGTATATATTTTGGGAAGTGGCACCCAATCTATGTGAGGATCATTTATGCATGTTTGTAGTCTGAGGTTTAGTTGTTGCTAGTTGTTATGTGCTCACATTTGTATATCCTGCTCACTGTTGTCCTACGCTTCATTATTCACAGCTTCGTGGTTTAATTTACAAACCTGTGAACTCACCAGCGTAAGCTGACCCTTTTAGCATGTATTTTCAGGTTTAAGGTGATAGCTTATTTCTGGAGGCGCTTGGCAAGGGGCATGGCCATAAACTACTCTGATATTTATATTTGGGACCGCTTTATTATTATGGGCCTATATTCCGCACTATATCTTAAATGATGTAAACTTAATGTTTTTATAATGAAATTTTCTTCTAAATGGTTGAGGTAAAACCTCTCTTGGTAACTTGTGTTGTGATACCAATTGAGTAGCACCCCAGTGACATGTATGCTTCCGCTGGACCTGATTTTCGAGGTGTGACAGATTGGTATCAGAGCCAGGTTATAGAGAACTGGGTTTTTTTTTCTAAAACTTGGACTATAACCACTTTTATGAAAACTTAACCCTATGACCGCCGCGTGCCAGCCTGCTAAGCTGATGCCTCGCGTATGATTTTGTTTGAGGATATAATTGATGAGACGAGTAATGATATATTTGATGAGATGGTCATGATATATTTGACGAGTTATTTGATGAGATGCTTGATCATATACTTGTTGAGATGCGTGCCTGACAAATGGATATTTTATATCCGCTTGTTTTAGTTGTTCACTATAAGCATTTCCATATGCTTATGCACGCACCGTACCTGTCGCGGAGTTACGCTATTTCCTTGCATAATCTCATTATTGAATGTTGAGTTTGTACACTTGTCGTGGTTTTGGTAATGATTTTGGATATAAAGGACATACTACTAGTATAACTAGGCTGAGTATTTCAAAATTCATTGAACCTCGGGTGAATATAGACTGATCACCTATATTCAACCAGGGACAGTGGGACATAGCCAGATCACCTATGTCCGACTCAGAGGTGAATTTTGCAATACTGAGAGTAGTTATAATGGAATTATGTCCGGGTTGATTTTTGATTTGGAAATGTTAAAGTTTTGCGTGTGTACACGGACATGGAATATTACTTCCACACACACGACACACTGGCATCACAACACCGCAAGAACCGTAATACCCCTGACACCGCTATACTTCTCCATTTATAGGGAATTTTTGTTTGTCGCCGTTTAACCATAATTTGCACCGGGTCGGGTTAGACCCGATTGACACCGTTTGAATCTGAGTTGCTTATTTATAACTCATCGGAATTGTAATAAGCCCATTTAAGCTTGTTGGAACATTTGGGTTTGCTTTTGGCTACATTTGGATATTGAGTTTGACTACGTTTGGATTTGATATTGGCTATGTTTGGATTGGTTTCGATTCTGATTGAATTCGGATTGTTTGATTTTGTGATTTCGGACGTCATCCTGGATTGTTTGATTTTGTGATCTTGTTACAGTCGCCTCTACCCTAAGCCTTATGCTCAATCGATGTTGTTCAATCGAAGTTGTTCAATCAATGTTGTGCCTCCCGATTTAAGTACTATGTACATTACTGATTCAACCGACTGATTGCTAGTAGCAATCAACATCTTCCCTCAGAGTTGTACTCTGAACTCGCTAAACTCTCCATTTGGCAGAGATTCCACGCCTAACAGAAATCTTAAGACCTTAAGGAGTAACCTGAACCGCGTTCCTTGGGACAATCACCGAACTTTTCTCTCGTCCCTCGGGAATACCAGCTATCTTCGCTAACCTCTTATAGGATAATAAACTATTTTGCCATTAATTTACAAACTACCTTTGATTTTTCTACCGACCATTTGCGGTCATCCTACAAAATGTTTTACTGCTATTTCACGAAAATCAAAATTTTGATCTTACTACCATTTTATAAATGGCGAACTGCTTTCCAGTTACGATGTTATGTATTGATGAACTCAAATAAGTACATTTTATTATCATCATTTGTCCTATTTATTTGACTTGTTTTATTATATTATATATGAGAATTGATACGTTAATGTTTACTTTTGTAATTCTCAGGTAAAAACAAGTATTATGTGAAACTTGGCGATTTTGGACTAATTATGGAGCAAAACAAGCAAGATGTTAAGAGTCTACTGAAATGTACAAGATCAAGATCATTCTGCTCCAGATACGCCGCAACATACTTCTTACATACGGCGTATCAATATCAAGATTTCACAAGTTACAATCCAAGACAGCAAAGGACATGCGCCGCATAGAGAAATGGAGTTACGCCGCATCTTAAGGCGGTGTACGAATATTCCTGAATATATTAATCTTGGACCCCACGCGAAGTTAAGTCAATGCGCCGCATCTACTTATCCTATGCGCCGCATCTAACCCTCAGACAGAAACTATAAATACCCCAAAGTCAGACGAATTTTGTGTGCAAGATACCATACGTACGAGTACCAAACCAGAGACGAATTCAGACGTATTAGCAGCACAAGACACACCCTGAATGAAGATGCAAGAGCTGTAAGAAGGTCCTGCATGTATTCAATTCATTAAGTAGTTTTGTTTTATTATATTAGTACACTTTAATTCATCAGGATTGATGGGCTGATGTCATGTGACTACGGAATATCATGAGCACCCCTTAAAATTGCTTTCCCATTAATTAAAGTTTATATGTTGATGTCTTTGGTGACTTTTATTAGTGCATTGATAACCTCTGTGTCTAGCTGAGCATTGCTTGGGTCGCCATGCCCCTTCCTCGCCTATTTATTCTATCGTTTCTAGGATAGTGGGATAGACATAAGTGATCATTAAGGGTTTACTCGCCGATAAGATTAGAGCCAACGAGAAAAGGGTTAATTATATACACTTCATATAAAACTAGCAATAAAACAAGTGACAAGCTACTTAATTATCAGGACAGGTCTTCTTATTGTCTCAAGTATCTATCTGTGTACGTGTGTGCTAATCGCTGATTCGTGCTCATTAGTTTAGTTTACTATTTAATCATAACCAAACCGTGCCAGTCTCTCAGGCTGAACCCCCTTGCGTTAGATTAGGTTGTATAGCTAACTTAGGATATTAAAATACTGATTAGAATAACTAGATAATACGTTCCACTCTTAGTGATCGACACTCTACTTACCATTATATTCATATTGACCGGGTACACTGCTCGTTAAGTGTGTGTGTTATTGATAAGTCGGCTAAATATAAATTTAAAACTTGAGTAGGCATTAATACTGCTAAACCGCAACGACACTCGCGCGCACCAAGTTTTGCGCCGCTGCCGGGGAGTGAATTGTTATTATCTGTTAATTTGATTAGTATTTTAATTAGGTTTTTCTTTTTAATTTTTAGATTCTAACCACTAACCCTGTTATATATTAGATAAATTGCATTCATTGTATATTTGCATATTTTCTGTTTTGTGTGTTTTTATTTTCTTTAATTTTTGTTTCTTTTTGTTTATTTTTATTTTAGTTTTTTTTTTGTTTTTCTATTTTTCTGCATTCTGCTATCGTTGTACTGAGCTGATACAAACGATACGGCGTATTGCGTTTAATTTTATAAAATACAACGCATTTAATAAATTCGAGTACGACGCATCTTTCGCCAAGATACGGCGTATTCTGTTTTTAATAAGAAATTTTTCTAAACCCTAATGCCATACGACGCATCTGTTTTAACAGATACGGTGTATTTTCTATTTAAATTAAAAACAGTTTTTTCGAATTATTAAACAGATACGACGCATCGATCTTTATCGATACGGCGCATCTTCTAAATCAAAAATCTTGTATTTTGAAACGTAACGAAAATACGGCGCATTAGCTTTTGATAATACGACGCATTTAATTTTAATAAATATAATCGATTTTTGATAATTTAAACTGATACGGCGCATTCTAATTCATAAGCGGCGTATCTGCTTTCTGAATAAAAGTCTGATCATATTTTAACGGTATAAGATACGGCGTATCCAGCTTTCTGGATACGGCGCATCGTTTGCAGATATCAGCAACTTTTATTTTTCGTATTCCGTTTTCGTTGTTAATTTTCTGATATCATACTTCCTTGAACATACCCTACTGATGCTTTTGTGATGGTTTCAGGAAGTGCATGACCAGGAATTCAACTAAGAACTTGATTAAACCTTTCGAAGATCCTGAACGAGCCTTACATTCGCTTAAAAGGCTTTTCAACACAAAAAGCTTTGAAATTTCAAGTTCGTTCGAGCTTGATTACTTTTCTGAAGAGAAGGAGGAAGAAGAAATAGAAACAATGGCGGAAAACACTACTATGGAGGAATACATGAACAAAACCCGTGCTGATTACAGTTCAGGAGTTGCTAGACCAAAGTTTGATGAAAGGCCAAAGTTTGAGTTGAAGGGTCAGTTTCTCAAGGAGCTAAGAGAAAATGCTTTCAGTGGAACAGAACATGAAGATGCTAATGAACATGTTGAAAAAGTCCTCGAGATTGCAGATTTGTTTACTTCAGAAGGAGTCTCTGACGATCAACTTATGCTAAGAATCTTTCCAATTTCGCTTAAAGGAGCTGCTAATAAGTGGCTAAGGAATGAACCTGCTAGTTCAATCACAACATGGGAAGATTTGAAGAGCAAATTCCTGAAAAGATATTGTCCACCTGCTAAAACTGCTAAAAAGATGGAGGCTATCAACAGTTTCAAGCAAGAGCCTGATGAAACTCTTTATCAAGCTTGGGAACGATTTAAAGACTTATTGATGAAATGCCCTCAACATTATCTAAGTCCAATGCAGGAGATAATATTGTTCTATCAAGGATTGGACGTGCCTACTAGACAAATCTTGGATGCTAAGGGAGCTGTGCCTCAAATGAGTGCAGTCGATGCTAGAAAAGCTATCCAAGAAGCTGCTGATCACTCTCAAAAATGGCACGACGGAACCTCTACTAGATCTAAGAGCAGCACTAATTTTGACGGGTTTGCTGCAATTCAAGCTCAATTGGATAAAATTAGTAGAGAGATGAAGAAGCGTGATGAGAAAGTTTATGCTGCCCAAGTTGGATGTGAAAAATGCGAAGGACCTCACTACACTAAAGATTTCCCTAATAAGAATGAAAGTGAGACTTTTGAAGAAGCATACTACACACAATTTGGACAACCATTCCGAACTTCAGGAAGATTTAGGGAAGCAACTCCGGGATACTATCAAAAGAACAACTATAATCCCACTTATCAAGAAAGGAGGCAAACTTTGGATGACACTCTAAAGCAAATTATGGCCGATGCTGCTAAAAGACATGAAGAGAACACCGCTACGATCAAAGAAATCCGAGCCTTAACGGATACTATAACAAGAAATCAAGGAGCTTCTATCAAAGCATTGGAACAACAAATCGGACAAATGAGCAAGGTTCTTCAAGAAAGGGGATACGGAAGTTTACCAAGCTCAACTGAAACTAACCCAAGAGATCATGTCAAGGCCATATGCACTACTGAAGAAGTCACGCCTAACATACCTTTTCCTAGAAGATTGATGAATGGTAATGATGCTGCAAAGCCCGAATTTTTCTTTAATTCTTCAATCAGTTTAAGGAGATTACTCAAAGAGAAGACAAAGATTGAAGAGGAGATCAAGGCTACAATGAAAGAAGAGAGCTCTACAACCGACTTACGTGCCTTGCCTCATAAAGAAAAAGACCCAGGAAGTTTTACTTTACCTTGTTCAATTAATGACATATCTTTCAATAATGTATTAGCTGACTTAGGAGCTAGCGTTAGTGTTATGCCCCTTAAGACATTCACTACCCTAAGACTAGGAGAGTTAGCACCAACTAAGCTGCTTATTGAATTGGCTGATAAAACAGTAAAACAACCTGAAGGGATTGCTGAAAATGTGCTAGTTAAGATTGAGAAGTTTGTTTTCCCAGTAGACTTTGTTATATTAGATATGCCCGAGGAGGTTAAGATTCCTTTAATCCTTGGAAGACCTTTCTTGTCTACCGCCCATGCTAAGATTAATGTGTTTAAAAGAAAAATCTCATTAAATGTAGGGAATAATAAACTTGTCTATAAGTGCCAAAATCCTGTTAAAAGCATAATTAGAGGCGTCTATGTGCTAGGATTAAGAGAACGTATGGACCTCAATCTTGAAGCTAGGCTTATGGGAGAAACCTTGGTAAATGATGAATCACTTGAGACCTATAGTGGAGACTACATTGAATTAAATGATCTTAATTTACCAATAGGAATCAATGATCAATTTATGGAGGATTTTGAACCCGAAATTGAAGAAGGAGAAATTATGGATATACCTAGAATCAATATGATCAACACTAAGAATTATGATGAATTTGAAGGATATCCTAGTTTCTGTGATTATGGTAGAAAGATCCATGTAGATTGTGCTTATAATTTACAAATTCCTTGCATGATAGGATTTAAACAGGTTAGTGCCAACTTTTTCCCTATTTTACCAATTAATGTAATGTCAAAAGATTTCTATAATTCTATAATGAAAAACAAAGTTGAGTATAGAGGAAAAAACGTAGTTGGAATGTTCATGAATGTACCTATTTTTGTCGGGAATTTAACTATTGTTACAGATTTCACCGTGGTGGAAAACATGGATGCTTATCGTGATGTTGAGATGGGTGACGTGATCGTTGGGAAACCATTTTGTAAGGAGGTCGAAATTAACGCTAAAAGATTTGAAGGAAAGATCACCTTTAAAAGTGGAAGCGACGTCATCACTTACATGATGCCTCGTGCTCACCCAAGGTTTAAACATGCCCCTAACAAATTTTGTTACAAATTTACACCATTTCTTTTTGTAGATGAAAATGACGCTGAGAAAGGGATCGAGTATCCGTACCAAAAGATGAAAGGATTCTACAAAGGTGTACTTGAATTGGGGCCGGAATATGTTCGTGACGAAGTAATTCGCAACTACATCGTGCACGGACATGTGGGAATCAATAGAACAAAATAAGGAGCAGAACGTGAGTCTAACTTGAAGACTCTGGAATAAAGACAAGTGCTGACCGGGAGACAACCCGGAGAATTTTTACATTCTGTTCTGTGTCGAGTCTGTCAGACCTGTAGAAGATACGGCGCATCTCCATCATAAGATGCGACACATCACCTGCACTGGTCATATCTTATTTAATTTTCTGCATTTTTATTTTTGACTTTAAAACTTTCTGTCAGTATTTTAATGCGGCGCATCCCTGGTTAAGGATGCGACGCATCTTTTATTCTGATTCGTATTTATTCCAGGCTCGATACGGCGTATCTTCTTCCATAAGATACGGCGTATCGACTGACCTGATGATTTTCATTTTAATTTTTTAGTTTTATTTTTTCTAACTACTAATGTATTATGCAAGTTTGAACCTTCTTAACTCAGGTGTGTTAAAGTCTGAATGGTATTATAGATTCCTGCATTTTTGTGGATACATAATCTATGAAGCTTAAACGTTCTAATCCACAAGAAAGTTGATTTTTGCTCTTATACGATTAATGGAGGATCATACCAAGCAAATCTCAGGGGAGTTATTCTGTTCTAATTCTTTTATTTTCCAGTTTTTAACCTTTGACACAAACAACGAGGACGTTGTTTAACTTAAGTGGGGGGGGGATGGAGAATTAGAACACTTACTTATCCTAAACTTTTTCAAAATATGCTTAAAATATACTTAATATGCTTAAATTTTAAAATTTTTATAGCATGTTTTTGTTTAAAGTCTAAATTACATAGCTGCACGCATAACATTATTTCCAAAAATTGTGAACTTATCAAAATTCACAAATCTATGAGTGTGCCGGTGACTTGTAAACTTTAGAACTTGGCTTATATACTATTCGAGACCACCATAATAAGTATTATCTATATAATTGGAATGACTTGTCTAAATTGGTAAATTTCTAGGATTACACCCAAATAGCCTTTATATGTTATGTGATATTAACTAACTACACTGGTTGGTTAACTCCCGTATAAACCCTTTGTTACTCTCACTTTTAGAGTAAGATACCCCTAGAAAAATACTCAGAGCCATTCCTTTCGTTTCTTACACCTTTATTATAATGTTTCGATACACCCTTACACCTTAGCCTACCCTGTAGATTAAAATCCGTGGTTAATTGCTTTAGGCAAAGTGTGTTTCCTTACATTACCTGTGTTCATGTGCGTAATTCATTATCTTTGGTTGAGTCGGAAAATTGCACAATGCAATTGGTATGAAAGTAAATATTATATAACTTTGAGTTTATTTTTCGTGTGATTGCTACTTTCGCTATTACAGTTATTTCTGAAAGTATGAAGAGTATGGAAAAATTATCCGGAAAAATAGTGATAGTAAAGTTGTGAAATTTTAGATGTCAAAAAAAAAAAAAAAAAAAAAAAAAAAAAAAAAAAAAAAAAATCGAAAAAATAGAAAAGAAAAAGAAAAAGGAAAAGTTGGAAGTTTGTTTTAACCAACTTATGTAAAGTTTTGTATTAAGTGGGAGATATCACCACTATTTGTTGTATATTATATTTATAGATTGAATGGGAGTTGGCCGTTATGGGAACGCCAACTAAGGATTATTCTTTGATTGAGATCTTGTTGAGTATAATTCATGTCTACCTAAAGCGTGTGTTTCAAGTGTTAAAGCGTGAGTTATTCAATGATATGAGTCTTATTCATGGGATGGTTGGGAAAATAATTTACCACACTTAGGATTTTAACTTATCTGTTTTGTTTATTTTTTATTTTACACCAATCTGTATCCCAAATATTATCCATACCCTATATCATTCTTTATCCAAACCTTTGATTTATTGAGATTAGGGATTTGAGCAATCTTAAGTATCGTAGTCGTGGATTCGGCTATGTATTTATGATTTTGTCGCCCTTTTTGATATAATATTATTGGTAAAGATTACTTGGTCCTATCTTTAGCCTATTCGAGTTAAGGATTTGAGCAATTGCAAGTATCGTGGTCGTGGATTCGATCATGTATTTGTGATTTTGTCGCCTTTTCTGGAATATGAGATCGATAGAGATTAAAAAGGATGATCAACCCTTAACCAACAAACCCTTTTTACCGCTTTAGACTTGTTATTCCTTGGCTTTAGTGGGGGAGATGCGTATACTTGCCAAGCTTATGATAGAATATTCGTCACGACTGGACAGTTAAACGATTAGATTTGCTTTTATCGAAATATTTTATTTTATTTCTAATTCGTTAAGTGTTTGGTTGTGCAATTATGACAAAACGAATACATGCTTAAATATAAAAATAAATCCTAATATCTTTTAGGATACATTTTCATAAGATTTATTCTAAGGTTTACTTGGGGACAAGTAAAGTTCAAGTGGGGGGATATTTGATGAACTCAAATAAGTACATTTTATTATCATCATTTGTCCTATTTATTTGACTTGTTTTATTATATTATATATGAGAAATGATACGTTAATGTTTACTTTTGTAATTCTCAGGTAAAAAACAAGTATTATGTGAAACTTGGCGATTTTGGACTAATTATGGAGCAAAACAAGCAAGATGTTAAGAGTCTACTGAAATGTACAAGATCAAGATCATTCTGCTCCAGATACGCCGCAACATACTGCTTACATACGGCGTATCACTATCAAGATTTCACAAGTTACAATCCAAGACAGCAAAGGACATGCACCGCATAGAGAAATGGAGTTACGCCGCATCTTAAGGCGGTGTACGAATATTCCTGAATATATTAATCTTGGACCCCACGCGAAGTTAAGTCAATGCGCCGCATCTACTTATCCTATGCGCCGCATCTAACCCTCAGACAGAAACTATAAATACCCCAAAGTCAGACGAAATTTGTGTGCAAGATACCATACGTACGAGTACCAAACCAGAGACGAATTCAGACGTATTAGCAGCACAAGACACACCCTGAACGAAGATACAAGAGCTGTAAGAAGGTCCTGCATGTATTCAATTCATTAAGTAGTTTTGTTTTATTGTATTAGTACACTTTAATTCATCAGGATTGATGGGCTGATGTCATGTGACTACGGAATATCATGAGCACCCCTTAAAATTGGTTTCCCATTAATTAAAGTTTATATGTTGATGTCTTTGGTGACTTTTATTAGTGCATTGATAACCTCTGTGTCTAGCTGAGCATTGCTTGGGTCGCCATGCCCCTTCCTCGCCTATTTATTCTATCGTTTCTAGGATAGTGGGATAGACATAAGTGATCATTAAGGGTTTACTCGCCGAAAAGATTAGAGCCAACGAGAAAGGGTTAATTATATACACTTCATATAAAACTAGCAATAAAACAAGTGACAAGCTACTTAATTATCAGGACAGGTCTTCTTATTGTCTCAAGTATCTATCTGTGTACGTATGTGCTAATCGCTGATTCGTGCTCATTAGTTTAGTTTACTATTTAATCATAACCAAACCATGCCAGTCTCTCAGGCTGAACCCCCTTGCGTTAGATTAGGTTGTATAGCTAACTTAGGATATTAAAATACTGATTAGAATAACTAGATAATACGTTCCACTCTTAGTGATCGACACTCTACTTACCATTATATTCATACTGACCGGGTACACTGCTCGTTAAGTGTGTGTGTTATTGATAAGTCGGCTAAATATAAATTTAAAACTTGAGTAGGCATTAATACTGCTAAACCGCAACGACATACGCGCGCACCATGTATCAAACTAAAAATCAAAATTTTGACCTTGCTACAATTTTTTTATAAACGATGAAATTGTTTTCCAATTATCCTATAAGTTGCTTCACAAATCATTTGATAAATCATTTTGTAAGATGATTTGCTGTTTTGCTACTATATAAAAAGCTAGACCTCAGGAGCTAATCATGTACCTCTACCTGAGTAATAGAGTGTGGCAATGGTTGGGATAAATACCTCCCGTTGGCCAAATTCTCTTATAACAATATCTACGACTCCAGTATTACAATGGCACCGTGTGAGATGCTTTGAAGTCGATCACCGACTTGATGGGTAGAAGTTGGGGATACCCAACTTACTGAACCTAAACTTGTTCATGAGACTACTGAGAAGATCGTTCAGATCAGAATCGAGTTGCAAGCTGCTCACGAATCGTAAGAAGAGCTATGCTGACAAATGACGTAAACCTCTTGAATTTGAATTGCGAGGTCGCGATTCCGTTTAAAGTGGTGAGACTGTAATAACCCGTAATTTTTCCAGACGTATTTCTAAACGAGATTATCCCTGTTTTTCATATATGAATTTTCTTGAACTCATTTGGTTAAAAAACATGAAGTTATCTCGCGAAACGTGGAATTTGTATACGACGCGTACTGGCACAACCGACGATTTGATTTGATTATTTTACTATTTGTGAGAAACAACGCGTATGAATAGTCGTTTTTATTGGAAAAAATTATTCTGAGCGCAATGGCGTAAATATCGAGTCTTGAATCGATCGTTTGTAGTCGAAACGAGCCCTGAACCTCATTTCAAGAAAGATAGCCAAAACTACAACTATGGTCCCTGCAGTAATAGTTCCACCGCCAACCCTAAAGAATTCTAAGGTTATCCAAACAGCCCCTAGGGTTACATAACCCATTGCCTATCATATATAAACTCTATTATAAGATTTCTAGGGTTAATTCTTCTCCTCCCCTCCCCTTATTATCCGGCAGCCCTCCCCCCTCTCCTCCGGCCAACCTCTGGCCTCCATCACCGCCATAGTTAATGCCACCCCACCACCTAAAACCTCCTCATCTCAACTCTTGTGTCACGTATTCGAAGGACACGCACTTCAAGAACCTCTTTCACCACCACTACGCGCCACCACAGCTCGTCTTTTCTTGATCTCATCGTGTTTAACCGTAGGTAGGTATAGATTGAGTTGAAAAACTCGATCTAAACACCGAGACTCCACTTGTGGTGAATCGATGTAGATTAAAAAGAGTTTTAAATAATGTTTCGTATCTTAAAAACGTGAATAAAGGTTGTGGTATCATCGTTTGAGTCGAGTTTGTGTCAAGGGTTTAGATACCATGAGCATAAGCTCCCGGTCGAGCTAATTTGGTGGCTTATGGGAACTTATTTAATTTTTGGTTATTATCTTGTTGTTGTCGTAACGAGTTTGGACCGAGTACCACAAGTGGTGTGGTCTCGGATTGGTTTAGGTTGTGGAGTAATCTGGTCGCTATTGGTTCGAATGGGTTAGATTCAAACCGAGACCAAGTGGTCTCGGCAAAACTTGTTAAATTCATTTTGGTTCGTTTGGTTGGTTACGAGCTTATTTTGGTGATAATTATTACTGGGTTTTGGTGATTCTTGAGTTGGTTAGGATTTAGGATAGATAGTATTGGTACCTGTTTTGTTTAGTTGCGGTGTTATACTTGAGCCGAGACCACAAGGTCTCGGCATGGTAAGGTTATATAATTTGCCCGTTTGGTTCAATTGCGACTTCGTGGTTCGAAGCCGAGACCTCAAGGGTCTCGGCGTGGTAAGTTTATATTTGTTATTGTTATTATGTCGAGAGATTTGGATCCGGATTGGAGTTGATTGTTACTGTTGAGGCGTAGGTTAATTTGGCCGAATAATGGTTATAGCCGAATGGCTTTGTGTTTAATTATTGGAACTGGAAATTTAGTTGTGATGTTTGAATGACGTCGGGTGCCAACCGAGACTTTGTAATCTCGGCGTGGCCTCGACAAGCCGAAAAATTTGATTTAGACTTGTATTTGGACTTTTGGACTAGATATTGACTTGTTGACCCGGCTTATGACCAAGGAAATGATATGGAAATGTAACTCGATAAGACAATAACTCTCGTAATGTGATTTAAAAATAAAAGGAAAGTTATAATAAAAATGGTTGTTAAAAGTATTAACTAACAAATTAAATTTGTTACTTAATGTAATAACGAAAAGGGAAATATAAGTGAGTAATTAATTTGGATAAAAATTGAAAAACATGAGGTTACGAGAACGTATCGAGGCACATTCGCCTTAGTATATTTTATTACTATTGTGGGAATTAATCGAGATGAATTGGTTGGTAGTCGAGTTAATTGGGAATTTTCAACACTAAACTTGATATATATATATATATATATATATATATATATATATATATATATATATATATATATATATATATATATATATTGGAATGGAAGCTAAATAAGTCACTTGACTTGGAACGTTCTACGAACGAATAAGTCATGACGAGTTTTGTTAAATAAAACACATATGTTTTGTGAAACCTAATGGATTATAACCAACGACTACCAACCCTTTTAGTTAATTGGTGTTTGACATGTGTGATTATTTGGAATTATGCCTGTCATCTCTTCTCGAGTTCTTGTCATCTCCTTCGCAGAAATTATGTTGTTTGTTTCTTTTTGGCGTGTGTTCACTTGAGTCAGTTTCCTTGCACTGCCACACGAATGATGATATCAAACACTGATAAACAGATAAAACAAGATTTCTTTTGGAAACGAGATTTGATTATTTTGTAAATGGAAATGATTGATTTGGAAAGGGAAATGGTAACTTTTGGAGACTTTTAAGCTTTTAGTTACCACGTGAAATATATTTTGAGACGAGTCTTTATATTATTAGGTTGTGCCGAGTCCATTGTGCCGTGTGTCATAGATGCCGTTGTGCTTGTACCCCCATGTACCGTTGTGCCTGTATACCTTGGAACCGTCGTGCCGTATGTCCTGAGACGGTTGAATTTTGCTTCTTGATGCCAGTCATTTCAGTCGTGATTTTTGCATTGCTGTGGCTAAGGTGAGTTCATGGCCTCTACTTTTACGTGTTTTACAACTGTTTTGGGGGAGAATACGTGCTCGTTTTTAACTAAACTCAATGCTTTGGAATGCTTTAATGCTGTGATCTACTGGTTTCATGATTTTGGACAACATGTGTGTTTTGATTGCAATATGTGCCTTATTGTGTAAATTCAGTTTGTGTGACTTGGATTGAACGTGTGCAACTGTTTAATGATGCATTGACAATATACATTTTGGGAAGTGGCACCCAGTATACATTTTGGGAAGTGGCACCTAGTATGAATTTGGGAAGTGGTACCCAATCTATGTGAGGATCATTTATGCGTGTTTGTAGTCTGAGGTTCAGTTGTTGCTAGTTGTTATGTGCTCACATTTGTATATCCTGCTCATTGTTGTCCTACGCTTCATTATTCACAGCTTTGTGGTTTAATTTACAAACCTGTGAACTCTCCAGCGTAAGCTGACCCTTTTAGCATGTATTTTCAGGTTTAAGGTGATAGCTTATTTCTGGAGGCGCTTGGCAAGGGGCATGGTCATAGACTACTCTGATATTTATATTTGGGATCGCTTTATTATTATGGGCCTATCTTCCGCACTATATCTTAAATGATGTAAACTTAATGTTTTGATAATGAAATTTTCTTCTAAACGGTTGAGGTAAAACCGTTCTTGGTAACTTGTGTTGTGATACCAATTGAGTAGCACCCCAGTGACATGTATGCTTTCGCTGGACCTGATTTTCGGGGTGTGACAACATGCTTATTTAAAATTATAGAATTACTGAGGGTTTGTTTAATAGGTGCTCCCATTCGTTACAATAAGCTTGGTCCCCCATTGTATCAATGCTTTAACTGTCATGCGAACATGTGGTATGAAGAGAGGGTTAACAAGGCTAAAACAGTTGTAAATGCATCATTCTCCCTATGTTGTCAAGAAGGTAAAGTGTTGCTGCCAAAAAATACCATATCATACCAATACAGGTTCAAGGAAAACAAAGCATGGTTATGTATCCATGAAGGAGTACCATGCTTACCTCATCCAATAGCGAAATAACCAAGGCAGTACTTTGGTAAGAGGCGGCCGGCGATTCCAGAAATTTCTAGTTGATGCATTTACAACAATTGAGGAACAAAGATGACCGGATCTGAACATACTCCTTGTGTTAGATAGATACTTTGAATAATATTAACTAGCACGCGGAATTTACTAGCAAACACTTAGAAGATTTGTACTAGGGTTTACAACCTTGAATCTTAACAAAACGATACGTACATAAACTTTAACCTAGGAGATCCTTTTATACACCAAGGATTCCTGTACAAGTAAACTATAACACTAATCCTATAAGATATACACAATATCTTTTCCATATATATCTATTACACGTTTACAAAAATCATAAGCAATACTAACTATAATATGAGCAGTACTAACTGACTTAGTACTATCGGTGTTGTCTTCAATCTCTTCAGCAGTACCAACTTATATACTAACAGTTCCAACTGTTAACCTTCATTCCCAACAATCCTCCCCTAAACTTATGATTTCTGTACAAATCACTAAGTTTCTTCGAATTAAGCTTCATCTCCTATGATGGTATGATGGGGGGATTCTTCCAAACATTTATTATGTCAGTCTCTTGTTTCTGGATTTTCTTTGCTCTTGTGACATCCTTTATGATTGGTTTGTTCAGTCTAGCATAAGCATCATAATATGCTTCCTCAATTTCTCCATCTGATTTTCCTTTAAAATAACTCATCTTCCAGTTTGTTTGGTTCTTCAAGTAAAATTTCATAAAGCTGACATGTTCTTTCTTTGTAGGCATCTTTGTCTTGTAACCTTTCTTTTGTCTTTCTCTGATTTTCTCCATGAGATCACTCCAAGCTACTTCCCTGTTCTTTGATAAGATGAAACTTGTGAGTTTTTCTGACTTTTCTTCTGCACTCAGACTTCCATCTTTAAGAATAAGCACTGCTTGAGCTCTCACAATCAAATCTGAATCAATCAAATATTGTAGTTGCTCATTGAATTGTTCTTGATCAACCTCAGCATTGGAATCTATCTTTTCTAATCTTGTTTTCTCCATAAACTCAATTACATCTTCAAAATCATCCTGAGCCATCTTCTTAGCTAACTCTGCATCAAGATCTATCTGAGCTTGTTCATCAGCTTCATCATCTTGTTGAAGTTTCTTTGCAACTTCTGCATCATAATCTATTTGTGCTTGAGTTTTGGGTTTTATTTTCCTGTGTTTTTCAGTTTCTTGTTCAGCTTCTTCAGGAGTCATTGGTTTCTTTCCCTTTGCTGCTCTCTTTCTTTCAAACTCTGTCTCAGCAGTACCTGGAAGTGAACTAGCAGTTTGTACAGTTTCTTGTTCTGTCTCAGCCGTTTGAACTGCTTCAGCATTCTCAGCAGTTTCTTGTGCCTGATCTTCAACATCCATATCAGCAGCCTCACTAGTACCCATACCAAACATTTCACTAGTACCTTCATCATGCCTCCCCTGAGTTTCTGATCTCTCCCCTTACTTTCCTTGTCTTTTCCTGATTTCCTCCCCTGTTTGGGAGAATCACCACCATCATCATCTAAATCCTCTGAATAATCATCATCTGAGGAATCTTCATCCGGTATAGCTCTAGCCCTTTTTCTCTTAAGATGATTTTCCAGCTTCTTCACCCTAAGAGTCAATCTTGTGTAGACTTTGGCAAAATTTTCTTTATAACTTTTAAGACCCTCTTCCAAAGATTCTACCTTAGCAGTTACCTTGGTACATAAATCCATCAATTCATTTTGTCTAGAACTACCCTCATCACTTCTAGCTGTGTTACCTGCTAGGAGAGGTGAATCATGGGGCAAGGATCCAGTTGCCACTCTAGTTACACTAGGTGTGGTCCTTCTCCTATAAGTGGTGAGAATTGGGGTTGTTTGGGTTATCTCAGGAACTTGAATGGTAGTGTGATGGGGATCAGCTGGGTTGACTGACCCTTCACCCAATTCAATTTGAAGCATCTCAGGAAACAAAGGTATTTCTACCCCTTTGAAAAGTCTACTAGCCATAGCCATATTTTGAAAAACTTTAGATTTCAGGCTAGGAGTAGGAAAAGTTTCTTTGTGTTTCTTTAGCAAATTCTTTTTCTTATTCAGAAAGGTTTGAATAAATCTTGGGTACATAAGAAACTTTGTTTTGCTGTTTACATTTGCAACCATACTCTCAAATATGAACTTTGAAAAATTAAAAACCTTATTTGTTGATAGACATATGAGAGGAATAGCAATATTGCTACTGAATTGCTCCCATGCTGTCTTTTTGGGGCTTAAACAATGTAAGAGAGTATGTATCAAAAATCTCCATTGTGGGGAGAAACATCCCTTTTGAAAAGAAAGTTTTTGGTTGGATGTATCATACCCCATTTTGGCGAGTTCTTGCCAAATCTCAGTGTTCAGCATAGTGTTAATACCATATGAATCTTCCAACTTAAGATGTCTCCTAAGTGTAGATTCGGTAAGAACAAAAGATATGACATCCACTTTAGAATGGATTTCTAAGTCTCCATCTTCACTAGTCAAGACAGTTGCAGTCTGCCAGAACTGTGCGATGTGAGAGACATATAAAGTAGGAGATACAGTTAAAGCATACCTTATGTGAGAGTGGTTTAGAAAAACCACAATCTCATAAAATCTTGGTCCATCTCCTTCCTCTGTTTTCTATAGAAAAGCGACCTGATTGTGAGTCTTGACAAAATCCAAATCAGCCATAATTTTCTTAGTAAAATTGATGTAACTGCTGTGAATAGTGAGAATTGAGGTTAAAAAGTAGAAGATGAAAGTGAAATTGAGATTTTATTGAGAGAATTAGGGTTTCAATTGACCGACGTTAAGAATAAGTTAACTTTTATTTTTGGAAACGATTATAATAAAATAAAAGTTAAAATATCTAGATGAGGATCATTTGGAAATCGTAAATCAATCAGTAAAAATCGCAACAAACGTCCAACGGCTAGTTTTTACTCCAAAATTAATTACTGACACAACAGTCACAACGGCTAGTTCAGCAGTATAAACTTTACACTAGCAGTACAAAGTTTACACTAGCAGTACAAACCATTATCAAAATTTTCAAAGAACAGTATAAACTTATATGAATATTGTTACACACATATAGTTTTTAGCAAACTATCAGCTATCAACGGATTTGATATGTCTTTACCAATAACCGTTTGCTTTGGACTAGCCAACTCTTCACTGTTAGATATGGTGAGTTGATAACCATACAATTTTTGGTAAATTATCAACCATTAATAGATTTGATTAGTCTTTACTAGAAACCGTTTGCTCTGGACTAGTTGGTTCTTATGTGGGTTAGACATGGTGAACCAATAACCATTTGTGGTGTGCAAAGATCACACACTTAGCTCCAAATCACCATTCAGTCCAAAACAGAAAGCACTTGTAATTTCTTGGTGCTTTTCATCTAATCCTGCAATTGTTAGTCTAAAAACAAAGAAACAAGGTGCAAAGCACTTGTCTCATAATATATAAGCATATGACTAACATTGCACATAACAAGAAAAATTAGTTTCCTTGTGACACCCAAGCCATTATAGACTTAGGCTTCCCTCTTGCATCAACATAATTCATCCTTTTTTAAACAATTTTAGCACCATTTGGTTTGATAGGTCTCCAAACCCAACATGCTGATGCACTTACTCCAGTACCCATATGTCCCTTAGCAGTGTTGTTATTGACACTAGTACTAACTACTCTTCTAGCAGTAGAAACTGCTGGCTTTGCAGTTGTCACTTTGGGTTTCCAAACTTGGTTAGTTACTACTGCTTTGTGATAAAAGGGTCTTTTAACAGTTATTGGTGCTGGTTTAAAAGCTGTTTTTGCACCTTGAACTGTTGGTCTTGGGTGAACAGGTCTAATTGGTCTGACAGTATAAACTGCTGGTCTAGCAGTTAGAATTAGTCTTTGGCCAGACTTTAAAAGAACTGATCTGGGTATCATTCTGTCATTCCTAGGAAGAGGTTGAGGTCTTTCTAAGCTCATCCTTTGATTTGCAAACCCAATTACCCATTTATTACAAAAGGCTGCAAGATGGTCAAAGCTACCACAAGAGTAACAAGCTTTCCTATAACAGACAAAGTCATTACCTAATTGGTGAGACTTGAGGTTGTTCCAATTCCTTTGGTTACCTCTGGGCTTGTTTGTGGTTTTATACATTTCTGCATACTTAACTGTTGGTCTAAAAGGTTTAGAATTAGATCTAGGCCTAGCAGTTTCAGTTTTAACCATCTTTGGAACTTTTGGTTCCTCTACCTTAACACTAACAGGCTTAACCACAGCCTGATCATCCTCATCATCAGAAGTCCAGTCCTTTATGGTTGGAGCATCTGAGTCCTTAGCTGAGGACACCTTATCCTCAGAAAGTGAGGCATCACTTGCACTCTCATACACAAGTTTATCAACTACATCCTTAGGTTGGGGACCATATTTAAGCTCAGGTAGTTGAAATTCAGGGAGTCCTGTGTGTTCTAGGTCTATACCTGGGGGTGTTGGAATTCCTCTGTGAGGAGGTGGTACTGATTTATACCCTAGGCCTGACTTAGCTTTGTTTATTATCTGACACTCAGTTATCCTACTGACACCTTGAGTTGCAAATTCTAATGTGTCAACAGTCATTTTAATGTTCTGATTGGCTTTCTTAACCTGATCCAGTTCATGTTTTAACACACTAATTTTATCATCCCTAAGCATTAAGTCTCTCTTAAGCACAGCTACAGTATCACTAAAAGTAGACTCATTTTCCTTATAGTGAACTATCTGTTCTTCTAATACACCTAAAGCCCTTTTATGATTTGCTAAATTAAAACTGGTCTGGTTTAGCTCTAATCTTTGTTCATCATATCTTTTCCTAAGAGTTTCTAATTCTTTTAATGCATCACAAGATTTTGAACATTTAGAAACTTGTACCTCAGAATCTAAGAAAGCCATAAGTGCAATTTCTGTTGAAGCTGCTTCCTCCTCTGCAATGTAACTCCAGTCAAACCCTAAGCCATCAATGGCAACCATGGCTTTTGAGCTTGAGTCAGTAACCTCCACAACTCTTGACTTGCCTTCATATCCCTTGTTTCTTGAGTCCTGCTGTCTGGGCTTCCTGCATTCCCTAGAGAAGTGACCCATCTTGTGGCAATTGTAGCACTCAATCTTTCCTTTGTCATATCCAGCAACATCATTGCTGTTTATGATTATCTTCTTGCCAGTCTTCTTCAAGAATCTCTTAGCCCTCATGCTAAGAAGAGAGAGCTGCCACTTGATGTCCATCTCTTCAATGTCATCTTCATTGATCTCTTGAAGATCTCCATGAGTCAACATAGTACCATTGTGCTGTGTAGTAAGGAAAGCACAATAGGTATTCTCATCCAGAAGTCCATTAGTACTGCTTAAGGTATTAGCCGTACCAATATTAGCACTAGCAGTACCAACTACTCCAGCAACTTGCACTTCATCTACTTGGCTTGAGGTACTAGGAGTTGACACAAAAGCCAAATTCCCAGAGCTTGAGCTTTAGCTTGATCCAGCAGACTTCTTCTCATCTTGTTCTACTATCTTAAAGTTGCTATAAAGATCCATCAGATTCATAGAATCAATATCTGGCTTGTTTTTCCATACTACTACATGCATAGCCCATTCTGATGGTAGACTTCTTAGAAATTTTGAGTTGAGATCTTCCTGGGGTATCTCAATTCCTAGAACAGCAAGCTGACTCACTAGTTTCTGAAGTCTATTAAACATATGATCTAGTGACTCATTGCTTGTAGCAGAAAAGTTCTCAAATTGTTGCTTAAGAAGTGTCTTCTGAGTTTTCTTGGTGGCATCATTCCCACCATATCTTGCAACAATGGCCTCAAAGAGAGTCTTAGCACACTTGAACTTGCTAAAGTTCAACAACTGATCATTGGGTATAGTCAGTAGTAGCAAGCTTCTTGCCTTAACATCATTCTTGTGTTGTGCCTTCTCTTCATTAGTCAATGGCTTGGTCTGTACATTTGTCTCAGTCTTACCTTCAACAACAGTTGTAGTGGTTGTGGGTTTAAACGAATTTCCTTCTTCTATAATCTCCCAGAGTGTGTAGTCCTGCACTTGGAAGAATTGCTCAATTCTTAGCCTCCACATATCGAATTCATTGGGTTTGAGCATTGGAAGCTTTGCAGCAATGTTAGTTGTCTGAGGTGTCTCCATGTCCATCTTCTTGAAGATTTTTCTTCTTGGATCTTCTAAATCAAAGTATCAGGAACCTGTCTCTGATACCACTTGACCGGATCTGAACACACTCCTTGTGTTAGATAGATACTTTGAATAATGTTAACTAGCATGCGGAATTTACTAGCAAACACTTAGAAGATTTTGTACTAGGGTTTACAACCTTGAATCTTAACAAAACGATACGTACATAAACTTTAACCTAGGAGATCCTTTTATACACCAAGGATTCCTGTACAAGTAAACTATAACTCTAATCCTATAAGATATACACAATATCTTTTCCATATTTATCTATTACACGTTTACAAAAATCATAAGCAGTACTAACTATAATATGAGCAGTACTAACTGACTTAGTACTGTCAGTGTTGTCTTCAATCTCTTCAGCAGTACCAACTTATATACTAACAGTTCCAACTGTTAACCTTAATTCCAAACAAAAGACTCAAATGGAATCGACAAAACCAAGACGCACTACATGTGGATCTCTATCATAATCTTTAGGATGCAGTTACAAGAGGTGACACAGATGCAGCTAGGCTTGGCAAAAGGATAATATTGCCCTCAAGTTTTACAGGCGGCCCAAGGCATGTGATGCAAAACTACCAAGATGCAATGGCTTTGTGCCGCGTATATGGGAATCCGGACCTGTTCATTACATTCACTTCCAATCCAAAATGGTCGGAAATTGATGAAATGTTGGCATTTATTCCTGGGCAGAAATCACATGATCGGCCGGAAGTAGGAACGCGTGTTTTCAAAATGAAACTAACTAAGTTATTGGATGATCTTACAAAAACCAAATTTTCGGCGAGAGCCGTACAGGTAAGTAATTGCATATCATACAATCATTAGTTTCACACTTTTAGACAATTTGCAATGAAAATTAACTTTACTTATAACATTTGCTTCCAGTCGTGTATGTGATTGAATTCCAAAAACATGGCCTACCACACGCACATATTCTCCTCTGGCTTAAAGAGCATTGCAAATGCAAAACACCAAGTCAGTTAGAGGACATAATATCAGCTGAGTTTCCATGCCCAACCAATGATCCACATGGATACAAAGTGGTCACCGATTTTATGTTGCATGGGCCGTGTGGTAAAGATGCCAACTACGCTGCATGCACCATTGAAGGAAAATGTACAAAACGGTATCCTAAAGCATTCTATGAGGAAACAATGGTAGATGAAGACGGCTATCCTGTTTACCGTAGAAGGGACACAAAAGTATTTGCTGTGAAAGGGAAATTTACCTTTGACAACAAAAATGTAGTCCCTTACAATCGATACCTACTGATAAAGTACCAAGCACACATTAACGTTGAGTGGTGTTATAGATCAAAGGAAATAAATTACTTATTCAAGTACTTAAACAAAGGTCCAGATAGAGCAACTATTGTTGTACAAGAAAATATGGGAACAAGCAATAATGTGCCAGGTGAAACAATCACTGAAGTTGATGAGATCAAAAGCTATTTAAAATGTCGCTATTTAGCACCATGTGAGGCAGTGTGGCGTCTCTTCTCTTTTGACATCCACTACTCCTACCCATCAGTCATGAAGTTAAATTTTCTCTTACCAAATCAGAACTCAATTACATTACGTGACTCATAAAGCTTGCCAACACTACTTCAAAGGGAAGACATCAAGATAACGATGTTCACTGAGTGGTTTGAGCTAAATAAGCGGGATACAGAAGCAAGAAAACTGACCTATGCTGAAATACCCAAACACTATGTGTGGCATGAACAACAAAAGATGTGGAAACTACGGAAACAGAAAAAAAGTATTTGTAGGATTTTTTACTCAAGCCCAACTTTCGGGGAACGCTACTACCTCAGAATGTTGCTAAATGTGGTGAGAGGACCTACATCATTTATGAAATTGATGACAGTTAACAAAAAGGTATATGAAACTTTTAAAGAAGCATGTTTCGTATATGGCCTCCTCAATGATGACAAGGAATTGACACATGCTATATCAGAAGCCAGCTTTTGGGCATTAGGCCCGCAGCTCCGTGACCTATTTGTCACAATTTTGTTGTTCTGTGATGTCAGCACGCCATTACAATTATGGGAAGAAAATTGGGAAGTTTTGTCAGAAGATATCTTACACAAAAAGAAAAAAGCTTTCAGGTACCCTGAGTTGGAGCTAATAGAGGAACAAATCAAAAATTACTATTTGGTAGAAATTCAACAATTGTTAAATAGAAACGGGAGATATTTAACAGATTTTCCTGATCTTTTACGGCCTAACCCAACATTGCTAACCAATATGGATAATCGTTTGATTAGAGAAGCACTGGACTATGATGTGAAAGAAAGTAAGATTGAACACGACCAACTTCATTCATTGTTAAACCCAGAACAAAAACTGATATATGAACAGGTTATTGAATCTGTGCATGATAAAAAGGGTAAGTTTTATTTAGTTTACGGCCCCGGAGGAACAGGAAAGACATTCTTATATAAAACTATAATCTCAAGGTTGAGATCAGAAAGAATAATTTTGTTAGCCATTGCATCTTCAAGTATGTTAATTAAAATGTTGTAACACCTTAATAGAATACTTAACACTTACATTCTTAAACTTTTTATAATCAATAACTAATTTATAACTAATTCAAATAATTGAACTAGGAATAGCATCATTACTCCTTCCCCGAGGGAGGACCGCTCATAGCAGATTTTTCATACCACTGGAGCTAATGGAAAATAGCACATGTGGAATTAAACAAAATACACACTTGGCGGAGCTGCTACAAACGGTTCAACTCATTATTTGGGACGGAGCACCTATGACTCAGAGGTATGCTTTTGAAGCTTTAGACAAAACATTAAGGGATATACTCGGTTATGAAAACTCAGCAAAAAGAAACCAAATTTTCAGAGGGATGACAGTCTTACATGGAGGTGACTTTAGACAAATCCTACCAGTCATGCCAAAAGGGAAAAGGCAAGAAGTGGTTTAAGCCTGCATAAACCATTCACAATTATGGAAGTCTTGCAAAGTTTTCAAACTCACGCGCAGCATGAGAGTCAATGAATATTCTGCAAGTGGTTCAATTGATTCTCGCAAACAGGAATTCAACAAATGGGTTTTGGACTTGGGCGATGGAAAATTTCCAGCAAACCATAAAGATCACGAAGACGAGCCTACCTGGATTGAGATTCCAGAAGATTTCATTATAAATTCATCGAATTATCCTATCGAGCAGATTATGAAAGAAACATTCCCTGACTTTACTACAAGACAAACTGAGGATGAATATCTAAAAGAAAGAAGGATTCTAACTCCGAGGAATGATGACACTGATGCAATCAACGCGTACATGTTTAAAAAGTTATCCGGTGAATCGGTAACTTACAAGAGTGCAGATGAGGTATGTAAAGCATCGACGGATCATTTGGACCAACAGAACCTATACCCCATTGAGTTCTTAAATTCTCTAAATTTCCAAGGGATGCCACCCCATGAACTGAGCTTAAAAAAGGAACTCCCAGTTATGCTCTTGCGGAATGTTAATCTAGCACAGGGATTATGCAGTGGAACTCGATTAATAATCACTGATCTTGGTCAATTTGTTCTGCGCTCAAAGATAGGAAACACCGTCCTTATACCCATAATTACACCACATCCACACAAACAAAATGGCCATTCATAATGAAACGCAGGCAATTCCCAGTGAAACCATGCTACGCAATGACCATTAACAAAAGTCAAGGCCAATCACTTGCGCATGTAGGAGTCTATTTGCCTAATCCTGTGTTCAGTCACGAGAAACTTTATGTCGTAGCATCTAGGGTAACGAGTCCTAGTGGATTGAAGATACTGATGCTGGGAGATGAAGACAGTGAATTCAAGCATCGAACCCGAAATATTGTTTACAAAGAGACTTTTGAAAATCTACCTTAATAGCTCTAATTCTGTTTGAGATAATTGCAAGCATTGTTATTCATATCTATTTGTTTTGATCCATAAACTAGCAAGTTTTTAACAAATAAGGAAAAAAAAAAAAAAAAAAAAAAAACTAAATTCATCAAAATAACCCAAAATCCAACAAATCAATATAATGGTCTGCTTGGGATAATTGCAAGCATTGTTATTCATTTCTATTTGTTTTGATCCAAAAATATATGCAGCATAAAATTGATCCATAAACTAACAAGTTTTTAACAAATGCAAAACAAAAACAACTAAATTCATCAACCAAAAATCCAACAAATCAATATAATAGTGTACCATTAAAATACACACCTGAGAATAAATAGGATCTTCATTTGGGCTTTTAGTATATGATCTTCTTTTTTTATTTCAACCAAACCCTAAAACGATTAAGAATCCCCAGCTTAAATAGATTTGATTATAATTTAAAATGAATTGAATGTTTGTGTGGTAAACATCAAAACCCTAGCTTCGTTTGCTTCATCAATAGTGTTGGGAATTATATTTTCATAGATTTGATGATCACAGAACAAGAAGAATGAAACATGAAGAATACTGAAATGATAAGCAAAATACGCTAAGTAGATTCTGCTGCTAGGCATAAATCATACTGCTGCTAGTGTATTTTATACTGATGCGTACGTGCGTATGCTCTAATTTATACCCACGGTATGTCGTTGTGGTTTTAGCAGTATTCAAGTTTTAAATTTATATTTAGCCGACTTATCAATAACACACACACTTTAACGAGCAGTGTACCCGGTCAGTATGAATATAATGGTAAGTAGAGTGTCGATCACTAAGAGTGGAACGTATTATCTAGTTATTCTAATCAGTATTTTAATATCTTAAGTTAGCTATACAACCTAATCTAACGCAAGGGGGTTCAGCCTGAGAGACTGGCACGGTCTGGTTATGATTAAATATAAACTAAACTAATAGGCACGAATCAGCGAATAGCACACACGTACACAGATAAATACTCGAGACAATAAGAAGACCTGTCCTGATAGTTAAGTAGCTTGTCACTTGTTTTATTGCTAGTTTTATATGAAGTGTATAGTTCAATGCAACGCACCGAGATTAAGTCCTTTCTCGTTGGTTCTAATCTTATCGGCGAGTAAACCCTTAATGATTACTTATGACTATCATATTTATCTTTCTTCCTACTTTTCTACAGACGATAGAATGCATAGGCGATCTAATAAATAGGCGAGGGCAGAGGCATGGCGACCCGATCAACGCTCAGCTAGACACAGAGGTTATCAATGCACTAATAAAAGTCACCAAAGACATCAACATATAAACTTTAATTAATGGGAAAGCAATATTAAAGGGAGTGCAATCTTTCCGTTGTCACATTACACAAGCCACCAATCCTGATGAATTAAAGTGTACTAATACAATAAAACAAAACTACTTAATGAATTGAATACATGAAGGACCTTCTTACAGCTCTTGTATCTTCGTTCGAGTGTGTCTTGTGCTGCTGCTCCGACTGAATTCGGCCTTAGGGTTTCTGGTCTTCGGTCTTCTAAAACTAGGACTCTCGAAATTCGTCTGGTCTTGGGGTATTTATAGTTTCTGTCTGAGGGTAAGATGCGGCGCATCTAATAAGTAGATGCGGCGCATTGACTTAACTTCGCGTGGGGTCCAAGATTAATATATTCAGGAATATTCGTACACCGCCAGAAGATGCGGCGTAACTCCATTCTTAGATGCGGCGCATGTCCTTGCTGTCTTGGATAATATCTTGTGAAATCTTGATAGTGATGCGCCGTATGTAATAAGTAAGATGCGGCGTATCTGGAGCAGAATGTCTTGATCTTGTACATTTCAGTAGACTCTTATCTTCTTGCTTGTTTTGCTCCATAATTAGTCCAAAATCGCCAAGTTTCACATAATACTTGTTTTTACCTGAGAATTACAAAAGTAAACATTAACGTATCAATTCTCATAGATAATATAATAAAACAAGTCAAATAAATAGGATAAATGATGGTAATAAAATGTACTTATTTGAGTTCATCAAATATCCCCCCACTTGAACTTTACTTGTCCCCAAGTAAACCTTAGAATTAATCTTATGAAAATGTATCCTAAAAGATATTAGGATTTATTTTTATATTTAAGCATGTATTCATTTTTGTCATAATCACACAACCAAACACTTAACGAATTAGAAGTAAAATAAAATATTCTAATCAAAGCAAATCTAATCGTTTAACTGTCCAGTCGTGACGAATATTCTATCATAAGCTTGGCAAGTATACACATCTCCCCCACTAAAGCCAAGGAATAACAAGTCTAAAGCGGTAAAAAGGGTTTGTAGTTTTAAAGGTTAATCATTCTTCTTAATCTCTATCGATCTCAAATTCCAGAAAAGGCGACAAAATCACAAATACATGATCGAATCCACGAACACGATACTTGCAATTGCTCAAATCCTTAACTCGAATAGGCTAAAGATAGGACCAAGTAATCTTCACCAATAATATTATATCAAAAAGGGCGACAAAATCATAAATACATAGCCGAATCCACGACTACGATACTTAAGATTGCTCAAATCCCTAATCTCAATAAATCAAAGGTTTGGATAAAGAATAATATAGGGTATGGATAATATTTGGGATACAAATTGGTGTAAAATAAAAAATAAACAAAACAGATAAATTAAAATCCTAAGTGTGGTTAATCACTATCCCAACCATCCCATGAATAAGACTCGTATAACTGAATAACTCACGCTTTAACACTTGAAACACACGCTTTTAGGTAGACACGAATTATACTCAACAAGATCTTAATCAAAGAATATCCTTTAGTTGGCGTTCCCATAACGTTCAACTCCCATTCAATCCTTAGATATAATATACAACAACTAGTGGTGATATCAACCACTTAATACAAAACTTTACATAAGTTGGTAAAAGCAAACTTCCAACTTTCCTTTTTCTTTTTCTTTTCTTACTTTATATATATATATATATATATATATATATATATATATATATATATATATATATATATATATATATATATATATATATATATATATATATATATATATATATATATATATATATATATATTTTAACTTTAATTATAAACATAGATGTGTAAAATTTCACCACATCACTATAACGATAACTCTGTATAATTTTTCCATACTTTTCATGACTTCAGAAATAACGGTAATAGTGAAAGCAGTAAACACACGAAAAATAAACTCAAAGATATACAATTTTTACTTTCACTCCAATTGCATTGTGCAATTTTCCGACCTAACCAAAGATAATGAATTATGCACGCGAACACAGGTAATGTAAGGAAACACACTTTGCCTAAAGCAATTAACCAACCACGGATTTTAATCTATAGGGTAGGCTAAGGTGTAAGGGTGTAACGAAACATTATAACAAAGGTGTAAGAAACGAAAGGAATGGCTCTGAATGTTTTTCTAGGGGTATCTTACTCTAAAAGTGAGAGTAACAAAAGGTTTATACGGGGGTTAACTAACCAGTGTAGTTAGTTAATATCACATAACATATAATAGGCTATTTGGGTGTAATCCTAGAAATTTACCAAATTAGACAAGTCATTCCAATTATATAAAATAATACTTATTATGGTGGTCTCGAATAGTATACAAGCCAAGTTCTAAAGTTTACAAGTCACTGGCACACTCATAGATTTGTGAATTTTTGAAAAATCACAATTTTTGAAAATAACGTTATGTGTGCAGCTATGCAACTTAGACCTCAAACAAAAACATGCTAAAAAAATTTAAATTTTGATATATTAAGCACATTTTAAGCATAATTTTTGAAAAGTTTAGGACAAGTAAGTGTTCTAATTCTCCAATCCCCCCACTTAAGTTAAACAACGTCCTCGTTGTTTGTATCAAAGGTTAAAAACTGGAAAATAAAAGAATTAGAACAGAAAAAAAAACTCCCCTGAGATTTGCTTGGTATGATCCTCCATTAGTATAAGAGCAAAAATCAACTTCTTGTGGATGAGAACGTTTAAGCTTCATATTTGATGTATCCACAGGAAATGCAGGAATCTATAATACCATCAAGACTTTAACACACCTAAGTTAAGAAGGTTCAAACTTGCATAATACATTAGTAGTTAGAAAAAAATAAAATGTAAAAATTAAAATGAAAATCATCAGGTCAGTCGATGCGCCGTATCTTATGGAAGAAGATACGCCGTATCGAGCCTGGAATAAATACGAAATAAAATCAAATAAAGGATAGGATGCGGCGCATGTGTTCACCAGACAGACTGTTAACAGTCTGTTGTAAAATGGCTCGTTCCACGGTTTTCTCTCATGTCCTCTCGTATTCTCATGCTGAACTTAATGCCAGTCTTTGTCAAGCATAATAAGAAATATAGACTGAAACATCAAATGTATACATGATAATAACGATTAGTACAATCCAAAAATAATAGTAATATGCATGGAACAATGTCAATAAACACGTAAAATCAAGAGATCATGGGTCAGTGGGGTCGTGTGGGCGGGTCCCGGAAGTACTGGCATCATCTGTCCTAGCCCGGACTCTGCGAGTGTATGCAAGTGTCACTCCTGCAACAAGAGTACCATCCGGACGAGTGTGGGTAATACCCTGTTGCTCCAAAAGTCGGCTCACACTCGTAACAAGCCACTCCGAGTCCCTCCTCATACCATCTACAACGCCTCTCAAGGCTCTCAGCTCTCCCTCAACTGACTCAACTCTCTGACTCACCGTGCGTACAGGTGCTGGTAGGGGTACTGGTGCCTGTGGCTCCTCCTGATGGGCTGGAGCAGCAGCCGGAGCTCCCTGGGGACCTCCCTGCTCCGCCTCTGGCCCTGCAACTCTAGCAGGCCCCAATGCTACCCAAAAGTAATCCCCCATAGCCAACTGACAGATCCCAAGTCTAACCAAATAATCCCTGTCAATAACCGGGAGATGGGTCACCACAACCTCCAGCCCTACTGGAATCTCCTCTCCAATCACTCCAAAATGGCGGGCCAGCCTAGATACAAAATGCCCGCCAGTCATATGACTCCTCCTATCTCTCCCTGCAGCTGCCCGATGGAGGTAATGTGCCAGAAAGTGGGGGATGTTCACCGACAATCCCTCGTCTATGCTCCTCAGAAAGAAGATGTCAAGATTAGTCACCTTCTCGGGTGACTGACCTCTCCCAGCAATGGTCAAAGCTATCATGCGGTGGCACAACCTCCTCATGGGCTCCTTGATCAGTGTGTAAGAAGGGGTGGAAGTAGTGATATCACCCCCTGAAGAGATCCTATCCCAGTAATCTCCCAGCAATGCCCTATCAGGAACTACCCTCAAGCTGTCAGCCCAGTACCTGGCAAACCCATCAGACTCAAGCTCCTCAGCAGTGTGTAACCCCATAGCCAGAATAAACTCTCTCATCGACATCTGCCTGTGCTCTCCCCCCAACCTAAAAACCAAAGTGTCGGCGGTATCCAACTCTGTATTAGTCTCCCTGTAATGGACAGTACTGAAGAACTCCAACATAATCTCTCTGATAAGAGGCTCATCGACCCCAAACAACCTCTCCTAAGCAAAAGATCTAAACACCATCTCATCATCATCATCACTAACCACCATCTCCAACCTACGATGCAAACTATCAGCAGCATGCCCCGCTCCAATCAATCCAACATCAGCAATATCCAAAACCTGGACCCTAAATATTCTCTTAAAGTAAATCGAGTCTAGTCTCCGCAAGTAATCATCCAAAGTACCAGGAGTCAGTCCCATATCCTCGAAACGGAGCCACTGATGTCTGTGTGCAGCCTCAGGTAATGCCATCTGAAATAAAATTTCAAAGTTAGTAAACAGTCTGCAAATTAGGTAGATACGTCGCATCTGATTTAATCAGTGCGGCGTATCTGCACAAAATATAAGAGATGCGGAGCAAGACATGAGATATGGCGTATAGAGATGCGTCGTATCTAGATTATGTAGTACGGCGTATATAGAGTTTTATTAAATTGGAAATAGGTCGTTATGCCGCATCAGTTAACATAGATGCGCCGCATCTGTAAGCATATCAGTATAAAATAAGGGATAAGGCACGTTTTCCAAGAATTCGGACCCGTGACGTAAACTCCCACTTAGCATCACAGTTCCATTTACCCATTATAAAAGTTCTAAAAGCTCATTACACCACCACTAATCCATTTTCCCACTAAAATTCAAAATCGAATTCAAAACCCAAATTTTCATTCAAATCAAACTAGGCTAGAAATCCAATGATTTATGCAAATTAAATACGGGGGAAATTATCTAATGCAAGTCCTAATCATATCTCTATATCATTTAAGCCCTAATCGAATTAATCACATAAACCCTAATTTTTATATTAAACAAAATTAAATCGAAATAGAATAATTACCTTAATTATATGATTAGGAGTAGGTTAAGAGATCGGATTAGAGGGTTGATTTGAGAAAAACGCTTGTATTTAGGGTTTAATTTTACTGCGTGTGTGTTTTTAACTGTGTGAGGATTTGGGGTAAAAAGTTGAGATCCGGCGCATTCTTGTCGTATTTATAGGGCAAAACGATGCGCCGTATTGAAAAATTGGAATGCGCCGTATCTATTTAATTTCGTTGACTGGTCAATGAGTCCTAGTTGGTCAGAGATACGGCGCTTGGGATATTTAGATCCGCCGTATCGCTATGTTAGTGAACGAAATTTAAATAAGGAACGTACCTTGGCCTCCGCGACGCAATTCCTTATACATCAAATTGGGGTTAAACGGCATACCATATGATATAAATGAATTCAAAATAAGAGCAATAGGCATAAACGTTTAATTAATAATTGTAATCTTATTGTTTAGTGGATAAGGATTTATTCCAAGGTTAGGAACAAATATCGTTTTTAAGCATACAAAATTAAGATTACCATTTGAATCAGATGTATTATATGGATAATAAAATTGAGATTATATTATAGAGAACTTTCCTTTGGGCTGGTTGAATTATCGTAGAGGTTACCTGGAATTCTATTTCAAGAATTTAAGACGTTCAATTTTACCAGTACTGAGTTTTCCTCCACTCTTGTTGTCTTATTACAGCATTTAAGTCGTCAATGGTTTGATCACTCCAGCTATAATCTCCTAGTTTGGTTCAGAATGTAATCTTTCATGGTGATGCTTGAGTCATCATTTATCCTGAAAATAAACAACTTGTGCACGAGAGTAGCGGACCGATCAAAGTAAATATCAAAAATCAACTATATTTATCAAATTATATTCGTCGTATTAACAAAAGTTAATGCGCCGTATTTTCGTTACGTTTCAAAATACAAGATTTTTGATTCAGAAGATACGCCGTATCGACAGAAATCGATGCGTCATATCTGTTTAATAATTCGAAAACTGTTTTTAATTAAAATAATAGATACGCCGTATCTGTAAAAACAGATGCGTCGTATCGCGTTATCGCTTAGAAAAAATTTCTTATTAAAAGCAGATATGCTGTATCTTGGGGAAAGATGCGTCGTATCGAATTAATTAAACGCGTTGTATTTTATAAAAATTAAACGCAATACGCCGCATCTAAGAAAATAGATGCGCCGTATCGTTTGAATAAGCTCAGTACAACGATAGCAGTATGCAGAAAATACGAAAAATAAAAACAAATAAAAACAAAATAAAATAAACAAAAATTAAACACACAAAAATAGAAAATATGCAAAATAGTACAATGAATGCAATTTAACTAATACACAACACGGTTAGCGGTTAGATTAAAAATTAAAAAGAAAAATCTAATTAAAACACTAATCAAATTAATAGATAATAACAATTCACTCCCCGGCAGCGGCGCCAAAAACTTGATGCGTGCGTGCGTATGCTCTAATTTATACCCACGGTATGTCGTTGTGGTTTTAGCAGTATTCAAGTTTTAAATTTATATTTAGCCGACTTATCAATAACACACACACTTTAACGAGCAGTGTACCCGGTCAGTATGAATATAATGGTAAGTAGAGTGTCGATCACTAAGAGTGGAACGTATTATCTAGTTATTCTAATCAGTATTTTAATATCTTAAGTTAGCTATACAACCTAATCTAACGCAAGGGGGTTCAGCCTGAGAGACTGGCACGGTCTGGTTATGATTAAATATAAACTAAACTAATAGGCACGAATCAGCGAATAGCACACACGTACACAGATAAATACTCGAGACAATAAGAAGACCTGTCATGATAGTTAAGTAGCTTGTCACTTGTTTTATTGCTAGTTTTATATGAAGTGTATAGTTCGATGCAACGCACCGAGATTAAGTCCTTTCTCGTTGGTTCTAATCTTATCGGCGAGTAAACCCTTAATGATTACTTATGACTATCCTATTTATCTTTCTTCCTACTTTTCTACAGACGATAGAATGCATAGGCGATCTAATAAATAGGCGAGGGCAGAGGCATGGCGACCCGATCAACGCTCAGCTAGACACAGAGGTTATCAATGCACTAATAAAAGTCACCAAAGACATCAACATATAAACTTTAATTAATGGGAAAGCAATATTAAAGGGAGTGCAATCTTTCCGTTGTCACATTACACAAGCCACCAATCCTGATGAATTAAAGTGTACTAATACAATAAAACAAAACTACTTAATGAATTGAATACATGAAGGACCTTCTTACAGCTCTTGTATCTTCGTTCGAGTGTGTCTTGTGCTGCTGCTCCGACTGAATTCGGCCTTAGGGTTTCTGGTCTTCGGTCTTCTAAAACTAGGACTCTCGAAATTCGTCTGGTCTTGGGGTATTTATAGTTTCTGTCTGAGGGTAAGATGCGGCGCATCTAATAAATAGATGCGGCGCATTGACTTAACTTCGCGTGGGGTCCAAGATTAATATATTCAGGAATATTCGTACACCGCCAGAAGATGCGGCGTAACTCCATTCTTAGATGCGGCGCATGTCCTTGCTGTCTTGGATAATATCTTGTGAAATCTTGATAGTGATGCGCCGTATGTAATAAGTAAGATGCGGCGTATCTGGAGCAGAATGTATTGATCTTGTACATTTCAGTAGACTCTTATCTTCTTGCTTGTTTTGCTCCATAATTAGTCCAAAATCGCCAAGTTTCACATAATACTTGTTTTTACCTGAGAATTACAAAAGTAAACATTAACGTATCAATTCTCATAGATAATATAATAAAACAAGTCAAATAAATAGGATAAATGACGGTAATAAAATGTACTTATTTGAGTTCATCATATACTACTGCTGGTTCAGAGCATTCTGCTGCTAATGCAAACATTCTGCTGCTAGTACAAACGATACTGCTGCTAGTACAAATGAAGCTGCTGCTGATCAGTGAGTCATACTACTGTTGGATGGATAAAGATGAAAAAGATATTTTGTATATAAGTCAATCATATACGGTAGATAATATCTAGATATGTTATCAGTCAAACAAGTTGTAAACAAAGATACATGTTGTATCTTAATGACTGACATACACAAGCAAGTAGTAGACAAGACTTATCAAACTTTGTAATGATCTCCTTTACACTATAAAAAAGGAGATCATACCCTTAGATAAAAGTGTGGATCACTGTGTCACTATGTGATCACCATGGTGCTTCATACTTATAAATTACAAACAACACCAAGTGTGTTAAAATGTAAAGCACCACAAACAGTGAGTGTGTGTGGGAACATCAGACGAGGGGTCTGATGAACATCAGACTTGGGGTCTGATGTTGTTATATTTGTTTAGCCTCAAGGATCTTTGATCCCTGATTAGAGTGTAATCGTACTGCTATTGATCAAGTAGTATTGGGGCTGATTTTATAACATAAGAGAAAGTTTGGCAAAACCTTGTTATGATAATATTGTTTCTTTCATTTGAATATTCCGCTAATATTATCATCGTGCTTGTCATAGACAAAATCCTAGATCAAGGTCTAAACAACCTTGAGTCCATAAACGATCAAAAAACTTACAAGTAGACGGTGTTCATAGGTCTTGTAAAGCTTTCAACAAGTGGTATCAGAGCGGGGGGCTCTCGATCTAGGATGTTACAAGGTTTTAGAAGAACACACACACAGGGGAAGAACACTCACTCAGAGGGAAGAGAGTTGGGTTATGTTCTTAAAAGATTAAAGGCTTGTTTCTATTTTTCATTGGCGAAGAAGGTTAGTTGCTGCTTATTTGAAGATGAAGTAGAATTTTTCAAGGTTGTGTTCTTATTATATCTTAAGGTGATTACTACACTTTAAAGATAACTTGTTCGTTCATTCAAGTGACTACGAATTGACAAACACTTAAAGGAGTTACATTGTAGTGCTCAGTGTCTCATAGAAGATGAGTTTATTGTCAAGAGATTGAGATCACCCTATACATCAAAGTTGGGTATACGTTCGAAGTCAGTTTTAGTACAAGATATAGGACACAAGATTGATTTATTCTGCTTCATCAACAAGTTAGTAATGATTGGTTTTCTTCATCAGTCATAAAAGCCTACAAAATGGAAGATTCAAATGATTAACATATGGGTTTCAGGGAAAGCTTAAATGTTCAAATGTTTAATCATTTTATGTTCGTGCATCACCATAGGGGAAGGTTTTTACTGCTTACTTTTCTTATTTGTTGATAACAAAAAGGGGAAGAGATGTGGTGGATAGCATGATGAGATTAAGGGGAAAACAATATAGTTTCATTCATGGTGAGATCTAGTTATCTCAATTTCTCTACTTCGTCTAGGGAAATTCGTACAAGAACGTGTTTGTTTTGTAATCATCAAATAGGGGAAGATTGTTGGGAATTATATTTTCATAGATTTGATGATCACAGAACAAGAAGAATGAAACATGAAGAATACTGAAATGATAAGCAAAATACGCTAAGTAGATTCTGCTGCTAGGCATAAATCATACTGCTGCTAGTGTATTTTATACTACTGCTGGTTCAGAGCATTCTGCTGCTAATGCAAACATTCTGCTGCTAGTACAAACGATACTGCTGCTAGTACAAATGAAGCTGCTGCTGATCAGTGAGTCATACTACTGCTGGATGGATAAAGATGAAAAAGATATTTTGTATATAAGTCAATTATATACGGTAGATAATATCTAGATATGTTATCAGTCAAACAAGTTGTAAACAAAGATACATGTTGTATCTTAATGACTGACATACACAAGCAAGTAGTAGACAAGACTTATCAAACTTTGTAATGATCTCCTTTACACTATAAAAAGGAGATCATACCCTTAGATAAAAGTGTGGATCACTGTGTCACTATGTGATCACCAAGGTGCTTCATACTTATAAATTACAAACAACACCAAGTGTGTTAAAATGTAAAGCACCACAAACAGTGAGTGTGTGTGGGAACATCAGACGAGGGGTCTGATGAACATCAGACTTGGGGTATGATGTTGTTATGTTTGTTTAGCCTCAAGGATCTTTGATCCCTGATTAGAGTGTAATCGTACTGCTATTGATCAAGTAGTATTGGGGCTGATTTTATAACAAAAGAGAAAGTTTGGCAAAACCTTGTTGTGATAATATTGTTTCTTTCATTTGAATATTCCGCCAATATTATCATCATGCTAGTCATAGACAAAATCCTGGATCAAAGGTGTAACAACCTAGAGTCCATAAATGATCACAAAACTTATTGTTAGTAACCTCTAAAATAAGTTTCCACAAATAGTAACCGATCCAAATTAAGTGTGTGTTATATTCATGTGTATGACTGAGAAAAAGTCAAAGTACCCAAACACACTCTGTATATAGCCTTTTCATTAAAAATTTTAAATAAAAAAATTAAAAAAAAAATAAAGGAAAAAAAAATAACACAACAACAAAAGGAGATCTAATATTTAAACTACCATTCCATTAAAAAGTGCAGAGTTAATTACATAAATACCATTTAAGGCATCATCAACAGCCAACCTTGAGATACCCATAAAAAAAACATAACATACAACCAAGATGATAAACCAACCAAAAGAACCTACACAATCATTGCCCATCAAGACCTAATCATACATATCCATAATGGTGAGGTGATGCTCCTTCTTAGATAAACCATCACGCACCTCAACCAAGATGGCCGTAAGCGCCTCTAGCCTCCTTCGCTCCCTGATTTGAACCTTACGCAAGCACTCATACGTATCACCACCAGCTTCTTCTTCATCGTGGTTGAGCGACCACACCTCCGCCATTCTCTCAGTGCTTTTTTGAATCTTCCTTTGTAACTCATTGCATTGCTCCCTAAGCCACATAATGAACGCTTCATCTTATGTATGTTCTTGAATGAATAGAAACTTGAAGCATTTGTGTAGCTCCTCTGGCCCAGAAAGATCTTTCAATTCATTGATGAGAGGAGTATCAGTCATTGATTGTGTAGTTAGGTGAGAAAGGATTTTTTGGTTGATAAAAGTTAAGAGAGATTAATAAATCTAAAACAACTACTAATGCAATATAAGTAACGAAACAGTATTGGAACTGAATAGACTTCATCATTGCAAAACTTAACTCCAGTATTAATTTACACAGTTGGTTTATTTCCCATGTAGAAATATCAAATCAGTTTTTCACATAAATTTTGCAATAACACATTAAACCCTTCAACTTATGATAAAAGATGCATGAAAATTACAAAAAAGATAGGCAATATTACATAACTAACCCTTAAAGTTTGCCAATTATAATAAAATATGCCTAAAAAACACTACAAAAAACATTATCATACCAAAACATCTTAATTATTAAATAAATGTATACAAAAATCTTAAAAACTGAAAATAAATATCAAAACTTCATTGCCTCCAACTTCTCGATAAAAGATAACAGTGCACGAAGATGAACATGCTTTTGTGTTACCACAAACATCAACCTATCAACTTCATCCAAACGCTTTGAACTGAAGAATCATAAGTACCAACAACCTTAAGCTCCTTTATAATCCGGTCCCTATGATTCACACGATCAAGGATTTCTGACACTTTTTCCCTTAAATATTCTTTATCAGCAAATGTAGATTTAACTTCTCGGCCATAATGTATGAGCATCATATCTTTAACATAGCTCGACTTAGCTTCAACTGCTAAGCGGCCTTACAAAACAAGAGGAGAAGACATATATGTATTATTTTTTGATAATCTAAGTTTCCATGTTATGTTAAGAATATATAACCTAGAGAAAGGAATATTAAAAGCCAATTCCAATTAAATGACCAATATCAAGTTAAAACAAAATTTGAAAATAAAAAACAACTACAATACCTAATAAATTATAAACTAATCAAAAAAGTTAGATTTACAAAAACATAAACAAATTCATGCGAAACACTTAGAGAGCAAGTTTGTGCGTAGCACGGGTTCTGACTTACTCGTAATAATAATAATAATAAGGTGAGGGCATTTTTAACATTTTACTTGTTCAAATCTACATTTAACGAAAAACTAAGGGAGTTAGGATTTTAACGGAAAAAGCTTACGGAGTTAAGAAAAAGGGACATGACCCGTAACATACTAAGGTTGTGTTTGTTTCGGCTCATTCAGATCTGAATACGTCTGAAGTCTGATTCGGTCAGACATTTTCAGATTCAGACTGTTTGTTTATTCAGACATCTGAAGTCTGAATACATCTGAATAGGGTCTGATTCATTCAGACATTTGAATATGTCTGATTACATCTGAAAAGCTTAAACTTTACACCTACTTCTTTTCAATCCTTATCTCCACATCTTGGTCTTGATTTTTTTATTAATAATCATGAATGGAGGGTCTTTTGGTTTGTTTTATAGCGAAAGGATTGTTTTTTGTTTATTCAGACACTTTATAAAAACAAACAGACTAAAATAATTCAGATTTAAACTTTTAGACCACTAATTCAGATTCAGACATAAAATGTCTGAATAAACATAGAGCACCTAAAACTACAAAGATATGACCCTGAAAAAAAATGTAAAGGGACAATATCTGCAAAAACCCACAAACACCATTTATGTAATTATCTTAAAGTATTTATAAGAAAATTACTTATCTCCTCTTCTGAAGGAGGAGGTGGTAAAAGCGTCTCTACCTAATAGCTACTCCTCTTCCTCCTCCTCAACATCTAACACACCTTAACTTACCTTATTTCTTCAGGTACCCCTTCTATTTGACTTTATTAATTCATACATTTGCAACTGCGCCTGTTTGTTTTACTTTATCGAAGCCAATAACCTCTTATAATTTGTACTTGTTCAATTCTGATATAAATTAATTGCTACTAGTCTAATTGATTCCCCCTTTTAGAACGAATTATATGCATCTTTAGAGTTTACTGATTGTTGACATATGACAAATTGGAAATGATTTTTTAGTAGCTTAGATTGCTCTTAAAGTTTCTATCGTGTTGTTCGAGTCGTTTAGTTATGATATCTAAACCCCAAAATATACTAATACACGTACTGCGAAATTTCGTGACAATATCGTACATTTTGCTTATGTATTTTGATAACTTTTAAAAAGTATGATATCGACACTAAATTTGAAAGTATCTTTTGTGATTTTGGTATTCGTAATGAAAGAGAAAGTACATTGATGTTAGGGTGGCCTAGTGGTAAAAGGCTTGTGACTATCATCATAAAAAATGTGAGAGGTCTCAAGCTCAATTTCTGCTAGGTGACGCCAACCTTCCCATAAAAGGGTACCTGGTTTGTGTTTGTGTTTGTGGCAGTGGGCTCAAACCACGTGGATTAGTCGGCCAACAGGCAGGAAATCATGGTTAGCTAAAAAATATATGTTAGAGTTGATAATGAATCAGGAAAATATTTTTTATTTTCTAAAACTATATTTCCTTAGCTTAGTAGCAACCAGTGAGTCACTCAATAGTGTATTTATGGATGTTAATTATACCTACAATAACCAGTCTTAAATAAATAATATCTATATGTATGTTTGTGTTCTGTTGAGTAGTAATAGGAATGAGGAAGTTGAGATGGGTACGTGACGACGATGGGTTATGGGACTTGGACTTGTCGACTCCTGCCACCCTCAACGGTGTGGCCAGACCCGTTCCTGGTGATGGAGTACCATCGGTTTTGGGATTGTCAAGAGGGGTTCGTCTTTCTAGACCCAAACAGGTGGATTTCTTTCAGAGATTCATGTTTTTGCCATTTATCCCTTCATACTCAACGATACATCCTAATGGTGGCTTCTCTCTTCAACGCCTCTTCTCGTTACCTGTTGCTCCCCTTGATCCTCTCTGGTTAGTTGGTATTACCTAATTTTCTATCTGTGTGATGTGTGATTTGTATTTATTATGTTAACAACTAGACGGTGTTTGGGATTTGCCCCCCCTCCTTTTTTTTTTTTTTTTTTTTTTTTTTTTTTTTTTTTTTTTTTTAATTCTTATTCTGGGCTAAAATAAGCACTTTTCCATAAGCAGGTATAGAGACGTGCTTATCTGCTTATTTTGGTATAAAAATGACTTTTTATCCTCATAGCTAAAACTAAAAACCTTTAGAATGTGAAATGCAGCCGTCTAACGTTAATCTCTCCGGTTCTCAAATATTAATATAAGATAAACGTAAAATAATAAATCCAAACAATATTTTCTGAAATGCTTATTTTTAAAAGCTTATAAGCAGAAACATTAGGAAATAAATAAGCAATCCCAAAAGCTCTCAAAATTTTTGTGTGGACTGTTTCTGACAATGACCAATGCACACCATAAGTGTTCAGTAATTACATTTTAGAATAATATTCATTCATTCGTTCAGGTATGGAACGGTGCTTGGTCAGTTGAATGTCGAAAAGTTGGTATCAAATATAAAGAAAAATGGATTTAAACAAGATGAATCTAGTCCGTGGTTCAAAAACGTTGCCAGACATGTCAGCGACAAGTCTTTGTATGCCTTTGATTTAGCCTCTGAATTCTTTTTAACACCTGAGGATTCTCTTCTTCTCAGCTTAGAATCTTACGCTGATGATAACAACACACCTCGAAAGAAAGTAGTTTTCCATCACAAGGTCTTTACATGTTTTCCTTTGTGTTATTGGTTCAGGGGGGCTTTCACGTAATTCAAGTATGATTGTTTATTGTTGCAGTTCCCGAATCATAATCTAACTCTAGAAGCAGCTTCTCCTGGACTTTTTGTTGACAAAGATGGGAGTTTCTGGGATGTCCCTTTGAACGTGGCAATCGATCTAGCGTCTGTTGCTTCTTCTTCCGATAGTGGCCTAAGTTACCACGTCTGCGTCAACCACAATTCTGGTCCACCAAAAAGATTTGGAAGTCCTCATGACGACAATGCAACAATGGTTGCATCTTTACAACCTGGTTTGTCTGCCACAACTGCGTTTTCATTGAGAAATGATATTGATCTATGGAGAAGTGGAGCGGCAAAGGTCAAAATGGTGCAACCATACGACATATTCCTCTCCAATCCTCATATTTCAGCAGCAGGAATCATTGGTAAGCAATATATAATATCTAATCCCCTCTTAGTTCTTATGCTCGTCTAAGGTGTTATGAGTCTCAGTATGATAGAAAAATTTGTATCGAGTGTCTAAACCGTGTGGGCAACACAACTTTTAAAATCTCACCTTGAAAAGGAGCCTTGTCCCCATAAACATATCCCATAAAGACATTAAAACACACATCAATTGACCAAATTGACATCAAGTGATCAAAAAATTTGAGCGATAAATACATTTCAGTTTGCTGTTCCACAATACTGTATCAGTATATGACAGCAGCTCTTGTGGGGCATTAACTGAAATCAACCCGTACCAACATATGTATCATACTGAGACATTTGCAGCAGAAACTGAAAGGTTAAAGTTATAGTCTTGAGACTTATAGATAAGAGTTTGTTGGCCTAAAAGGCTTGCAATTTTTGTTAAGACATATTTCATGGTGTTAACACCATTTTTAACACATTCTCGTGTAGGAGGTGTCATGACTGCATGTTTTGGAGATAATTCAGTTAGAGCGCCACCGGTAGATGATCTGCTAAATGGTTCTCGTGGTAAAAGCTTTGGTCTTGGTTTGAGGAGGGGCAACTGTGCTGTTTTAGCTGATTCATTTGCATCAGTGTCGTTCTCTGCACAGCTCGGGACTTTTCAGAATATGTTCCTTGATCTAACTCGTGTTCAGGCCCTCCTTGATTTCCCCTCTGGTTCAACTTTTCTTTCAGGTGCCACTCGTGTGGCAAATGATCTATACAATTCTCGAGCACTAAATCTGGAAGCAGTTCAGGCAATTTGTCCAACTACCACCCTTTCATTTCAGCAGCAGGTAGAAACCTTAAATATTTTGCTATGTAACCTGAGTGGTCCATGCATCTGTCTTTCAATTATGTATTGCTTGCAAATTGTTGCTGTCATGCATATGTATGGGTCTTTGTAATTTAAAGTGCTGATCGTTTATGCTTAGTTAGGACCTCTTAGTTCTAGTTGTTAATGGCATGATTTTAATTGAATGATGCTTTTGACTTGGTGCAGCTTGTTGGACCTTTCAGCTTCAGGGTGGATTCGGGAGTAGAATTAGGTTTTAAAAAGGATGACAGTTTTCTGAAAGTGAAGGATCCTGTATTTGCACTAGAATATGCATTGCAAGTTCTTGGTTCCGCAAAAGCTGTAGCATGGTACTCACCAAGGCAGAAAGAGTTTATGATCGAGCTTCGTTTTTTTGAGAAATAAGGCATCATATTATGTTGTACCAATTGATATACTACTGCTGCAGTTTCATGTTTTCTTTCAATTGTCTAGTACATGTGAAACTGCTGGTATGTATATCTGATTCTTGAATTAAGGGTTATAGCTATTGCGGAAGTGATATATTTATGAGCAGCGTTAACATCCTAACCTTATTGATTGTTCAGTTGAATCATGCATTCTACTTTGTGTAGTACATATATCTTTTGAGATTTAATATAGTCTCATGACTTATAGATTTCTACTGGCATAGTTAACGCAAGGTCAGATGGAAGGTGATTAACCTGATTTAAGATATTAGTTACGTTTCTTACTAAGTCTTACTTGATTATCTAAAAAGGGGTTTTAGGAAACACATTAGTCTAGTGATAATGGGTGCAAAGATTCCCTGTGCAGCTGAGTAGTTGTTCAGATTCCTTCACAATCTTTTTATTGTGTGACTATCGCCAGATTACTTTTAGTCAGTTCCACAGATTCCTTACGCATGTGGTATACGATGAAGCTGGCAATCTCTTTGGTATGGGGTTTGCTAAACAATTGCACAGATTCCTTATGCAGCTGAGTGATAATAGTCAAACCAAGTCTTCAGGACCTCCCACTTGTGTGTCAAACTTACCCCATACTAGCTGTGTTGCTGTATTTGTGCGTCTGCATTTTACCCTAAGGTAATGAGAGAAATTAGCCGATAAGATCTGATGAGCCATCATTGATATTTGTATCAACAAAACATCACGTTCAATTCCTGGACCATCTGATTTGAAAAGAAGGTTTATATAGCCTTCTGTCTATTGTGGTATATGGATCAAGATGATCGCAATGAATTGTCGGCACTGACATTTATTCTTAAAAAAAATAATTACCAATCTAGACTAATACACCACCCATTTGACCATTTCAGACCAAATATCTACTTTACCTTTTACCAAAATGAACTTCGATTATCTTCTCATGCGCTGTTGTTTTATTAACCTTAACCTTGTTATCTCAATTCATCCTCTCACAAAAGTGGAATTGAGAGAAAGCATCAATCCTACAATGCATCAATCCTACAATCCTAATTGATCTAACTTTTAATTAATTGTCTTTTGCCTCTCTTAGCTAAATATATGAAATTTCATTGATGTATGTTAGCTTTGAATTTTGGGGATTGTACAACTTACCCCTACTCAAACAATAAATCTAAGGGATAATTGTTTTTAAATGTATGGAAGTTGCAACTTTTTACTATGTTGTGTAATCATTTTTTTTTCTTATGTTGTGTATCAAAGTTACTAATCCTTTCTATGTATTGACTGCTAGGGTGTTTTAGGTTTTTCGTTAGAGTAAATTACATAAATCGTCCTTGTGGTTAGGCCCAAATTGCAAGTTTCGCCATTTTCTCTAAAAAGTTGCTAACGGTCATTTAACAAAGGCAACGTTAGTCCATTTACCAACGATCATTTGCAACGTTAGTCCTTTATACTAACGGGCGTTTCTAATTAACTGAAAAATTCATTTTATTAAAAAAAATTCTTTTCTACGCAGTTTTATATACGTATTTATACATGTTTTTATACACGTTTTTATGCTGCTTTTTATGCATGGTTTTATACGCGATTTTATACACGTTTTTATATACGTTTTTTAGACACATTTTTATACATGGTTTTATACGTGGTTTTACACACGTTTTTACACATCTTTTTATAACCGTTTTTACATACATTATTATACATGTCTTTAGACACGTTTTATACACGTTTTTATACACGATTTTATACGCGATTTTACACGCGGTTTAATACACGTTTTTATACACGGTTTTATATGCGGTTTTACATGTGGTTTAATACACGTTTTTATACGCGGCTTTAGACACGTTTTTATACGCAGTTTTACACGCGATTTTATACATGATTTATACGCGTTTTTACACACGTTTTTATACACGGTTTTATACGCGGTTTTACACGCGTTTTTATACACGGTTTTATACGCGTATAAAATCATGTATAAAAACGTGTGTAATAAAAACGTGTATAAAACAGCATGTAAAACTGCATATAAAAACGTGTATAAAACGAATGTAAAATCGCGTATAAAATCATGTATAAAAACGTGTATAAAACGCGTATAAAAACGTGTATAAAAACGTGTGTAAAACCGCGTATAAAAACGTGCATAGAAATGCATGTAAAACCGCATATAAAAACATGTATAAAAACGCGTATAAAATCATGTATAAAATCGCGTGTAAAACCGCATATAAAAACGTGTCTAAAACCGCGTATAAAACCATATATAAAAACGTGTATTAAACTGCGTGTAAAACCGCATATAAAACCGTGTATAAAATGTGTATTAAGCCGCGTAGAAAAGAATTTTTTTTAATAAAATGAAATTTTGAGTTAATTAGAAACGGCCGTTAGTATAAAGGTCTAACGTTGCAAATGATCGTTGGCTAAATGGACTAACGTTGCCTTTGTTAAACGGTCGTTAGTAATTTTTTAGAGAAAAGGACGAAACTTGCAATTTGGGCCTAACCACAATGACGATTTATGTATTTTACTCTAACGGAAAACCTTAATCACTTTAGCAGTCACTACATAGAAGAGATTAGTAACTTTGATACACAACATATGTTGGGAATTATATTTCAGTTGATAAGACAAAACATATGAAAGATGAAGGACTTTAAAGACAAAGGAGGAATTCTTCAAGATGGAAGATTACAGAATATTTCCTAGAAGATAATTGTAAAAATTAAGAAGATATGTTTATTTCCTAATACTTATCCTTTGTAAACCTAATATCTCTATTATATAAAGAGATATAGGTCGTATAGTTTTCTGTGTGTCAAGATGTGAACACCAGGAAAGTGTGTGTGTCCTAGGCGTGTAGGTTGTAAAAAACGCCTTGACGTGTTTGTGTTCAGCCTCAAGGATCGTTTGATCCCTGTTATTGTTGAGTAACCGTTCTACACTTGATCCCTGTTATTGTTTGATCAAGTAGAACGGTTACTCAACAATAACAGGGATCAAACGATCCTTGAAGCTGAACACAAACACATCTAGGCGTTTTTTACAACCTACACGCCTAGGACACACACACACTTTTCCTGGTGTTCACATCTTGACACACAGAAAACTATACGACCTATATCTCTTTATATAATAGAGATATTAGGTTTACAAAGGATAAGTATTAGGAAATAAACATATCTTCCTAATTTTTACAATTATCTTCTAGGAAATATTCTGTAATCTTTCAAATTGAAGAATTCCTCCTTTGTCGTTAAAGTCCTTCATCTTTCATATGTTTTGTCTTATCAACTCAAATATAATTCCCAACAATCTTCCCCTAGTTGATAATGACAAAACCCAAATAAGCACAAACTTCCCCTGAAGTTAATATAAAAATGAAAGAAACAAACTTCCCCTTAATCCATGCTATACCACCAAGGCTCAATAAGTTGCAATTCTTCTTTGTAAATCTTCTTCCCCTTTTTGTATTATCCACTAGGGGACTCTAAGTAAATGCAACTTTGATTTCGACAACCACAAACCAATATTACACTTCCAATCCAGCCTTCCAATGTCTCGAATTACCCTCCATGAAGAACACCAAAATGCTTACTAAAAATGAATTCAAGACACTAGAAACTTAAACCAACAGTAGTAATAACGACTAGCAGTTGTAACCAATTTGATGTAGAAGTAGAACAACCCAAACCTGTGTCTTATATCTTGTACTATATAGGTGACTTCGAACTCATACCAAGACCAAAGTATAAGTAGACCACATCCTCTTGACAAAAATCCTCATTTTCTATGAGACACTGAGTACAACAACGTAACTCCTTAAAGTGATAGCAAATGTGAGCATTGAGCACCATCAGTTTGTAGATCACACACCTTTGCTAGATTCGTCAAGTCTTTGTCACAACATTGAAAAAGCACGAACAAGTTATCTTCAAAAGATGCAAGAAACCTTTTAAGATATGATAAGAACACAAACCTGTGAAACTCTACTTCAACTCCAAATAGGTGATAAACAATCTTCTTCGTAACCAATTAAACCAATAAATACGAGCCTTTAATCTTTTAAGAACAAATAAACCAAAACCAAAAATCTTCTTGTGTGTGTCGTCCGATATTACAAAACCATGTACTGTCCAATATCTGATAAAGCTAGAAGTACAAACTTCTTTTATAATTGTTATAGTGAAGATGATGATGAATTGGTTACAACTGCTAGTCGTTATTGATTATCCCTATATGAGATCTAACAAATCTCGAGTTCTAAACAATTCTACAACATAGAAAAAAAAAAAAAAAAAAAAAAAAAAAGATTATTACACAACATAGTAAAAGGTGGCAACTTCCATACATTTAAAAACAATTATCCCTAAATCTAACTATAATACCTTCTCAAAGAATCAATTCTGTTACTTTGTGTATATGATATATTGAGTTAATATGATTAAGTATGCGGAATCTACTTAACCACACTTAGAAGGTTATTTTGGTTATGGAAATGGAAAGTAATGCTTTAGTAATGAATAATGAACACACGATGTTAATACCAAAAGATTCAATATTATTCAAGATAATACGAGTGATCTTCACTATAACTAGGGTTACAAAACCTTGAATCTTAATGATTTTATGACTATAGATATTGTTCTAGCTAGTTGTTTTAAGCATATGAATTAAGCACTTAATTAGTCACACAAATATCTAGTCTAAGATCTTTCTTTTATAGTCCAAGAAAGATCTTTACAATATTGTTAAGTCTTGTCAAACACATGCTAGCTTATCTTATGTGTGTCAGTAACATAGATACAACATGTATCTATGTACACAACTTGTTACTGAACACTTTGTCCAAAGATATTATCTACCGTATATACTTGACTTTAGTACACAAATATCTTTTCAATACTTATCCAACCAGCAGTAGTATACGTGACACTTATCCACTCAGCAGTATCGACCAGCAGTACCTTCTTTGTACTATCAGTACTAACTTCAGTTAGTACGGTTAGTTATAACTTGAACAGTCCTTAGATATACACTAGCAGTTGGAACTGTTAGAGTATTCTTCTCAGCAGTACTAACCTTCAACATTTGTAATTCTTAATACTTAATCTTCAGAACATTTAATTCCCAACAATCCTCCCCTAAATATGTGGATTCCCTAATCAACATATTTCTTCTGAATTAAATTCTGATTGTGAGGATCTTTCAAACACTTCATAGTCAGACTCTTGATCTGAACTTTCTTCTGTTCTGTAAGATTGAATATCTTTCTCAGTAGCTCATCTGCCATTTACTTTGACTTTAACAATATCATAACCAATCTTCAGGCTTCATTCAATACCTAAAAGATGGTGCAATTTCCTTGGATGGAGGAATTATAAGTGACAGTGATGCTGTGTATCTTGGATGCTTGTTTCAACAAGTGAAATCATCTATCAGCATGCCTTTGCAAGTGATGAACAAACGTAGTGAACTGAAATTCACCTAGATAGAACTTTCTTCTTTGGAATGCTTCATCCCTTCTGAATATATATAATACTCCAGAATCAGCTCTGTTCTTGTCATTTTCAACCTCCATGTCATCATCTTGTATGCTCTTGTCTTTTCCTTCCTTACATTTGGTTAATCTTCCTTGGGCTTTATTTCCTCTCCTGAGATATTTCCTCCCCTGAGATGTAAATAACATTTTATCCTCCCCTGTTTGGAAGATGTCTCACCATCATCTCAGCATCATCTGATCTATCAGTTAGAACATCATTTCCTCCCCTGAGAACATGTTTTCAGAAAATGTTGTACATGTAGCCATCAATTCCTTAAGAGTTTATATGCTGCCCTCATCACTTCTAGGTGTGTTAACTCCTATGAGAGGTGATTCATGGGGCATTGACTCATTATCCATCAATGGATGGTTTTACTGAGTCCCTTTGAAAATCCTTTTTAAGAAACTTTTGACTTAGCAGTATGTTCATGATTTTATTATAGAAAAATCATACAGCTTTCAACCATTTTGAAGGGATTAAGTGTGTAACAGACACTCAATCAAGAATTCGGTTTAAAGCAACCTCTGGTTGTGTGAGAACCAATGTTTTTCAGTTATAAATAACTGCCTGTGTAAAGATAAACCTATTCAAAAGGCTTTCTTGACAGGGTTTCTAGCTCATAGCAATTGTTGCCTCTAACACAAGTGTTAGATTCACTTTTACTAGCTGTTCTTTCTATCAGATGTCCTTAGACTTGCTCATTATACTTAAAAGTATAAAATGATAGAAAGTGAGTTGAGTCAGTTACTATCTGACCAACTGAATCATCAAATCAAAGTGAAATATGATAACTAGGTTTCAAGAAAGTAGTTTTAAAGAAGTAATTAACTTAGGTGTTAATCTTTGTTAAGAATTCTCAAACTCAGTCCATCATAAACCTATTATGTCAGCAACTGATATCATCATTCTGCTGCTTCCATTTCACTTGAAACTTCTTTTGTGCTCAATGTTCATACCTGAAAATGTTAGTCCAAAACCAAGAAACAAAATGCAAAGCATATGTCTTATAGCAGTATCAATATATGACCAACAGTATGAACTGTTTAAACAAAGTTTATACTTGCAGTACAAACTGTTCAATTAACAGTACCAATTTACATAGTTATCAGTACAAACTTTAACATATATATAAAAACTACACGGATTTAAAAATTTTAAGGATTTAGCATTCCAATACTTGCTACCAAGTATTGAAACCTTCCAACATCAAAAGCTTTAGTGAGAAGATCTGCAAAATTGTGTTCAGAATCAATTTTGAACACTTGAATCAACTTTTTCTCATTGCAATCTCTAATAAAATGATGTCTTATTTCAATGTGTTTTGTTTTAGAGTGTTGCACTGGATTTTTAATTATGCAAATTGTACTACTATTATCAATATGAATGACAGTGTTTAAGAAATTGTACCCATAGTCAAGAAGTTGGTTTTGAAGCCATAGAACTTGACCACAGAAACTTGCAGCAGCTACATATTCAGCTTCAGTTGTTGAAGTAGCCACAATTGTTTGCTTCTTACACTGCCATGAGATAAGTCTACACCCAAGGAATTGACATCCTCCAGTTGTTGACTTTCTGTCCAAGCTAGCACCAGCATAATCACTTTCTGAGAATGCTACCAAGTCAAAAGGTGACTCCCTTGAATACCATAGACCCAACCTAGGTTGACCCTTGAGATATCTAAAAATCCTCTTGACTGCAGTTAAATGAGAAACCTTTGGAGTTACTTGAAATCTTGCAAAAGCACAAATAGAGAACATGATGTCAGGTCTTGATGATGTGAGATACATCAAAGAACCTATCATAGATCTGTAAGTGTGTACATCTACGTTGTCTCCATCTAAATCTTTAAGAAGTGGCTTCTCAGAGTCCATTGGTGTGCTTGCAACTTTTGGATCAGCAAAGTTAAACTTCCTAAGTATTTCAGCAACATATTTATCTTGACTAATAAATATGCCTTCACAAGATTGCCTAACTTGCAGACCCAAAAAGAATGTAAGTTCTCCCATGGAACTCATCTGAAACTTATCATGCATAAGCTTCTCAAACTCCAAACACATCTCCTTTCTTGTAGACCTAAAGATAATGTCATCCACATACACCTGCACTAACATAAGATCTTTCTTGTGCTGTTTGATGAATATTGTCTGATCAATCTTCCCTCTTTGAAATCCATTCTCTATTAAGTAGGAAGCTAGTGTTTCATACCAAGCTCTTGGTGCCTGATGAAGGCCATATAGAGCTTTAACTACTCTGTACACTTTGTCTGGATGTTCTGGATCAATAAAACAAGGAGGTTGTGAAACATATACCTCCTCATCAATAGTTCCATATAAAAATGCACTCTTGACATCCATTTGATATACTGTGAAGCCCATAAAAGAAGCATTAGCTAAAAATAACCTAATTGCCTCAATCCTTGCTACTGGAGCAAAAATCTCTTCATAGTCTATCCCTTCTTGTTGTGTGTACCCATGGGCTACTAATCTAGCCTTATTCCTAATCACTATGCCCCTTTCATCCCTTTTATTCTTGAAAACCCATCTAGTGCCAATTACCTTTTCATCCTTAGGTAAATCAACTAGCACCCAAACCTTCTGAATCTTAAACTAAAGAAGCTCCTCTTGCATAGCTTCCACCCAACTTGAATCATCTAGGGCTTTAAGAATGTTCTTTGGTTCTGCCTGAGAGAGAAAACATACAAACAAGCAAGAGTTTGAAAACTTATGCTGCTTTGAAGCATAAAGGGCATCAAGAAGCCCTTGTTGGTCTGAAGACATCAGTTGTTGTCTTGTCTTCACACCTGATTGTACATCTCCAATCACATTTTCTAGGGAGTGGACTTTGTGAATCCTGGTGTGTGGGGTTGAAGGAACTTGATAGTTAGGTGAGATATTGCTCAAATCCACCTCTTTATCTGAGAAATCTGCTTCATTTGAGTCTGAAGGGCCAGCAATAGAATCATTTGGCCTAGCAGCAGAAAAATTAAGCCTAGCAGTAGAATGCTCTGTTTCTCAGTTCCATCTTCCTTGATTTCATCATCAACACCTTCTTTTGATTTACCAGAAGAAGATTCATCATTGGTTGAAGTTGAAGCCACACTTGTACTTGTCCATATTGGCATCCAAACATGATCTTGATCTGTCTCCTTGTTTAACCTTGCCTCATTTGTTGTGTCAACAGACTTTGAACCTGAAAATTCATTAGATTCCACAACAACAGGCACATAATTCATTGAATTGGTTAGTAACTCAAGATCAAATAGCCAATTGGGACCTTCACCTACTACATTGGATTTATTCTCTAAAAATTCCACATGTAGGTTTTCCTCTACTCTTCTAGTTCTTGAGTTGTATACTCTAAAAGCTTTGCTATTAAGAGAATATCCAACTAAGAATCCTTCATCTGCTTTTCCATCAAACTTTCCAAGATGGTCTAAGGTATTTAGAATTGTCACATGACATCCAAAAGGTCTAAGAAATCCTATTGCAGGAGTTCTACCTCTAAAAAGTTCATATGATGTCTTATTGTGAGATTTGACAACCAAAACCCTATTTTGAACATAGCAAGCAGTGTTAACTGCTTCAGCCCAAAAAGTGATAGGAAACTTAGAGTCGGCTAACATGGTTCTAGCAGCTTCTATGAGTGTTCTATTTCTTCTCTCAGAAACACCATTCTGTTGTGGAGTTCTAGCAACACTAAATTCTCTCCTAATACCTTTTTCTTTGCAGAAATCATCCATAACTCTATTCTTAAACTCTGTCCCATTATCACATCTAATGACTTTTACTCTTTTGCTTACTAGGTTTTCTATCTCTGTAATGAAAGTCTTAAGGATGCTAGAAGTCTCATCCTTAGTGGCTAAAAAGAAAACCCATGTAAATCTACTATAGTCATCAGTAATAACTAGACAATATCTCTTATGCTGCATACTTCTAACATTTGTAGGACCAAATAAGTACATATGAAGCATAAACAATGATTGATTGATAAAGTTAAAAATCTTGGGCTTACAAGTGGCTTTGTGTTGTTTGCCTTTAAGACAAGCAATGCATGTTTGGTCATTTTCAAATCGTTTTTGAGGTAAACCTCTTAACAAACCATTCTTAACAATCTGATTTATGGTTTTGTAGTTAATGTGACCAAGCCTTCTATGCCATTTAAGTGACTCCTCTAATGTAGCTTTTGTAAGTGAACAAGTAAGTGCCTCTTTAGGAACAATGTTCTTCATATCAACACTGTACATATTGCCCTTTCTAGGAATTTTAAGAAGTACTTGACTTTCATCAGGCATCTTAAAATCAGGAGAAAGCACAAGACATTCAGTGTCACAGAAAAGAACTTTGTTCTTTTTGTCACACATTTGTGAGACACTAAAGAGATTATACTTAAGTTCTCTTACAAAGTATACATCTTCAAAGTCTAAATTTCCAGTTTTAATTGTACCTTTACCGGAAATTTTGCCACCAACACCTCCTCCAAAGGTAACATAGCCTCCATCTATTGATTGAAAATCTGAGAGATAAGACTTGTTGCCTGTCATGTGCCTTGAACATCCACTATCTGAGTATCCTTGATCCTCTTGTTTATCAGTTGAATGTTCCTGCACAATAATAAGGAGTATTAGTTTCCTTTGGGGACCCAAGCCATTACTGACTTGGATCTGCCTCTTGCATCAATGTAATTTAATCTCTTGAGAACAGTTGATGCAACATTGGATTTAAGAACCCAACATGCTGAGGCCTTAACAGTATTTTCCCTGTTTCCCTTAGCAGCAGTATTAACTACTTACCTAGCAGTATTAACTGCTGGCTTTGCAGTTGTACCCTTAATTTTCCAAACTTGTTTTTGGACCACTGCTTTTGATTGAATGGGCCTTTTAATAGTTGTTGATGCATGTTTTGAAGTTAATTTTGCATTTTTAACTGTTGGTCTTGGGTTAACAGTCATCAATGGTCTTGCAGTAGAAACTGCTTTTGAAACTGCTCTGGGTTTTATTCTATTAAAATTAGAACTAGAGTGAAAGTGAGTTTGAGGAGTTTGCCTTTTGAAATTCACTCTATTGTTTTCATACCCAGATACCCATTTGTTACAGAAAGCTGCAAGATGATCAAAACTACCACATGTGTAACAAGCTTTATTATAAAAGAAAAAGTCATCACCTAATTGGTTAGACTTGAGGCCATTCCAATTTCTTTGGTTACCTCTGGGCTTGCTAGTGGATCTATATTGTTCACAATATTTAACTGGTTGCCTAACATGTTTAATGTTTGTTCTAGGCTTAACAGTATCCTTTTTGATCACTTTTGGATCCCTTGTTCTTGCTTTCTTAACTACTTCAGGTGTAGACATAACCTGATCATCATCACTATCAGTTGTACATTCCTCAACAACTATAGCATCTGCTTTACTATCAGAGGACACCTTGTCCTCAGAAAGTGAAATTTTAGATAAACTCTCACTTACTCTCTCTACCTTAGGACTCTCAGTAGACTTAGAACCATATTTCATTATTGGTTCTTCAAACTCAGCAAATCCTGTGTGTGCTAGGTCAATACCTGGAGGTGAAGGAACACCTCTGTATGGTGGAGGAACAGATTTGTATCCTAAACCAGACTTAGCTTTATTGATTACTTGAGCTTCCCAAATTTTATTAATTCCCTCTGAGGCATGAGCTAAAGCACCTACTGTTATCTTAAAATTTTCACTTTTATTTTTGTGATCTGCTAAGGATTTATTCAGTTTAGTAATACACTCATCTTTGAATTCTATGTTTCTTTTTAGTGCATTCATGTCATCAGTAAACTTAGATTCATTTTCTTGAAAATGTAAGATTTGTTTTTCAAGAACAGCTAGACCTCTTTTATGATTAACTAAATTAGCTAATGCATCATATAACTGTTCTAGTTGATCATCAAATCTCTTTTTAAGATCTTCATAAGCTTTAAGAGCAGAGCATGATTCAGTACATTTAATTATGGAATTTACCTCTGAATCAGAAAAGGCCATTAGTGCAGTCTCAATGGCCACCATTGCAGCTTCTTTTGGTGCTTCCTCCTCATCAGCCATGAAGCTCCAATCATAGTTAACACCATCTATGGCTAGCATAGCCCTTGGCTCTTCCACTGTGACTTCCTTCTTCTTCTCTTGCCTATACCATGTGCTTCTATTATCCTGCTTCCTTGGGTTTCTACATTCTTTAGCAAAGTGTCCTAACCTGTGACAGTTGAAACACTCTACTTTCTTCTTATCAAACCCAGCAGTTTCATTACCATCAATGGTAATCTGCTTACCAGTTCTCTGCCAGAACTTCTTAGCCCTCATGCTAAGTAAAGCAACCTGCCATTTGATGTCCATCTCTTCCAAATCATTATCATCCAACTGATCAAGATCTTCATGAGTTAGAGGAGAACCACTAGAGGAGGACCACCATAGTTAGCAGTAGAAACACCTGCATCTTCATCTACCTCTTCTGACTTACTAATACTAGGAGATGACAAGAGTGCCACATTCCCAGAACTAGTACTATAGTTTCCAGACTTCTTTAGACTTTGTTCAACAATTTTGAAGTTGTTGTACAAATCATTGAGTTTCATGGTTTCAATGTCTGGCTTGTTCATCCAGACAACCACATGAGTATGGAACTCATCAGGTAGGCTTCTCAAAAACTTCATGTTGAGATCTTCCTTGGCTATCTCAACCCCCAACACAGCTAACTGACTGACAAGCTTATGTAATCTAGAGAACAACTTATCAAGTGATTCATTGCTATGTGAACTAAAATTTTCAAATTGTTGTTTCAGCAATGTCTTCTGTATTTTCTTGGTAGTTTCACTACCACCAAACCATGCACAAATCTCTTCAAAAAGAGTTTTTGCATCAGGATACTTGCTATAGGATAGCATCTGTTCACCAGGAATGGTCATAAGCAACAAATTTCTTGCTTTTTGATCATTTCTCTTCTGTATCCTTTCATCACCGGTAACTGGTCCACTATTTCTTTTTCTATCTATTTTGGCTTCAAGAATAACATCTGTATAACCTAGTGTAAAGGAATCACCATACATAATGATATCCCAAAGAGCATAATCTTGAACCATAAAATATTGCTCAATTCTTAACCTCCATAACTCAAACTCATTCTGTTTGATCATGGGCAACTTTGCAGCAACATTTGTAGCCTGAGTATCTTGTACGTCCATTTCTTTAGCTTCTTCTTCTAAATCAACTATATCAGCCTTGCTCTGATACCAATTGAGAGGATGCTTCGAAACACTATAAGGTTGTTAGACCTTTGTTACTTTGTGTATATGATATATTGAGTTAATATGATTAAGTATGCGGAATCTACTTAACCACACTTAGAAGGTTATTTTGGTTATGGAAATGGAAAGTAATGCTTTAGTAATGAACAATGAACACACGATGTTAATACCAAACGATTTAATATTATTCAAGATAATACGAGTGATCTTCACTATCACTAGGGTTACAAAACCTTGAATCTTAATGATTTTATGACTATAGATATTGTTCTAGCTAGTTGTTTTAAGCATATGAATTAAGCACTTAATTAGTCACACAAATATCTAGTCTAAGATCTTTCTTTTATAGTCCAAGAAAGATTTTTACAATATTGTTAAGTCTTGTCGAACACATGCTAGCTTATCTTATGTGTGTCAGTAACATAGATACAACATGTATCTATGTACATAACTTGTTACTGAACACTTTGTCCAAAGATATTATCTACCGTATATACTTGACTTTAGTACACAAATATCTTTTCAATACGTATCCAACCAGCAGTAGTATACGTGACACTTATCCACTCAGCAGTATCGACTAGCAGTACCTTCTTTGTACTATCAGTACTAACTTCAGTTAGTATGATTAGTTATAACTTGAACAGTCCTTAGATATACACTAGCAGTTGGAACTGTTAGAGTATTCTTTTCAGCAGTACTAACCTTCAGCACTTGAATTCTTAATACTTAATCTTCAGAACATTTAATTCCCAACATAAGGTCTATGTGTTTGATATAATCTTTTTAAACCTCTGTTTATAAGTCATACTAAACTTTTCTTACATACTAAGAGGCTCATTCCCGCCTTTCATTTTGAAAAGAAATCAATGGCTGAGATTAAATTTTTTTAATATTTCACCTATTTTTTTTATAATTTAAATATCTCTTAAACTGTTAATCGTTAAGCGACAATAATTACACCATCACGACGTGCATTTAATTATCTTTCTATAGACGGACAATTTGATATAATTTTGACAATTTTTTTTCATTTTTTCTTTTCATGTTTTTCAACTTTTTTTTTATGCGTTGTTAAAACTTGCATAAGAAATCACATTTGATTAAACACTAATTTGAATATTCTAATAATATTACATGTGATATTAGTGTTAAATCACATATGATATGTAATATCACATGTGATATTATTAGAATATTCAAATTAGTGTTTAATCACATGTGATTTTTTCATGCAAATTTCAGTAACAAAAAAAAACGTAAAAAAAAAAAAAAAAAAAAAAAAGTGAAAAACAAGAAGAATTTTTTTTTTTTTTTTTTTTTTTTTTTTTTTTTTGTCGAAAGTATATCAAAGTGACTATCTATAAAAAGATAACTAAATGCTCGTTTTAATGGTATATTTTTTTCGCTTAACGATTAAAGGTTGAAAGATATTAATATTTGAAAAAAAAAGGATGAAAGTGTGTTTTTTAAATTGTCGGGATTAATCTCATCCATTAGATCAAATAAAGATAGAGGGTGGAGATTGATCCCTTGGTATGTAAGAAAAGTTTGGTATGTAAATAATCTTTAATCATATATTATTAGTAATTAAGTTCAGTATGTGGTTATTGATATTTGGTGTCAATATTCTTGATATGGAGTTTATGTGTTTATATAAAAGGTTATTTATTGTTGTTATAATCTCTGCAATTACTAGCAGAGACTTTTATCTGCTATTGCTCATTGTACCAATCAAGTTAACTATATTTTGTGTTTCTCCAAGATTGTCAAGTATTGCAAGGCATCTGTTTTGTTTAAAATCTTTTAATGGTTAAAGATTTGAAATTTAAATCCTTTTTTTCTCCTAAGAATATGAAAATTTTAAATCAGTTCATAACTTTAGTAGGAGCATATCTATAAAACACACATTGATATTATGCTTAAGTTATTTGGGTTCATTTGCAATGTTTCCCATTTGTAGGTTTACTGCAACATCTATTCGTATGATAATTTATATCTTCAAGAACATGTTTAATGGTTCTTGGACCACCTGGAATAAGGTTAACAGTTCTGCGTGCGATGAATTATGGACGTTTTTTAAGGTGTGTACCCACATTTGGTTCTTAGTAAATAAATCAAACTTGGTTTAAAATGATATATATAACTTCATAGTTGTTTTATGCATAGGCTTTTTCCAATGGTAAGTTGTGGCTGATGTGTTGGTCCGTAAGGTGTGGGAGCAATGGCGGAGCTTCAATGTTTATTCTGAGAGGGACAAATGTACATAAATTCACTTTGGGAGGGCCAAAATAGTAAAATGCTATACAGAATCTAAAAATCTGGACGAAAATAGCATTTTTTGTTCATGGTATTTGAGAATATGGGAGGGCCACCACCCTTGGTCCTCACAAAGCTCCGCCTCTGTGTGGGAGGATAGTATGAGGAAGCTTTATTCAAGTCTCATGTCAAAGGCAAGAGATTAGTCAATTTGTAACAATTCGTATTTTCCGGGTCATTATATAACTACTTTCTTTTGTTATTTATTTTAATTTCGCGAAAATTGACTTTTACGAGTAACTAGGTAGGTTCACTCGCGTACGTCGTTAAAAGTACATTAACTGGAACCGACCCTAGACTATGTTCATTCTATATGTTTTAGGCATTTTTATGCATATTTCATAAGTCACATTGTTATTTTTCCATTATTACGTAAACTTTGTACTTTTTGCGTTTTCTGCGTTTTCAGTTTATGTTTTTTATTTTTAATTATGTTTTAACACTCCGGCAAGCCTAAGTCTCCAATGAAATATTAAAATTAGTTATTTTAACTAGGTGTGAAAACGAGCCGAGCCGAGCCCGAGCCAGCCAGAGCTAGAGCTCGGCTCGTTTATATATATATAAAGCTCGAGCTCGTTTCGGGCCTCATATTTTGAGCTCAAGCTCGGCTCGTGAAAATTTTCACAAGCTCGAGCTCGGCTCGGGCTCGACTAATTTATATGATGTTTTAAAGAAAACAAAGTTCAAATGGAGCTTCGCTCGTTAATTACATAAGGTTCGAGCTCGTTTACTACTTTTAAGCTCGTTTATACGTATAGACAATATATATATATATATATATATATATATATATATATATATATATATATATATATATATATATATATATATATTTCTAGGGCTCGTTTAGGCTCGCGAGCCTACTCGAGCTTTTTATATAGAGCTCGGGCTGGAGCTCGATTATTAAACGAGCCCAAACTTAGGCTCGAGCTCGGGCTTGAGCTCGTTTAGACTCGGCTCGTTCGAGCTTTTTACCGATTCGATCCCGAGCTTTTCACGAACGGCTTAGCTCGTTTCCACTCCTAATTTTAACACTTCATAACTATTTTATAACATTTTTATTAAGACTTTCTAAAATTCACTTTTTTAGATCAATCGGTACTGCGTAATTCGCGTTTTTAAGGCCGTACGCTTGATTTAAACTCAGCAAACACACTAATACACCAAATATTAACCTAATACTAATAAAATCTGGTCTTTTCTTGATTTTTCATGCTTTAGTCGTCCACCACCATTCACCCTTCCCATTTACCACTTAAAGCCCTTCAAAACCACTAATAACCTTACAAAACCCATCCTAATACACTACCTTAATGTTTCTTACAAGTTTAACCATAAAGTAATGATTTTTGTGTGTCTTGGAGACCAAAATCAGCCACCCTTCACACCCTTCCCCATGTCCACTAAAATCTCATGCAAACTCATCATTATAGCCCATTTAATACTCCAACTCAACCATAAAACCCTAACACCATTCCATCTCATATCACCAACCAAAAATTTAGAGTTTTATCCTCCTCTTTGTGCTAGCTGCTATCGTACACTTCCCCATCACCAAAACCATCCATAGTTTTGATTATTGCAAGTATTATTCACCTCTAGTTTAAGGTGTTGTTGCTAGTCACTTAATCCTAACACTTTTCACCATAAATAACAATCAAACCACCATTGGCTCTAAGGTTTTTACAAGACTTTTACTCGAGATTTACAAGCTATTGGGTCATTAGAAAATAGGGTTTTTGAAGATCCGGGTTTTGTTGATTTGGGTTTATTGATTTGATTGTGTTTTGTGTTCTTGTTCTTGATTCAAACTCTCACCACAACTTTGTAAGAACACCACTTTCATTTACTTTCTTGTTTCTACTATATAATAAGTATATCTATGCATATCATATATTTTCTTGATTGATTATACCATGGTTAGGGTTAGAAACATAATAGAAACTTGTTGTAATGATTTAATTCTGAGTTAATTTGTAACAACAGCAAATTCATGTTATTTTTAATCATTAGTTACCTGGGAAAAAATAAAAATATGGGTTTGTAGTACCATATCTTATCTTCGCTTCGACGGGTGAATCAAGTCTTAACTCCTTCCGATGAATTTATGATAAAATATTTCGTGAAACATGTCAAATCTGGAATAATAGATTCCAAACGTGTTTATGTCCAAATTTTTGTGCCAAACAAGATGTTGTTTTTCTAATAAAAAGTTAGTAGACTCTTTAACTTAAACTTGGCCGTTTGAATGGGGTAAAACGGAGCCGTAGAACTCAAGATATCATCTTTTTCATAAGACTAATAGAATCTGAAAATGACCAGCTTGTATAACCAAGGGTATTTTGGTAATTTCACTTATATTATGAAACTTTCTGGTCAGTAGGACCCCACATATCAATAAAATATACTTAATTATCTTTCTGTTTACTTAAAAACCAAGGTCTAACGATTTACGGTTTGAAAATGGCATGCGTTTAGATTTTGACAAAACCTTAAAAACCTAATAACACTTGAACTAGGGCTTGTAATAGTTTCTAAAAATAGCAACTTTGGTCCTTCATCTTTTGTAAACTTTGAAAACCCTAACTAAGATGGTATACTCAGTTTATAAATATTTCATAACTCATTTGCATTCGTACTTTATCATTTACTGTAACACCCCAACCCGAAAAGGGTTTAAGTGTAACATTATGGTGTCAATCAGAACATATAAACGCAAGCGGAAGACTTCTTATTAAATACCAATTCAAGAATTATAAGGACTTACGAAATATAATCCAACAATAATCTAAATACAATACATATCCAAGCATAATGTCTACAATCATAACTCCAATAATGGAATCTAATCAAGGGTAGGTCCTCTATCTTCTACTCTCAGCACTTATGCCCAGCATCCCGCTTATAACCTACCGCAGAGAAAAGAAAATGCGGCTGAGCTAACGCTCAGTGAATAGATATAACAAATGAAAGGTAATAAGTGTATACGAAATGAACACGTGAATGAATCCAAGAGAACATGCTAAACAAGATGTCAAACAGAATATGGAACATATGAAAGGGATCAAAGAATAATAATGAACATAAAGTGGATATCAATATAAAAGGAAATGACCAACGAATCATATAACAAATTATACATGGAGGAGCTAGCTCGATGTACCAAAAAGTGAAATGGGGTGTATTGTACACACTCAAGTCCATTCACAAACATATATCAAAACTGAACTAAGTACCTAGGATGCATCCATACGCTCCCTTCGAAACAGAGATACATATGCCAGTTCTAGACTAAACATACATATAATAAACACGGGCCAGGTGCGCCATATATACAACTATATAAACAAATGGGAACGCTGTGGACAAAAACCCACCTCCACAGATAGTGTCAATACCATTGGTGCATCAATGTCAAGGCCATGGACTCCACATGGCTGGCTACAAATATGGGTAACATAATAGGCATAGTACATGCAATCTAATGATAAGGGATAATTATAAATTATCCAACTCAAATAATAGCTATATGAATAGAATATAGCATGAAACGAATAATCAAACAAATAACTAAACAAATACGGATCAAAGCATAACAAATATTAAGAAATAAATGAGTCATGAGAATCCTTAAGGATAGAGTACAACCAGATTATGAAATTGTGAAAATCATTTAAATATTGTTTTCATGAAAGTATTCTTTTAAAAACCGTTTTCATAAGAGTCATTAAACCTTTATATAAAAAGTGGTGTTACCTCGTATTCATAGAAATCATTTTAAAAATAGTATTTCTCAAAACCATCATATATTCAAAAAGGTTTTTCATACAAGTCATAATATCTAATGGATTACAAAATATCAAAGGATTCGAATACTGAAGTCACAGGAGATAACGAACGAATCATATCAGACAAAACATCCAAACGAATATCAAATGGATCATAAATCAGAATATCAAACATCAAGGAATCAAGTCATGAGATACCCTTACTGAGAAAGGGATGAATATCTGTTCCTTATGAAATGCAAGCAATAGGGCAAAAGAACACAAGAAAGAGGATCACTCCGACTTCACCGGATCTACATGAATTATAATCATATATTACTTATACGTTCAATAAAGTCATAACGGATTTTAAATACTTATTAGCTCATTCATTAATATGTTTTAGGGTTTTACATGTGAAATAGTAAGTATTCATAACATAGGTTTAAAAGTATCACGGATTGGTTTTCAAACGAATTAGGAGCAAAACATGTTAGTTTAAACCAAACCCTTAGCTTATGTTATAATTCAGATTTTATCACGTTCAGGTCCCTTTGTTTCTGAATTTAAAACCACACTTATATACTTACCGAGGTTCTCAAATAATTATCATAGATACTTATACATGTTAGGTAATTACTGTAATTTTTTCTAGATTTTATTTCAAAGAGAAAGTATCCAAACAAAAATAATTTTCTTAGACCTGTCCAGAAAAATAACTGCACAGACACCCCGAAAGTCTGCCCTTAACCAACCCATTTCCACACTTCAGAAAAATCCACCAAAATTCCAGTAATCCATATACATCATAAACATTATTCTTGTCAAATGAGACCTCTTAATTACTTATGGTTTTGAAACTAAAAATCAAAAACACCAACTGATTTCCAGGCATCCAGAATACAGTTTTGACACTCAACCTTGTAAAAATCAAAAGACTATCTTCTCGACCTCTAATGTCTATAAAACTTGATATTCAGATAGTACACTTCACAAACTCAGTTTTAGACTCAAGAATTACACAAAAACACGGTGGTATCATCAATTTAGACTCCCTTGAACCCGACCCAATTTCTGGACAGCAAGCAACTCAAAAATTCACAAACAAACCCTAACCCTTATAAGCCCTAATCGACCCCCTAATTAATTCTCTAGGGTTTCCAGGTTTTATAGCATATAATTAATGTCTAATTAGTGTTCTTATTACTAATTTTAATGACAACATTAGGGCTTGATTCAGATGTATGTTTAACATGGTTTTAGGTTTCTTATATATTTAACGTTTCTTGGAGATCAAATTAATGACAAAGGAAGACGGTATGAGGTACCTTTTAGGGCTGTATAACGAGACACAAAACAAGGACAAAGACAACACCAAATACCTCCCAACGATTTGCTACAAGACCGCCACGCTAGCTATCTCCTTCTCCTCTTCTTGGCAGCAATCGAATAGAGTTTTGTTCTAGTTTTCTTGTTGTGTTTTTGGTTCATGGTATGGAGAGAAAACAAAGGGTATCATACGGTTTGAGAGGGGAGAAAGAATAGGGAAAACCGTGTATGAAATATTGGAAAGTCGTGTGTATTGATAAATGATAAGGATACAATGAAATCTTTTATTTGTAAGCGTTATTGTGTCTTATTCTTATCCCTTGGTGAAGTTGTCACACCACGCCAAGGCGGAAACACGAGTGCAACATCATGGATATCATCACAACACATGGTGTCTAAATAGATAATTACTATATGAAAATAAATAGAGCAAAGTACAGACACAAAGTGTCGTAACGATACTCCTAAATAAAAATAACCAAAACAAATCTCCAAAGGTATCTTCAATAAAACATAAAGTACTAGTCGAAAGACATTAAAGTATCACAATCAAAATTCAATTTATTCAAATCAAAACATAAAGATAAATCATCCTTAAATGCAACTAAGTCTCGTCTAGTCGCTTCCCTCTACCTTAGCCTTAGAATGCTCACCTGAAAATGATGCTTAAAAACGTCAACATAATGTTGGTGAGATTCATAGGTTTAAGACACACAAAATATCTCAGGCAACCAGTTCGCTGTGATTATAAAACATAGCAGGACAGTAAAGATAGTTATTATACAACTAGCATGTAATCATAACCGACAATCCAACAAACGGGACGGAACGCGCCCACGATCCAAATAGCAATATCCAACATCAATTGGGACGGAACGCGCCCACGATCCAAGTTCACAATAATGGGTAATCATTACCCTCCGATCGGACCATACAGAATAATAGTGAGTAGGGTTACTACTCTCCAATTGGATAATGGGAGCATAGCTACCCTCCAAATGGACCACACAGAATCACCACACAATAATCTCATAACATGCAATAAGTATAATAACACTTACAGTCCATGCATTTACGACCACATAATCACAATAACTGAAAAATATTTCAACACAAGCATCATTCCCATCCCAAGTTAAAACAAAGTAAAAATGGGACTATGAAACTCACCTCAAACTTTGCAGCTTCCAACTTATCAATCACAAATCTATACCACAAAATAAGATCACATTACACGCGACCAAGCTAAAAGCTATAGTCCATGTAACACACATATGATGGATGTCTAAGGTTCATGTAAACCACCATGGATCACCTAGACTCCATACTAACCACTACCAAACACTCACACTCACTAAATCCCTTGCATATACTTTTCCAGAATACGTAGATTTTTGGGGTACTTTACCCACATAAAATCATGACAAAATAAACTCCACAACTCACACCAAAAATTCACCATGGTCCTTCATGAGCATAAAATCTTTTTGAACCTTAGACCTTGATAGATCTTTGAGCACTCATGGATCGTTAGTAATGTCTATGTAATCACAAACACACTAATAGAAAGTCTCTATTACTTGTATTCTAAAGCGGAAATCAAACACAAGTAAGAACACAGATTACTAAGAACACTTGATCCTCTATGGATCTTTGATTAAAACTAAAACTTGTTTTTCAAAACTCGTACATAATACATAATAATGTGTTCCTTTTATAGACAAGGAACCCTAAACTGTTTCACAAGAAACCTATATTCTCAAAACTAATAGAAGATATGCATTATAATTTCCTAATAAAACTCATGCATATCCTAACTAATAACAAAATACGCGGAAACACTTCTTCAGTAGAAACATACATAATACGTGGAATCTCTACTTTCGCAGAAACACTTCGTCAGCAGATTCCAGCTCTTCAGCAGAATCCATCAGCAGTATTTTTTCAGCAAAATTCTTACTTAGCAGAATTCCCAACAATCCTCCCCTAATCTTGAATTTGACAAGGTTAAGTTCAAGATTCTTGATAGATCTTTAACACTTCAGAAGAAGAGGATTGAATTCGAACATCAGCAGCAAAGAATCAAATGAACCATATCTCTATGAATGGCAAAACTTTAAACTTCAGGTCTTTGCAGCAACAAATGACAAAGTGTACATCAAAACATTTAAGTTTCATACTATTCTCATCACTTCCAGGTGTGTTAACTCCTGTGAGAGGTGAATCATTGAAAATAATGGATTTGATGTCTCTTTACCAATAGCCATTACTACTGGAGTAGCCAAATGTTTAAGTTCGAAAACTATGGTACACTGATAACCATATGATTTTTAGCAAATCATCAGCTATAAACGGATTTGAGATGTCTTTACCTGTAGCCGTTTGCTCAGGACTAGCCAATTCTTGGTTTCAACTGAACCTTGGTGAATTGAATACCAAATATGGATACCAAATGTCTTTACCACAAACCATACTTTTGTGGACTAGCCAATTCTTTGGATCCCATAAAGGGTTACATCCATGGTGAATTGATGACCATATAACCCTCAGCAATTAAGCATGGGTGAGTTGCATACCCTATAGTTTTTAGCAAACCATTACAGCTATCAACAGATTTGATGTGTCTTTACCAAAGCTGTACCCTTTGGACTAGCCAACTCTTTGATGGACACATGTCACATCTGGTGAGTTGATAACCATCAACAGAGTGATATACAACAAACCTGCAGAAAAGTTAGTACAAATATACAATGGGTTGTTTTTTACTAAGAAATAAATGAAATAAAACACATAACAAGGATACAAGATACCAGAATCAAGTAGAAGCTTTGTGTTGCAGAAGCTTGGACTTGATTAACCCAATCAACTGTTCAGCATTAGTCATATCATTTGCCATTGCATTAGGAGGAACTTCCAATTTCCTTCTTAGCAGTCGTTGCATCAGCTTAATGGACAAAGGATAATGCTGATCAGAAAACATACACACCCTAATCCCAGACTGTGTTTCAACCACATGCACATTTGGATTAGGATAAAATCTCCAAGTATCAACCTTCCACTTATGTGAATTCTTCCAAATTGAGTACCCTTTTCCATTTGAAGATTGAGAATCAAAAAGAACTTGAAGATCTCCCAGTAAGTACAAACCAGAACCCTGTGGTGTATGAGTGGCATAATATTCTGTGACAAGTCTATTGAGAGTAATTAAATCTTGCTTATCCACCAAGTGAAGTATTTCTTTCAAGAAAGTAAACTGCATATAGGAATTATCAATCCTATATATGGTGTTAAGCTGTCCATCAGTCAATGTCCATTGTATCAAAACACTACAAGAACCCTCAGGAAAAGTTTCAGAAGAACCCACTTTGATAAATGTTGTATCAGCAGATTGTAGGTCCACATGCTTAGAAGAACTACCCTTATGAGACTTATGTACTCTAGAGATCTGCTTCCTAGCTAATCTCACTGATCTCCTGATGGCAATGTGTCTCCTGTGTGTCATCCTTTTCCTCCTCCTGCCAGGTATATACAATCCCATAGAGAGAGGAGAAGGAGAAGTAACCTTCTCAGATGCACCAGAGGCATCTTCAGTAGAAAAAGAAAATGTAGGAACAGAGGAAATTGGAACAGAACCACCTTCTTCATACAATTTATCAAACTCATCTCTGGCCTGTCTAGACTTAGCAGCTTCTTGTTCAGCTCTCCTAACCATATCTGCATTATAGTTGGAAAGATGTGATCCTTCTTGTTCAGCAGATGCAGAAGAAGGAATGGTATCAGGCTCAATAGATGTGTCAGCAGCATCGGATGAAGCTCCAGGAGAAACAAGAATAGAAGGATTCTCAGCAATCATTGTGGATTGTCTCTCAGATGCGTCCTCAGTGGGAATGGAAGGTGTAGCAATAGGTTCAGTAGATTGTATCCCTTCAGGAGGTGTCTCAGTAGAAACAGCATGAGTGCTCAGCTGTTCTCTATCACCAGAAAATGAAGTAACAATCTCAACTGTCTTGAGTCTTTTAGCTTCTGGAGCATTCACACTTGCAGCATTCCTCTTCAATTGATTAGAAGCTGGTTTAATACTCTTCATAATCCTATTATATAGACTTGTCAATTCAAATTCAGGTAAAGCCCAGACTTGCTTCTTGGTCAAACCAGATGTATAAAGAATATTACTCTGATTATATACTACATTTCTCATATAAGTTTTCTTCTGTGCTGCTGTCTGTGGTTTCTCCCTCTTAGCTTTGGCCTTCTGTTCAACAATAGCCTTTCTCTTTTCAGCTGCAGCTTTCTTCTTTTGTTGACCAATAGCCATCATTTGTGCAGGAAAGTTCTCACTATTAAAATCAGCTCCCAAAATACTTTGAGCAAGAGTAGGATTTGAAGCAGCTTGTAAAGTGTAAGAATCCCACTGCTCATCAGTAAAATGAACTGATTGTTCATCCAGTTCTCTTTGTCTTTCAGGAGGCAAATTTGAAGTAAACTGATCTGCAAGCTTTTGTGCCAATGCCTGACTCTTCATCAGATCTTCATAATCTTTCAACATTCTTGCTTGCCCAATCCTCTCTTTGTCAGTCACAAGTTCAGGACCAAGATCTTCCTCATCCAACACTCCTTTCCTCTTGGCAGAGAGAATCATATCAGAAACATTGGTAGCAAGCTCATCAGAATAATCATCATGAGAAATATCAACAATTGGAACTGTGTCAATATTCTTAGTAGGAATATCAGAAGAAGCATCAATATTAGAAACATGTTGAGAAGTATCTTCAACATGTGTAGGAGAGACAACAGCATCAGGATCCAGGACAAAAGTTCTCCCAGCAACAAATATTACAGGAGGAACTTCTGAAGGTGTAACACTAGTTTGTGCTGGAATTGAAGATGAATGGCCAACAGTAGAAGCAACATCAACCATTGGTTCATCAGCCTTAAGATGATCACCATCAACTGTATCTTGAACAACATCCACACTTGGTACCTTAGAAGTCTCAGTGGAATCCTTGCTCAAATACTGTCTTCTCTTCTTTCTATAGAACTTGAGAGGCTCTTTTGATTTTGATGATTCAGCAGCTTTGGGTGAAGAAGCATGAGTCTGCTGAGCAGCTTCAGCCAATAACTCAAGATGATCCAATTGTATATCCTCCTGCTCTTCATCAGAGGCAAACACAAACTTCCTTTTCTTTTTCTGCCCAAGTTGATCTTCTAACTCCTGAACCCTCTTTTTCAACACCACAATCTCACCACCAAGTGAGGATTTGGTATCTGCAAGCTCCTTCTTTGATGAGGCGAAAAGTGTACCGCTTTTAAGGGGTCATTTAAGCCCTAAATCGTATTTATTTGATCAAATATTGCCCTAAATCGTTCCTTTTGTCATTTTAGGTACTTTTGAGGAGAAATCTGGAAAAGGAGGCATTTTGGACGTTTTTGGAGCATAAAAGTGAAGAAAACGACAAAGTCTCAAAAATCGGCTAAAAGTTACTCTTGACGGCGTCAGACTTTACTCTGGACGGCGTCATGCCTTGGCAAGAAAAGTTGGATGTGAAATTTACTCATGACGGGCCAGTGAAAATAGCATGTGAATTCTGACGGCGTCACGCTTTAACTTGATCGAGGGCGTCACGGCTTAAATCATAAGGGGACGGCGTCACGTTCATTGTTAGACGGCGTCAAGCCTTGATAAGCCAGAATGGATTTTTGAAGAGCTAAAGAGGGACGGCGTCAAGATGGTCATCCGGGAACCCTAAAAGCGGCGAGGTGACGGCGTCACACTCCATAAGGTGACGCCGTCAGATCCAAAAATCTATATATAGTTTTCTAATTTTTTGTCATAAAGGAGAGCTTAGTGTGTGGAGTTTTGGTAGAAAACCCTAGGACGAATTCAGCTACTTTTTCAGGGCTTTTTGCCTTGAGATCTTCCATGTTTCATTGAAAGATAAGTTATCAATTAATCATTCAATATGTCTATGTGTTGTTTGATTCTATCTTATTCTTGTCTTTTGTTTAACATGTTAGGCTAAATTTATCTTGTGTTTGCTTAGATCTAATGAAACTTAGCTATTGATTATTGGTTGTTAGTGTGTTATTAGTTGTATTGGATGATTGTTTATCTATGTTAGGCTTAAGAAAACTGGCTAACTTCCTATTCGGTAACTTGCTTGAACGTCTTAAGAAACATGAACCAAATGCGTACTAAAGGTTTTTATGGTTGTATTTAATGCACAAGCGAATTCTAGTGATCCCATGTTAGGAGCTTCCTAGCCGGCTCGACATAGGAGTGAAGTAGGAGCTTGTAGAGTTGGGGAAGTAAGTACGCCACCCCACGAATGGTATTAAGGAATACACCCGTCATCCACGCGACTAATACACACTAATTAACCGGTAAAAGATAGTTAGGGAGTAAGGAAATCTAAGTAAACACATTTCTCTACACATAAGTTTCTCACCACATTTTCATTTTTGTTATTTTATTTTATTTGCATTCGTAGTAATTTGGGTTAGTTGACTAGCAACTAATTCCGCCCACTCTATCAAAACCGAGATTTTACTTGCTTTCATAAAAATAAAAAACATAAAAAGAATCTTCCTCAACCCTTAGACCTAATTAGAGTAGTCTTTCATACCTAACGAACACTATTCCCTGTGGAGAACGATCAATCCCCCGTACTTACCACTACACTATACTACATCGGTCAGGTACACTGCCTGGTGGGGTTGTAAGCCTCTTGAGATCCCTCGAGAGGTAAAACCTGTTGTAAGGTTACAAAACCACGCAATCAAGTTTTTGGCGCCGTTGCCGGGGAATAGTTATTGTTTAGGTTGAATTTTTATTTCTATTAGGTCTACTCACTAGATTCCTTTCTAGTGAGATTTTTATTTTATTTTTCTATGTTTTCTTTAGTCTATCTATTTTCTTCGTGTCTTTGTTCGTAACCATTACCGTCCGACATCATGGAAGATGGTAATATCCTTAACCCACACAACCCACCACCACAACAACCACCACCACCTCCTAGAGCCCGTACTTTAGGAGAGTATTCTCGTCCTAGCCACCATGGCTATCGAAACACCATTGAGCTCACTCAAGGAGCCAATATCACACCCTTGCGATCCGACACCATCCGGTTGGTGCAAAGCGGATGCGCATTCCATGGACTTCGTTCTGAAGATCCTAATCAACATCTCAAGGACTTTCTTAAAATCGTTGATTCTATAGACCTTGATGTTGCCACTCGAGAGACGACCCGATTGCGTCTCTTCCAATTCTCTTTGCGGGACCAAGCTAGTCAGTGGCTAGAACGTCAACCCGCAGGATCCATCACCTCTTGGGATGATCTCACCACTCGTTTCCTTGCTCAGTTTTTCCCACCGGGAAGAACTACCAAGCTAAGGAATGATATCTTGATGTTCCAACAACGTCAAGGCGAAACTCTCTACGAGGCATGGACTCGATTCAAGGACTTACTCCAAAAAGTCCCTCACCATGGCATAGAACTTTGGCTCCAAGTCCAAATCTTCTATGACCATATCAATCTCTCCACGAGGCAAACCATTGACCAATCGGCCGGTGGCAAGCTACGTGATCTAAGTGCGGAACAATCATGGGCTCTCCTAGAGGATCTTGCTCTTTATGACAACGAAAGTTGGAGTGACCCCCGTGATTTGAATAAAACGGTCAAGGCAATATCTTTGCCTTCGAACAATTCAAGCACTTCCGACCGTAGGATCATAGAACTTGAAGACCAAGTCAAGTTTCTCATGAAATCCTACGAGGCTCCTAAACCTTCAAACCAAGTGAACAAAATCACTTCTTCGTGTAAATTATGTAGTGGTCCCCACGACACTCGTGATTGCATGGAACTCCCCGAACAAGCTTTTGTGGACTACGCATCCTCGCGTACCGACGGAGCGGGAGACAAGTGGTACACCTTCAAACCCGAGCCAAACCATTACAGTGATACATACAACCCCTCATGGAAAAATCACCCGAACCTTAGGTGGAAACAAAACCAAAACTCGCAACAAACCAATTCTTCCAACCCACCTAATCGTTTCCAATCAAGCGGTTCCAACTCGAACCGTACTTTCAACAACAATCCTTCCGGCAATGGTAGTACCAATAACTTTGAAGGGTTGATTTCCCAATTTATGGCATCTCAAGAAGCTCGGATAGCTAGATTCGAGACCGAATTCAATCAACAACAAACTGAGATGACCAATAAAATTGACAACTTGTTGAAAGCCCTCAATAACCAAGTGCTATCACCTCCTCATAAGGACGCTAGGAACACAAATAGTGGACCCCAAGTCAAAGACCCTTCTTCATCCAAACATGTCCACTTCGTCAACGTTGTCACTATTAGACCAATCGATAGGAGCATGGAAGAAAGTGACAAGAATGAGGGTAGGATAGAAAGTGAACCTAAGGATGAGGATAGGAAAGTCGAGGTTGATAAGGAAGTTAGGACAAGTGTGATTATGCCCTCTCCGAGGAAGAATCCAATCATCATTCTACACCTCCTAGCCCTCAACCCAATCACGATATGGAAGTTCCCGAAATCCCAATCCCCAAATGTCTCAAGGACTACTCTTCTCCCACCCCTCGTGGTTTTTCCAATGCTATCGTTTTTCCAAATGAACACACGGATGGGGTCTTGCGTGCAACTGATATTTGGCTGGTCCAAAGTGTATGCAAGTTTCACGGATTGAAAACTGAAGATCCAATCCAACACATCAAGGACTTCCTGAAAATAGTGGATACCCTCCATACGGACGGAGCCACTAGAGATACCTCCCGGTTGCGATTCTTTCCCTTCACCCTTCATGAAAGAGCCGGAGACTGGTATAACCAACTTCCTTCCGAATCCATCTTCACATGGGAACAGCTTATCTCAAAATTCTATGAGAAATTCTTTCCCATAGGAAGAACTTCAAAGTTGAGAGACGAAATCCTCCGCTTCCAAGTTGGACCAGCAGAACCTATTCACAAATCTTGGGTTAGATTCAAGGATCTAATTAGACAGGTCCCTCATCATGGCATTGAACTCTGGCTTCTTGTCCAAATCTTTTATGACAGTGTCTCAAAAAACGACCAATTGGGCATTAATAATTCATCAAAAGGAAAAATAGCCAAACTAAGCGTTGAGGAAGGATGGAATAGAATTGAGGAATACGCGAATGATCAAGACGATACCTGGGATGAACCCGATTCGATCATGAGCGTTTCCAAGATCATGAAAGAGCCTCCTTTTGCTAGCCGGGTGAGTAGATTGAATGATCAGGTATCTTATCTAGACAAGTCGCAACCAACTAAGCGGTTATCAAACCCATACTTGATCTGTGATCAATGTGGCGGCCCGCATGAAGTGGAGGAATGCGAGGATGATACCACCACCGAACAAGCGTGCTTGTCAAGCCACGACATCTTCGATGATCCTTCGCTCTTAACTTTCTACCAAAACAATGATTTCACCCCTTGGGGAAATCTTGTGAGAGAAGAGGGAGGAGGAGAATATCCTGACTATAAGGTTAGGAGCACTTTTGAGGATGATCTCGGGCATTTCACGTTTGAAAAGAATCTGCAACTAAATGGTCTTGACGACTTTATCAATAGCCAACAAACCAACGTAAAGGCCAAATTCGCAGAACTCAACGCCACTCTCGACGGCCTTGGCGAGCCGCAAAGAGATCCTTTACTCGCCATCACCACTCGTGCTGGAACAACTACTAAGGATCCACCCTACCCAGCTCAACCATCTAACGCCATGGAACCCAACACCCCTCATGAGGAGAACGATAATGTGAACGACGAAAATCCCGAGCAAACCCCTCCGGTAACTCCATCCCCACCTACTCCTGCCAAACAGCCCCTTAAAGTCCCATACCCATCTCGCCTCAAGAATAAAAAGGTCGAAAGTGATAATAAAAGATTCCTGTCATATTTGAAGAATTCGGTCGTCACCATACCCCTTCTTGATGCATGTTATCATATGCCCAAATATAGTACATACTTCAAGAGGCTGCTCACCAACAGGAAAGGACTCGAGGGTCTTGTAACCTTAGGAGAAGAATGTTCTGTGGTGACCCAACGAGGGCTACCAAAGAAGGTGGACGACCCAGGTAGTTTCACCTTGCCCTGTTCAATTGGATCTCTTTCAGTCAAAAATGCTTTAGCCGACTTAGGAGCAAGCATCAATCTTATGCCGCATTCCCTGTTCCTCAAGCTAGGGTATTCTGGGCTGAAACCAACCCGTATGAGCATCCAACTGGCCGATAGATCAGTCAAATACCCCTTAGGAATATGCGAGAATGTGCTGGTTAAGGTAGGGAAGTTTAAATTTCCAGTTGACTTCGTCATCCTAGAAATGGAAGAAGATGATCTTGTGCCCATCATTCTAGGAAGACCCTTCCTTGCAACTTCTCGTGCTGTTATTGATGTTCATGACGGCAAACTAACCTTACGAGTGGGGGCCGATAGCTTAACCTTCGACATCAAGGACACAATGAATCTTTCTCTCGAAGCAGATAATCAACTGTATTTCATCGAAGAAATCGATGAACTATCCGACGAGATTGATAATTGTGTAGATGAACAGGTGGAAGCTGGTTGGTTGCGAGATGAAGCTTTCTTACCCATCTTAGAGGAAGAGAAGGCTATGGATGTGAATGCAGTCTCCTTCTATCCCAGACAAGAAATCGAACAGCTTGAGCTTCGTAAGCCCGAGAACAAACTTAAACCTTCCATCATCGAGCCACCTGCGGTAGAACTCAAGGAACTCCCAACCAACCTTGAATATGCTTTCCTCCAAGGGAAAGATCAACTTTCGGTAATCATAAGCTCTTCTTTGAAAAGTGAACAAAAGGATAAACTCTTAGGAGTTTTAAAAAAATATAAAGGAGTTATAGCATGGAGTGTAGCCGATATCAAGGGTATTGACTCTACCTTTTGTACGCATAAAATCCTCATGGAGGAGGATTATAAACCCAGCGTGCAACCTCAAAGGCGAGTAAATCCCAACATAAAGGAAGTCGTAAAGAAGGAAGTCATTAAGCTCCTAGATGCAGGACTAATTTACCCGATTTCGGACAGTCCATGGGTAAGTCCTGTACAGGTTGTACCAAAAAAGGGAGGAATGACGGTGGTGAAGAACGATAAGGATGAGTTAGTACCTCAACGAACAGTAACTGGATGGCGTGTGTGCATCGATTATAGGAAGTTGAATGATGCAACCCGAAAAGATCATTTCCCTCTCCCATTTATCGACCAAATGTTGGAAAGGTTAGCAGGGCATGAGTACTACTGCTTCCTAGATGGGTTCTCAGGGTATTTCCAAATCCCTATCGCTCCTGAGGACCAAGAAAAGACCACGTTTACATGCCCGTATGGCACCTTCGCCTACAAGCGAATGCCCTTTGGACTATGTAACGCCCCCGCCACTTTCCAGCGCTGCATGACGGCAATCTTCCATGAGTTAATGGAAGACAGCATGGAGGTCTTTATGGATGATTTTTCAGTCTTTGGGAACTCTTTTGATCGCTGTCTTGCTAACCTTGAGAAAATGCTCAAACGTTGTGAGGAGACCAACTTGGTACTAAACTGGGAAAAGTGCCACTTTATGGTAAAAGAAGGGATTGTGCTGGGGCACAAAATTTCAGGAAGTGGAATCGAAGTAGACCGGGCAAAAATTGAAGCTATATCCAAACTTCCCTATCCAACAACTGTCAAGGCAATCCGTAGTTTTTTGGGTCATGCTGGCTTCTATAGGAGATTCATTAAGGATTTCTCAAAGGTAGCTAAACCAATGACTCAGTTACTCATGAAGGATGCCCCGTTCGACTTCTCTCAAGAGTGCAAGGACGCATTCGATCTATTGAAGCAGGAACTTACCCAAGCTCCAATTATGGTTACCCCTAACTGGGAGTTACCCTTTGAAATCATGTGCGATGCTAGTGATTATGCTGTTGGAGCAGTATTAGGCCAAAGGCTTAACAAACACTTTCAGCCAATATACTACGCTAGCAAAACCATGAATCCTGCTCAAGAAAACTACACTACCACTGAAAAGGAATTACTAGCCGTGGTATTCGCTTTTGATAAATTTCGCCAGTATCTTGTCCTTTCTAAAACGGTTGTTTTTACGGATCATTCAGCTATTCGATATCTTTTCGCTAAACAGGATGCTAAACCACGGTTACTTCGTTGGATCCTACTATTGCAAGAGTTCGATGTTGAAATTCGTGATAAGAAAGGAGCAGAGAATCTTGCGGCTGATCATCTCTCTCGTCTCGAAAACCCCAGCCTCGCTGAATCTGACAAGAGTGAGATTCGGGAAACATTTCCTGAAGAGCAGCTCATGTTAATAAATGATTCTGAACCTTGGTATGCGGATTATGCTAACTACCTGGCAAGTAGAGTCATCCCTGAGCATATGAGCAGGCATGAAAAAAGGAGGTTCTTTAATCAATTAAAGTACTACTTTTGGGATGAACCCTTCTTATTTCGAAGATGTCCAGATCAGGTAATCAGGCGTTGTGTTTCGGAAAGAGAGGCTGTCAGAATTATGAAAGAGTGTCATGCAGGTCCGTCTGGAGGACATCACGGAATAAGCACTACTGCACGAAAGGTCTTCGACGCGGGATTCTATTGGCCTACAATATTTCGTGATGTGAAGGGAATGATACAAACTTGTGACGCATGTCAAAGAGCTGGGAATATCTCTAGGAGGGATGAAGCCCCACAGAATTATATACAAGTTTGTGAGGTTTTTGATGTCTGGGGAATTGATTTCATGGGACCATTCCCATCTTCTGGAGGGAATGAATACATCTTGGTGGCCATTGATTATGTTTCGAAATGGGTGGAAGCACAAGCCCTTAGGACTAACGACGCTAGGGTAGTCATTCATTTCTTAAAGAAATTGTTCGCTAGGTTCGGAATTCCGAAGGCTCTTATTAGTGACAGGGGAACCCATTTTTGCAATTCACAAATGGAGAAAGTCATGAAAAGATATGGAGTCTCTCACCGATTCTCCACCGCTTACCATCCTCAAACAAACGGTCAAGTCGAGAACACTAATAGAGCCATAAAGAGAATTTTAGAGAAAACGGTTAATCAAAACAGAAAAGATTGGTCTTTTAAGCTCGACGAGGCTTTGTGGGCATTTCGAACCGCCTATAAGACACCAATCGGGACAACCCCGTTTCGTATGGTATATGGCAAGGCATGCCACCTTCCAGTAGAACTGGAACACAAAGCATATTGGGCACTTAAGGCTTGTAATTTGGATTATACAGTTGCGGGAACAAATAGATTCTTACAGCTCCAAGAGCTTGATGAATTGAGATTAGAGGCTTATGAATCTTCCATCACATACAAAGAGAGGGCGAAAAGATGGCATGACCAACGGATTAAGAGACCCAAGGAGTTTTCAGAAGGAGACAAGGTCTTATTATATAATTCTCGCTTAAGGCTATTTCCTGGGAAACTTAAATCTAGATGGTATGGACCTTTTACCGTAAGGAGCTCCTCTAAAACCGGAGCCGTTGTATTAATTGACGACGAGGATAGAGAATTCACTGTGAATATTCAACGAGTCAAGCATTATCAAGAGAATGGTAATGAAATGATCAATGAGGAAGACATAACTTTCGATGAAGAAGTCACGTAATGTACGTGACTTTGAGTCTAGCTACAAGACTCGTTAATAAAGAAAAGCGCTTCTTGGGAGACAACCCAAGCTTTATTTTATTTATTTGCTTTGTGTGTTTATTTATTTGTTTGTTTGATTTTATTTTTTTCCGTATGTGTGTTTAATTTTTATTATTATTGATTCATGTTCAAAAGTAATTTGTGAAAATGCTTTATGTTGTTTTTAACTTCGTCTTAACTACATATAAAGGTATTTTGCAAAAGATAAGTGTAAGGGAAATCTAAATCGGTTTATTAGAACACAAATGAACATGAATCGTAATAATAATAAATTAGCATACATATTAGTATTTGTTTGAGTCAAATGCTTGTATCGAGTCATAATGATGTTTTGCAGGATTTCCAGGAAGTAAGGTAAAGGTTTTTCCAGAAATTTTCCGGAAACTTAAAATGAAAATTTTTGTCAGGTCATTTCTGACGGCGTCAGATTTAATTTCCAGAAATTTTTGAAAGTTTTGTTTTTAGAAAAGTTTTTATTAAAATCTCCAACTTATAATCTCCAGGAATCTGCAAAATTATCATTCCACAAGCATTATATCCTTATATATAGATTTATCCCGCCGATGTTATGCAGGTTTTCGTGTTTGTTTTCTCAGGTTTAACAGGTTATTTTGGACAAGGAGATGTTTTTGGAATCAAGCTTATGGCGATGCATTAGTCATGGAGCTTCAACATTACTTTGGAGGAAGATTTAACCGTGTAATTTCATTATCCACCGAGCGAATCAGGGGAGTATTTGATTTCATTCTTTTACTTTTTGCTTTTACATCTTATTATTTGAACATTGGGGACAATGTTCATCTTAAGTGTAAGGGGAGGGTAAAAGTACGATTTTAGAGAATACAATTGCGCTTAATTTTTGTTTGTTTGATGGTAGATGTGTAATAAAACTGAGAGAAATACTTGTTAAGGTAATTTTAGTGCCAAATTTAAAATTTTTTACAACATATAGGAGTGAAACTTTGATCTTAATGAGCGTCTCACGGATAGGAGTTATATGACTAGCACAAAAACCGTACCACTAAAAAAATTTTTCCACCCCCAAATATGTGAGGTTCGCCCCTAGAATTGGTAGGAAAAGCATTTATGCTATGATGTGTGTACCGGTAGCACTTAGATTCTAGAACTTGCGTTAGGACCATTCCGAGGCCACAAGTGAGACTACATTCGTGTAGTTAGATTTACTACATGATAAGAGGCATTAGGATTAACCCATTGTTTTACACCTGTGTTTTTGTTATAATTACATTGGCTACATTGGTCAAGTAATTCTCCCACACCCTTTGCGTTGTACTCATTTTTAGTACACGATACCCCTAGTACACCCCTCAGAGCTTATCTTTTCGTTTCGACCTTTAAGCATTTTACTTAAAGGAAGAATTTGTTACACCCCACTAAAATGTACACCCAAATCGCCTTAGCCTACCTTGTATGCACTCTTTTTTTAGTGCATTATTGTTACAACATTTGTTTAAACCCCAAGTTAATTATCTAATTGATTACATGGTTGCTAAGTCGAGTCATATCCTTGTACATATTGTTTTGGGACGATTGGGACTCATGGGTAAAGTACTAGTGTAATGGAGTAATGGGGAAGAACATCATTTATTACCCCCATATGTGCTAAATATTTTAAAAGTACTCCAAGTTTTTCAATTATCTTAATTCGAGTCATTAGATTAGTATTTGTAAAGTTATGTAAAAATTCAAGTGTAAGGGGAATGCAATGCCCCTATGATGTATTATTTTTGGATGGTAGGGCAAAAAAAAAAAAAAAAAAAAAAAAAAAAAAAAAAAATCGAAAAAAATCAAGAAAAATACAAAAAAATGAGAAAAAGAAAAGTAGAAAAAAAACATACGGACTACCATCCCGTTTCATTTTATGTTTGTTTTATGTTTTTGTTATTTTGTTATTTCGTTTCTAGCTTAAGATCGAGTCTAGTCTTGGCTTAGCATCATTGTATAGTACATGTAATTGATCAAGATTTTTAACTCGCCACCAGTAAAATATCCTTTATCCAACAAAACCGTGTTTTCCTTTTCCCTACACCTAACGTTATAACCCATTTAAAAGCCCTCTTTGATAGTTTATCTTAGGTGCTTACGCCTAGTGGAGGAGGTTTTCGATCCTTTCCCAAGCCTATGGTAATCTATTTGCTATGACAGGTAGTGAGAGATATTTTCCGTTTTCATTTATGAGATTTATTTTGATGACACTTGAGAGATGTGAGTATCTAAACACTACTTGTGAGGTGCTAGTATGTAATCTCCGTGCTTATTATGATTGAAGTGGAACGATTATTTGTTGTAATTACTTTTATGTTAGCATTAAATGACCCCTAACTTATATTTTGATTAGAATAAAAGCGCATTTGCTTGAGGACAAGCAAATCTCAAGTGTAAGGGTATTTGATGAGGCGAAAAGTGTACCGCTTTTAAGGGGTCATTTAAGCCTTAAATCGTATTTATTTGATCAAATATTGCCCTAAATCGTTTCTTTTGTCATTTTAGGTACTTTTGAGGAGAAATCTGGAAAAGGAGGCATTTTGGACGTTTTTTGGAGCATTAAAGTGAAGAAAACGACAAAGTCTCAAAAATCGGCTAAAAGTTACTCTTGACGGCGTCAGACTTTACTCTGGACGGCGTCATGCCTTGGCAAGAAAAGTTGGATGTGAAATTTACTCATGACGGGCCAGTGAAAATAGCATGTGAATTCTGACGGCGTCACGCTTTAACTTGATCAAGGGCGTCACGGCTTAAATCATAAGGGGACGGCGTCACGTTCATGGTCCGACGGCGTCAAGCCTTGATAAGCCAGAATGGATTTTTGAAGAGCTAAAGAGGGACGGCGTCAAGAAGGTCATCCGGGAACCCTAAAAGCGGCGAGGTGACGGCGTCACACTCCATAAGGTGACGCCGTCAGATCCAAAAATCTATATATAGTTTTCTAATTTTTTGTCATTAGGGAGAGCTTAGTGTGTGGAATTTTGGGATAAAACCCTAAGACGATTTTAGCTTCTTTTTCAAGGCTTTTTGCCTTGAGATCTTCCATGTGTTGTTTGATTCTATCTTATTCTTGTCTTTTGTTTAACATGTTAGGCTAATTTTATCTTGTGTTTGCTTAGATCTAATGAAACCTAGCTATTGATTATTGGTTGTTAGTGTGTTGTTAGTTGTATTGGATGATTGTTTATCTATGTTAGGCTTAAGAAAACTGGCTAACTTCCTATTCGGTAACTTGCTTGAACGTCTTAAGAAACATGAACCAAATGCGTACTAAAGGTTTTTATGGTTGTATTTAATGCACAAGCGAATTCTAGTGATCCCATGTTAGGAGCTTCCTAGCCGGCTCGACATAGGAGTGAAGTAGGAGCTTGTAGAGTTGGGGAAGTAAGTACGCCACCCCACGAATGGTATTAAGGAATACACCCGTCATCCACGCGACTAATACACACTAATTAACCGGTAAAAGATAGTTAGGGAGTAAGGAAATCTAAGTAAACACATTTCTCTACACATAAGTTTCTCACCACATTTTCATTTTTGTTATTTTATTTTATTTGCATTCGTAGTAATTTGGGTTAGTTGACTAGCAACTAATTCCGCCCACTCTATCAAAACCGAGATTTTACTTGCTTTCATAAAAATATAAAAACATAAAAAGAATCTTCCTCAACCCTTAGACCTAATTAGAGTAGTCTTTCATACCTAACGAACACTATTCCCTGTGGAGAACGATCAATCCCCCGTACTTACCACTACACTATACTACATCGGTCAGGTACACTGCCTGGTGGGGTTGTAAGCCTCTTGAGATCCCTCGAGAGGTAAAACCTGTTGTAAGGTTACAAAACCACGCAATCATATCTGCAAGCTCCTTCTTTAACTTGTTAACTTCTTGAACATTCCTGTTGAGCAAATCATATACAGATGTGAGAGTAATAGGGTCCTCAGCTCCACCAGCAGATTGCTCAGTGGTAATGGGAGCTTCATTGGGCCTTTCAGGAGAAACATGTATATGCTCAAAAGTAGGAGAGCTTTCATCAATTGGCTCTCTAACAGGACTAGGTGTGGACAGTCTAGTAACCTCAGGTTTAAGAGGTGAAGGTACTTGGGTACCAAGAGACTGAATTGTCTCCTCAACCTCAGGAACAAGCTCATCAGGAGCAACATGAGTTGGTGTGGGACTAGGACTAGGTGAAATAGGTAAAGGTGAAGGTGTAGGTTGGTCAGGAGAAACAGTGGATGCTTCAGCAGTCATGGAAGGGCCCTCATCAATGGCAACTAATGTATTACCATCAGCAGCAACACTAGAAGATGATGGATTACCATCATCAGCAGCATTTGGAGAGGGTGGAGCACCAGCAGCATTACCCTCACCAGCATCATCATTGCCATGTGGCAACATAGCTGGTAGCAGAGGGTGATGTGCCCCAACATAATGAGTTTTCATAGAAGCAAACAATTTAGCACTAAGAGCTCCTATGGGACAATATACTCCGTCTTGGGTTGTTATGCCTAAAATCATTTGAAGAAACCTAGGGTACATAAGAAACTTATGCTTCTTCTTCTGAATATTTTCAACCATATTATCAAAAAATAAACTTAGAAAAATTAAGTCAAACCCTGTGAAAGACATACAATACCACAACCCAATTGGGTAGAGAATTGATCCCATCCTCCAGACTTGTTGCTGATACACTGAAGTAATGTGTGCACCAAAAACCTCCACATGGGGCAACACTTATTCTTGTGCCACATATTTGTGTCAGACTTTGATAACCAGCAGCTCTTAACCCAGCAAGTATCTCTACAGTGTTGGTGTGATAGACACCACCTTCATCATTCAGTTGCAATCTTGTCCTAATCACAGCCTCAGTCACCACATACTCTGCTCCATCAATCGTAGCTACTATCTCTGTGTCAGAACGTTTGGCAGAAGATGCCCAAAATTGTCTAACCAACGATTCATGTATCACATTTGGAGAATGTGTTAGTGCATAATGAATCTTGGAACGCTTCAAGAAATCCACCATAGGTTCATATAGTTCATGTCCCTTTGCTTTTCCCAGAAAAGCAACTTTGTTGTGATCCTTCTTCAATTGTAGTGCCTCCATTGAAGAAATTGTGAGAAATCGGTTATGAATCAAGTGAATGGAAAATGGGTTTAAATTGATTGAAGAGGGAATCAGTTGATTTTGGGCGAAGATTATACGAAGTAGGTTATAAATAGAAGTTACCCAATCATGGTCAAAAATATCAGGACTAATTGTTGACCAGATCTGACGTGTAAAGTAACTCCAACAAATTTCAAAATTAACGCTTCAGCCGAAATGACGGTCAATCTGCTGATGGAAAGTCAATCAGCAGAATCAACTCAAGTGTAAAAATATCTTCAGTAAATATCTTGAGTTTTACTGTGCCACCCAACTCGCATTAATTACCATCAACCCTTGACTCCGCCTATAAAATCATCCCTAATCTCAATTCACATAAATCAATTACCCCCAATTAACATCAAAACCCTAATTTCACAATAATACCATAATTATCAGTAACAAACATGTCTTCCATACCAGAAATCATCATTCTAACCTCCTCATCATCATCATCATCATCATCATTCAGTGATGGTTGAAGCACTTACTTTCCACCCAGTGCGCAACCATGGACACTCCGATTAACCAAGGAACAAGCAAGTAAGAAGAAACACAATGTGGGGGAACCAAGCAAGGCCCCCATTCCTGCTGAGTCTGATTCTTCTGCTGATTCACGTCCCTTGTTCCCTTACCCAGTAACGAATAGAGTATATGTCTCTCTTTTTCTTTGTACCTCTGATGAGGAATCTTCTGAGGATGAAGATGAAGATCCGACATTTATCCCTCCTTCCACACCTGAGAGACCACAATCAAGACCCCAATCTTCCTGTCCAAGGTCACGGAAGGCTAACCTTTCACTTCCAAAATCAAGGGAAGTGGTGATTGGTCTTCCTACTCCAGAATATGGTGTTTCATACCATAGAAACAGGGGAAAGGGCAAAGAAGCAGAGGTGAAAGGAAAAGGAAAGGGTAAAGTGGAGTAGGAGATGATGAGATGTTGCCAAGGACCAAGGACATAAAACTAGGTTCTTGAGCATCATCATCCCTGTTCCACAATCAGCTTCTTCATCGTACTGGTCATGCATCTTCAACAACTTTTGTAACCATGATGATAGGATCTAGAATCTGTGTAGTTGATTTTGTATAGGAATGGTCTTGTAATTCATTTGAAGTTGATTGTAAGCTGTATATTGTTTCTTGAATGAATGAACAAGACTTCTTTTATATCTCATTGAGTAGCACTTTTACATTACTTCAGTATTTCTTTTCAGTAGAAATAATGATCTTCACTTGTACCAGTGATTATGACTTGTGCTTCTCTTCAGTAGAAACAGACTTTAAGCTTTCATGACCATGTTCCCAATTAACCAATCTTGTGAACTTCAACATAAAATCAGTAACTGCACATAAAGAAATTCTGCAAAACAGACACAAAGTAGCAAACAAACCTAACCAAACTACACAAAACTTAAAGAACATTAGCTGATTAGTGTTAGCAAACAAAAACATAAACAATAATCTACAAACTTTACAAGTTTTACAACTACTATCCTCCCCTGAGGCATATGCCTCCCCTGAGGCTTATGCCTCCCCTCAACCTTTGCAGTTAAGGGTTAAGCATCCCAATATGGACAACTAAGTGTTGAAACCTAGGTCCATCAAAGGCTTTAGTCAATAAATCTGCCACATTATCATCTGTGTGAATCTTAATCACCTTTATCAAATGTTTTTCATATGCATCTCTTATAAAATGGTGCCTGATCTCAATATGCTTAGTTCTATTATGAAAAACTGGATTTTGAACTATGCATATGGTACTTTGATTATCAATAAAGATTGTGGTGTTCATAAAATTAAACCCATAATCCAGCAATTGATTCTGTATCCATAGTACCTGACCACAACAATTTGCAGCAGCAACATACTCTGCTTCAGTAGATGAGGTAGCAACAATAGTTTGTTTCTTGCATTGCCAAGAAATCATTCTTCTTCCAAGAAATTGGCAACCTCCAGTTGTGGATCTCCTATCCAGATTGGCACCAGCATAATCACTATCACTATATGCTTCCAACTTAAAAGGAGACTCTTTTGGGTACCAAAGACCTAAGTTGGGTTGGCCTTTGAGGTACTTGAAGATCTTTTTGACTGCATTCAAATGGGAAGTAAGTGGAGTGACCTGATGTCTAGAACAAGCACTTACAGCAAATGTAATGTCAGGCCTTGAAGCTGTCAAATACATCAATGAACCAATCATGGATCTGTATAGGTGAACATTCATAGCAGGATCTGGTTCAAGATTGTTCTTTGGTTTTGGAGCTTCATAAGGTGTAGTGGCAGTTCTGACATTTTCCATATCAAACTTCTTCAAAATGTCTCTCACATATTTATCCTGACTGATAAATATACCATCAGGTTTCTGCTTAACTTGGAGACCCAAAAAGAAAGTAAGCTCCCCCATAGCACTCATCTGAAACTCTCCCTTCATCAATTCCTCAAACTCCCTGCACCAAGCTTCTTTAGTGGAGCCAAAGATAATGTCATCCACATAAACTTGCACAAGAATGATGTCTCTGGAATTCTTCTTTATGAAGAGTGTTTTGTCAATGGCACCTCTTCTGTAACCATGCTTCAGCAGAAATGCAGAAAGCCTAGTATACCAAGCTCTTGGTGCCTGATGTAGTCCATAGAGAGCTTTTACAACCTTGTAAACATGCTTTGGATAATCTGGGTCTTCAAAACCTTTGGTTTGAGTGACATATACCTCCTCTTCAATTTCACCATACAGAAAAGCACCTTTCACATCCATCTGATATACCATAAAACCCATATAAGATGCATAGGCCAAGAAGATTCTAATGGCCTCAACTCTTGCTACAGGAGCAAAGACTTCATCATAATCAATTCCTTCCTCTTGTCTGAACCCCTGAGCCACCAATCTTGCTTTGTTTTTTACCACAATACCCCTTGCATCTCTTTTATTCTTCAAAATCCATTTTGTCCCAATTGCAATCTTTCCATCAGGTAGTGGTACCAGTATCCAAACCTGCTGATTCTTGAATTGTTGCATCTCATCTTGCATTGCTTCAATCCAGCTTGAGTCTTCAAGAGCTTGAGTAACACTGGTTGGTTCCACTTGAGAAAGAAAACAAGCAAACAGACAATGCTTAAAGTCTGTGTGATTCTCCCTTTGTTGATTTGAGACATAGGAAAGAAAAGCAACTTGACCATACTTAGAACTTTTCACAGTACTTCTAGTTCTAACAGGTGCTTGAGGATCACCAAGAATATTGGATTGAGGATGAGCAATGTTGATCCTTTTTGTAGCAGTGGGGTTGACATCAATTGTGGTGTCAAGATTGTTCACATTGGGTCCAAAATCATTGTCATAGGAAGATGAGGTGAAGATGCCAGCTTTGGGTTGGTGATTACCAAGGTCTGAAGGACTTGGAAATCGTGTATATGGTTCTTCGAAGTCTGTGGACACACTAGTAGACATAGGAGTATTTGCAGTAGGACTGTCAGCAGATTTGATGATGTCAGGAGAAACAGGAGAACTGTCAGGAGAACTGTCAGCAGAATCCTGGTTTCCACTGACTGCTTGTGCTGATTGTCTGAGTAGTGCCTCAGCATCTCTGGCAAACTCTACACCAAGCCTATCAGCTTCTTGATTGGCTGCATTCTCTTGCTTCTTAAGTCTAGCAAGGTCCTCTGCATAGTGTGACTCATCTTTATGCTCATCAGAAGTTCCTTGATCACCTGTAAACTGGTTAGGAGCAAAAGAAGGTACAACAATAGTTTGTTCATCATGCTCAGACTCACTATCTGAGTCATCATCCAGGGTACCTGCATTGTTAGTGGGAGACTCTTGTGAACCTGCAGATTGGTTAGCAACATATCTAGTATAGCCCAAATAATCAGTTAGGTAATTCAGGTCAAAATACCAAGCATGACCTTGTCCCTGAACATTAGGCTTGTCTTCTAGGTATCTCAGGTTAAGGGTCTCCTCAATCTTTTTAGCATTTAAATTATATACCCTATAAGCCTTACTATGAGCTGAATATCCCACAATATACCCCTCATCAGATTTCTCATCAAACTTTCCCAGTGGATCACTAGTTTTCAAAATGGTCACTTGACATCCAAAAGGTTTGAGATAATGAATATCAGGAACTTTCCCAGTGAGAAGTTCATAAGGTGTCTTGAAATGAGGTCTAGTGATGGATACCCTGTTCAAAACATAACAAGCAGTGCTTACTGCTTCAGTCCAGAACATAGTGGGTAATTTAGAGTCTGCAAGCATGGATCTTGCTGCCTCTATTAAGGTCCTATTCTTTCTTTCAGCAACCCCATTTTGCTGTGGGGTTCTTGGATTACTATAGTCCCTTTTTATCCCTTTAGACTGACAGAGGTCTATTAAAACAACATTTTTGAATTCTGTCCCATTATCACACCTAATACCTTTAACCTTTTTGTTTAGCTGGTTTTCAACAAGGGTAATGAATTCTTTTAAAATTGGAGATGTTTCATCTTTAGTTTTCAAAAAGAATACCCAACAAAACCTGCTATAGTCATCAGTGATTACCAGGCAGAAGTACTTATGATCAATACTTCTGATTTGAGTTGGACCAAAGAGATCCATATGCAGCAACTGAAGAGGTTCTGAGATAGTGCTCACAGCTGTAATGGCTTTATATGAGGCTCGGTGTTGCTTTCCTTTGTTGCAGGCAACACAGTTGTGCTCATTGGTGAAGACTTTGGAAGGAAGTCCATGAACTAGACCAAGTTTAGAAAGCTTGTTAATGGTCTTGTAATTCACATGAGCCATCCTTCTATGCCATTTAGTAGACTCATCCAGGGATGCTTTAGCCACCAAACATGTCAGGTCACCTTCAGGTTGGACATCATTCAAATTGAATGTGTATAAATTGTAGCTTCTGGGAACTCTCAGCAGAATTGTTGTATCTTCTGGAAGTTTGAAGTCTTTAGAAATCACAAGACATTCATCCTTAGAGAAGAATACTTTGTTCTTGGTGTCACAAATTTGTGATACTGAGAACAAGTTGAAATGTTGCAGTTCCTTCACATAATACACAATCTCAAAGTCCAAATTAGGTGTTCTGATGGTTCCTTTCCCAGTGATTCTACCATCTCCTCCACCAAAAGTCACATTGCCTCCTCCTTCAATGGGTACAAAATCATGCATCATCTCTATGTTTCCTGACATACTCCTGGAACAACCACTATCTACTATGCCTACTTCTTTACTTTTCAGAGGATGATCCTACAACAACAACAAAAATATATACAAAATATAAGTACACTTTGGAGACTCAAGTCATTACTGACTTGAGCCTGCCTTGTGGATCATAAGATGTAGGCCATGTAGATGTATAAGATCCACCATTGTTCTTGGGCCTTCTTTGAAAATAGGGTCCCTTTTTAGTCCAAGAACAATCTGCTGAGGGCTTCACAGCAGTATCCCAATATCCCCTACCCACATACATTGGGTCAATAAATCCAGGCCAATAACCATTCTAAAAATATGAACTAGTTGGTCTCACATATGGTCTAGCAACAGATCTTCTCCAAGTAGATGGAAAATGTCTATCAGCAGAATTGCTGGTCTTGTGAGTTGCTTATGGAATATATGGTGGTATGTCATTAACATTTTTCCACATTGGTCTAGGTTTATTTTGACCAGTACATACACCCATTCTTTGCTCATGAAAATTACAATCCTTAATCAAATGAAATTTACTTCCACAAACAAAACATTTCTTCTTTTTAGAAGATTTATTAAGAGTGAAAGATGTTCCATTACATGCAAAATTATTCAAACCACTAACGTTAACAGAATTGTTTTTGACAGAATTAAAAACATTGTTTTGCAAAGAATTAAATGACAAGTCTTCAGAGGAAACTGTCTTGGAATGTGATTCCTCAGCAGCAACTCTAACAGACTTGTAGGGAGTCTTGGGTGTAGGCTTGGGTGAGGTCTTGGTAAGGTCTGACTTTTCACTTGAATCACAACTGGTATAGGTAGTAGACCCTTGGTCAGAGGACTTGTCACTATCAGAACAGAAGACAAAGTCAGTAGAATTAGAATTAGGGTCTGGCAAGTCACTTGACTTTTTGCCATAAAGATGGTGTGATCCATCAAAGTCTGTGGTGTTGGTAGTGGGCATGTGTTCTCCTCTAATAGGTCCAGGCACAGCATGTAATTTTCCTTCTTTAACATAATTTGCTAAGCCTGCTGGTGTAGATTTACCCATATCATTCCTAGCTTCTAAACCAACATATTTTTTAAAACCTAAACCTATACTAGAGTTTACAGCTTGACTACCATAGAGACAGCTAGCTAACTTATCACCTGACATTAACCAAGTTTTATGATTAGCTATTTCCTTCTCTAGTTTCTCTTTCATCACTTGGTTTTCTGAATCTATATTAGCTTTTTCTTTCTCAGTACGCTTTAAATCAATTCTAGTACATTCTAAATCACTTTCTAACACCCTTATCTTTTCATCATAAGCAAGCTGATTCTTTTGAAACCAAATTTTTTGTCTTTCTAAAGTTTTTAAAGCCTGTTTGTAAGCCTCAACTACTACATAACATTCATTATATTTAGGTGTCAATTCATCATAAGCCTCCTTAAGTTCATTATATCTTTCACTACAACCAAAAACATAATTATGTACCTGAGAGATGCCCATAAAGGCAACTTGATCATGCTGATCCTCTGTAGTACAGCTGGCCAGCAATCCACTCAACTCAGAACCAGAAGCTTCATCATTATCAGGCTCATGCGCCTTCCAGTTGACATGGTCATCCAGAGTGACAAAAGCTTTGGAAGATCCATCTTTCACTTGATTCTGCTGATAGGTAGAATACCTAACCTCATCACCAGTCTTCCTATCCTTGCACTCTCTTGAGAAGTGACCCATCTGACCACATGTATAGCATTTGATCTTCCTCCTGTCAAATCTAGCTGGATCTCTTCCCTGGAAACCAAACTTTCTTCCAGAATTATTTTCAAACCTCTTGATGTTCAGAGAGAGCATGGCCACCTGCCACTTCAAGTTCATCTCTTCCAAATCCAGAGGATCCACCTGTTCAAAATCCTAAAAAGCAAGTTGCTGCTGATTTTCATAATCAGCAACAAAAGAGTGAAGTACATCTTCCAATACACCACTGGACTGTGGTTGAGAATTTGATCTGGTGATGGTGTAGGAAGATGATGCTGAGGAGCTTGGGCTTGAAGCTTGAGTCATCTTATTGGAGGTGGTGCTAACAAAAGCTGAGTAAGTGGGAGTGGATGAACGAATGGGACTTCTGACATCGGGCTTAAGAGTTTTAAGCTTGTTGTAGAGATCATCAAAAAAGAGCATATCTAGTCCACCTTTAGCTTTGAGTGCAATGCTCACTTGCAGCCGAGATGGAGGTAAAGATCGCAAGAACTTTGCATTGCAATCCTCATTGTCTGGCCTGGCCTTCATCTGATTCAATTGACTCAAAATCCTATGGAACCTGTCATACCCCTTGTGGATACCTTCTTCCTCAGAGACTTGGAATTCTTGAAACTACTGTTTCAGCATTGATTTCCTCATCCTCTTTGACTCATCGTTCCCACCAAACCTAACCTTGATGGCCATCCAGATGTCCTTTGCATCCTCCATGTAGTGAAAGTCACCAATGTAATCATCTGGAATAGCCTGAAGGAGAATAGTTCTAACTTTATTCTCTCTCTGTACAGCAAGAATCTCTTCAGCAGTTTTAGGATCAACAATGGTAACTCTACCATCAGCATCTTTGATGTGCTTCTTCAAACTATTTCCCTTTTTGACAATTTCCCAAAGATTCCAATCAATATTAGTGATCCAGTTCTGCATCTTCATAGCCCATAATTCATACTCTTCCTTCTTGAGGTATGGGAACTTTGCATTGCTGTTGGTGAGAGTGAGTTGTTGCATAGATGTGGTGTTTTGGTTGTTGTTAACTTCTGATCCATCGTCTGATCCAGGCATTGTTTTGGTTGTTTTGTTTGAGAGGGTGTAAAAGAAAAGATGTTCTTAGTATCACAGAGACTCTCCCGAGGCTCTGATACCACTTGTTGAACCTTAGACCTTGATAGATCTTTGAGCACTCGTGGATCGTTAGTAATGTCTATGTAATCACAAACACACTAATAGAAAGTCTCTATTACTTGTATTCTAAAGCGAAATCAAACACAAGTAAGAACACTTGATCCTCTATGGATCTTTGATTAAAACTAAAACTTGTTTTTCAAAACTCGTACATAATACATAATAATGTGTTCCTTTTATAGACAAGGAACCCTAAACCGTTTCACAAGAAACGTATATTCTCAAAACTAATAGAAGATATGCATTATAATTTCCTAATAAAACTCATGCATATCCTAACTAATAACAAAATACGCGGAAACACTTCTTCAGCAGAAACATACATAATACGCGGAATCTCTACTTCCGCAGAAACACTTCGTCAGCAGATTCCAGCTCTTCAGCAGAATCCATCAGCAGTATTTTTTCAGCAGAATTCTTACTTAGCAGAATTCCCAACAAAGCTTCTTCCAGAAGGCCATGCACTAAAAACACACAGAAGTACTCTTTGAAAATTCAAACATGAAAACTATCCAGATTCGGATCTGAACGCACACCAAAATGTTTTGACCCAACAACCATACTTGCACAACTTATTATCGGCTAATTTTCGCATGGAAGTCAAAGAGAATATAGAAATAAATTTCTCCAGAAGGGCTAACCCAAATTACACTTTTTAAACCACTTTTGACCTCAATACTTTTAACCTAAATCTGTCCTGGTTTAACTGTTTTGACACCTTTACTTGCAAAAATCATTAGACTGACTTTCCGACCTCGAAATCAATCGTGGCCGGACTTTTTGGAAAGCTCTTTCTCTGAAATACAATTTAGACTCAAGAATCATCAATTAAATCATCTTCATCTATTAAATATCTTCGTATCTGTACAGCACTATGAATCTGTCCAAACCCTAACTCAATAATTAACATGTTTTATACCCCAATCTCTTCACCAATCATCATAATATTACTAATTATTAATCCTAACATGTTTTATATTATTAATTTACAGAATTAAACATAAACCCTAGATCCATCATAACTTGTATTACATGAATCAAATCAATAATTAAAGGAATTAGGGATTACTAGGCATACCTTAAGCTCGTTTTCTTCACAATAATGAAAACCCTAAATTTTTCCTTCTTGTTTCTCCTTGGTTTGGCCGAAATTCTCAAAAGGGAGGGTTGGGGTGTTTTGGTTTTGTATTTATAATACCCTAATGAACATTCTAGATCACCCTTATAATTGGTAAGTGTATTTGGACTAAAATTTGGTTTCATTTTTCCCCTAAAACCCTATAATCGGCCGCCCCTTTATTTATATATATATTTTTTATTTTTTTTATTAATATTAATTATTACACTTAAAACCTTGTTTTTTCGTTATTTTATAAAAGCCTATACCGAAACCTTACATCTTACGCGATAAACTTTCGTTTTTACGACAACTCGGAAAAATTATCATTTTCAAAACAAAGTTTCCAAAAATAGAATTTCACACTCATTATTAGTATAACCCATAAAACCGAACACCACTTAATTTACCAGCGCTTACAAAATTGAACACAACTCATTACGCAAAAAACCCCGAACACAAAACCATACAAGTCATTTTCACGTCACCAAAGTGAACAAAATGAACTTGTTCCAAAACAACACTACTCAAGACACACCAATAGAGTCACACAAAGGGATTTAGTGCCAAAGTACACGTTTATCACACATATGCCACACAAAACACTTAAGTCACACCAAGCAAAACTTAAATAGATCGAAACTAATAGTTAGACTAACCTGCTAAAATCACGGTTGTGACATCATCCCCCACTTAGGGAAATCTCGTCCCGAGATTCAGCTACTTGTCTCACCAACCACATCAGCAAACAAATTTGGGTACTTAGACCTCATCTGATCCTCGCGCTCCCAAGTAAACTCAGGACCACGTTTCGAATTCCAACGCACCTTTACTAAAGCTATCTTACCACGCTTCAAACTCTTGACCTCTCGGTCCATAATCTCAACAGGTTCTTCGACAAAATGAAGGGTCTTGTCAACCTTAATCTCATCTAATGGCACATGCAGACTTGCATCCGCCAAACATTTCTTTAAATTAGATACGTGGAATGTATCATGCACACCACTTAGCTCCTAAGGCAATTTAAGTCGATATACCACAAGCCCAATCCTTTACGTAATCTTAAACGGTCCTACATATCTCGGTGCTAATCTGCCTTTCTTACTGAAACGCACAACACCCTTCCAAGGAGACACTTTCAGCATCACAAGATCACCAACACTAAACTCTAAAGGCTTACGGCGGTTATCCGCATAACTCTTTTGGCGATCTCTTGCTGCCTTAAGTCTCTCTTTAATTTGAAAAACCTTATCCGTAGTCTCTTGTACTAGTTCAGGGCCAATTAGTTGGCTTGTCCCAACCTCTGCCCACAGAACAGGCGATCTACATTTCCTCCCATACAACATTTCAAACGGCGCACACCTAATACTGGAATGATAGCTGTTATTATAGGAGAACTTAGCTAAAGGTAAATGAGTATCCCAGCTTCCTCCAAAATCGATAGAACACGCTCTAAGTAAATCTTCTAAAGTCTGAATCGTTCGTTCACTCTGCCCATCAGTCTGTGGATGATAAGCTGTACTCATATCCAAACGTGTATCCAATGCCTTCTGTAGCGACTGCCAGAACCGCGTGGTAAACCTACTGTCGCGATCAGATGTAATAGACACTGGCACACCATGTCGTGCCACAATCTCATTGATATAAATTCTTGCCAACTTCTCCATCTTATAATCCTCACGAATAGCCAGAAAATGTGCAGACTTCGTCAGCCTGTCCACTATGACCCATATCGTGTCATGCCCATTACTTGTTCGAGGCAACTTGGTAATATAATCCATCATTATATTCTCCCATTTCTACTCAGGGATCGGCGGTTGCTGCAGTAATCCAGAGAGTCTCTAATGTTCAGCCTTAACTTTCGAACAAGTCAGACACTTACTAACATAATCAGCTATTTCCCTCTTCATTCCTGGCCACCAATAAGCATCTCTAAGGTCGTAATACATCTTGTCAGATCCTGGATGAATTGAGTATCTCGTTTTATGAGCCTCGTCCATGATCAACCTTCTTACATCTCCCACCATCGGAACCCATATCCGATCCAAGAAATATAATCCACCATCCTCCTTTTTCTCCATTTGTTGATCCAACCCACGCAGCATCTCAGCTATTACGTTTTCATCCTTGAAGGCTTCCTCTTGTGCTGCCAATATCTTCCTCTTGATTCCCGATTGCAAGGTCATGCACATAGCTCGCACACGCTTAGGCTTAATCCTTTCCTTTTGTTGATCCCAGTTGAGCTTCATGATCTTATTAATTACTTTAGATATAAACCTAAAGCAATCGGTATAGAAACTGATCTTGAGTTGTATATCAAATATTATGCGGAACTTAATATTTGATCTTAAGAAGAATTAAACACAAACGAATTCTCAAACAACACTTCAATATATTAATACGATTGCTCGATAGCAATAGGGTTACAAGAAACCTTGAAGTGTAAAACAATAATGATACGTATATCTAACCTAACCCTAGATCCTCCTTTTATAGCGTAAGGAGTCCTAGTCGGTTTACAAGACTTTCTATACAAGAAAAATATTCTTACGTATCTTTTCCAAACTTATCTTAACAAACTATACATATCTAATAAGCAGCAGAGTAACTAGTCTAGCAGCAGAGTCTTCGTGGGCTAGCAGCAGAGTTACACTTTGCTTATTATCCCAATCCAGCAGAGTTAGCAAACAGCAGAGTTATAGTCTAATCAGCAGAGTTACTTAACTGATCAGCAGAGTACCACTTAGTGTATTTCCCGAACAGCAGCATCTTTAGACCCAACAATCCTCCCCTAAACTTGATATTTTTATCCAAAATCATCAAGTTTCCTTTAAACCCAGCTAATCACCAGGAGGATGCTTCCAAACACTTTACTGTTTTGAGGTCTTGATTCCAGCACTTTTCTATACCTCTCCACTGACTCAAAAGCTTGATGATCTGATAAAAATGGTCTTTGCAAACTCAGCTTTCCAGGTTGTAACATATTAGTCAGAAGAGCAGTATTCTTGAACACAGGATAATCTTTCTCTGTTAACATGTATAAACACAAACCATTACTTCCAGTCAATGCATGTACTCCACATGATTGATATAGATACCATCTGATAACTTTGCTTGAACTTATCACATTCTTCCAATCAAGACTTCTTTCATCAGGTTCAAACATATTCTTCAAATAGTAATAGTTGAGTCTTTCATGCACCACCTCTGGTCTAGTATCACCATAATTCATCTTGTAAAGCTTCCAGAGTTGTAGAATATCATCCCTATCCATGTAGTTCAACATTTGAGAAAAACTGATATATGCCACACTTGAACCATTTGATCTCTTAATCCCCCAGCATGCTTGACTACCATCTAGAACATCATGTGAGTAGGAAATGATTGGATATTTTGTTGACAAAGGAACTGCATTAAGTAACCCAGGTTCTTCCTGAGGGTTATGAACTGTGAAATTGATGAAGCGAAAAGTGTACCGCTTTTAGGGGGTCATTTAAGCCCCAAATCATATTTATTTGATCAAATATAGCCCTAAATCGTTCCTTTTGTCATTTTAGGTACTTTTGAGAAGAAATCTGGAAAAGGAAGCATTTTGGACGTTTTTGGAGCATAAAAGTGAAGAAAACGACAAAGTCTTAAAATTATGCTGGAAGTTACCTTTGACGGCGTCAGGATTATCCCCAGACGGCGTCATGGCTTGGCAAAAGTGGTGGATATGAAAATTACTCATGATAAGCCAGAGAAATTTGCATGGGAATTCTGACGGCGTCACCCTTTAATATGATCAAGGTCGTCACGGTATAACTTAAAGCGGGACGGCGTCACACCTAATTCTGACGGCGTCAAGCCTTGATAAGCCAGAACGGATTTTGGAGAGCTAAAGAGGGACGGCGTCAAGAAGGCCATCCGGGAACCCTAAAAGCGGCGAGGTGACGGCGTCACACTCCATAACGTGACGCCGTCAGATCTGAAAGTCTATATATAGTTTTGCAATTTTTTGTCATTAGTGTGGAACTTATTGTGGAACTTTGTGTGTAAGAACCCTAAGACGATTTTAGCAGCTTTTTCAAGGCTTTTTTCCTTGAGATCTTCCATGTTACATTGAAGATAAGTTATCAATTAATCATTCAATATGTCTATGTGTTGTTTGATTCTATCTTGTTCTTGTCTTTTGTTTAACATGCTAGGCTAGATTTATTTTGTGTTTGCTTAGATCTAATGAAACCTAGCTATTGATTATTGGTTATTAGTGTGTTATTAGTTGTATTGGATGATTGTTCATCTATGTTAGGCTTAAGAAAACTGGCTAACTTCCTATTCGGTAACTTGCTTGAACGTCTTAAGAAACATGAACCAATGCGTACTAAGGTTTTTATGGTTGTATTTAATGCACAAGCGAATTCTAGTGATCCCATGTTAGGAGCTTCCTAGCCGGCTCGACATAGGAGTGAAGTAGGAGCTTGTAGAGTTGGGGAAGTACGTACACCACCCCACGATTGGTATTAAGGAATACACCCGTCATCCACGCGATTAATACACACTAATCAACCGGTAAAAGATAGTTAGGGAGTAAGGAAATCTAAGTAAACACATTTCTCTCCACATAAGTTTTACCACCTTTTCATTTTCTGTTATTTTATTTTATTTGCATTCGTAGTAACTTGGGTTAGTTGACTAGCAACTAATTCCGCCCACTCTTTAAAACCCGAGATTTTACTTGCTTTCATAAAAATATAAAAACATAAAAAAGAATCTTCTCTCACCCCTAGACCTATTAGAGTAGTCTTTCAATCCTAACGACACTATTCCCTGTGGAGAACGATCAATCCCCCGTACTTACCACTACACTATACTACATCGGTCAGGTACACTGCCTGGTGGGGTTGTAAGCCTCTTGAGATCCCTCGAGAGGTAAAACCTGTTGTAAGGTCGCAAAACCACGCATCAGAAATCCATAATCCTTTTCATATCATCTGCAGTAACTTCTTCAAAATTATGCTCATCACTATCCTCTTTCTCTGAATCACTCGAATCACTCATCAATACTAACTGAGTTCTTCTCTTCTTCCTAGCCACCTGCTTTACTCTCCTCCTATATCTTTTTATTCCAACAGAGTATTCAGTCTTTACATCAGCTTCAACAGTAACCTCATTCTCCTTTTCAGCATCAGACACTACGGGCTTTTTAACATTTGACTCAGGATTCATGTAAGCATTTGGTGCTACTTTTATTCTTGTAAGCTTAGCAACCTCATCATCATTCAGTGGATCAATTTTGCATTCCATCTCCTTCCTTGCTGCTTCATACTTCTTTTCAACATCTTCATATGACAAAAGTTTCAAATCTTTTAATTTCCAATTCTTTATATGTCTCAGATAATATTCTTGATGAGTTCTGAGTTCCCTTCTTGTAGGAGGTTTAAGCACTTTCTTTTTCTTCCTCTGATTGACCAACTTCTTCTTCTGTTTTGCTTTAAACTCTTCCAAGAAGTCAAACTCATTTATAGCAGCAAAATCATCTTGTAACTCTTCTTTCACCTTAACCCATTTAATAGCAGCCTCATTACTTGCTTGTTCATCTTCCCAGTTTTCAAGTAATGCTTTGGTTTTTGCCTCATTCTCAGCCAGCTGCCTCTGTCTTTCAAGTTCTTTTTGCTCATCTTCTTCTACCAATTTTCTTGCAGCATCTGAATCATACCTAGATTGGTCCTCTTTTGGCCAGAATTCAAAAGGAATATGCCATGGGAAAGAATCATCTAATTTGCCTTTACCTTTACCAGTGTAAGTTGGTTGTGTAGGTTTAGACACTGGTTCAGGTTCTCTTATGGTAACTCCTTTGGCTTTTGATCTTGTAGGCTGTGGTGCAGGTTTAGGTGAAATCTGTTTTGGTGTAGGTGTTGTGGTTCCAAGGTTTAGCAATACTTGGGCTAAGGGCATTGTGTCTTCATCAAGGTCACCAGCAGAGTGATTTAGCCCATCAGCAGAATTCTTTCTCCCATCAGCAGAGTGTTCTGCATTAACAGTAGAGTCAACCTTTTCATTTGTTTCCATTTCAACCTCCCCTGAATCCTTGAGTACCTCCCCTGAACCTGCTACATCCTCCTGATCATTCCTCCCCTGTTTGGAAGCATCCTCTCCCAAACATGGTTTGGAACACTTCCTCTTCTTGGACTTTAGAATGTGAGGAATTCTTGCTCTTTTCCATTGAACACTCTCCAAATGCTTAACCCTGAACTTCAGTCTTCGAATGATGTTATCTTGAGAGTGTTGAGTATTCTTCATAACCTGCAACTCTTCAGTAAGAGCAAGAACCTCTGATGACAATTTGGTACATTTATCCGTCAATTCATTAGGTTGTTTCAGAATAGTCTCACCACTTCGGTCTGTGTTACCTGACCCGAGAGGTGGATCATTGACATTGTCATTTTGTACAATTGGAGTAGCCATCAATTCAATATTTGGATGTTCAAGACTAGCCTCAACACTTCGACCTGTGTTACCTGGTCCGAGAGGTGTATCATAGGCATTGACATTTTGTACTGTATCATCCATCAATTCAGTAGTAGTTTCATGTCTGTCCTCATCACTTCGGGATGTGTTAACTTCCCTGAGAGGTGAATCTTGGGACAAAAACTCAGTCTCAACCCTAGGTTGAACATCTGAGCCCCCCATATTAGCCATTTGGCTGGGGTTACCATCAGTTGTATTAGGTTCTTGAGAACCTTCTACAATAGATGTTGCCATGGTCGAGGTCTTAGGTATGTTAGCACTGTCCTGTTCAACTACTAAGTTGGAAACAGTAGTGCCAGCCTCTTCCATCATGGTACCTACATCACCTGTACCAGCCTCATCTGCATCCATACTGACATTGGTCTGAGGTGTCACAATGTCCTCTTGTTGTGAAGTCCTAGGTGAGTGGGTATTTTGGGGTTCATTGGAAGATGATTCATTCAAACTAGTAGATGAGGATGTGTGATGGGAAGCTGTGGGAGTTCCAGCCTCTTCATCCTCATTCACTGCAGCCACAATATTCAAAATGTGTTGAGACAGGGGAGTGATGGTGCCAGAGAAACCTTTCCCATTTTTCTTTAGAAAAGCAAACATTTTGATTGCCATTCTGCTACTTGGCTCAATATTTGTATGTTCCAAAGGTTCTTTTAGTTGATGGTTTATGATGAGTTGTAAGAACCTTGGATACAAATAAAACTGCTTTTTAACATATTTCTTCATTCCTTCAAAAATCATGGATGAAAAATCAAATGGTTGTCCTGTGGCCAAACAAACTAAGGCCATGGCTTGAGGAGCACTAAATTCATTCCATCCACCTACTTTGGGAAACAAACAGTGTTGAAGAGTATGCAACAGAAACTTCCAATGTGGGCAAAGAAGACCTTTATAAAAATTCCAGTAGCCTCAGGCCTCTCATACCCAATTTTCTCAAGCTCAGTCAAAATAACATCTGTGGGAAGATTAGGAGGTGTTGGAACACGTGATAGACGAAGGCTTCTTTTAATAGATGTTTCACTAACTACAATACTCTCTCCATCTACACTACCAATCAACCTTTCCTCCCCGTCAAGTGTATCAAGCTTAACAGTTGACCAAAACTGGTGCATATGAGATTTAATAATGGGAGGATCAACTGTTAAAGCATACCTTAAGCGAGATGCACAGAGAAAATCCATAACATCATGAAAACGTTCAGCAGCCGAAACCTTGCTAAGAAACGCAATCTGATTGTGCTCATCAGGAAACTTTCTTCGAGCCATATTGATTTTGGGGGTTTTGGATATAAGGTGGTGAATTAATGTTTTTGGGTGAGAATTAGATATAATTTTGAGCAATTCAAAAGTAATGAGATCAAATTGGTGTTTGAGACCGTTTTGATCTAATTAGGTTTTAAGACGTGCCAAAATTTTCAATTTGACCCCTTAACTTTCAAACTCAGCAGCAGAGTTATGAAAGGTTTGACCAAAAGTCAACTTTCCCAAAATCTTCAAATTTAATCCCTTAATAAGATACCAACTTCGCATTTAAGTCTCATAAAAACCATAAATCTATAAATCCCTTGACATCTTACCAAATCCCCTATTTCACAAACCCTAACCAAATAACCATGAGTGCGCCGATCATCGAAATTTCCTCTGAGTCTTCTTCCGATACTTCACTAGGATGGGAAAATTATTTTCCCCTAATTTCATCTTCTGCACAAGGCAAAGGTAAAGCTATTGTTGAAGACGAAGTTTCTGACACACTTCCATCTACTCCATCTTCCTTTGAAGACTCCAGCGGTGATGAAGAAACATGTAAAACCCTGAAATCCAAAACGTGTAAAAAGACCAAAATGCCCCTACAACTTTGAAATTCAGTTAAAGCATATATAAGTGCCCAATTAAATCGCAAAACCTATGTAGCTAAACCACATATGACATAAAATAATTATGAGGCACCATTTAAATATTTGTACATGACATAAAAATATTTTGACACCCTAAAAACTAATATGTACCGAAACTTATGTATATATTTATTTAAAATGGTTTTAAATGTATTAAAGTGTAGATAAACAAAAATTAAATTAAGAAAAGGTCAAGGCATTCAATATATTGATCAAGCCCAGCCATGATCCGATTCTCTTGCCTAATTTCCTCCTATGATTCGGCCAAAACTTCCCATAGCATTTATTCCCATTTACTTCTCCTTTAAAACATACCGTATATCCAAAAACCCTAACAAAAATCCACTTTGTGTTTATCCGATTTTCTGGAGGTGTTTGATCATTTTTGCTGTGTTCCCTATCATCCTTAGAAGGCTAGAAAAATACATTCGAAGTTGTTCATTGCTTGGTTCGATCGTGGGAATTCTTTTCCTTATCGCTAGATCAAAGTAAGATATATTCTTCCATGATTCATACGATCCATCTAAAATTCATTTGTTATTTTTCTCATGATCCTTACGTTATATATACTCTGTGAAAAATGGCTACAAGGTCGTGGGATCATTCGTGTACTCGTGGTGAATTTTGTGGTGTCGCGTGGTGAACCGAAGAGCAATAATTCGTTACGACCTTCCTACACGTTCTAAAATTGGGTTGGTATTTTTCCTACGACTCTTTCATCATATGAACCTCAAATAAAATGTTATATACGAACCATGCAAGATATATGAATTATTTGTGAATTTAACCATTAAAACGTATGAAAACTCTATAAAAATCAATACGAATTTTCTGGGCAAGAACTATATTTTATTTACGCTTCATATGGTCAAAATAAGTCTGGAAAAATGTTCATTTGATTTGTCATGGCCTAAAATAATTATTATGGAATTGTTTGTGTGATCGGATTTAAGAAAAACAAAGGAAAGAAAGAAAATGAAAGTGTACGATTTAGGGTTTATACTTTTAGGACTGTTCTTGATTTGATAATGATGGCTTAATGAGGATCTAATGATTGGAAAATGATTGGATATAATAAGGTTAGGGTTTTGTTGTTTATAATGTTATACGATATGATTTTTAAAGGTTAAGGGTACGTTTTGTAACATTTAAAACTCGAGGGTTATTTTTAGAACATCAATTGGACTGGGTACAATTCGTATAAATTGTAACTTGAAGGTGTCATGTGTAACTTTTGTATTTAAAAGGATTAAAATGATTAATTAGATAATATGTAATTCGGTTTATAAATTAAATAAGTAGAGGGGCTAAAAATGTAATTTTTGGAAAGTTAAGGTGGTTTTGTACATTTGAACATGTTAAGGGTATATTGTGTAACTTTTAGGATTTAATGGCCTAATATGTAATTATTAATATTTAAGGATTGAAAATGTAAATTGAAGGTTAAATATGTAAACTAATTATTGTGAGGGACCTATTGTGTAAATTATGGATAAGTGAAGGGAATTTCGTATAACACATGTAAATTAAGGACTAATTGTGTAAATTTGGTAAACCAAAGGTTTAATGTTTAATTGTTGATATTATAAGGTTTAAAGTGTAACTTAATAATATAAAGGGTGTAAATTGTAAATTGTGTAAACTAAAGGACTAAATGTGTAATTCTGGATAACTTAAGTATGAGAATGAGTTAATTTAACTATGATACCTCAATCTTACTAAAGCTGGAAACCTGCTATAAATGGAAAGTTAATAAAAATGGAAAGCCGACAAAAATGAGAACTCTGATTTGAATAAGTTATTAATAATAAGCCGATCATTGATTCGTGTAGATTCGACGAAGGAGGAGTGATTCTTATCCTTATGTTATGTTTCGTTGGCGGTTAAGGTACAGATATTCTGACCTTTCTTTTAAGGTTTCTCATGATCTCTCTCGTATTCTGAATCCATTAGTTTCTGATTTGATTGTTATGATTTCCCTTGCTTGAACCTCCCCGGTTGAATTCCATTTGATATGATTTCTGATCTGAAGCTATGCTATGAAAACCTTTTCTGATTATATCTTGGAAATGTTTTTGAGAAAAGCCATTTTAAAAGAGGTTTATAAATGAGGCAAAACCATTTTTGTATAAATGTTACTAGTTTTTATGAAAACTATTCTTGGAAGACTAATTTTTATGAAAAACCGTTTTGAAAGAATATTTTTATGAGAATTACCTTAAAGGATCGTTGTATGAAAATAATGAATAAAGGATTGTTTAAAATGGACTTTTGATGAGAATTTTGAAATGAACTTTTGAGATGAGCATTGATGTTGAGTTTGAGTTATGATTCAGTTAAGATTTCCCAAGCCATTGCTATGTTCCCTTTGTGTGAACCTTTGATATTACTTTTGATATGACTTTGAGATGCACCTTGTGACATATGACCTTTTGTTATGAATTTGAGACCTGACTCTTAGTTTGATACCCGAGCCATTTTCTTTTTTTCCTAGCTAGGAAGGTAACCTGGCCATGTCTGTGATGCACCACTGGCATGACTCCCATGTGGGGGAGTGATTTCTCACACAGTCCCTTTTATATTATCTGCCATGGCTACTTGACTTTGAGATTGACTTTGAGTTTGGGGGCGTATGGATTGCAATCCTAGATTTGTTTGTTTAGTGGATTTAACTATGACTTTGAGTATGACTTTGAGGTGACTGGTGCTTGTGTGCAATACACGCCTTTCACATTTTCTGGGAGCTGATCACTCCACTATTATGATACATGAGGACACCCCTCATATTATCTGGTTGCGTAAGAGGTATCCCCTCTGATTTTGAGACTATGACTTTGAGAAGTTGACTTTGAGATTATGACTTTGAGTTTCTCGGCTCGTGGTGGATGACTGTCCTAAACCCTACTCCTTATTTCCTTTTCCTATATCTCATTCATTATGATATGTCTGTACATTTCAATTTGATTTTGTTTCCGTTTATTATATATCTGTTCACTGGGATTTTTAAGCTCAGCCGCATTTCTTTTCCTGCGGTAGGTTTTTAGTAGGAAGCCAGGAGCTTGGGTTTGCTTTGGGATGAGAGATTAGCTTATGAAGACGATACCTTAGTTTTAGTATTCATTTATGTATGACTACGTAGATTTGGTAAATTTTCTTTTGTAAGATTGTAAACCATTTGTATTATGTAAGTCGTATGTTATGCTTGCCTTTGATATGTCACCATTTACGTGACACTTCTACCCTTGCTGGGTTGGGGTGTTACAAAACAGCATCATGGCCAAAATCCATGACATATTATCAAGGTTCTTGGGAAATAGATCCTCCTAATCATCCCTTGACTGTCGAGCTCACAAGACAAATGGAGAAAGCTGCTGCTGCCTTTGCGAAGAGTGTCAATCCGCCTCAACCAAAGCCACGTACGGTGGAGCAGGAAGTCCCTGTTTCGAAGAAAAAACCGGAGAAGAAACAAGTTCCATCCTCAAGCCAACAGCAGAGTCCATCTCCAAGGCCAGTGATACTTCCACTTCCCTGTAAGCAGGTGTCAGAACACATGGGTACCAGAGGACCTCGCAGCAAAGTGATGCCTGACTTTGTTGGGAAGGGAAAGGGAAAAGCTTGATTTGGGATAGGTTTGTTTAGGTGGTGAAATCTTGGGCCTTGTTTTCTTTTGAACTTCTTTTGAACAATGGATGTAAGGAATCTTTATTTTGTACTTTGTTTTTGTGAGCAATGAACTTTAACTTTCCTTGCTTTACTTGATTGTGTACGCATGTATATCTGCAAAAAGGTTAGTAGAAAACCACAAACACAAGAAAGAATATCCCACAATAGCAGCAGAGTAGCATAGCAGCAGACAACTAGACAGCAAACAATTTAAGAAACAACAAATTTTGACTAAACACCAGACTTTGACTAAACAACAGCACAAATCCTTACAAAATTTTACAAAACCATACAGAGATAAGATGTTTAAAGATTAAAGATTTATCATGCCAATACTAGCAACTAAAAATTGAAATCTACTTATATCAAAACTTTTTGTAAGTAGATCAGCAACATTATTGTCAGTATGTATTTTCACCACTTGAATTAACTTTTTCTCATAACAATCTCTAATAAAATGATGTCTTATCTCTATGTGTTTTGTTTTAGAATGAAAAACAGGATTCTTGATAATACACATTGTGTTGTTGTTATCAATATAAATTTTGGTGTTCATGAAATTGTACCCATAATCCAGCAGTTGATTCTGAATCCAGAGCAATTGTCCACAGTAGCTAGAAGCAGCTACATATTCTGCTTCAGTTGTTGAGTTAGCCACCACAGTCTGTTTCTTGCATTGCCATGAGATTAGCCTATGACCAAGGTATTGACAGCCTCTAGTGGTTGACTTTCTATCCAAACTAGCTCCAGCATAGTCACTGTCTGAGTATGCTATCAAGTCAAAGGGTGAATTATTAGGATACCAAAGGCCCAATTTAGGTTGACGCTTTATGTACCTAAAAATTCTTTTGACCACTTCCAAGTGTGAAACTTTTGGGGACACTTGAAATCGAGCACAAGCACACACAGAAAACATGATATCTGGCCTTGAAGCAGTCAGATACATCAATGAACCAATCATTGATCTATAAAGATGTACATCAACCTCTACCCCATCTTCATCCTTGAGCAAAGGTTTGTTTTTATCCATTGGTGTCTTAGCTTCTTTCACATCATTGAAACCAAATTTCTTCAACATATCAGCCACATACTTGTCTTGGCTAATAAAAATCCCATCTGATTTCTGCTTGACTTGAAGCCCCAAAAAGAAAGTCAGTTCCCCCATAGAACTCATCTCAAACCTGTTGTGCATAAGCTTTTCAAATCCTTCACATAACACCTTATTTGTAGATCCAAAAATGATATCATCTACATAAACCTGAACAAGTAGGATATCCTTTTTGTCTTTCTTAATGAACAATGTTTTGTCAATGGTTCCTCTGCAAAAACCATTGTTCAACAAATACTTGGATAAGGTGTCATACCAAGCTCTAGGAGCTTGATGTAGTCCATACAGTGCTTTCTTCACCTTGTAAACCCTATCAGGATACTTAGGATCTTCAAAACCAGGTGGTTGCATCACATATACCTCTTCAGGAATCTTTCCATACAAGAAAGCACTTTTCACATCCATTTGATACACAGGAAATTTCTTATATGAGGCATATGCCAAGAATAATCTGATAGCCTCAATTCTTGCAACTGGGGAAAATACCTCATCATAATCTATTCCTTCTTCCTGAGTGTATCCCTGAGCCACCAATCTAGCCTTGTTTCTGATTACAATGCCTCTTTCATCTCTTTTACATCTGAACACCCATTTTGTACCAATTGCCCTTTTTCCATTTGGAAGATCAACTAATGTCCAGACTTCTTGAAGCTTGAACTGCAGCAACTCCTCTTGCATAGCTTCAACCCAACTTTCATCTTTCATAGCCTTGTGAATGGTTTTGGGTTCTTCTTGAGATAAGAAACAGGCAAACATGCAATTTTGTAAATCCTTGTGGCTATTTCTCTTTTTAAGAGTTTGAGCAAACAATCCCTGATCAAGCAAATCACTCAAACCTTTTGATTTACTTCTGGTCTATATAGCAGAGTGAACATCAGCAATAATCTGCTCCTTTGGATGATGCTTGTGGATTCTGGTTGTTGGTGTGGGACTAACAGGTATGTCAGTCTCTAAATTGGATAAATCAGCTTCAGCACCAAAGACATCAACAATTTCATCATCAGTGTCCACATACACTTCTTCTAATTCGGGCATCTCATCAGAATAATCATCATTAGAATCACCAACTTTATCAGCAGTAGAGTCCTTGGGCACAGCAGCAGAGTTACCAAGCTTAACAGCAGAGTGTTTGGGCCTAACAGCAGAGTGTTTTGGCCTATCAGCAGAGTGTTTTGACCTGGTAGCAGAGTTGAGAGAACTGCTGCTATGTTTATTCCCTTGGACTTCATCAATTTGTGACTCTTCATTCCTTTCCTTATCATCATGAGAAGGTTCATCATCACCTTCTGCATTAACCTTTGGTACTTCCGTATGAACAGCATCATCATCTGAGCTCTTTCTCTCTTTATCTGTTGGAGAGAAGTACTGATCAAACTTCCACTTTTCAATCAAAACAAACTCCTCTGCAGATCCATCCTTTTTTGCTTATGTACCTGCATTGGGGTTAGTTTGTGTAACTGCAGACATGTTAGTAGTACCTGCAATGACTGGTTGATAATTCATACTTTTGGTTAAAGAATCAATATCAAACATCCATTCATGACCTTTTCCATCAACATTAGGTGTGGTTTCTCGAATTTTAACATGTAAATTTTCCACCACATGCCCAGTCCTTTGATTGAAGACCCTAAAAGCCTTACTTTCAGTGGAGTATCCAACAAAGTAACCTATGTCTGCTTTCTCACTAAACTTGCCTAAGTGGTCAATGGTGTTTAAGATAGTGACAGGACACCCAAATGGTCTAAAGAAATCTATCAGTGGTTTCCTACCATGCAATAACTCATAAGGGGTCTTGTTATGAGGCTTAACTATCTTACTTCTATTTTGCACATAGCAAGCAGTGTTGACTGCTTCAGCCCAAAAGATAGTGGGTAACTTAGACTCTGACAACATGGTCCTAGCAGCCTCAATTAATGTTCTATTTCTCCTCTCAGCAACACCATTTTGCTGAGGAGTTCTAGCCACACTAAATTCTCTAGTTATACCCTTTTCCTCACAGAACTGATTCATTACTTGATTCTTAAATTCAGTTCCATTGTCACATCTGATGATCTTAACCTTGTGATTAAATAGGTTTTCTATCCTTGTAATAAAAGCCTTAAGAATGCCAGGAGTCTCATCCTTAGAAGCTAAGAAGAAAACCCAAGTAAATCTACTAAAATCATCAGTGACCACTAAGCCATACATCTTTTTGTTCAAACTTTTCACATAAGTAGGTCCAAATAGGTCCATATGTAACATAAACAAGGGTTCAGTTATAGAATTCACCAATTTGGACTTACAAGATGCTCTATGTTGCTTTCCCATCTGACAAGCAACACATACTTCAGGGTTGTCAAAAACCTTTGAAGGTAATCCTCTGACCAAGTTCCCTTTCACCAACTTGTTGATAGCCTTGTAGTTCAAATGGCCAAGCCTTCTGTGCCATAGTTTGGATTCATCAATAGTGGCTTTGGCAAACAGACAAGTTAAATCTCTTTTGGGAATAATGTTCTTTATATCCACACTGTATATGTTGTCATTTCTAGGGACTTTAAGAAGTACTAATTTATCATCAGGTATCTTATAGTCGGGAGATAAGACAAGACACTCAGTGTCTGTAAAAAGAACAAAATTCTTTCTGTCACACATTTGTGAGACACTAAAAAGATTGAACTTTAGTCCATTCACCAAATACACTTTTTCAAAATCCAATTTTCCAGTTCTGATGATGCCTTTTCCAACAATTTTACCTCCTTTAGGATCATTCCCAAAGGCAACATATCCACCATCCAAAGCTTCAAAATTTTCCAAATTGCTCTGGTCTCCAGTCATATGTGAAGAGCATCCACTATCAAAAATGCATTTATCCTTTAGCTCCTTTTGTAGATTGCCCTGCACAAAAAGTAAGAGAATTAGTTTCTCTTTGGGACCCAAGCCATTACTGACTTGGATCTGCCTTGTGCATCAAAGTAGTCAAATTTCTTCAACTGCATTGGTGCACTGCTGTGTCTGAGAACATGATCCAAAACTTTAACTTTAGGTTTCCAGACCCAGCAAGCTGAGGCCTTAACAGCATAAAAATGGTTGCCCACAACAGTATAAGTAACAACTTTTGGCAAAACAGCAGAGTCTGCCTTAGCAGCAGAATCAACTATGTTCTTCTTTATGGGCCCTTTTGGTGCAATAGGTGAGATAACTCTAGAAGCACCATCTCTCATAAAAACTTCCTTGGGAACCATGTTTCTTTTGGGGTGAGGGTGAGTCTTTCTAGCAAAGTTTCTATGGTTCACCCTTGTGTATTGGTTCCACACTAGTTTTTGATAGTAGTAGCACTCATCTTGCAGATGATCAAAACTACCACAACTATAACATGCCTTTTTAAGTAATTGAAAATCAGTACCTAATCTTTGTGAAACTAGGTTGTTCCAATTTCTCTGGTTTCCTCTAGGCAAGTTATTGGTTTTCTTAGGATATACTCTAGGTGTGTTTTCATACTCAGCCATCTTCCTAGAGATACCTTTACCTAACTTAGGCTTAACAAACTCAACCTTTTAAGCCTTAGGTACTTTAGATTCAACAACAGCAGGAATTTCTTCCTTTTTGTTCTTAGGGGTTGAATCAGATTCCACAACTTCATCATCACTGTCAGACTCCCAATCTTCAATAAGGGGTGCATCAGACCACTTTTTCTCAACCTTCGGTGACTCTATTTTAGTTTCACTAGTTTCACCTACAGGTTTGGCCTCAGACTCAGGTATGAAAGATAGTGTCCTAGTGGGAGGGGCATTGGCACTAAGTTTCTTAGGTGGAGCAACAACATTATATCCTAGACCACTGCCTGAGTCTGCAAAGTGCCTTCCTATTGGTTTACTGAGAATGTCAGTGGCAAATTGTTGTTTTTCCACCCTAACAATATGTTTTTCAGTCTCACTAATAGCTGAATCTTTAGCCTGTTCAGCCTCTTCTACTTTCCCCATAAGAACCTTAATCTCACAATCTTTCTTAATAAGCTCAATTTCTAGACTAGTGATCTTATCAAAATATTCAATTTCAGTCTTTTTATAAAATTCAAGCTTCTCTTCTAAATTCTTTAAACCATATTCATAACTAAGATTGTCTAGCTTAAGTTTTTCATTCTCCATTTTAAGGTTTCCATTGCTAGACTTAAGTATTTCTATTGTATCAGAACATGATTTAAAAGAACAAGATAATTCATTGGATACCTCAGAGTCTGATCCAGAGGAAGAGTAGGCCATGAGAGCAAATTGTTGCACTTGAGGTTCTTCTTCAGCTACCAATGCATAGTTAGGACCATCTTCAGCATGATCACTCCAGTCATACTCTCTTAACCCATCACATGACACCATAGCAGTAGTAGGATTTGGCTCTTCATCAGTAGACTTCTTGACATTCTCATTGTTCCTTTTTGGTGCTCTGCACTCTCTTGCAAAGTGTCCCTTCTTATGACAGTTAAAACATTCAGCCTTTGATTTGTAAAATCCCACATTCTTGTTTCTTCTGAACTTCATCTCTTTACCAGTTCTTTTAAGAAACCTTCTTGCCCTCATAGTTAGCATTGTAATCTGCCATTGCATATCAATCTCTTCAACATCATCAGGATCAAGTTCATCCAGATCTTGAGGCATAACTGAAGTACTTGTAGTAAGTTCAGCTAAATAAGCACAAATAGCAGCATCACTGATGGTGTTGGTATTTGTAGAGTCAGCAGCAGAGACATGTGAACCTGCAGCAGGAACGAAAGTACCAGCAGCAGAGTGCTGTTCTTGATGACTACCAGAATTCTTGTTGCTTGAGGAAACAAAAGCAAGATTGTTTGTGGTAGAAGATGAACTTGACAATCCCTTGACTTCAGTTTCATACACTTTCAAGTTGTTATACAGATCATCCAAAGTCATCTTCTCAAAATCTTCCTTGTGCCTCCAAATCACTGTGTGAGTGTTCCATTCAGAAGATAGACTTCTCAGAAATTTTAGATTGATATCTTCTTGAGATACATCAATCTTCAATAGAGCCATCTGACTGGTCAGCTTATGAAGTCGATCATAAGTTCCCTCAATATTCTCAGAACTCAAAACAGTAAAAGTTTCAAACTGATGCTTCAGTAGATTCTTTCTTGATTTCTTGGTAGCTTCATTCCCACCAAATCGAAGTTCAATAGCTTCCCATAAATCCTTAGCAGACTCAATATGATTAAAACTTAGTTGATAATCATTAGGTATTCCCATCATGAGAATATTGTGAGCCTTGACCTCCAATCTTCTCTGTGCTTTCTCTTCACTTGTCTTGAGAGTCAAGACTGATCCAGTAGCAGTCTTGGCTGGCTGACTGTCACCATGTAGAACAACTTCCCAAAGTGAGTAATCAACCATTATCATGTATTGTTGAATTCTCATCTTCCAGATCTCGTATTCTCCAGTCTTGAGCATGGGAACTCTTGATGCAGTAACCATGTGTGTAGAATCGGATTCCATTGCTTACTTTGATGATTAACAGATCTTGTATTTACTAATTCTTCTTGGTACCAGTTTCTAGATCACAAGCTCTGATACCACTTGTTGATCCCAGTTGAGCTTCATGATCTTATTAATTACTTTAGATATAAACCTAAAGCAATCGGTATAGAAACTGATCTTGAGTTGTATATCAAATATTATGCGGAACTTAATATTTGATCTTAAGAAGAATTAAACACAAACAAATTCTCAAACAACACTTCAATATATTAATACGATTGCTCGATAGCAATAGGGTTACAAGAAACCTTGAAGTGTAAAACAATAATGATACGTATATCTAACCTAACCCTAGATCCTCCTTTTATAGCGTAAGGAGTCCTAGTCAGTTTACAAGACTTTCTATACAAGAAAAATATTCTTACGTATCTTTTCCAAACTTATCTTAACAAACTATACATATCTAATAAGCAGCAGAGTAACTAGTCTAGCAGCAGAGTCTTCGTGGGCTAGCAGCAGAGTTACACTTTGCTTATTATCCCAATCCAGCAGAGTTAGCAAACAGCAGAGTTATAGTCTAATCAGTAGAGTTACTTAACTGATCAGCAGAGTACCACTTAGTGTATTTCCCGAACAGCAGCATCTTTAGACCCAACACCTTTCTACTCAACGCATCAGCCACCACATTCGCCTTTCCAGGATGATAGCGAATCTCACAATCATAATCACTAAACAATTCAATCCATCTTCTCTGTCGCATATTCAGCTCCTTCTGACTGAAGATATGCTGAAGACTCTTATGATCCGTATAAACAACACTCTTTGTGCCATACAGATAATGTCTCCAATTGTTAAGAGCGAACACTACCGCACCAAGCTCTAAATCATGAGTGGTGTAATTCTTCTCATGAATCTTGAGTTGTCGGGATGCATAAGCTATCACCTTCCCTCTCTGCATTAGCACACATCCAAAACCTTGTTTCGACGCATCGCAATACACCACAAAGTCATCTGGTCCATCTAGAAGCGCCAGAATAGGTGCATTGCACAATTTATCTTTTAATGTCTGAAAAGCCATCTCTTGCTCCTCTCCCCAGACATACTTCTTATTCTTCTGGGTCAACAATGTGAGGGGTTTGGCAATCTTTGAAATTTTTTTGATAAATCATCTGTAATACCCTGCCAATCCTAAAAAGGAACGTATCTCTGACGGCGTCGTAGGAGCCTTCCAATTCTTAACCGCTTCAACCTTTCCAGGGTCTACATGTATACCTTCACTATTAACTACATGACCAAGAAAATGTACCTCTCTAAGCCAAAACTCGCATTTTGAAAACTTAGCATACAACTTTTCCTCCTTCAGCAATTTAAGGACCAACCTCAAATGCTCTCCATGCTCCTTCTCAGTCTTAGAGTAGACTAATATGTCATCGATGAACACTATCACAAATTTATCCAAATAAGGCTTACAAATGCGATTCATTAGATCCATGAATACCGCAGGTGTATTTGTCAACCCAAATGGCATAACCGTAAACTCAAAGTGTCCATAACGAGTCCTAAAAGCAGTCTTCGGAATATCCTCCTCATACACTCTTAACTGATGATAACCAGAACGTAGATCTATCTTCGAAAAGAATCAAGAACCTTGCAGCTGGTCAAGGAGATCATCGATTCTAGGAAGAGGATACCGATTCTTAACCGTTAACTTGTTCAGTTCCCGATAGTCAATACACATCCGGAATGAACCATCCTTCTTCTTAAGAAATAATACAGGTGCTCCCCACGGAGAGTGACTGGGTCGGATAAACCCCTTATCCTGAAGTTCTTGCAACTGCTCGGACAACTCTTGCATATCAGAGGGTGCTAAACGATATGGGGATTTCGCCACAGGTGCCGCTCCAGGAATCAACTCAATACGGAATTCAACTTGACGGATTGGAGGCAACCCAGACAAGTCTTCAGGAAATACGCCAGGAAACTCGCACACCACAGGAATCTCTTCTATTTTAAGTTCTTTGGATTTCGCATTCTTAAGGGATTTCAAATCAGTCCTTAAGCATTCTCCTTGTATTCGAAGTATAACACCATTCTCTAAAGGTATATGAACTACCTTTTCATGGCATACAACCTCGGCCTTATGTTTAGACAACCAGCTCATCCCTATCACCACATCAAAACTCCCATGTCCAAAAGGTATCAAGTCAATCATAAACGGAATGCCCTCTAACACTATAGTACACCTACGAATAACCTTGTCAACCTCTACCTCCCTACCGCTAGCTATCTCAATCACAATACTAGACCTAAGTTCACTAGGTTCAACATTCAACAATTTAGCAAATTCAGTGGACACAAAGCAGTAATCCGCACCCGTATCAAATAAAGTAGTAGCATAATGACCATTTAGAGAGAAAGTACCAGTAACAACGTGCGGGTCTTGACGCTCCTCGTTTGCATTTATGGTGAACGCCTTTCCTCTAGCTGCATTCTTGTTGTACCCTTTCCCTTGACCTCCTTCAATGGCCAACCTGTTTCCCGCCTGACTAGGTTAGTTCTGGTGCTGATAATAAGAGAACATTTCGGAGATGATCCGTACTTCCACACTCATAACACGCCCTACGATTATACCTTGCACTAACCGAGTTGATTGGATTCGCTTGAGTAATCACCATACGACATTCTCTAGCAATGTGTCCAGGTTTGTTACACCTGAAGCACGTACGACACGCAGCCTGCTCATGATGATAACCATTGCATTTAACACATTTGGGAGCAAAACTAGTGTACCCCCTTCTGTCTGTGTTTCCTGTCACAGCCGGAGTAGCTGCCATCGCAGGACTCGCTGCCTCCACAGGATTCACCGCTACAAATCCTCTCCCATTCCTTGTTCTCTTATTATCAGCACCAGAACTAACCTGTTTGCCTGCTTCAGTCTCCTCCTTCCTCTTTTCACTTGTCTTCGCAAGTACCCCAGTCCTAACCGCTTCATCAGTTAGTGCTCCAGCCTTCTGAATAGCACTCTAGAGTGTCGTGGTTTCAGTAGCCCTAACCATGCTACGAATCTGTGGAACCAACCCACGAATGTATTTATCGATACGCTTCGACTCAGGTGTTACCAAGTGAGGGACCAACTTAGCTAACTCATGGAACCTGTCAGTATACCCCGCGTGATTAGCTCCAACCATCACATGGTTCCAAAACTCTTCCTCTAATTTCTGCATCTCATTTCTTGGGCAAAACTCCTCCACCATCAAGGCTTTGAAATCTTCCCAAGTTATTCCCATCGCAGCAACTCTACCCCTAGCTTGGACTTGCGTGTTCCACCAAGTCAAAGCCTTATTGATCAGAGAACTTGCTGCATACTTGACTTTTTGACCCTCAGCACAGCCGCTAATATCCATCACTGCTTCCATCTTCTCTATCCATCGAGTGAGCACTATCGCACCACCCTTACCATCGTACTCTTTAGGCTTACAAGCCATAAACTCTTTGTAGGAGCATCCGTTGTTGCCACCCCCACCACTTCCAGCACCATTAGGTTGAGCACCATCACCCATCTGTGTGCTCACATGGTTAACAATCTCTGGCAGTAGAGCTTCCAGTTGCTGATTAATCATTTGCTGGAAGATGGGGTTACTCTCTCCAACAGTGGGTGCCGGCTTTCGCCTCTTCGGCGTCCGCTTCTTCGGCGTCCGGTAAGCTCCACTCATTGGTGACTTAGTAAATAGGCGTCTTGGTCTTTTTGGTGCCATTTCCTGGACACACAGATCGTTGATACCATTAGGCGTCGTTCACCACATTCGCGAATACACATTCATACTTAACACAAGTACTCCCATCAAATGGGACAATTAACACAAATACCACGGTTAAACCTAATCCTACTACACGTAAGCATGTCATCATTGGTCAACGTAGCATTGGCCATAAGTCCACATGTGTCGTGATACATTTATAATTATGTTGGCCACCCATAATTATAGATGTATCCTTTCACATGTGTACTCGCTTCCAATACCACACCTAACAATAATAACACCTCACAATAATAGATACACAAACTCAAAAATTAACATCATATAATACACCCATTAATCACATATCACACACATAAAATATTCAAACTCGTTAGCCTTATTATTAATTACTTGGGTAAAACCCCAAAATTCAAAGGAATTCGCGATCCAACATAATACCAAACATCAAAAGTCAATAGAAGACATCCCAAAACATGAAACTAAACCAAACAGAATCGCACACGGCTCGAGCTCCACCCTAACGTTTGCCCCTCTCATTCAACTCGGATTACATTAACTACTTGCCGTAGACTCTAGATCTGAATCCACTTCGTACTCTTCCTCTTCACTTATCCATCCATTCCGGTTTCCCTCGTTCTGTGGTAGTGGACGACTGGCAAAACCACTCCTGAGGTTCCTTTCTTCCTCCTCTATATGGTCCACAAACCCATACAGATTATGAGACTCAGCCCAAACCTCTCTTCCATATTCTAGGAATTTGGGGCACTTTCTAGGGTACCTAATAATGTAGCCGTCTTTATTAGTCACTTTTTTCTCGTACCTTTCTATCTCCTTTCCATCCACGTTCACTAAAGTCATCTTCTCCTCGATCTTACATGGACACATGCTAGCAGGAACTAGGATCCTCTTGTTAGTCCATTTCAAGCAACCAATCCTCTTGCAACCAGTAGCGACAACGGTAGTCTAAAGAAATTTGCTACGCGCGAGAGGTGCCATGCTAAAAGTGACATATATAATATAAGTATAGGGATTCAATCGGCGTCTGAAACTCGACAAAACTTCTCATAAACTCAAGAAAAATAGACATATAAAATACCATACTTATACATAAGCCCTAAATGCAACTATATGAGGGACTCCTAGGTTATAGTCTAGGTTCAACCATCTACTTCTCTATAACCAAGGCTCTGATACCAATCTGTCACACCTCGCCAAGGCGGAAACGCGAGTGCAACATCATGGATATCATCACAACACATGGTGTCTAAATAGAGAATTACTATATGCTAATAAATAGAGCAAAGTACAGGCACAAAGTGTCGTAACGATACCCCTAAATAAAAATAACCAAAACAAATCTCCAAAGGTATCTTCAATAAAACATAAAGTACTAGTCGAAAGACATTAAAGTACCACAATCAAAATTCAATTTATTTAAATCAAAACATAAAGATAAATCATCCTTAAATGCAACTAAGTCTCGTCTAGTCGCTTCCCTCTACCTTATCCTTAGAATGCTCACCTGAAAATGATGCTTAAAAACGTCAACATAATGTTGGTGAGATTCATAGGTTTAAGACACACAAAATATCTCAGGCAACCAGTTCGCTGTGATTATAAAACATAGCAGGACAGTAAAGATAGTTATTATACAACTAGCATGTAATCATAACCGACAATCCAACAAACGGGACGGAACGCGCCCACGATCCAAATAGCAATATCCAACATGAATTGGGACGAAACGCGCCCACGATCCAAGTTCACAATAATGGGTTATCATTACCCTCCGATCGGACCACACAGAATAATAGTGAGTAGGGTTACTACTCTCCAATTGGATAATGGGAGCATAGCTACCCTCCAAATGGACCACACAGAATCACCACACAATAATCTCATAACATGCAAAACGTATAATAACACTTACAGTCCATGCATTTACGACCACATAATCACAGTAACTCAAAAATATTTCAACACAAGCATCATTCCCATCCCAAGTTAAAACAAAGTAAAAATGGGACTATAAAACTCACCTCAAACTTTGCAGCTTCCAAATTATCAATCACAAATCTATACCACAAAATATGATCATATTACACGCGACCAAGCTAAATGATATAGTCCATATAAAACACATATGATGGATGTCTAAGGTTCATGTAAACCACCATGGATTACCTAGACTCCATACTAACCACTACCAAACACTCACACTCAATAAATCCCTTGCATATACTTTTCCAGAATACATAGATTTTTGGGGTACTTTTACCCACATAAAATCATGACAAAATAAACTCCAAAACTCACACCAAAAATTAACCATGGTCCTTCATGAGCATAAAAGCTTCTCCCAGAAGTCCATGCACTAAAAACACACAACAGTACTCTTTGAAAAATCAAACATGAAAACTATCCAGATTTGGATCTGAACGCACACCAAAATGTTTTGACCCAAAAACCATACTTGCACAACTTATTATCGGCTAATTTTCGCGTGGAAGTCAAAGAGAATATAGAACTTAATTTCTCCAGAAGGGCTAACCAAAATTACACATTTTAAACCACTTTTGACCTCAATATTTTTAACCTAAATTTGTCTCGGTTTAACTGTTTTGACACCTTTACTTGCAAAAATCATTAAACTGACTTCCCGACCTCGAAATCAATCGTGGCCGGACTTTTTGGAAAGCTCTTTCTCTGAAATACAATTTAGACTCAAGAATTATCAATTAACTCATATCCATCTATTAAATATCTTTGTATCTTTACATCACTATGAATCTGTCCAAACCCTAACTCAATAATTAACATATTTTATACCCTAATCTCTTCACCAATCGTCATAATATTACTAATTATTGATCCTAACATGTTGTATATTATTAATTTACAGAATTAAACATAAACCCTAGATCCATCATAACTTGTATTGCATGAATCAAATCAATAATTAAAGGAATTAGGGATTACTAGGCATACCTTAAGCTCGTTTTCTTCACAATAATGAAAACCCTAAATTTTTCCTTCTTGTTTCTCCTTGGTTTGGCTGAAATTCTCAAAAGGGAGGGTTGGGGTGTTTTGGTTTTGTATTTATAATACCCTAATGAACATTCTAGATCACCCTTATAATTGGTAAGTGTATTTGGACTAAAATTTTGTTTTCTTTTTCCCCTAAAACCCTATAATCGGCCGCCCCTTTATTCATATATATATTTTTTATTTTTTTATTAATATTAATTATTACACTTAAAACCTTGTGTTTTCGTTATTTTATAAAAGCCTATACCGAAACCTAACATCTTACGCGATAAACTTTCGTTTTTACGACAACTCGGAAAAATTATCATTTTCAAAACAAAGTTTCCAAAAATAGAATTTCACACTCATTATTAGTATAACCCATAAAACCGAACACCACTTAATTTACCAACGCTCACAAACTTGAACACAACTCATTACGCAAAAAACCCCGAACACAAAACCATACAAGTCATTTCCACGTCACCAAAGTGAACAAAATAAAATTGTTCCAAAACAACACTACTCAAGACACACCAATAGAGTCACACAAAGGGATTTAGTGCCAAAGTACACGTTTATCACACATATGCCACACAAACACTTAAGTCACACCAAGCAAAACTTAAATAGATCGAAACTAATAGTTAGACTAACCTGATAAAATCACGATTGTGACAGAAGTACACGGCCAAAAGAATGGGCTAGGCCAAAAATCGGTTCACAATATGGACTAGGATAGGAATTGTTTAAGTAACTTTAGGATATGACTTAATTAGTTTAGGATTTAATTATAGTGTGTAATTTAATTATAATGCATAGTTTTAATGACATAAAATTAATAATTCAACTTAGGATAAAATTCAAAATGGGGAAAAAATTATGGTTCAAGTATGGATAACCGATACCCGCCGAAAAATCCGAAAAACCGATGGATAATATTAATCGGGTATCCGGTGGGATATGGGGCGGGTACGGGTATATTATAAACGAGTTCGGGTACGGGTACACTAAAACCCGCCACGAATCCGAACCATTGCCATCCCTAGTTACCGGCTATAGCCCGTTTTCACCGCCACGTCAACACCATTAGCCTTTTTCTTTTTATTTTTTTATTTTTTTTCTATGATTTTTTTACACCTCTTGCCACGTCATAGTTAAACCAAACCACCACTTCAATAGTCATCCGGCAATTAATCCCTTTACCGGATCAATTGTAAACACATACAATAATCAATAAACCCTAATCAAAACATACATTCTTCTTGCAAACACAAATCAGTTGATGCTTTAACACGCAAACAATGAATCCAAATAACAACAAAGGTATGTTTTTTAATGTTTTCACATATCAGTTGATGATTCATTGTACAATAATTAGTAACAGGTTTTTGATCTATAAATGGTGATGTTTGGGGTTGTTACCGATTCTAATGTAATGCTGTGTGAATTTATTGTTGAATGTAAAGCTGTGTGAATTTTTAATTTATTCAAGTTTATGCTTTAACAGGTTCAAAGGCAAAAATCCCTAGGTCCAAATTCAAAATCATTTCCAACAAGGTATACTAAAGTTGTTATGTGTTTGTGGCTAAAGTTGTATACCTTTATACCATTAATTAAATTTTTTGAAACACATGGTATATTGAACTATTAGGAGGTATGGGAAAACACAGATTGGAAGAGAAAGAGTCCTTTCTATTTCTCTAGCGATGAAGAATCTGGTGATGCTGACACAAAAGGGGTAATAATGGTCCATTTAATAAGTGTTGTTTCGCTACTTTTATGACATTCTCCAGACTTAATCCAATATACTCGTTCAACTTGTAGGTAAATGACAAAGCTGAATCCTCTCAAGCTACTCCCAAAACTCAATCCTCTCAAATACCAGTTGAAAAGGCACACAAAAAGAAATTTACTCATGATATTGTCTTGGGACTGCCATGTAAGAAGATGGTTTTGGGGTTTAGGACATCCATTAATAGCTTTTGTGTTTGTGTAAATGGTATTTGGTACTTTAATATGGTAGTAGTAGTTCAGACATTTAATTTGGTTAAATGTAATTATTAATGGTACAATAACTGGTAATTAGTAGTTTAACTGTATCTATTTTATAACTGTAATGATAGTATTTTGGTTTGTTAAATGGTAGCAATTTGTGTTCTTGATGTGATGATTGCACAGTTAGATTTAATGGTAGCATTTTCTGTTGTTGATTTGATGATTGCACATATTTTTTTAATGGTAGCAGTTTGTGTTCTTGATTTCATGTTGGTTTATGATTTAATGGTAGCAGTTTATGTTAAATGGTGTCAGTTTGTGTTCATGATCTTGGTGTAATTGTGTAAATTTGAGTTCTTGATTTGATATGCAGTTTGTGTTCATGATCTTTGTTCTAGATCTTGGTTCATGATTTGCGATTAAGATAATGATATATAACATTTAGAGCCAAAATTTTGATTTATTCAAGTTTATGCTTTACTTAACATGTTCAAATTAAAGGAAATTTTTTTAAATAATTCAATTGTTATTTTGAAATTAGAATTTGGAGCCAAAATTTTGATCCAAAATTTTGAAATCGCCTAATCAGAAGCAGTTACCAAGAATAAGGTACGATTCATATTCTTCCTATACCCTCTTTTCTCTCCTAAAAAAAAGACTGCAAAGAAAACACAAAAATCAAATCTTCTATCACCATTACTCTCAAAGCCAGAATCATTTTCTTGTACCCATTGTTACTCAAGAGTCTTGGGAATTCAACCCATTGTTGATAATCATCTTTTGCTTCTTCTGATAATGAACATGATGATAACAACATAGACTATGAATCCGAAAAGTATTCTGATGATGAAGATCTAGACGCGTCTGGAATCAACCAATCAGATCGTATGCTAGCTAAGAGAGGCATAACCAGGCTATTTAAGTTTCACATGAAATATGGCAACCCTGGTGGAATAAAGCTCAAGGTAACCTTCGATGCATTGAATAGGGTATCAGGGTTACACAGAGCACTGTTTTTGAGTTTTTTAGGAGATCTGGTTCGTAAGCACATAGGTTTGAAGAATCTTTCCTGGAGGAATGTGAATAAAGAATCAAGAGATAAACTATGGACTGAAATCACTGTATATATATACTATTTTTTAACCCAGTACTACATAATTTTATCTATGCAGTTACATTATGTGCAACTAATTAACAACATTGTGTTAACCTTTGCAGCGATATTTTGATGTTGACGTGACAATCAGAAAATTGGTAATGACTCGTCTTGGTAAACTGCTAAGGACTTTCAGAACGAAGCTCAGAGAAGAATACATTTTGCCCCACCTAAATACACCTTCCAAACTGAATGAAGTCCCGGCCAAGTATAGTCGATTTGTGAAATCGGAAGACTGGGTCGAGTTTGTAAACCACACGACCACCGATGCATACAAGGTTTTAATTAGTCATCTTTATTTAAGTCTATAAGTCATTTCATAATTTTCAGTTTGCAGCATTACCGCATGTAAACACCTTATGATTTTGTGTTTTTAGGAGATAGCTGATAAAGCTAAAATGCCGCGTTCCAAAAATATTTACCAGCATAAAATAGGACGAGGTGGATATGTTTATTTGAAAGAGAAAATGGTAATATTACATGTGTATGCATCTTCATATTTTCGTTTATCTTGTTTTAACTTTACATGTGTATGCATTTGATATTTATTAGATCAAAAATAAAGAGATTGAAGCAGATGAAGAACCCCCGCGTGGTATAATGTGGTTGAAAGGAAGGGTAAACAACGATGGCAAATTTCCAGATGATGAGATTACATCAGTGGGAGATAAGCTTGTAAGTTTGACTGCAAATTCTATTATTATGCTTATATACCAGCAACATTAACTGTGTACTAGCAGTAGTAACTTGTATACCAGCAGTATTAACTGCGTACTAGCAGCAGTAACTGTGTACTAGCAGTAGTAAACATTAGTCATATTTTTCATTGAAGTTCATGAGCAGCACTAACTCCAGCTGAGTAGCATTGACACAAATAAGAGCATCAGTTACTCTAACAGCATCAAGAAGACTTTTAATCCCAACATTTCCCATATTATTTGTGCAGAAAGAATCTGATGACCAGATCAACAAATTGTCCAATGAGATTACAGAAACAAAGAGAATACTTACTCAACTGATGGCACAGTTGAGTCAACAAGGGGTGCAGTTAAATTTGTCATCTCAATTTCCAGTAGCCTCAGATGTAAGCCAACAAGGGTCTACAGATTCCCAATCGCAAGTGTGGAAAACTAGAATGGGTGTTGAATAGTTTTACGTCTTTTTAATTTATTATAAAAACTTTGTTTACATTTAAGAACTTAGATTCGAATTTATGTGAACTCAACTCTTAAACAATATGAACAAATATAAGTAAATCTAAATTAACAATGCAAGTTCTTCTTCTTAATGCTGAAAATTCTTTCAAATACCCATCAAGTAAATGTCTTAGATCTAGCTATCACTTCTTGTGCAAGGTTGAATATCTTTGCCACTAGCATATCAGCCATCTCAGACTCTTCATTTGCTTCCAGTCTAACACATGCCAGCATTGTCAAAACACCTGGTCTGAGTGGATAATATTTTTCAACCAGCATATATATCTCTATTCCTTCCTTTGTAGATACTCTGTGTACTCCACATGTACTAAATAACTTCCAAGAAATATCCTTGACTTGAGCTTGAAATCTCCAAATCGATTCTCCACCATCTGGTTCATACAATCTTTTCAATTGAATCCATAGTTCTTTGTCTTTATCTTCAACTGGATCAATATCTCTGAACTTCTCTTTTACTAAACTCCAAAGTTGATTTAGATCTTCTCTGTCAAAGCCTTTAAGTAAATCTTCAAACAACTTATATCTTTTAGAAATATCTCCAAGTCTAATAATCTTCCATCCCTTCATTCTACCATCAGTAAACACTTCCCAGTCAATAATTGGATGTTTGACCTGCAAAGGTTTAATGTAAGAATACTCTGGAATAATCACCATCATGCTTTTGATCTTCTCATCAGTTAATCCTTCTTCATCAGACTTTTGTTTCTTAGCAACTTCTGATTCCATAGATTCTGCTTCCCTCTTCTTACCTGTTTTGACACTTCTTCTTGGAGAATTCAAAATAGCATAAGACATTCCCTTGAAATCTTTCATTAAGTAATTTGCTGAGTTCTTCAAATAATGCTTCATATCCTCAACAAGTTCTCTCTTTGTAGGTAACTTTGTCTTGTACCCTGACTTCTGGCTTTCTCTTATTCTATGAATCAGATCTTCCCATTTTGTAACTCCATTCTTCTTGAGTATAAATTCCTTAAGCTCCTCTGTCTTCTCATCTTCATTCAACTCTTGATCTCTAAGAACCATAGAAGCTTGTGCTCTTACCATCACATCAGAATCCAGAAAATATTGCAACTGTTCATTGAATTCTTCTTGATCTACTTCATTTGATCTTTTCCTTCCCATGAATTCAGCTATATTCCTTATATCATCAGCAGCCAATTTCCTTGCAAATTCTTCATCATGATCCATCTGGGCTTGTTTAGCTTCCTTTTCAGCTTCCTTATCAGCCAAATCTTCTTCTAACATTTGCCTTGCAACCTCTGCATCATGAGCAATTTGTTCTTGAGTTTTTGGTTTCAACCTTTTAAGCCTTTCAAGTTCTTGAACAGCAGCCACTTCTTCAAATGTCATAGGATTTTTTCCTTTATTTGCTCTTCTCTTGAAATCTTTTTCATCAGAAGTTTCTTCAGTTGGAACTGCTTGTTGTTCTGACTCAGCAGTTTGAACTGTTACTTGCTCTGTCTCTCGCTCTGTCTCAGCAGTTTGAACTGCTTCTTCATTTGCAACTGCTTGATGTGTCTCAGCTGTTTCTTCATGAATATAACCAGAACCTGAACCAATATCAAGACCTTGATCTTGTTCAGAACTTTCTTCATACCTCCCCTGAGATCCTGATCTATCCTTATCTTCAAATTTCCTCTCCTTACCAGATTTCCTCCCCTGTTTGGAAGAATTTTCATCATCCCCTTCAGAGCCATCTGAATCATCATCATCAGAATCTTCATCCAATACCACTCTTGCCCTTTTCTTCTTCAACTGTTCTTCAAGTTTCTTCACCCTTTTTGTTAGCTTTGTATAAACTTTGGCAAAAGTCTCCTTGTGAGCTTTGAATTCCTCCTTGGTTTGCTTTAGCTCCTTCTCTAAAGTATCAACCTTGTTTACTAACTTGGTACATAAAGCCGTCAATTCAGTTTGTGAAGAACTACCCTCATCACTTCTAGCTGTGTTACCTGGTATGAGAGATGAATCTTTAGGCAAGGATTCAGTCACAACCCTAGTTAGACTAGGTTTAGACCTTCTCCTATAATTGATAGGTGGTTGTTGGGTTGTTTCAAATACTTGAGTGGATGTGTGATGGGGATCAGTTGGAACTGCTGAACCTTCACCCAACTCAGTTTGAATCATTTGAGGAAATAATGGAACTGGTTCCCCTTGAAAAAGTTTACTAGCCATAGTCATATTTTGAAAAACCTTTGATTGTAGACTAGGCGTAGGAAAATTTTCAGTTGGTTGTGTAAGCAGGTTTTTCTTTTTATTCAAAATTGTTTGAACAAACCTGGGATACATTAAAAACTTTGTTTTACTATCAACATTTGATGCCATACCCTCAAAAATATATTTTGACTAGTTAAAAACTCTGTTTGTAGACAAGCAAATGAGAGCAATAGCAATATTGCTACTAAATTGTTCCCAAGCAGTCTTTTTATTACTTAAACATAATAGAAGAGTATGTATCAAAAATCTCCATTGGGGTGAAAAACATGCTTTTTGAAAAGTCAATTTATGTTCAGATGTATTATACCCCATTTTTTCAAGTTCTTCCCAAATTTTAGTATTTAGCATAGTGTCGATACCATCTGAGTCATTTAGTTTAAGATGTCTCCTAAGTATAGACTCGGTAACAACAAATTTAATGCCATCTACTTTAGTATGAATTTCTAAGTTTCCATCATCACGTGTCAAGATAGATGAATTCTGCCAGAACTGTGTGATGTGCGAAACATAAAGAGTAGGAGAAACAGTTAGAGCATACCTTATTTGAGAGTGGTTGAGAAAGTCCACAACCTCATAAAATTTTGGCCCATCTCCTTGCTCTGTTTTGTCTAAAAACGCGACCTGGTTGTGACGCTTAGCAAAATCCAATCTTGCCATTCTTAGTAGAAAATGTTACTTAACAGCCGTGAATAGTAATAGTGGTGAGTGAAAAGATAGAAGATGAAAGTAAAATTGAGAGTTTATGGAGAGAGTTAGGGTTTAAAGATGACCGACTTAAAGAATATGGTAACTAATTATTTTAGTATAAGAATATAATAAAATAAAAGTTAAAATATCTATAAGAGGATCCCTCGAAATCCGTAATTCATCCAGTAAAAATCGCAACAAACCGCCAACGGCTAGTTTTTACTCCAAAATTAATTACCGACACGTCAGTCATAACGGCTAGTTGAACCGTACCAATATTTTGTACTAACCGTCTCAACTGTTGAAAAATATTTTTGAGCCGTCCTAACTTTTTGAAATAAGAATTTTAAAATAACATGGCTCATACATAGTTTTTAGCAAACTATCAGCTATCAACGGATTTGATATGTCTTTACCAATAGCCGTTTGCTTTGGACTAGCCAACTCTTCACATTTAGATATGGTGAGCTGATAACCATACAATTTTTGGTAAATTGTCAACCAGAAACGGATTTGATTAGTCTTTACCAGAAACCGTTTGCTCTGGACTAGTTGGTTCTTATGTGGATAAGACATGGTGAACCAATTACCATTTGTTGTATGCAAGAATCACATACTAATCTCCAGAACACCATTTAGTCCAAAACATCAAGCATTCATAATCCCTTGGTGTTTAATCTCCAATCCTGCAATTGTTAGTCCAAAAACAAAGAAACCAAACACAAGCATATGACTAACAATACATATAACAAGAAAAATTAGTTTTCTTGTCGAACCCAAGCCAAAACAGACTTAGGCTTTCCTCTAGCGTCAACATAATTCATTCTTTTCAAAACAGTCTTAGCACCATTAGGTTGAATTGGTCTCCATACCCAACATGCTGAAGCATTCACTCCATTACCCATGTTTCCCTTAGCAGTGTTTTTATTCACACCAGTACCAATTACCCTGCTAGCAGTTGGAACTGCTGGCTTGGCAGTTGTTACCTTAGGTTTCCAAACTTGGTTTTTCACCACTGCTTTCTCATAAAAAGTTCTTTTACCAGTTTTGTAGGATGGTTTAAAAACATTTATTGGATTTTGAACTGGTGGCCTTGGGTGAATCTGTCTCATAGGTCTGACAGTTGAAACTGCTGGTCTAGCAGTTGAAACTGCTCTAGGTCCAGACCTCAAAAGAACTGATCTGGGTATCATCTTATCATTCCTAGGAGGAGTTTTAGGTCTCTCTAGACACATGCTCTTGTTTGAATACCCTCTAACATACTTATCACAAAAAGCTGCAAGATGATCAAAGCTACCACAAGAGTAACAAGCTTTCCTATAGCAAACAAAATCCTTTCCTAATTGGTGGGATTTGAGGTCATTCCAATTCCTCTAGTTACCTCTTGGCTTGTTTGTGGTTCTATACATCTCTGCATACCTAACTGTTGGTCTAAAAGGTTTGGCATTTGAACTAGGCCTAACAGTCTCAGGTTTAACCATCTTTGGAACTTTTGGTTCCTCCACTTTAGCACTAACAGGCTTAACCACAGCCTGATCATCCTCATCATCAGAAGTCCATTCCTCAATTGTTGGAGCATCTGAGTCCTTAGGTGAGGACCTATCAGAAGACACCTTGTCCTCAGATAGTGATTTATCACTTGCACTAACAAACACAGGTTTATCAACTACATCCTTCTTAGGTTGAGGACCATAGTTAAGTTCAGGTAATTGAAATTCAGGGAGTCCTGTGTGTTCTAAGTCTATACCTTTAGGTGATGGAATTCCTCTATAAGGAGGTGGAACTGACTTATATCCTAGGCCTGACTTAGCTTTATTTTGAATCTGACTCTCAATTATCTTTTTAACACCTTGTGATGTGTATTCAAGTGTATCTACACTCATCTGAATGTTCTCCTTAGCCTTCTTAACCTGTTCTAGCTCATGTTTTAACACAGTGATTTCATTCTCTCTAAACATTAAGTCTCTCTTAACAATAATCATATCATCAGAAAACTTAGACTCATTGTTTTGATAATGAATAATTTTCTCCTCTAACACAGCTAAAGCTCTCTTATGATTTGCTAAGCTAAAAGCAGTTTCTTTTACTTCTTTCCACTGACTCTCATATCTTGTTTTAAGTGTTTCTAGTTCTTTTAAAGATTCACAAGATTTAGAACATTTTGAAACTTGTACCTCAGAATCAGAAAATGCCATGAGAGCAACCTCAGTAGATGCTTCTGCTTCTTCCTCTGCAATATAGCTCCAGTCAAATCCTAAGCCATCAATAGCAACCATGGCTTTCGAGCTTGAATCAGTAACCTCCACAACTCTTGACTTGTTTCCATATGCTCTACTCTTTCCATCTTGTTGACTTGGCAATCTGCACTCCCTTGAGTAATGACCTTTCTTGTGGCAATTGTAGCACTCAATCTTGGATTTGTCATACCCTGCAACATCATTACTGTTTATGACAATCTTCTTGCCAGTCTTCTTCAAGAATCTCCTAGCTCTCAAACTGAGAAGAGAGAGCTGCCACTTAATATCCATCTCTTCAATATCATCTTCATCAATCTCTTGAAGATCTGAATGAGTCAACATACTTCCATTGTGCTGAGTAGTCAGGAATGCAAAATAAGTATCATCATTCAAAATTCCACTTGTACTGCTTGAAGTGCTAGCAGTTCCAAGATTTGCACTAGCAGTTCCAACTGCTCTACTAACTTGGACTTCTTCATCAGGACTTGATGAACTGGGAGTTGATACAAAGGCCAAATTCCCTGAGCTTGAGCTTGAACTTGATCCAGCAGACTTCTTAATCTCATGTTCAACAATCTTGAAGTTGCTATATAGATCCATTAAGCTCATGGAATCTATATCAGGCTTGTTTTTCCATACTACCACATGCATAGCCCATTCAGAAGGTAGACTTCTCAGAAACTTTGAGTTGAGATCTTCCTGAGGCATCTCAATCCCTAAAACAGCCAATTGACTCACCAACTTTTGAAGCCTATTGAACATATGATCCAACGACTCATTGCTTCTTGCAGTAAAGTTCTCAAACTGATTCTTGAGAAGGGTCTTCTGAGTTTTCTTGGTGGCTTCATTCCCACCATATCTTGCAACAATAGCTTCGAAAAGAGATTTAGCACACTTGAACTTACTAAAATTCAGCAACTGATCATTGTGAATAGACATCAGAAGCAAACTTCTAGCCTTAATATCATTCTTGTACCTTGCCTTCTCTTCATTAGTGGTTGGCTTTGTCTGCACCGTAGTCTCAGATTTACCTTCAACAACAGTTGTTGTTTCAACAGGGGTAAAAGAGTTTCCATCTTCAATGATCTCCCATAGTGCATAGTCTTGCACTTGGAAAAACTGCTCAATACGAAGTCTCCACATGTCGAACTCATTAGGTTTAAGCATAGGAAGCTTAGCAGCAATGTTGGTTGTGGATGGTGTTGTTTCCATGTCCATCTTTGTTCTTCTCGGATCTTCTAAATCTATGTATCAGCAACCTGGCTATGATACCACTTGACCGGATCTACACACACTCCTTGTGTTAGATGTGATACGTAGAATTATACTTAGTCTAGCACGCAGAATTTACTAGCTAGCACTTAGAAGATCTTGTGTGTTTTGTATGATTAGAATTAAACAAAGAACACAGAATAATAACTTCCAACGATTCAATATTATTAGCAAATAATACGAGTGATCTTCCTATCACTAGGGTTTACAACCTTGAATCTTTCTAATACGTATGAACTCTATCGTATTCGTGTATCTATGTGTATTATGCGTATCTAAACCTTAACCTAGGCAATCCTTTTATAGACCAAAGATTCCTGTACAAGATAACTATCAATCTATTCTTATACGATATACACAATATATATTCCATAATTATCTACTTTACATAAATCATAAACAGTCTTAACTCTTCTCTCAGCAGTCTTAACTGCTCATGTCTTCAATACTCTTCAGCAGTCTTAACTTCAATCTTCAACGGTCCTAACTGTTACCTCCAACAGTCTTAACTGCTTAAGCTTAATTCCTAACAAAAGTAAAGTAATGAATTGAAATGAAAGATAGAGATGGAAAGATCGAACCACGAGACAAAGGATTTATAGTGGTTCGGCTACAAGGACACCTTCCTTGCCCTACTCCACTCCTCGAGCACCTAACTCGAGAGTTTTCTTCACTATGTCAACAAGCTCCTTTATGGCGGAGAAAATCTTACACAACTTTCGCTTACACCGATTTTACGACACAAAGCTAAATGTCGAGTTCTAATCGTAGCTAGAACCAATCTCACAACTTCAATCGACTTCTTCACAACTTCTTCACTACGGCTTCACAACTACTTCACGACCTAGCACTACTTATATACTCTTCTACTTCTACACACCTTTACTACTTACACACCTTAACTTCTTCACAACTTCACAACTTACACACTAAACTAGCCTAACCAATTATGTTCACACCTATCTAACAAATATACACAACTTATACAAGTGAAAAAATGATTTACAATTATGATACACCAACAACTTGGATGGAAGAGATACACCAAGTTGTAATACTTCTTGTCTTGAAGGATAGAAGTATTCTTCTCTTGCACTTGAGAGGTTGAAGCTTTGGATCACTTGAAACAAAAGCTTATAATTATATGATCAAAGGATTGATTAGAAAGAATAGGAAAGATTTGGACAGAAGGTTTTAGTGCAAAAGGTGAGGAAAAAGACCAGGAATGAGCCAGTATTTATAGGCAAAGCTGGGGGGCTGAGGAGCGTGGCCGGTCCCCTTAATTAGGGGGTCGGTCCCCTTAATAATTAAGGGGGCCGCCTGCCAAATTAAGGGGGCCGCCCCTTATATCCGTTGCCCAGCTTTGTCTTTTTGTGGGGAAGGTTTTTCTTGAACATTTTTGCCATTTTTAGTTGAAAATTTGAATTTATATATTTATAATAGATTAAACATATTTATTTAATACCTAAAATGATTTTCTAAAAGATATAAAATGTTTGTGACATTTTATAAAAAATCTAGTGATTAAGAAAATGTTCCTTTGATCATATAATGCATTAGTCATTTGTTTATTCATACCTTAAGTGATTAAGTTGTAGAATTGAATATTTACAACTAAATACTTATTTACGTCATAATCTTTCGTTTAATGATTTTACATTTTGTGATTATCAAAACGTAGAGATATCGAAAGATGTTAATAACATTTTTAGGCATTATTTATATCAACAATCTCCCCCTTTTTGATGATTACAAAATCTAAACTCATTAAATTAAAAATTAAATTTTTAGACAAGTATTTAGTGAGTTTATATTCACTTCTCCCCCTTTTTGTAGCATCAAAAAGGTTATTCCGACAAGATTCAAATAAGAATTTTGATGGAAACTAGAGCTCCCCCTTGATGTATACTCCCCCTCGTTCGAGGGCACCAAGGAGACAATTATGGAAATCTTGGCTGCAAAAACAAGTTAAGAACACAAGACATATATATGCATAGCAAAAATATTTAGAACAAACAACTAATTTATCTATGCATTCAAGATGATCATGTATAACACATGAATCATCATTACATCACACAATATGCTTAAAACATAAGGATTACAACATAAGTAAAAGATACTAATGGTCCTAATATTGCCAAAGAGAGCGATTGGACTTGCTTGCGACACAAAAGGGTGAGGGATTTTATTTTGGGGCGGAACACATGTGAATAGGACTTAGATATTTGATGGTGAGGGAAATGGAGCGGATGGAGTGGATCTAACGATGTTATATCGGGTTAGGGGAGGAATAGGATGAGGACGAGTGAGTAGATATTCGATCCAAGAAATATCTTCACTCAAGTGGAGGATTTGTTTTTGAAGGAAGATGCAACAAGGACAATAGTGGGTGTGGTTTGTAACTTGATCCAAGTTGAGAGAGTGGGGTAAGCAATTTGAGTAGGGTGAGGATGGAGGTTGTCCCTTGTTGCGTTGTGCAAGGTGCATAGCAAGGAGATCACTAAGGTCGTGGATTTGGTTAATTTCTTCATGAAACTTTTGCCTTTCCATGGGAATGTGGATTTGAACATTTGGTGGGAATGGATGAGGATTTTCGAAGGTTTCATTGAAGTTGGTTTGAGGTTTGGAAGTATAGTTTGGAATGAATGTGGATGTTTGACCAACATGATAGGGTTTGTAAAATGGTTCAATGGAATGAGCTTGAGATCTTGGAGAGTAGTTGGGAACAAATGAGGATGGAGGTGTTGGTTGTCTAGTCACACCATTTGTTGAGATGTTGTGAGGGTTAGTTTTTCTTTTCCACACGCGTTTTTCGGTCATCCTTGCTAACCTTGAGGTTTTTGGTTTTGGTTTGATGGGAGAAGACATGATGAGATGAGTGAAGATGGTGAGGAATGGGGTTATTTATAGTGGAGGATTGATGTGATTAAGGATGGATAAAGATGTTGGGGTGATTATTACAAAATATGTTTGTGAATTTAGGGAAGAGTAGGATGAAATGGGCTAAAAAGCAAAAAAAGATTCTGTGAACTCTACCTTCAGATGGCCGGTCCCCTTAATGAGAGGCCGGTCCCCTTAATAATTAAGGGGGCCGCCTTTTGAATTAAGGGGGCCGCCCATCTGATTGTATTCAGAGTTCCAAAAATGGGTTTTTCTGCAGGAATAGGTAAGGAGGGCTATGTTTTGGGTTTTTGGTTTTAGGCAAGTCCAACTCTTTGAGGCAAGAAAGTATGTAATATATTAATAATTATGCATGCAAGACATATTAATTAAACAAATAAGCAAGCAAGCAATTCTATCTAGCAATCAAGAATATTAAAACGAGTAAACATATAAGGCAAGGATAATAGAACAAAGGCACTAGAAACTAACAAGGAATTGGTGATGGAACAAATGTGAAGATGTGATTAGCCATTTTGTTCTAGTGTGTGCCTATATGCAACAAATGTGGAGATGTGATTGTTTCGACTCCTAAATGCAAAAATTTCCTAAGAAACAATCCAAAGTCTCCTTGATTTGATTTTGCTCAATTTATGAATATCAAAGATATATATTAGGTTATATATTTTGACAATTCTTGTGAGATTTTATGCATGAAAGAAAAATGTTTTTAGCATTATTCAACAATGCAAGGAAAATGGTTTTCATGTGTTTTCCTAGATGTGAGAATGATTTGAATAAAATAGATTGGGTTTTGTATATAAATATGTTCGTGCAAAAGAAAGATGTTTCCCAATCTTTAATTTTTTGCAAAGCAGATTCCTAGACGCAGATGAGAAGAGAGAAGAAAGGAAGAAGGAAAAAAATTTGTCAAACAGATGGCCGGTCCCCTTAATGAGAGACCGGTCCCCTTAATAATTAAGGGGGCCGCCTTTATAACATTAAGGGGGCCGCCCATCTGATGATTAAAAATGTACCAAAAATGCAGAAAATTCAGTCAATTTGTTCCATCATTCCTAAGCCTAAACGTAAGTGGTTAAAGAGTTCGCGCTTAAGGGGTTTAGTGAATATGTCCGCTATGTTATCTTCCGATGCAACCTTTTCTATAGATATGTTTCCTTTTTGAACGTTATCGCGATGGAAGTGGTGACGTATTTCTATATGTTTAGTCCTAGAGTGTTGAACGGGATTCTTACTTAAATCTATAGCACCTTTGTTATCACACATAATTGGGACATTATCTAACCTAATGTCATAATCTATGAGAGCTTGTTTCATCCATAGTGCCTGTTGACATGCCTTTCCAGCGCTTATGTATTCGGCTTCTGTAGTAGAAATAGCAAGAGCGGTTTGCTTCTTCGAAAACTAAGACGTTAGGCAACATCCCATGAACGTGCAAATACCGCTAGTGCTCTTTCTATCCACGTAGTCTCCTGTATGATCCGAATCCGCATAGACGATGGTTTCTATGCCGGATCCCTTAGGATACCATAATCCTAAGTGTATAGTGCCTTTAATGTATCGGAATATACGCTTAACTGCTTCTAGGTGAGAGGTTTTGGGATCCTCTTGAAAGCGAGCACAAAGGCAGACACTAAACATGATATCCAGTCTACTTGCCGTTAGGTATAGTAAACTACCTATCATCCCTCTATACTTAGTGTTTTCTACGGACTCACCTTCTTCATCTCTTGTGAGTTTTACTTCCGTAGACATCGGTGGTTTCATAGGTTTAGAGTCTTCTAATCCAAATTTCTTAAGCATCTCCTTAATATACTTAGATTGTTTAAAAAATATTCCATCTTCTAATTGTTTTATCTGTAATCCTAGAAAGAAATTTAGTTCACCCATCATACTCATCTCAAACTCATCATGCATGATTTTGGCGAATTCATCACACATATCCTGACAAGTTGATCCAAATATAATGTCGTCGACATATATTTGTACAATGATGAGATTTGGGCTTTTTTTTTCGTGAAAAGAGTGTTATCTATCATTCCCATGGAATAATCATGTTTAATAAGAAAAGCTTTTAATCGATCATACCAAGCCTTAGGAGCTTGTTTGAGTCCATATAAAGCTTTCTTGAGTTTATAAACATAATCAGGTTTTGCGAAGTCAATGAATCCTGGAGGTTGTGCCACGTATACCTCCTCATTGATAAAACCGTTAAGGAATGCACTTTTCACATCAATTTGAAATAACTTAAAGTCTAGGGCGCATGCATAAGCAAGGAGTATTCTTATAGATTCTAATCTAGCTACGGGGGAATAAGTTTCGTCATAATCAATTCCTTCTTGTTGATTATAACCTTGGGCAACTAACCTAGCTTTGTTCCTAGTAACAATTCCATTTTCATCCAACTTATTTCTATATACCCATTTAGTTCCTATGATGGTCATGTTCATGGGATTTGGGACTAGTTCCCAAACGTCATTTGTCTTAAATTGATTTAGTTCTTCTTGCATAGCAATAACCCAACTTTCATCTTTTAAAGCCTCATTTATATTTTTAGGTTCTATTGTTGAGAGGAAACAAAAGAAGTTATTTTTATCTTGAGCTTGTTATCTAAGAGTTCTTTGATTTAGGTTTCCTATTATATTATCTAATGGGTGTGATTTAGATTCCTTAACATTTACTATTTCATTTTCTCCTAGTGTTATATTTTCATTATCATCACCTAAGGATTTAGTTTTACTAACCTCAATAGCTTCATCTTCAACTAGGTCATCATCTTTAAGAGGCAATGTTTTAGGTGGTGGTGGAGTTTCATCAAATGTTACATTCAATTATTCCTCTACTTTTGTAGTGTGTTTATTAAGTATTATATAAGCTTTACTATTTTGCGAATACCCTAGAAAAATTCCTTCGTACGACTTAGGGTCAAACTTAGTAAGGTAATCCTTTGTATTGAGAACAAAACATTTTGCTCCCGAATACCCTAAAGTAATTTAGATTAGGTTTTCTACCTCTTAATAACTCATATGGGGTTTTTCCTAAAATTCGCCTAATTGAGACTCTATTTATTATATATGTTGATGTATCTACGGCGTGACACCAAAATTTTTGTGGGATAGATTGTTCATTTAGCATTGTTCTACTCATTTCTTGTAAGGAACGATTCTTTCTTTCTACTACCCCATTTGATTGTGGAGTGCGAGGAGAGGAGAAATTGTGAGATATTCCATTTAAATCACAATATTTTCCGAACTGCACTTCGTTATCAAATTCCCGACCATGGTCCGTCCTAATAGATACTATAGAACATCCTAATTTGTTTTGAATCATTTTACTAAATATTTCAAACTTATTAAAGGCTTCGGTTTTATCACTTAAAAATCTAGTCCACCTGTATCGTGAATAGTCATCTACAATTACTAAGGTATAATGGTTACCTCCGTAACTCCGCACAGCAGATGGACCAAAAAGGTCCATGTGTAATAATTCTAAGCATCTAGTAGTGGAGACTATATTCTTAGCTTTGTGACTAGCATGTGCTTGTTTTCCAATTTTACAAGCATCGCAAAAATGTTGATCATATCTTAGGTTTGGCAAATTTCTAACTAATTCCTTAGAGGCTAGGGATTGTATTTGTTGCATATTTGCGTGACCTAATCTCCTATGCCACAATGTAGAGTTTTCATCTAAGGTTGCTAGACATATTTTATCTTCCGGTTTATTTCCTAGTTTCATGACATATACGCCACCTTTCCTAATTCCTCTACCTATGACCTTTCCGTCCTTAACTATTTCGCTATCTTTATCGGTAAAGGTAACCCTACACTTATTATCGCATATTTGTCCTATACTAAGCAAGTTGTATGTTAAATTAGCTACATGCTCAACATTTTCAATAGTTAGGGAGTCTTGAGAAATCGTATCTTTGCCAATGATTTTTCCAAGCAAGTCACTACCGAAAATAACATTACCTCCGTTGTATGCCTTATAGGAAGAAAATAGCTTGCGATTCTCTGTCATGTACTTCGAGCATCCACTGTCCTTAATCCATTCGTCGGGCTCCAAATTTATTCCTAGACATATTTCATCGGTAGCTTGAGCTACAAGACATTTTTCGTCGTTTGCTTTTTCCGCTTCGTCATTGTCGCTATCACTCCATGCTCCACTAACAAAGGCGCTTTGGTAATCATAATCCGGTGGCTTTGGACATTCTCCAATGAGATGGTTTGGGCTTCCACATCTAAAGCACTTTCTTTTCCCGTAGTTACCATTCCTATTTCTTTGAAGCGATTTTCTTTCATCTCGTGGTTGTCTTGTGAATCTTCCTCGTTTCTTGAAAAATTTCTTGAACTCTCTTACGGCCATTGCATATTTTTCGTCTTCACTATAGTCACTTGAATCGTCATCATCACTAAGTTCCTTTTTGGCTTTTAGCGCAAGAGATTTGATTTGATCTTTCTTGCTCTTGACCGTTTCCGAGTCTCTCCTTATAATTTCTTCATGGACCTTCAAGTTGCCGATAAGTTCATCAAGCGATAACGTCATCAAGTTCTTTGATTCTTCAATAGCCGTGACCTTCGCGCGCCATTTTGGATGTAATGCCCTAAGAAATTTCCTTACACAATTTTTACTAGAAAAAATCTCATCAAGTGCTTTTAAACTTGTGATAATAGTGTTAAATTTAGAAAATGCATTATCAATAGATTCCTCTTTATAAATTGTAAATTGTTCATATTGTTGAACAAGAAGATCTATTTTGTTGTCTTTGACTTGACTATTACCTTGGTGAGTGATTAATAAAGAATTTAGAATCCCAAATTTCTTTTGCGGTTTGACACATAAAAATTCGTTCATATTCTTTGCGTGGTAATGCATTATAAATTACCATTTTAGCCTCATTATTTTTTGCTAGTTTCTTTTTCAAATCATCATTTTGTTTTTCAAAAGGTACAATTTCATCTATTTTAGTTAAAGGATTATTTTGAATAGGGGGAAAATCACCATAGGTAATAACATGCCAAAGATCAAGATCTTTTGATTTCACATAAGTTTCGAATCTATTTTTCCAATAAAGAAAACCATCACTCTCGAATAGTGGTGGTCTTTGCATAGATTGCCATTCTAAATATTTTTCGGATTCCATGGATCGTTTCAAGTTTTAAAATACAATTTATTTTAAAAATCTTGTTTGACGTGGCTCTTGATACCAATTATGGAAAACTAGAAGGGGGGGTTGAATAGTTTTACGTCTTTTTAATTTATTATAAAAACTTTGTTTACTTTTAAGAACTTAGATTCGAATTTATGTGAACTCAACTCTAGAACAATATGAACAAATATAAGTAAATCTAAATTAACAATGCAAGTAAAGTAATGAATTGAAATGAAAGATAGAGATGGAAAGATCGAACCACGAGACAAAGGATTTATAGTGGTTCGGCTACAAGGACACCTTCCTTGCCCTACTCCACTCCTCGAGCACCTAACTCGAGAGTTTTCTTCACTATGTCAACAAACACCTTTATGGCAGAGAAAACCTTACACAACTTTCGCTTACACCGATTTTACGACACAAAGCTAAATGTCGAGTTCTAATCGTAGCTAGAACCAATCTCACAACTTCAATCACAACTTTTTCACGACTTCTTCACAACTTCTTCACTATGGCTTCACAACTACTTCACGACCTAGCACTACTTATATACTCTTCTACTTCTTCACACCTTCACTACTTACACACCTTAACTTCTTCACAACTTCACAACTTACACACTAAACTAGTCTAACCAATTATGTTCACACCTATCTAACAAATATACACAACTTATACAAGTGAAAAAATGATTTACAATTATGATACACCAACAACTTGGATGGAAGAGATACACCAAGTTGTAATACTTCTTGTCTTGAAGGATAGAAGTATTCTTCTCTTGCACTTGAGAGGTTGAAGCTTTGGATCACTTGAAACAAAAGCTTATAATTATATGATCAAAGGATTGATTAGAAAGAATAGGAAAGATTTGGACAGAAGGTTTTAGTGCAAAAGGTGAGGAAAAAGACCAGGAATGAGCCAGTATTTATAGGCAAAGCTGGGGGGCTGAGGAGCGTGGCCGGTCCCCTTAATTAGGGGGTCGGTCCCCTTAATAATTAAGGGGGCCGCCTCTTATATCCGTTGCCCAGCTTTGTCTTTTTGTGGGGAAGGTTTTTCTGGAACATTTTTACCATTTTTGGTTGAAAATTTGAATTTATATATTTATAATAGATTAAACATATTTATTTAATACCAAAAATTATTTTCTAAAAGATATAAAATGTTTGTGACATTTTATAAAAAATCTAAAGATTAAGAAAATGTTCCTTTGATCATATAATGCATTAGTCATTTGTTTATTCATACCTTAAGTGATTAAGTTGTAGAATTGAATATTTACAACTAAATACTTGTTTACGTCATAATCTTTCATTTAATGATTTTACATTTTGTGATTATCAAAACGTAGAGATATCGAAAGATGTTAATAACGTTTTTAGTCATTATTTATATCAACAGCAAGGAAATGTGTCTCTAACACAAAGAGTACCAACAGTATGTATTTCAACATGTTTCTTGTTATTCTTTTGTTTGTATAATGTAACATGTTATATATATATATATTATATATATATATATATATATATATATATATATATATATATATATATATATATAGGAACCTGTTAAAACTGTCGGACCTAAGAAAAAGCCTAAGTCACGACAAAACGGGCCTCCAGATTCTCAATTGGAACAAAATGTGTCTCCAACACAAGCACTGCCAACAGTATGTATTTCAACATGTTTCTTGTTATTCTTTTGTTTAAATAATTTCTGATATGTACATGCAAAAATTCTTTTTTTTAGCCATTTAAGTGCAAACTGTGGCACTTAAAGAAATCAAATATCGTTGCTTTTGGTACATACATGTTTTTTTTCAACCTACATATATATAATTCAATGTTTGATACAAGCGTCTTTTGTTACTACAGGTTACACCTCCAACTACGATGCAAAAGAAAAGTAACAACAAATGTGGACCGACAGCACCATCGAAGCGCAAAAGTAATGTCTCTATTGAAGCCCTAAAGCAAGCTAGGCTGGCGAAGAGTCAAAAGTCTTTAAATTATGGTACTTGAGAATTTGATTATGTACGACATTACAATTGTATATTCTGTTCAGTTATATACATTCGAGTTTTATTCAATTTGAAATTTCTTTTTGTTTTTTATCCTGTTTTATATATATATACTCATTCTAGCAGCACTAGCATAGTACTACCAGTAGTAACTCTGCTTCAGCAGGACTAAGTTAGTACTAGCAGTAGAAACGCTGCTCCAACAGTACTAACTTAATAATAGCAGTAGTAACCCTGTGACTAAAAGATGCAGTCACATAATATGGTCACGCTTATCAACATTATTGGTCACTCTTTGTTTAATTCGATGTGTGACTAAATATTCCAAAAGGTCAAACAAACTAAAAATTCATGTGACCATTGGATGATCAATAGTCACACAAAATACACATTTCTTCACTTTAAACAGCATATGGTCACACTTATTAACACTTTTGGCCACTTTATGCATAATTGTATGTGACTAAATACCCAAAACAAACATGCTTTGTGTGACTAAATATTACAAAAGGCCACACAAACTAAAATTTCATGTGACCATTGGATGATCAATAGTCACACAAAATACACATTTCTTCACTTTAAACAGCATATGGTCATACTTATTAACACTTTTGGCCACTTTATGCTTAATTGTATGTGACTAAATACCCAAAACAAACATACTTTGTGTGACTAAATATTAGAAAAGGTCACACAAACTAAAAATTCATAGGACTATTGGATGATCAATAGTCACACAAAATACACTTTTTTCACTTTAAACAGCATATGGTCACACTTATTAACACTTTTGGCCACTTTTTGCTTCATTGTATGTGACTAAATACCCAAAACAAACATGCTTTGTGTGACTAAATATTACAAAAGGCCACACAAACATAAAATTCAAGTGGCCATTGGATGATCAATAGTCACACAAAATACACATTTCTTCACTGTAAACAGCATATGGTCATACTTATTAACACTTTTGGCCACTTTATGCTTAATTGTATGTAACTAAATATTAAAACAGACCACACAAACTAAAAATTCATGTGACCATTGGATGATCAATAGTCACACAAAATATACATTTCTTCACTTTAAACAGCATATGGTCATACTTATTAACACTTTTCGCCACTTTTTGCTTAATTGTATGTGACTAAATACCCAAAACAAACATGCTTTGTGTGACTAAATATTACAAAAGGCCACACAAACTAAAAATTCATGTGACCATTGGATGATCAATAGTCACACAAAATACACATTTCTTCACTTTAAACAGCATATGGTCACACGTATTAACACTTTTGGCCACTTTATGCTTAATTGTATGTGACTAAATACCCAAAACAAACATGCTTTGTGTGACTAAATATTACAAAAGGCCACACAAACTAAAAATTCATGTGACCATTGGATGATGAATAGTCACACAAAATACACATTACTTCACTTTAAACAGCATATAGTCACACTTATTAACACTTTTGGCCACTTTTTGCTTAATTGTATGTGACTAAATACCCAATACAAACATGCTTTGTGTGAATAAATATTATAAAAGGCAACACAAACTAAAAATTCATGTGACTATTGGATGATCAATAGTCACACAAAATACACATTTTTTTCAATTTAAACAGTATATGGTCACACTTATTAACACTTTTGGCCACTTTATGCTTACTTGTAAGTGATAAATACCCAAAACAAACATGCTTTGTGTGACTAAATATTACAAAAGGCTACACAAACTAAAAATTCATGTGACAATTGGATGATCAATAGTCACACAAAATACATATTTCTTCACTTTAAACAGCATATGGTCACACTTATTAACAATTTTGGCCACTTTATGCTTAATTGTATGTGACTAAATACCCAAAACAAACATGCTTTGTGTGACTAAATATTACTAAAGGCCACACAAACCAAAAATTAATGTGACCATTGGATGATCAATAGTCACACAAAATACACATTTCTTCATTTAAAATAGCATATGGTCACACTTATTAACACTTTTGGCCACTGTTTTTTAAATTGTTTGTGACTAATTCGAAAAAAACAACACACGTTGTGTGACTAAATCATCACAAATGTCACATTTATTATATATTCATTTGGCCATAGGATGGGAAATAGTCACACATATTGATAAATCCAACAAAACTTGTGCCTAATTTGTCACACATATTCGGGTTTTGGTCACTCTTTTTCAATGAAAACGGGCACAAACTGAACAATGTGACCATATGCTACCTACGGTGGCGCGACTTTTTGTCACACACCCAAAAAAACATGTGTGACTATATGCATATCGTCACACATTTTTGGTGTGACGAAAGCCACTTTCTGTACCAGTGCAAAGGCAACACCAAATACCTCCCAACGATTTGCTACAAGACCACCACGCTAGCTATCTCCTTCTCCTCTTCTTGGTAGCAATCGAATAGAGTTTTGTTCTAGTTTTCATGTTGTGTTTTTGGTTCACGGTATGTAGAGAAAACAAAGGGTATCATACGGTTTGAGAGGGGAGAAAGAATAGGGAAAACCGTGTATGAAATATTGGAAAGTCGTGTGTATTGATAAATGATAAGGATACTATGAAATCTTTTATTTGTAAGCGTTATTATGTCTTATTCTTATCCCTTGGTGAAGTACACGACCAAAAGAATGGGCTAGGCCAAAAATCGGTTCACAATATGGACTAGGATAGGAATTTGTTTAAGTAACTTTAGGATATGACTTAATTAGTTTAGGATTTAATTATAGTGTGTAATTTAATTATAATGCATAGTTTTAATGACATAAAATTAATAATTCAACTTAGGATAAAATTCAAAATGGCGCAAAAATTATGGTTCAAATATTCCGGGTTTTACATTTACACAACCTAAGACGCGACTCATATTTTAGTTTCTCTTAAAGTGTGACAAATAGTAATTTCAGGTCATTTTCCAAACTTTGAAATTTACTATTCACGGATTAATATTCATCATTTCACTATTCATTATTTTTGAAGTCAGTTTGCGACTTTGAGACGTTATCAAAAATTTTACTATTAATGAAACACTATTCATTCTCGGAGAGAAATCACTATTCATGGTTATCATTCATCATTTCGTAAACTAGGTTTACGGGTATTCAAATTCGCGTAACCGTAAGGGTTTAGCCGCGTATGCATGAAACATCACTAAGGACACCTCATATAGACTAGAGTAGTCTACATATCATCAGTAACATCATCTACATATTAGGTCATTCACGGGTTTGCATAATTTCAATTAATGTATATTTATTTATTAAATAAACGCTATTACTCAGTCATTTACTACGAATAATATACCCGACACTCCCGACTATGATCCTAATATATTTTCACACTCATTATAATGATATAAAAGTTATATTATTAGTTTACCCAGAGTTTTGAAATCATTTACTATATAAATCGTTAAAAGCTTATAACTACGACGGTTTGTGAAATTTCAACACGATAACCATTTGAACACCCAATTCTTGCAAATAATGTGATTTTATAATTTTTACAACTTTGTCATACTTTATTTTTTTCCGTCAAAATTTATTTCAAGCTAACTCAGTACCCGGTAACACAATATCCTAACTAAAACTAACCTAGACACATAAAACCTAACTAAATCTCATCCAAGGGACAAGAGTATTAATTAGCACACAAATCACCTCCTTCCTCTCCCCATTTTCACGCCAACATGCCCCCCCCCCTAGGTCTTGATGCACTTGATTATCTTGACCAAAATATCCCTAGCTAAATATTATACTTCATTTTCACTCCATATCTTCACATAAACACTTCAAGTATCAAGCAAAATTCTCTCATTCTCTCCCACCCTCTTGAGGTTCGGCCAAGGCAAGAAAAGGAAGAAAAGTTCATCAAGATTTCAAGAACAAATAATTTACAAGTCCTATTAGTGATACTAGTTAAGGTTTTGGCATAAAAACCTTGTATTAATTAAGTCATTTACCTCAAAAACCCCTTCATCAATCAAGTAAGTTCTAAATAAATTTTCTACTCTTTCATACTTCCATTTAATCTATTTTTATGTTCAAGTATCAAAACATGCAAATATACTTATGTTGTATACCACTTAACACATAATTTTTGTCACTAAAATGAATTTAAAGACTTTTATTAGTAATCTTATGAGCTACATTATTTTTGGTGAAGATAAGGAACCCATGACACCCTAAGAAGGTGTATGGTAGGCTTAGAATAGTTTTGGTGTTGATTGGAAATGATATATACAAGTCTTGAACTAGAAAAATTGATTTTTACAAGTTATAGTGAAGGTTCTGTCCATTTTTGCAATTTCTGGAAAAATCAGTAGACCATGGGTTATTTTGGTTTACATATTTAGAAAATACACTCAAAAACGAAACCGTGGCCGCTGGAGTGAGCAAAAACGAGCTTACGACGAGAAAGATACGTTAATTTTAAGTTTGACGACGAAAACTATTTTCCGAAAATAAGTGTGCTGTTGCACGATTTTTGATGGGTAAAACGAGGCGTTGAACGCGATCTAGACAAGCCGAAATATCAAAAATATATTAGTTCACTGTAATACGAAGCCGAGGACATAAAGAACGTAGAAAATGAGCTTATAACGACCGAGATACAAGCGTTTGAAACTCGACATTCACAACACAATTTCTATCACCTTTTGTTAAAAATATTTCTAAGTGTAAACTGTTTTTGCGAGTAGCCATGTTGAGAGCCATTTTTCTTATTGATCGAGACAGTTTGAGACCTTAACCTTTTGAAGTGAAATCAAGTACTCCCGACCAATTTTCCAAATTGACCAGCCGCTTGTCAACCGGACTTGTAACGAATAAGATACGACCTTTCAAACATACCCGAAAACTGCACAAAAACAGTCAATATAGCCGACTAACTAACTTAACCATTATTTTTCTTTATGATCGGGACACGTATGGACAAAAGTTCGATGATACGAATTTAAGATATTGTTACAAGCTTTCTAAAAACACGGAGATCGTTTCCTAACACTCAATATTCACCAACTTACGACTAGCTTTGCGAGGCTACTTAGTCATTTTCTACTAGTGGTTGAAAAATATTAAATTACGACGAAAAACTCTATTATTCCAATAATTCACCAAACGACGATCGTGGGATATCGTTACAACATATATACACGTAAATTTTTTTATGACTTAACAAGACGTCCAAAAATATTTTTTTAAACGATAAACGTTATTTCCGAAATTCATGAGTGGTATCGATAACATACGTATTTGCATGTGTAGCATCATTTCATGACTTACATTAGATCATATCATTCATAATAGGTTGCGGTTAGAGATCATGCCTCATTTCAGTGTATCCACTATTGTCATCATTACTATTGCATCAGGTGAGTTTTCATAGCCCCGTTTTCAATTTATATTTTCATTTCTAAACTTGCGGGGGAGAATACATTGCACCATTTTTTTTATATTACGGACCAAAGTATCAAACTCATTTACATTGCTTAAGTTACATCATTGCCTAGATTAAAGTCCCCTTTTTATTTATCATGAACCGTTAATTACGGAGTAAGCGAGAGTGAGTGAATAGATCTATTGAGGGTGACGCCTCCGTTCGGGTTGGTAGCGCCAACTAGTCATACGAACGCATTTCATTTGTATCATATCAGAGTGTCTGGAAAAACACTCAGTTTGGGGCATTTATTTCAGTCTAGCTTCGGGGTCATGAGCTTAAGAGCCAATGTATGATTTTTATGTAGCATCTTTATCATTTCACTTTATACTTGTGGTTATCGTAGGGACTTACCATTTACATAAACCTATGATTCTCACCAACATTATTGTTGACCGTTTTAGCAATGTATTTTCAGGTAAGTAAGGCATTCGCATCATGGCCTGTATGTGGACATATCATAGAGTCGCGGTGACGACGCGTCTCACTTGTATTTATATGCACTTTAAACTATCGTTTGGTTTGTAACAACTTATTTCTGCAAACTCGAATCATCTTTTGGGACCTATCTTTTGTAAACTCTGAATGTTTTATCTAATCAAACGATGTACTTTTAAAACGACACTTTAGGTCGTTTAATATAATTGTAACTGTGATGCTATGGCAGTCACAACCCAGGTATTCCATTCCGCTGCAAATCAGGTATTTGGGGGTGTGACATAAAGGCCTTCTTGGCTTCCCTGACACTTATTAGCTTTTTTCCTATTTCTTTGCTTAAGGTGAGTATTCACAGTTCCCTTTTTACCGCTTTACTTATTTAGGGTGAAATGCATGAAACTATACTTAAACTATATTGTTTGCACATATATGAACTTAAATAACTTTTGTTTCACTATTTATGCTTGTGAATATTCACAGTCCCCTTTTTATCGCTTTACTTATTTGGGGTGAAATGCATGAACCTATACTTAAAAAAAATCATTTTCTTTATCATGAATTTATGACTTGTGTTTTACTTGAACTCTTTGAAATTAGTTTTGAACCGTTTGATATATTTTGAACTCATATGAATTGATTTGAACTCTTTGACTTATTTTGAACCCTTTGGTACATTTTGAACTTATGACTTACATTTTTACTTGAACTCTTTGAAATTGATTTTGAACCTTAAGTTAATTTTTGAACTTATGACTTGTTTTGAACTTATGATGTGCCGTACGCACTCAAATTTTAAGTTTCCCTTGTTCGGAGTAGTCTTGATTTAATAGTATATAATAGTTGTTATGATGTACTGTTCGTACATTCGCATTATTAGTCTCCGATTGGTTTGCTGTTCGCACTCCAATTTATACATACCGTTCGTACGGCTCCCTTGTGCGGAGCAGTAGATAGTATGGATAGCGCTATTAGAGGTCGGCCAACCTCTCGTTCCCTTGTCTACGGAATGCATATTATTTATTTTTGGGGCATTGCCGCATACTTTATTATATACGAGGAGCTATTATTATGTACTGCTATGACCATGTGTGTATTGACAACCAGGCATACTACTTTTATTATGGAAATGTATGTGAACTTATATGTTACAAGTCTTGTATGGGCGGGACTTATAACAGGATGAGTTGACAGGACATTTTCCAGGCGGACTTTCTCAAAAATGGTTTTTCGTACTATATAAAACCTGTGTACTCACCAACTATTGTCATAGTTAACCTGTTTTCTCATGCATTTCAAGTGATCGTCAGTAAGCATTTTTATGAAGGAATTTTCATAAAGGGGTCTTCACATGTCATCTTTATTGTCATTAAGTTGTTAAGACAATATCTTTCGAGAATTCAAACTTATTTTTATTTGCCGATGTTGGCCAAAACAATGTTGTAATGTTTTACTATTTGATTTAATTAATGGTGGCATGTTCTATTATCGTGTTCTTGTGCCTTTTCTGGTTACATCCCGTGTTTTCGCTTTAGCGAGTTGTGACATAATTAAGATGGCACAATTAGCTAAGGTTGAATTTGATGGTTCTGATTTTTCAGTTCTTAAGCCTTATAACCCAGAATGGATCGTATCAAGATATTGGGAAGACATGATTGATCGAGTCTGGAACACAAAGTTAAAATTGTCGAAGCATTATAGAGGCTCAATGCTTTTTATCAACTTAAGGGGAGACACGTAAGATGCCTACATTGTCCTGGGATTTATTTTGTTCAAGTCAACTAATTTCCTTTGTATACTTATTAGATAATATAAATATGGATTTGTAGGAAAAAAGAATTTCAGATCTCTCGAACTCCTGCTGAGATTTTTAAACTCACACACAAGAAAGGGGTAATGAACACAAGTAACGGGATTAATTTCATCAACTTAAAATCACAGAATTGCTTCCTTTGGATCGTTGAGGTAACAAACCAGTGGTGGACTCTCAAGTTCTTTTAGTTTTTGTTAACTTTCATTTTGGACTTCTTTTTAGTTGTTGAATATCAGATAATGAATTTGTTCAGGATCGTTATTTGATTTGATTTGGATCTTATGTTATTTGATTTAAATATGCATGTAGTAACGTTTGATTTGAATTGTTTGTTATTTCACCTATCTCATGTGGTTTTCTTGCTGTTCTTACCTAAGTTTTGGACCTCTAATGTTGTATGGTTTCCTTGTCTCGATCATAGTCGTTTTGGATTACATGTCACATACAATAGAACATATCAAAGCATTTCATTAGGGTATAGGAAAATCAGGGATGGAGCCAGGACCAAATATGACCGGGTGCACAAAAAAAATTGAACAGTAATTGATTCGCTGAAATCAACACGTATTTTACTCCAAGGAAACACAAGTGAAGTATGTGTAACCCGGGTCGTTATCCCCAACGAAGGCATGAATGGAATTCGTTATCTCGATTCGTGTAACGTGTTTGAATAGTGAAAAAGACGGGATTTTGGGTTTTGATTAAATTTACAACTACGGGAAGCATAAATAGGCTATGAGAAACTTAAAAAGCATACGATACAAGTCTACAAATAATAAATTAGCAAAACGCAAAGAAAACAAATAACGAAATTAAACACGGGAAAACGCGAGACTAAAACGTGAAATCTAAAAATATTAATCCTAGGAATACCAAATTAATTTTCCTACGTTCTAAATCACAAAAGAAAATTTTGAAAAAAAAGAATTGCATTTTTTTGACTTTTTAGTTATTTATTATGAATTAAAAACTAAAATAAACTATTTAAATGATTTAAAAATAGGAAATGACTTTGGAAAAATATGAAAAATTTCAGGTAAATCTAAAATTATACTAGGAATCTAAGAAAAATGAAATTAGAACTTATTTCAATCCAAATAAGCAGTATGGGCAAATAAGCAGTTTGAAATAAGCACTAAAATAATCTAAACAGCTCCAAAAATTACCAAAAGCTAGAAAACAGATAGACACACTAATTAAAGCTTAAAACTACTTGATAAGACCAGAGAAGCTAAAGAAATAAGCCAAAAAGCACTTTAATGCAGCAACCAAATAAGTCAAAAACAAAAGGCTAAACAGCACACTTTAAGCTGTTCTAGAAGCTAGGGGAAAGCTTATCAGGGAAAAACAAAAGCAGATTATTGAAGCTTATACTAGAGGCTGCTTGAAAACTTAAAATGCCCAAAATTCATCAACAATTGCTACTCCAATTAAGCTCTGGATCAGATGGCAATAGAAACCAATAGGATGATGCAGTTCAGGGCAAATCTGAGGGGCTTATTTGCAGACCTATTTTAAGCTATTAAATAAGCTCATAATTCAGAATTAAGCTAAAACAGATAAAGACTAACCTACAAGCTACTTATAAAACAAAAATTAGAAATTTAATCCTACTTAAACTAGCTTAAAACTGATATTGAAAAGGGCTGAAAAGGCAAAAAGATGAAGAAAATGTGCAGTCTGCTATAGGCTAAGTGGACTGATATTTGCTATACGTAGAACCAAGGAATTAAGGCACTTAACAACTACACAAATTGGATTAAATGGATCCTATAAACACTACAAACAAGCTTGAAACAAAGTCTGAGCTTATGAAAAGCTTACAAGCTCAGCAACTAACCTCAATCATCAATAACCACTAAACTCCTAAAAATGCTTCATTTTAACTAAGAACTACCTATAAACTGTTTGAATAAGTTAACTTAAGAGAGATTGAGACTAATCAAGTGACACATGAGCAGTAGGAGGCCAGCTTGACCTGTTTTCACCCATAAACCAAACAGCCCTTTGTGGGACTGTTTGCTACTTTTAAACTAAGCAGGCCAGAACAAGCATAAGATTAAGTAACTAGGATGTTAAACAAACATAATTAAGCACAAACAATTGAAATTAAGCTGAAAAGAAGCATGAGAATGAGCAATAAGCAATTGTTGACTACGGTTGACTTTTTAACTTTTTAACACTGAATTTCAATTAAACAAGGAAATGAGAACTGAACTTGATCAAACTAGAATTAATAACTTAAAAAGACTTTCATTCAACTGAGAAAATTAAGAATTACAATTTGGAACTGATATTGAAACTAAACTACTAAAGTTACACTACGAATGGTCTAAAGCAGTGACAACTATCTCTGTGTGAGGTGAGGGCTTTTTATATCACTCCAAATGCTTCCTTCTTTCTTCTGAAAATTTCCCAGCCATTGGATTGGCTTGAAACTAATCCTAGCCCTTAAACACATTTTGGCGGGAAAAGTTTTTTTAGCTAATCCAGGCTGTAGCAGGCAAGTGGGGCATGTGGGAGACACATGTGAAGAAGCTAAGTGTAGGGGGAGCGTGTTCCAAAGAAAAAGGCATGGGGGGAGGCGTGTTGTCTGGTAACTTTTGGCCTGGGGAAATGGAGTTGGTGGGTTAATGGTTTTGGAAGAAGAGGGTGGTTTTGACCGTTTGACTATTCTGGTTTAGTTAAACAAAAAGGCCGGATGGGTTAAGTTTAGGGATTGGGCCATTTGTTTGTGGGTTTTATTTGGGCTAGGTTTAATGTGTTGGGTTTTTAGTTTAGGTTTAAAAGGGTTAGGTTAATTTAGGTTAGGATAATTTTGGGATTAGGTTTAGGTTAAGGGACCCATTTTGGCAAGTTTCAAACTTCAGGGACCAATCTTGTATTTTCTGAAAATCATCTCCAAGGGCCATTTGTGACATTTAAATATTCTTGGAAGGTTGACTTTGACACTTGAGCAATATCCTGGTCCAAACTCGTAAATTTCTTCCCCGTCCTCGGCTTTTTACGCTTTTTCCAATCTTGTGCTCGTTTTGTCTGTTTTTGCCCCGTTTTCAATCATTTGTACCTGAAACACATAAAATCACAAACCAAGAATATTTGCAACAATATATGGTCTATTTGGTGTTTTTGGTCATTTTTGTGTCTTATACGGGTGTAAAATGATAGTATTTACACACTAAACTATTGCTAGTCCCTAGCAATCCGATCAAAAGAATACCAAGTATACCCCGTTTCGACTTTTTATTTGATGCGAAAAATTTAAACTACAACGAAAATAAATAACATGCTTGATTTCCAAAAATGGTATCATGGAACGGGATTCACACAAAATGGGTGTCTCCAGGGAATTGAAATCGTCATCCTCTTTTTTATACTCCAAACTAAGCTTAAACTCAATGTGCAAATGCTTTTGTAAAATGCTAACACTACTTATACTAATAATCTATGTAAGCCGAGACTTAACTTTTCACTCCCACAATTTATTCAAGTTAGGTGACTGTGCTCATTTTCAAAATTTTGACCGCAAAAATCGACGTTTATTATGGTTGTTACTTGTTTAAGTCAAATACTAATTTACCGGGAACCTCGAAAATCTAAGGATCGAAAAGGGCCTTTTCCATGTAGCGGCTTTCTTCTCGCACTACAAAAAAAAGGCTTTCAGAGACTGAAAAATCAGTCTCCGATACACCATGATCAGTTACGGATGGTCTATCAAGGACTGATTTTGCTAGTCACTAATCAGTGATAGAAGCTTAGTTACGGAAAGTGACGTTATCAACTGAAATTCAGTCCTTGTTGTATCGAACCAACGAGGACCAGAGATCAGTCACCAAAATAAAAAAGTCAGTCCTTATTTCTATGGGTTGGTATCATGTTATTTTAGTCCCCAATGCATATTATCGGCGACTGAAAAGTCAGTCGCCAATACTATGTTTGATCAGTTACTAACACATGGATTTAGGGACTGAAAATTAGTCCATAAACATTGTTTATAGTCCCTAATACGTTTCGTTGTTTTGTAGATTACCGTACCAAATCAGTCTCTAATAATAGGATTTAAAAACTGATTAGTCTCCGATGAAAGGATTTAAAGACTGATTGTTAGTCACAAAAAACAGATGAATTAGTCCTTAATTTGTTTTTCTAGTGACTGAAAATTTGTTTCAAAATATATGTTATTCGATACAAAATAATATTCAAATCAGTCTCCAATATGATGGCGCCGTTCCATTATATTTCTATTATAAACTAAAAGTTAGTGGCAAATACAATTTAATTCGGTCCCCATTCACAATGCATACATGACCCCTTACAATAGTATATAAAACTCCAAACCATAAACAATAATAATAACAATATTTCTTTAAAGCATAATAATCACCAATCCAAATAACAAGAGTTTACAATATTCAATATGTTTAAAAATAAAACCAAATTCAATAGAAATAAATTTGAACATCCTATATATCACTATCGGTGAATGGATCATCGTTACCATCACCGTTACCATCACCTTCAGTAGTATTTGGTGAGTCTATTGTGCTCTCAAAGTCTGGAAATATTTGGCTCAAGAATTTTGCCAATTTCTCATAATTACGTTTATACGGTTCAAGTTCACTAACCTTTGCTATCAATTCATTAATCTCAGTCGAGTTTTGTTTAGGTGTTGAGTTAGCTTGTTGAGATGATTCAGCTGCTTCTTTCATCTTGCCAATTGAGGATTTGTTTTCCCTCCAACACTATTCCAATGCCTACTCAATTCGCCTCGGTAGCGTTTCCAATGTTCACGTAGCCAAGCATCAACATAGTCCATTAAATTCATATCTGTTCGTAACAACTCGAACTTTCCCTAGATTTTTTGCATATCTTAGTAGTAGAACTGAAATTGTAACAAGTAACAATATAAAGCTTTACATTAAAACTGAAAATATACACAACTTACTTTTAATTTCTCATACATCACATTTTTTTCAGCTTGAGGAATTGAATCCCATCTATGATACTCCATTGAACAAACATTGCGAATAATGATTTGATGCGCGTGATGTGTCGTTGCGGTTTAGCAGTTTTAATGCCTACTCAAGTTTTAAATTTATATTTAGCCGACTTATCAATAACACACACACTTAACGAGCAGTGTACCCGGTCAGTATGAAGATAATGGTAAGTAGAGTGTCGATCACTAAGAGTGGAACGTATAATCTCGTTAATCTAATCAGTATTTTAATATCCTAACGCAAGGGGGTTTCAGCCTGAGAGACTGGCACAGTTTTGTTTGCAATTAAATAATAAAATAAACAAATAGGCACGAATCAGCAAGTAGCACACACGTACACAGATAGATACTTGAGACAATAAGAGGGCTGTCCTTATGATTAAGTAGATTGTCACTTGTTTTATTGATAGCTTTATATGAAGTGTATGTAATTAACCCTTTCTCGTTGGTCCTATTCTTATCGGCGAGTAAACCCTTAATGACGACTTATGTCTAAAAGTTATTCCTAAGTGATCAATTTAGAAACAACCGTGGGAGCCACACCTTGTCCCGCAGTCGGGTGCCCCAAGCCACTAATAAACACAGAGGTGGTCAATGCACTAATAAGTAGTAACCAAAGACATCAACATATAAACTTTAATTGATGGGAAAGCAAGTATTAAAGGGAGTGCAATCTTTCCGTTGTCACATTACACAAGCCACCAATCCTGATGAATTAAAGTTTGCTAAAACAATAAAACAAAACTACTTAATGAATTAAATACATGCAGCACCTTCTTACAGCTCTTGTATCTTCGATTTGGGTGTGTCTTGTGCTGCCTTCTTGACTGAATTCGTCCTTCTCTTCTGTTCGGTCTTTAGGTTTTCGAACTTCCGAATCTCTAATCTCTTTAATGCGTCTGGTCTACGGGGTATTTATAGTTTGTGTCTGAGGAAAGATGCGGCGCATCTACTTAAGTAGATGCGGCGCATGTACTTAACTTCGCGTGGGGTCCAAGATTATAATATTCAGGAATATTCGTACACCGCCAGAAGATGCGGCGTAACTCTTATTAGATGCGGCGCATGTCCTCTTGTATCTTGGATCGTATCTGGTGATATCTTGATAGAGATGCGGCGCATGTTGATAGTGAGATGCGGCGCATCTGGAGCAGATTAGTCTTGATCTTCTTCATTTCAGTAGACTCTTCACTTTATGCACGTTTTGCTCCATTATTAGTCCAAAATCGCCAAGTTTCACCAAATGCTTGTTTTTACCTGAGAATTACAAAAGTAAACGATTAAGTATCAATCCTCATACATAATATAGTAAAACAAGTCAAATTAATAGGATAAATGATAGTAATAAAATGTACTTATTTGAGTTCATCAAATATCCCCCCACTTGAACTTTACTTGTCCCCAAGTAAACCTTAGATTAAATCTCATGAAAATGTATCCTAAAAGATGTTAGGATTTATTTTTATATTTAAGCATGTATTCGTTTATTTCGTAATCACACAACTAAACACTTAACGAATTAGAAGTAAAATAAAATAAGTCGATAAAAGCAAATCTAATCGTTTAACTGTCCAGTCGCGACGAATATTCTATCATAAGCTTGGCAAATATACACATCTCCACCACTAAAGCTAAGGAATAACAAGTCTAAAGCGGTAAAAAGGGTTTTTAGGCTTAAGGGTTAATTATTCTTATTTCACTATCGATCTCAAATTCCAGAAAAGGCGACAAAATCACAAATACATGATCGAATCCACGAACACGATACTTGCAATTGCTCAAATCCTTAACTCGAATAGGCTAAAGATAGGTCCAAACTTCACCAATAATAATATATCAAAAAGGGCGACAAAATCATAAATACATAGCCGAATCCACGACTACGATACTTAAGATTGCTCAAATCCCTAATCTCAATAAATCAAAGGTTTGGTTGGATAAAGAATAATAAAGGGTATGGATAATATTTGGGATATAAATTGGTGTAAAATAAAAAATAAACAAAACAAATAAATTAAAATCCTAAGTGTGGTTAATCACTATCCCAACCATCCCATGAATAAGACTCATATCATTGAATAACTCACGCTTTAACACTTGAAACACACGCTTTAGGTAGACACGAATTATACTCAACAAAATCTTAATCAAAGAATAATCCTTAATTGGCATTCCCATAACTGCCAATTCCCATTCAATCCATAGATATAGTACAACAAATAGTGGCCATATGAACCACTTACATAACTTTACATCGTTGGCTTAAAATAAACATCCAACTCTTTTTTCTTTCTTTTTCTTTTCTCTTTTTTTTTTTTTTTTTTTTTTTTTTTTTTTTTTTTTTTTTGACATCAACATATATGTGTAAAATTTCACCACATCACTACAACTTTCTTTCCGGATAATTTTTATTCATACTTTTCATACTTTCAGAAATAATGGTAATAGTGAAAGTAGTAAACACACGAAAAATAAACTCTAAAATATACAATATTTACTTTCACTCCAATTTGCATTGTGCAATTTCCCGACCTAACCATATATAATGAATTACGCACGCGAACACAGGTAATGTAAGGAAACACACTCTGCCTATAGCAATTAACCAACCACGGATTCTAATCTACAGGGTAGGCTAAGGTTTAAGGTGTAACGAAACATTTTAAACATAGGTGTAAGAAACGAAAGGAATGGCTCTGAGTGTTTTTCTAGGGGTATCTTACTCTAAAAATGAGAGTAACAAAAGGGTTTATACGGGGGTTAACTAACCAGTGTAGCTAGTTAATAACACATAACATATAAAGGCTTTTTGGGTGTAATCCTAGAATTTTACCAAGTTAGACAAGTCATTCCAATTAAATAAATAATACTCATTATGGTGGTCTCGAATAGTATACAAGCCAAGTTCTAAAGTTTACAAGTCACCGGCACACTCATAGATTTGTGAATTTTGGAAAAATCACAATTTTTGAAAATAACGTCATGTGTGCAGTTATGCAACTTAGATCTTAAACAAAAACATGCTAAAAAATTTTTAAGTTTGATATATTAAGCACATTTTAAGCATAATTTTTGAAAAAGTTTAGGACAAGTAATTGTTAAGTGTTCTAATTCTCCTATCCCCCCACTTAAGTTAAACAACGTCCTCGTTGTTTGTATAAAAGGTTAAAAACTGGAAATAAAAAGAATTAGAACGGAAAAACTCCCCTGAGATTTGCTCGGTATGATCCTCCATTAGTATATGAGCAAAAATCAACTTCTTGTGGATTAGAACGTTAAAGCTTCATACTTGATTTATCCACAGGAAATCCAGAAAACTATAATACCACCAACACTTTTAAAACACACCTAAGATAAGAAAGGTTCAACTTGCATAATACATTAGTAGTTAGATAAAAATAAAACTTAAAAATTAAAACTGAAAATCATCAGGTCAGTCGATGCGCCGTATCTTATTGAAGAAGATACGCCGTATCGAGCCTGGAATTAATACGGATCAGAATAAAGATGCGCCGCATCCTTAACCAGGGATGCGCCGCATTAAAATAAACTGATAAATAGTTTTAAAGTCGAAAAATAAAAAATGCAGAAAAATAAAATAAGATATGACCATTGCAGAGGATGCGTCGCATCTCAGGACTGAGATGCGCCGTATCTTCGTGCGGCCTGGACTGACTCGACTCAGAAAACAGAATAATAAATGATAAATTCGGGTTGTCTCCCGGTAAGCACTTGTCTTTATTCCAGAGTCTTCAAGTTAGACTCACGTTCAGCACTTTAGTATCGATCATTGAAGGAGTCGGAAACATCACGCTCCTTCATCCCCAATTTAGTAATATTGAACACTCCTTGCTCGTCCTTAATTTCCACGCCGTTTTTCTTTAATATCTGTATAAACAAAGTCCTGTCCCTTTCGGGCAGAGATGACAAAATGATAAACGGGAAATTCTTATTATCATACAGGCACAAATAAGCAAGGTGGGGTGGTAGTTCAATAAACACATCATTATTCAAATTCGTTTTCTCAACTACTCTCCTACGTTTATTAATTACTACACAATCATACCACTCATCATCAGAATCACTAACAATATCGCGTCTAAGTTCTGTAGGTACATTAAGGTCAATGAATTCCTCAAAGTCTTCATGATTAGGATTAGCTGAGTTGTTTTGAATCAATGTTTCTCCCATAAGTCTAGCTTCAAGATCGAGGTCCATACGCTCTCTTAATCCTAGCACATAAACACCTCTAATTATGCTTTTAACTGGATCTTGGCACTTATAGACTAGTTTATTATTCCCTACCCTTAATGAAATTTTTCTCTTAAACACATCAATCTTAGCATGGGCAGTAGACAAGAAAGGTCTTCCGAGGATTAAAGGAATCTTAACATCCTCGGGCATGTCTAGTATAATAAAGTCCACGGGAAAAATAAACTGCTCAATTTTAACTAGCACATTATTAGCAATCCCTTCAGGTCGTTTTACTGTTTTATCAGCCAATTCAATAAGTAATTTAGTTGGTGCTAATTTTCCTAGTCCTAGGGTAGCGAATGTCTTAAGAGGCATAACACTAACACTAGCTCCTAAGTCAGCCAACACATTATTGAAAGATATATTATTAATAGAGCAAGGTAGAGTAAAACTTCCTGGGTCTCTTTCTTTATGAGGCAAGGCATTTGAGTCGGTTGCAGGGCTCTCTTCTTTCATTGTTGCCTTGATCTCCTCTTCAATTTTTGTCTTCTCTTTTAGTAGTCTCCTTAAGCTGATTGAAGAGTTAAAGAAAAATTCGGGTCTTGCACCATCATTACCATTCATTGATCTTCTAGGTATATTAGGAGTGACTTCTTCAGTGGTGCTTATGGCCTTGACATGATCCCTTGGGTTGGTTTCAGTTGAGCTCGGTAAACTTCCATATCCCCTTTCTTGAAGAACTTTGCTCAATTGACCAATTTGTTGTTCCAATGCTTTGATCGAAGCTCCTTGATTTCTTGTAGTAGTGTCCGTTGAAGCTCTAATTTCCTTGATCATAGCAGTATTCTCTTCATGTCTTTTAGCAGCATCGGCCATAATTTGCTTTAAAGTATCATCTAAAGTCTGCCTCCTCTCTTGATAAGCGGGATTGAAGTTGTTCTTTTGATAGAATCCCGGACTAGCTTCCCTAAATCTTGCTGAAGGTCGGAATGGTTGTCCAAATTGGGTGTAATAAGCTTCTTCAAACGTCTCACTTTCATTCTTGTTCGGGCAATCTTTAGTGTAGTGAGGTCCTTCGCATTTTTCACATCCAACTTGGGCAGCATATGCTCTTTCATCTCGCTTCTTCATCTCTCTACTAATTTTATCCAATTGAGCTTGAATAGCAGCAATTCCATCAAAATTAGTGCTGCTCTTAGATCTAGTAGAGGTCCCATCGTGCCATTTCTGAGAATGATCAGCAGCTTCTTGGATCGCTTTCCTAGCATTAGTTGCACTCATCTGAGGTACAGCTCCCTTAGCATCCAAAATCTGTCTAGTAGGCACGTCCAATCCCTGATAAAACAATATTATTTCCTGCATAGGGGTTAGATAGTGTTGAGGACATTTTATCAATAAATCTTTAAATCGTTCCCAAGCTTGATAAAGGGTTTCATCAGGCTCTTGCTTGAAACTATTGATAGCCTCCATCTTCTTAGCAGTCTTAGCAGGTGGACAATATCTCTTCAGGAATTTGCTCTTCAAACCTTCCCACGTAGTGATTGAACTAGCAGGTTCATTCCTTAGCCACTTGTTAGCAGCTCCTTTTAGTGAGATTGGGAAGATTCTTAGCATGAGTTGATCGGTATTGACACTTTCTGTAGTAAACAAATCTGCAATCTCCAGGACCTTTTCAACATGCTCATTAGCATCCTTTGTTCCGTCCCACTGAAAGCATTCTCTCTGAGCTCTTTGAGAAATTGTCCCTTCAACTCAAATTTTGACTTGTCATCAAACTTAGGTCTAGCAACTCCTGAAGTGTAATCAGCACGGGTATTGTTCATGTATTCCTCCATAGTAGTGTTTTCGCCCATTGTTTCTGTTTCAACTTCCTCTTTCTCTTCAGAAAAATAATCAAGCTCGAGTGAACTTGAAAGATCAAAGCTTCTTGTGTTGAAAAGCCTTTTAAGCGAATGTAGGGCTCGTTCAGGATCTTCGAAAGGTTGAATCAAGTTCTTCGTAGAACTCCTGGTCATGCACTTCCTGAAATCAATCACAAAAGCATCAGTAGGGTATGCTCGAGAAAGTAATATATCAGATAATTAATAACGAAAACGGAATACGAAAAATTAAAGTTACTGATATCTGCAGACGATGCGCCGTATCCAAAGAGTTGGATACGCCGTATCTTATGATCGTTAAAATTAAATCAGACTTTATTCAGAAAATAGATACGCCGCTTAGAATTTATGAATGCGCCGTATCGAATTAATCAATCAAAAATCAATTTATCTAATTAAAATTAAATGCGTCGTATTAACGAAAGTTAATGCGCCGTATTTTCGTTACGTTTAAAAATAAAAGATTTTTGATTCAGTAAGATGCGCCGTATCGACGGAAATCGATACGCCGTATTTGTTTAATAATTCGCAAACTGTTTTTAATTAAAATAATAGATACGCCGTATCTGCGAAAGCAGATGCGTCGTATGGCGTTAACGTTTAGAAAAAATTTTTATCAAAACAGATACGCCGTATCTACAAAAGCAGATGCGTCGTATTACTTTATCGCTTAGAAAAATTTTCTTGTTAAAAACAGATACGCCGTATCTTGGGGAAAAGATGCGTCGTATCGAATTAATTAAACGCGTTGTATTAAAAAAAAAATTAAACGCAATACGCCGTATCTGAGAGATCAGATGCGCCGTATCGTTTGATTTAGCACAGTACAACGATAGCAGAACAGAAAAACACGAAAAATAAAAATAAAAATTAAACACACGAAACAAAAATAAAACACACAAAAATAAAAACAAAAGCAAACAAATAACACACAATACAACAAATATGCAAAATAGTACAATGATGCAATTTAATCTAATAAAAAGAAAAACCTAATTAAAATACTAATCAAATTAACAGAAAATAACAATTCACTCCCCGGCAGCGGCGCCAAAAACTTGATGCGCGTGATGTGTCGTTGCGGTTTAGCAGTTTTAATGCCTACTCAAGTTTTAAATTTATATTTAGCCGACTTATCAATAACACACACACTTAACGAGCAGTGTACCCGGTCAGTATGAAGATAATGGTAAGTAGAGTGTCGATCACTAAGAGTGGAACGTATAATCTCGTTAATCTAATCAGTATTTTAATATCCTAACGCAAGGGGGTTTCAGCCTGAGAGACTGGCACAGTTTTGTTTGCAATTAAATAATAAAATAAACAAATAGGCACGAATCAGCAAGTAGCACACACGTACACAGATAGATACTTGAGACAATAAGAGGGCTGTCCTTATGATTAAGTAGATTGTCACTTGTTTTATTGATAGCTTTATATGAAGTGTATGTAATTAACCCTTTCTCGTTGGTCCTATTCTTATCGGCGAGTAAACCCTTAATGACGACTTATGTCTAAAAGTTATTCCTAAGTGATCAATTTAGAAACAACCGTGGGAGCCACACCTTGTCCCGCAGTCGGGTGCCCGCAAGCCACTAATAAACACAGAGGTGGTCAATGCACTAATAAGTAGTAACCAAAGACATCAACATATAAACTTTAATTGATGGGAAAGCAAGTATTAAAGGGAGTGCAATCTTTCCGTTGTCACATTACACAAGCCACCAATCCTGATGAATTAAAGTTTGCTAAAACAATAAAACAAAACTACTTAATGAATTAAATACATGCAGCACCTTCTTACAGCTCTTGTATCTTCGATTTGGGTGTGTCTTGTGCTGCCTTCTTGACTGAATTCGTCCTTCTCTTCTGTTCGGTCTTTAGGTTTTCGAACTTCCGAATCTCTAATCTCTTTAATGCGTCTGGTCTACGGGGTATTTATAGTTTGTGTCTGAGGAAAGATGCGGCGCATCTACTTAAGTAGATGCGGCGCATGTACTTAACTTCTTTTGGGGTCCAAGATTATAATATTCAGGAATATTCGTACACCGCCAGAAGATGCGGCGTAACTCTTATTAGATGCGGCGCATGTCCTCTTGTATCTTGGATCGTATCTGGTGATATCTTGATAGAGATGCGGCGCATGTTGATAGTGAGATGCGGCGCATCTGGAGCAGATTAGTCTTGATCTTCTTCATTTCAGTAGACTCTTCACTTTATGCACGTTTTGCTCCATTATTAGTCCAAAATCGCCAAGTTTCACCAAATGCTTGTTTTTACCTGAGAATTACAAAAGTAAACGATTAAGTATCAATCCTCATACATAATATAGTAAAACAAGTCAAATTAATAGGATAAATGATAGTAATAAAATGTACTTATTTGAGTTCATCATGATTCCACACTTTTCAACTGGACTGAATGGAGGTACATATAACTTGCAGCCTTGCGCCAGTTATGTGTCAATTACCCTAGAGGATAATAGACTTGAATGGTGAGTTTATCTCAAACGGGTCAAATAAAATGATAGCTATAGCAAAAATCTGTTAAAACGGGTTTAGTGTCTCTCAAAGTCTATTACTTAAGCTAATGCACACAACCTCATAAATCCTATTATCAAAATATTTCAGTTACTGTTTTTGTAAGATATTATCAACCAATAAATTATACTTTTTATTAGAAATAAAGACAACCAAGGTTGTCAGGATCGGGATCCTACCTAGGATCGTTTTCGGCTTTGCAAGATCGGGATCGTAGGATCGTAGGATCGGATCTTACCTAGGATCGTTTTCGGCTTTTCCTTTACATATGTATACAAACCATTTTTAAAAACATTCCTCAAAAAAAGTCAAAAAAAGTCAACAAAAAAAAGGATCGGATCGTTCACGATCCTACGATCCTACGAGCGATCCTACGATCCTGTAACGATCCTACCTGAAAAAAGGGTTACCAACAGGATCGGATCGTTCACGATCCTACGATCCTACGAGCGATCCTACGATCCTGTAACGATCCTACCTGAATTACGATCCCGTAGCGATCCTGCTCGTTTTGTGTGTGTAGGATCGTAGGATCGTACGATCCTACGAGCAGGATCGCGATCCTGACAACTTTGAAGACAACCATTGCATTGTGATCGACCCAAATCACCTATACTATTACTCACCCCGTGTCACCCGTTACCTACCCCATCCAACCCACCTATCTTGCCACCTCTAATAATATTCCTCCGTTACCTACCCCACCCAATGATCCCAAGGCTACCCAAAACACAGTGCGTCCACATACATGAATTGATTAAGAGTTAATGAAAAATCAGAAAAAGGGTTAGAGTCACACATGCCTCTTCTATCAGAATTTAGCTGGCCACGCCGGACAAGATCAGCAACTGATCCTGGTCGTTTTTGCCTCAACTTTCTCGCCACATAAGCTCTCACACCAACAAAATAACACAATACATTATTGACTACGTTGACTATTTAACCAAGTGTACAAAATAACACAAACAATAGCTTACATCTTCAGATGATGAGTCATCAGACTCTTCTTCACTGCTTGATTCTGGCTTTTTGGCAGGAGCTGGTTTCTTAGCTACAACCTGTATATTACAAGTAAAAAACATCAATACATACTCAGCAATGATAAACATATAAGATCACATCAGTGTTTTATCAAGTTATCATCGGATGATATGGATCAATATGGAAACCAGACACACCATCTTCAATTATCTCTGCTGGACCGCCATGGCAAGTTACGAATCAGTATATGGAAAGTAGATGGTCATATCAGCCCCAGGAGACACAATGTTGAACTTTGTATCAAACACATCAATACCGTGAACAACCCTATAGAGTCCTGGGAGAGTAAAAGATGAATGACTCTCGTATTGTCCAACCGTATTCTTCCTGAAACCAATTTATGAACACAATAAGCTGATTTTTTTGTTGACATGTAGGAGAATCGAATGCTAATACAGAGCAATGACATAAAAAATAATAATCGTCACCATAGGATACTTACATTCCTGCAATCTCTTGGTATGTGCTTGTGTACATTCCTGCAATCTCTTGGTATGTGCTTGTGATGATAAAATATGAATTGTTCATGGCTAGCAGGTCGGCAGTAAATTGACAAGAAAAGTTATATTTCTCATCAAATTTCTTCCAATATAGATCAGAATCTGGATACTTTGTTTTCTCCAAAGCATGAGCAATGGTGCACTGCATTTGTCAAGGTTTGAATAACAGGTTAGTTTTATACAGTCATTTGTAAGAACTTGAAGTTTCATCTTAAAAAACATATCTTACCTGAGTTACTCCCATTTTGTTAGATAACAAGGAGGCAACAAGATTCCCGTCGCTGTAATTTCCAATAATAAGATCTAGAGAACCTTGTAACTCAGCAGATATCATGCTTGCTGCATCCTAATAAAGAGCCAAACACAACATTTATTATATTAAAAAAAGATGGAATAAAAATCAGCAGATATCTCGCTTGCTGCATCCTAATAACATGCCAATGATGAACTTACAAAAGTACAAACCATTGAACCAAGAAAAAACAATGGCATAGTATCCATAGAAATGTTTAAGATTAAGTTTCCATGTGACTAAGATGATCTCCCACAGTCCTATCAAACTAATGGCAATTTTTACGACTGTAGTCCAACCATCTTCATATATCGTTGGGCGAACTGTTATATTAGAACCATTACAGCAATTAAATTGGTTCACACACAAAAACTGAAAACAAGAGAACATTAGCACAAAAGTATAAGACTATTGCAGTAATCGTAAATGACACTAACGGGTCAGACTTACTTGCAAATATAAATTGTTCAGCTTCCGAATTTGGCGAGCTTATCATATCTTAAAACTAATTCCCAAATAACCAAACACCTCTTCTATACTCCAATACAACAATTATACAGCATAACAAACCAAATACTTCTTATAAACTACAATAGATATCCTTAAAACCGCATATTCAACACCCTCCATTATACAAAACTAACCAAACAACAATAAAATAACAAACCAAACACAGTTAATTACGAGAAAATGGTCCTTACATTGATTATTCTCGCAAACAAGAATGGCAGGCAAATCCCAAAACCTCAAACAACTGCCCTTGATTAGCAGCACCATCACCATACATAACAAAAGTGACACTCTCATCCTTCTTATACTTCTGCGCAAACGCAAGCCCGCACCCTAACGGCACTTGTGCACCCACAATCCCATGCCCCCCACCCTATAAAATCCCGCATCCTTTTTATAAAATTGCATAAACCCCCCTTTCCCGCATCCTTTAGTTAGTTGTGTATATGGATCAAGGAGATCAGTAATTTGCTCGTTGTATATCTCCAGAAATGAACACTTGCAAGTGTATGCCAAAATCTTGGTGTGAGTGTGGTGGTGGTGCGAGCGGTGGCGTTGGTGAGGAGAGTGTCGAGGAGATAGAAGAAGACCAGACCTGTGTAAATGATATTTGGGAAGGAGTATTGAAAATGTGTAAATGATTTTTGGAAAGGAGTATTGAAAAACGTGGGCGGATTAATGAAATATTTGGGAAGGAGGATAATCTGATTTTGGGAATGGAGGATAATTTGATTTTGGGGAAAAATTTAGGCGGGGCTTGTGAAAAGTTGTGGGGGAAATTTTATCGGGGAAAAACTAAGTGTGGACATGTACAGTCACGTTTAAATAATGTGTGACAAACTTGATAATATGATTTAGTCACATACACAATTACTTCATGTGACCATATATGATTTTGGTCATTGTGTGACATATATTTGTCACACATGTGTATATATAGTGTGACTAATGTTTCAAACTTATTTGTATCCGTCACACGTCCCAAATTATAAGTGACTATAGTCACGAAGATATTCAAATGTGTGGTTGTAGCCTCAGATGTAATTCTGAAATGGTCACACAAGTCGGATCAAGTGTGGCTGTTTATTTTATTCTGGTACATTTAGTCACACAAATAAGTTATTGTGTGGCCGTTCAAAATACCACATGTGTGACCAAAACCCAAATTTGTACTAGTGTATGTTGCTTGGGATTAGCTTGATCCATTTCGAGAAAATGGTATAGTATTTATAAGGGGACCTTTAGGGGTGTGAGAACCCGTAAAGGCAATATGATGGTCCACGTGGTGTGTAAAGTAGAGTGCGTTGATTGACTATATGCTTATATGCAACTTTCTTGTTATTATCTTGAATGGAAATGGTGTGTATAGTATAGTGGATTGATGATTGCTATAGGCACCACGACTAATTATATATGGTAAGAACGTAATAGTCGTTTCTTTAAAAGGGATGTCGCACTCGATGAAGCAACTGATTGATGTCATTATCCTGATTACACGTCTTAAATTGTCAACACTCAAAATGAAAGCCATCGGTGAATACTAAAGTTGTTATGAACGTCTGAAACTTGAATTCTGCTCGAGTTCCCACGTCACGGGGGTATAAACCGAGGTTTCGTGCGTGAACCCCTAAGTGTTACATATAAATAGCAATCCGTAAATAGGTTTATATACAAACTTACAATTACTAACAACGATACAAATATATGTAGGTCTTAAAAACAAGTGTAGTACATTACAATATATAGAACCGTATATTTTGTCGGTAATCCATTTTCATCCGTTTTTGTCAGTTTTTATCTGTTTTTGTCCGTTTTTATACGTTTTCGTCCGTTTTTTACGTTTTCGTCAATTTTTATACATTTTCGTCCCTTTATTACGTTTTATACGTTTTTGTCCGTTTTTTACGTTTTCGTCCGTTTTTTTACGTTTTCATCCCGTTTTTTACGTTTTTATACGTTTTCATCTATTTTAGTCCGTTTTTATATGTTTTCGTCCGTTTGTATACGATTTCATCCGTATTTTTATGTTTTCATCAATTTTGTCTGTTATATTTTAACGTTTTTATACGTTTTCATCCGTTTTAGTTCATTTTTTTACGTTTACGTCCATTTTTATACGTTTTCGTCTGTTTTTTACGTTTTCGTCCGTTTTGATACGTTTTCGTCTGATTTTAAATGTTTTTGTCCGTTTTTAAAAGTTTTCGTCCGTTTTTAAACGTTTTAGTCCGTTTTAATCTATTTTTATACATTTTAGTCTTAGCTATGATGTCCATGTATTAGGGACTGAGTTGTGATTCAAATTCAGTCACTAACAAATTTCCCTCCAAACTTTTTTTATTGCGCAAACATATTTGTAACTGAATTTTAGTCTTAGGTATGATGTCCATGTAATAGGGACGCAGCTCTGACTGAAATTCAGTCACTAAAAAATTTCCCTCCAAACCTTTTTATTGTTTAGACATATTTGTAACTGAAACTTAGTCTTAGCTATGATCTCCATGTATTAGGGACCGAACTGTGACTATAATTCAGTCACTAACAAATTTTCCGCCAAAATTTTTTATTGCGCAAATATATATGTAACTGAAATTTAGTCTTAGATATGATGTACATGTACTAGGGACTGAATTGTCACCCTTATTGAGTCACTAACAAATTTGCCTCCAATTTTTTTTCCCGTACAGGCATATTAGTAACTGAAATTTAGTCTCAGATATGGGGTCACTGAATCGAGGACTGATTTTTAGTCGCCGCAATCAGTCAATAAAAGGTCAGTCCTTAAAAGTATCAGTAACTGATGTTTCAGTTACCGATGCTATGTATCAGCGACTGATATATCAGTCCCTAGAAATTCAGTCTCTGAAAGCCTTTTTTTTGTAGTGTCAGCACATCCCAAACCAGTTGGTTTTAGGTGACCAGGCTTTTGACACCCCATAGAGAATAGTACCGAAATTAGCGGAATTTTGATTTCAAAGATTTTGGATATTCCCACTAAGCTAGTATTAAATACTTAAATAAATAACAACAAACGACCATTTAGATATTAGAGACTCAAAGGTGAGATCACTCCATGTAACGGCTTTTTTCTCGGCACATCCCAAACCAGTTGGTTTTAGGTGACCAGGCTTTTGACACCTCACAGAGAATAATACCGAAGCTTTCGGTTCTTTGAAATCAACAATCTACTAAATTACCGTTTAACTTTTATACAAAATTTACGAATCCAAGTTCAACTTCCGATTTAAATTTAAGAGAAAGCAATTTTCCTACATTTATTAACACATACATCTTTATTTTTGCAACATCAAAATTTATTGCATTTTGCAATATCATTCCATTTTCTTATTTTTCCTTTTCATTTTTTCATTTTTTTTTTCTCTTTTTTTTATTCATTTATATATTTACATATATGCTTTCTCCAAAATTAAAATAAAAAGTTGAACTCGGGCTCTATATCAAAATTGTATAAAAATTTGTTTTGCATAACAACATGATTTTAACGTTCAAACGTTTGAAAACAACACGTATTTAATCAGATTAGGAGCTTCTGGGAGGAAAAGCCATAGATTACTTGTATAAGCTCTAAAGAGAACCAACTACTGTATGCTTAGCATTTTCATTTGCACAAATCGTAAAACCTTAGTCTAATCGTTAAGGAAGCAGCCAGATCAACACTCTGGCAGAGTCAGGATTCTCTTTGTTCTAACCTAATCAAGACTAAACACTTTTATTATTTTCTTTCTTTTTTTTTTGGTGCAAAGCACTTCTTTTTCATGCAATTTCTTATTTAAAAACGAAAAAATTTTAAAATTTTGGCCAAAACGGGGGTACTAGGGCACTAGAAGGTACAAATGTGACAAAATTCGCGAGAATTCCCCCCCACACTTAGAATTGAATATTGCCCTCAATATTCAAAGTACCGGCTATTATGCCGACGCTTAGAACGTAAAAAGGTAATACTAATAACCAAGTGTGTGAACGAAATCTCTATTTTCACAAAAAGGATTAAAAAGATATCCCTAGATAATCGTTAGCAAAAGGATAGGATATTGGGCGGCTGGATTGAAAACAGGCGCGTCAATCATCATGATCCAAGGGAAACCTGCAAACAAGAGCAAACAACACACAAAACAATGCATAGTAGAGGAATCCCCCCACACTTAGTGTCAGAAAATAGAAAGAAGTCAGAAACATGGGTTGTCACCCATGAAGTGCTAATGTTTTTGTTAACCGAGTCACTAGCTTGACTCGACCCCGAATTCATTTGTTCTTGGGGAAGCATGTGGAAGAGAAAATCTCCATCGGACTTTCATTCAAGATGTTTTGATAAACATTGAAGTACTTGAAAGTTCCACTCTGATGAGATACACCCGGCTCAAAAGAATGATAAATGGAGATGCCGGGGTCAAAAACTTTGTCTTCACTCCCGAACGAGTGAATAAAAGGACAATTTACCGTATAGGAGAAGAAAGGTAGAAAAACTCGAACGACATATGTGAAATCAATATAATGGCAATCCTCAGACGAAAATGTCACGTATGTCGGAGAAAGAATGTCTCTATGCATCACGGGATTGATATTTGAGGTCATATCATCAGGATTAGAAATAATAGAGTCCTAGACCTCATCGTTTTCTAACACTTCATCAAAGAGAGGATTTATTTTGCTAGAAAAGTACTCATCATCAAATTCAAAAAGAGAATTCGAATAGACTTTGAGACTTTCATTTTGAACATCCTCATCAGAAAGTGATTTGTCGTCACTAGAGGAAAAATCATCTTTGAAATTGAAAAGAGGGTTAGAAAACGTCCCGGAAAAATCATCGGTAGTGTCAAGAGGATGATCACTACAAATAGACAAATCACATTCATTGTCGGATATATCCTCAGACTCACTTGGGATTGGGATTGGGATAAGGTTCTCAGCACTAGACTTTATGAATTCGTCCGATTCCTTTTCAGGAATAGTGCTAAGATGCTCATCCCCCATAATACGAGAGTCCTTGGAGTTCATATATGGTAAAAATGATGTGATTGCAATAGACTGAGGGAGTTGAGAAATGATGTCGCTAAAAGGAATAGTACTCTCCTCGTCGTCTTCATCTTCGTCATCGAGCCTGCAAGCCTGATTAAACAAGAAACGATTGTGTGCAGCTCGTTCTTTGGCGAGTAAATCTTCCATAGATTCACCATGACGATCTTCTTGGGTATGCCTAACAGCCAAATCCTTAAGTGCATTCCTCACATCTTGAAATTCTTGGAATACATCTTTGAGAGCCAAATCCAGAGGAGATGGCTGAGGCTGAGGTTGAATCATTTGATACTGTGGAGGTTGGTCATGATAAGAATAGTCATAATTGTCACAAGGTCCATGCTTATAGACAAGCGAGTTCCCTATTTGACAATCAGAGCTATAATGCGGACCTCCACAGAATTCACAACAGTAAAACTGTTGTGACTGACTCGGTGAATCATATGGATATTGGTCATAACCAAAGTTTTGATCGTTACACGAAACCTGCTCATAGACAAGCGTGTTCCTTGTTTGATAGTCAAAACCTTGATGCGGACCTCCACAATATTCACAATAATATGTTTCCATCTCATGGTGCGGGGGTTGGTTAAGGAAATTGGTTGTTTCATTGTAGGGATTTTGGTCATAGACAAACCCGTTTCCCGAATTTACAATGCTACAACCGGGGAAATTCCCACCATTTAGAGGTCCCCCACACCATTCACAACCATAATGGTAAGATGAAGACATAAAAAGAATTAAACGGATAGAGGGTGAGATAAAGAATTAAACGAGTAGAAGGGATACGAAGAATATTTTTGGATTTTTAGAAACATTTTGAAGAACACAAAGGGAAAAAGGAAAATAAATTTTGAAATGAAAATCTTTTTGGGTTTTTTATAAGAAAATATTTACGAAGAAAATGATAACTTCTCGGGAGAAGGGTCTTCAAAACACGCAACGACAAACGAGAATTCGAGAAATTCACTTCAACCTTCCCCGGCAGCGGCGCCAAAAATTGATTCGCTGAAATCAACACGTATTTTACTCCAAGGAAACACAAGTGAAGTATGTGTAACCCGGGTCGTTATCCCCAACGAAGGCGTGAATGGAATTCGTGATCTCGATTCGTGTAACGTGTTTGAATAGTGAAAAAGACGGGATTTTGGGTTTTGATTAAATTTAAAACTACGGGAAGCATAAATAGGCTATGGGAAGCTTAAAAAGCATACGATACAAGTCTACAAATAATAAATTAGCAAAGCGTAAAGAAAACAAATAACGAAATTAAAAACGGGAAAACGCGAGACTAAAACGTGAAATCTAAAAATATTAATCCAAGGAAAACCAAATTAATTTTCCTACGTTCTAAATCACAAAAGAAAATTTTGGAAAAAAAGAATTGCATTTTTTTGACTTTTTAATTATTTATTATGAATTAAAAACTAAAAGAAACTATTTAAATGATTTAAAAATAGGAAATGACTTTGGAAAAATATGAAAAATTTCAGGTAAATCTAAAATTATACTAGGAATCTAAGAAAAATGAAATTAGAACTTATTTCAATCCAAATAAGCAGTATGGGCAAATAAGCAGTTTGAAATAAGCACTAAAATAAGCTAAACAGCTCCAAAAATTACCAAAAGCTAGAAAACAGATAGACACACTAATTAAAGCTTAAAAATACTTGATAAGACTAGAGAAGCTAAAGAAATAAGCCAAAAATCACTTTAATGCAGCAACCAAATAAGTCAAAAACAAAAGGCTAAACAGCACACTTTAAGCTGTTCTAGAAGCTAGGGGAAATCTTATCAGGGAAAAACAAAAGCAGATTATTGAAGCTTATACTAGAGGCTGCTTGAAAACTTAAAATGCCCAAAATTCATCAACAATTGCTACTCCAATTAAGCTCTAGATCAGATGGCAATAGAAACCAATAGGCTGATGCAGTTCAGGGCAAATCTGAGGGGCTTATTTGCAGACCTATTTTAAGCTATTAAATAAGCTCATAATTCAGAATTAAGCTAAAACAGATAAAGACTAACCTACAAGCTACTTATAAAACAAAAATTAGAAATTTAGTCCTACTTAAACTAGCTTAAAACTGATATTGAAAAGGGCTGAAAAGGCAAAAAGATGAAGAAAATGTGCAGTCTGCTATAGGCTAAGTGGACTGATATTTGCTATACGTAGAACCAAGGAATTAAGGCACTTAACAACTACACAAATTGGATTAAATGGATCCTATAAACACTACAAACAAGCTTGAAACAAAGTCTGAGCTTATGAAAAGCTTACAAGCTCAGCAACTAACCTCAATCATCAATAACCACTAAACTCCTAAAAATGCTTCATTTTAACTAAGAACTACCTATAAACTGTTTGAATAAGTTAACTTAAGAGAGATTGAGACTAATCAAGTGACACATGAGCAGTAGGAGGCCAGCTTGACCTGTTTTCACCCATAAACCAAACAGCCCTTTGTGGGACTGTTTGCTACTTTTAAACTAAGCAGACCAGAACAAGCATAAGATTAAGCAACTAGGATGTTAAACAAACATAATTAAGCACAAACAATTGAAATTAAGCTGAAAAGAAGCATGAGAATGAGCAATAAGCAATTGTTGACTACGGTTGACTTTTTAACTTTTTAACACTGAATTTCAATTAAACAAGGAAATGAGAACTGAACTTGATCAAACTAGAATTAATAACTTAAAAAGACTTTCATTCAACTGAGAAAATTAAGAATTACAATTTGGAACTAATATTGAAACTAAACTACTAAAGTTACACTACGAATGGTCTAAAGCAGTGACAACTATCTCTGTGTGAGGTGAGGGCTTTTTATATCACTCCAAATGCTTCCTTCTTTCTTCTGAACATTTACCAGCCATTGGATTGGCTTGAAACTAATCCTAGCCCTTAAACAGATTTTGGCGGGAAAAATTTTTGTAGCTAATCCAGGCTGTAGCAGGCAAGAGGGGCATGTGGGAGACACATGTGAAGAAGCTAAGTGTAGGGGGAGCGTGTGCCAGAGAAAAAGGCATGGGGGGAGGCGTGTTGTCTGGTAACTTTTGGCCTGCGGAAATGGAGTTGGTGGGTTAATGGTTTTGGAAGAAGAGGGTGGTTTTGACCGTTTGACTATTCTGGTTTAGTTAAACAAAAAGGCCGGATGGGTTAAGTTTAGGGATTGGGCCATTTGTTTGTGGGTTTTATTTGGGCTGGGTTTAATGTGTTGGGTTTTTAGTTTAGGTTTAAAAGGTTTAGGTTAATTTAGGTTAGGATAATTTTGGGATTAGGTTTAGGTTAAGGGACCAATTTTGGCAAGTTTCAAACTTCAGGGACCAATCTTGTATTTTCTGAAAATCATCTCCAAGGGCCATTTGTGACATTTAAATATTCTTGGAAGGTTGACTTTGACACTTGAGCAATATCCCGGTCCAAACTCGTAAATTTCTTCCCCGTCCTCGGCTTTTCACGCTTTTTCCAATCTTGTGCTCGGTTTTGTCTGTTTTTGCCCCGTTTTCAATCCTTTGTACCTGAAACACATAAAAACACAAACCAAGAATATTTGCAACAATATATGGTCTATTTGGGTGTTTTTGGTCATTTTTGTGTCTTATATGGGTGTAAAATGATGAGTATTTACACACTCATCAGTACTACTAGAAACACATTTCGATGGACCGGGTGCATTTAAGATGACTTTAGGAAAAATCGATGTTTTTTTCAAAAATAAACTCTATATCAAAAAAATCCATGGGGTGCCCGGGCACCCACGGGAACCCCCTTGGCTCCGTCCCTGAGGATAATGATAAGGTAGGCTAAAAATCCTTGCCACAAGGAATTGAATCTTGAATGTATGTGAGAGTGATGTTCCAAGTAAAAATTAAGTGGCAACAATGGTTACTTGAGCCTCTGCAGATAATAAAAAACAAGTGTAAACTCCTCATGTGTGGCATTAACTTAATGCATATTGAAAGACCAGTGGGTACATTGTGGGCATTTTCCCATGAACCACAAAAAAAGAACCACAACAAAATTCCCATGAAAACACATTGTTGGCATATTCGTGGGTATATTTAGGGTTGTTATCGGGTCGGTTTGTCGGGTTATCAAGTTGAGTTGATTCGAGTTATTTTATTAGAAAAGTGTGACTAGTAATCGACCAAATAAGGAATCAGGTTAGCAGCTTTAGTTTGTTATCTGCCCGGGTTATTTCGGGTCGGATGACTCTGGTTTATTGGGTTACCATGTTATCCGCCTAAAAAAGTACAGGTACAATAAGTCAACAACCCAACTGCATATTTCATGTAGCAAAAATGTACTAGTAACACCAACATAAATAAGTATTAGTAACATAAAATAAGAAGTATCACAATGCAATATGCCAAATAAGTTTATTAGATTAGCTAAAAGAAGTACGAGTAATATATGCAGCAAAAATGTACTAGTAACACCAACATAAATAAGTATTAGTAACATAAAATAAGAAGTATCACAATGCAATATGCCAAATAAGTTTATTAGATTAGCTAAAAGAAGTACGAGTAATATATGCAGCAAAAATGTACTAGTAACACCAACATAAATAAGTATTAGTAACATAAAATAAGAAGTATCACAATGCAATATGCCAAATAAGTTTATTACCTTAGCTAAAAGAAGTACGAGTAATCACAGTAGTCAACTAAATAGTAGTAGGAGTATTCCATGAATTTTCCTTTTATCCAGTACCATGATAAAAACATAAAACAAGTATATGTGAAGGTTAAGCATGTTACTGTGATGGGAATGGATCAGCAATACAGCAGTAAAAGACACTACTGTAAATATTATATTTCGGTCTTATCGAGTTGAGATCCGATAACCCGATAAGACAAACAACTCAACCCTAACCCGACCCTTTTAACACCTTAGGTATATTTATAACCACAAATTGCCCATTGGTCTTTACTCATAACAAATTACCCATGCAAACAACAAAATGTGAAAAGTCATGGGCATATATTTGTAAACCGTATATTTCTTAATGATTAATGAAATAATTCACTAATGGGCCTAATTACAAATATTAAACTACAATAATAAATATTTCAATCGGGCATAATAATATATCTGCTAATAGCCCCCCGCAGTTAGAGCGGGAGAGGAACAAACACTCAAGCTAGAGTGAAACTCATCAAACAATGTCGTAGGTAAGCCTTTGGTAAAGATATCTGCATACTGATAACGAGATGGAACATGGAGAACACATATATGACTAGTGGCTACCAAATCACAAACGAAATGAATGTCAATCTCAATATGCTTCATGGGTTGATGCTGCACGAGATTAGAGGAGAGATAGCACTCACATTATCGCAGTAAACAATTGTAGCTGTAGAAAGTGGTGTGTGAAGCTCACGTAATCAATTACATAACCAGCAGGTTTCCACAACAGTATTGGCAACACCCCTATACTTAGCTTCAGCACTGGAGCGAGAAAGCGTAAACTGCCGCTTAGAGGACCAAGAGAGAAGATTGTTGCCATGAAAAACACAATACCCTGATGTGGACCGGGGTGTAGTCGGATAGCCAACCCAGTCAGCATCCGAATAAGCAATCAAAGAGGATGTCGAAGCTGAATAAAGCTGTGATCTATAGTCTAATGTACCCCGAACATAATGAAGTATCCGTTTGAAAGCAGAGAAATGAGGCTCTAGATGATCATGCATAAAAAGACAAACTTGCTGAACTACATGAGAAATATCCGGCCGAGTGAATGTAAGATATCGTAGAGCAACTGCAAGGCTAGGATACATAATAGGATCCGAAATAGGATCACCATAAGCTGGAAGTTTGGTATTGGTGTCAACAGGAGTCCAACATGGGTTACAAGTGAGCATATTCGCACGCTCAAGAACCTCAGTAGCATACTTTGATTGAGAGAGAAACATCCCCGAAGTATTACGTGTCACACTAATGCCCAGAAAATAATTAAGAGAACCAAGATCTGTCATAGAAAACTCTGCATAAATTGAATCAATAACCTGCTTTAGAAGCACAGAGGAAGATTCAGTCAAAACTATATCATCAACATACAACAATAAATAAGTTGTATATGTCCCTTGTCAAAAAATGAAAAGAGATGAGTCACACCAACTATGATGAAAGCTAATACGAGCCACATTGGCAACAAACCGCTGAAACCAGGCTCAAGGAGCCTGTTTAAGCCCATATAATGATCGTTGCAGAAGACAAACATGGTCGGGATGACGAGGATCCTGAAAACCAAGAGGTTGATGCATATAAACAGTCTCAGATAAATATCCATGAAAAAATGCATTGTTGACATCAAGCTGATGAACAGGCCAGTGTCGAGAAATAACAAGACTGAGAACTGTATTAATCGTCGCCAGTTTCACCACCGGACTAAAGGTCTCATCAACATCAATACCTGTAAGCTGTGTGCTACCATTCGCCACAAGACGAGCCTTGTAACGACGAAGACTACCATCTACATTATGTGTATGCTTGAAAAACCACATAGAACGAACAATATTTGCGTCTGATGGCCGAGAAACAAGAATCCAAGTTTTATTTTTAATTAAAGTATTATATTCATTAATCATAGCACTATGCCAATTATGGTCATTAAACGCATGGGTGTATGACTCGGGAAGTGGTGAAATGGTGGACACATTTAATGTAAACCTTTGGGTAGGACGGTTAAAACCAACAAGATAGCGAGTGACCATGAGGTGAATCGACACGGGTTTGGGATTATTAGTTTGGGTCGAGGGAACAGTGGTAGTAGGTTAGTGTAGTGGCTGTTGGGTCGAAGGAGTTTGTGGGCCAGGTGAAGTAATAGTGGATATTGGGTCGTGGTTTAGAGGTATAGTTGTTGGGTCTGAGCAAATGATAAGGATTTAAAACATACCTTTTTAAGGGGTCATTTAGTCCCTAAAATCGTATGTATTTGATCAATTATTTCCTTAAATTATTTCTTTTTGCATTTTAGGTACTTGGGACGCGCGCAAAAGTTGAAAATCGGCAAGTTTTGGGCTAATTTGGACAAGAAAGTGAAGAAAACGACCAAATCGCGAATCTGTAAGGAATGGGACCCTGCCGGTGTCACAACTTTACAAGTGACGCTGTCACTTTATTTTCGCATGTTTTCCTTTATTCATGTGACACTTTGAAGAGGCGAAACCCTAGACGAATTTCTCAGCTTTTGTAAGGCTTTTACGGCCACTTTTGCTCATGTTTTATTGAAGTTAAGTAATCCCTCTTTAATCATTCAATATGTGTATGTGTTGTTTGATTATATGCTTTTCTTTTCTTCACTTTAACATGCTAGGCTAAATTAATTAGTGTTTGCTTAGATCTAATAAAACCTAGTTTTTAATTATTGATTGTCGTCTCTTATTTAACTGGTTGTTTTGCGTTAGGAATAGGAAAACTGGCTATAATATTATATGTGTTAGCTTGAATGTCCAACTTAACGCCTTCATACCCTAGAGTGCACTGGTGGTTTATTTTTGTTGTATTTATTACGTGAGTTGCGGCTTGTAGATAGTAGGAGATCCTAAGGAGATGACTTAATTGCCACTAGTAGATCTAGGGTTTTCTAAAGGAGACTTATACACTCATAGTGTTAGGGACATTGGCACCACCCTACAACAATATAGGAATATAACGCGCCAATTAGACAAGGACGTGACAATTCGACTAATCAATAAGAGATAACTAGGGAGTAAGGAAATCTAAGTGAACACCTATACCTATCATAAGAGTTACCACTTTACTTTTCCGCATATTTAGTTTAATTTAGTTTTATTTAGTTTAATTACTAGTTTTAAACACCCACTGTTCAAACCTCGACATTTTAATTGCATTTATAAAAAAAATATAAAAAATACAAAAAGAATCCTACCGCACCTTTAGACCTATATCGTCATACACTTCGGCCTTCACAACACTATTCCCCTAGAGAACGATCAATCCCCCGTGTCTTGCCTATACTACACTACAACGGTTAGGTACACTGCCTAGGAGGATTGTAAAACTCGGTAAATTTTGAAAACCACCCATCAGTGAACATGTGATGTTGGGCTGTGATGATTTGGGGATTAGGCTGTGGTACGAGGGTGAGGGATTCATTCATTAAGAGAAGGTGTATTAGGCGTGGGTGGGATGGGGAAGTGACTGAGTGAGTCGGCGTTTTTGAATTAGATTTGGTGATGTGTCTAGGAAGGTGTATGAGGGTGAGGTATTAGGCGTCATAGACCCATAAGGGAATACTGTCTCATCAAAAGTCACATGATAAGAGAGTATAATCTTATTTGTGTTAAGATCAAGACACCTATACCCACGATGGTTTGTTGGATACCCAATGTTGGGTTTGAAGATGCTACTGCTTCATGTTTGGTTATACTGCTCATGGTTCTAATGAAAAATACAGTAAGTATGATTCTACTGCTAGACTACTAAGATCCTACTGCTAGAGTAAATCATTCTACTGCTTATTAGATAAACGTGTATAGTTTGTTAGATAATTATAGTAATGATACGAATAGATATTATCTTGTATAGAAAGTATTTGTATCCGACTAGGACTCCTTAAGACTATAAAAGGAGGATCTAGGGTTAGGGTTAGCATATGTATTGTTTGTTTTCGATTCACTTCAAGGTTATTGTAACCCTGTTACTTTTGAGTAACCGTATATTAATATATTGAGGTGATTGTTAAGAGAATTCTTGTGTGGTTGACTCATAATTCTCTTTAAGATTAAGTATTAGTTTCCGCATAATACTTAATAGATCATTCAAGAACAGTTTTTATACCTATTGTCTTAGATCTACATCTAAGGTAATTAACAAGATCGTTAGCTCAACTGGGATCATGTACGATCCCACGAAAATCCATGTTGATAATCCTCATTGATTAATAATAACCTCGAGTAACTATTTAACAAAACCCCTTTTTAAGAGGAAATTAAATTTTTTTTTTCTCTTAATTATTATCATTACCACATTTCGTTTTAACGACATATCATAAATAACAACACGTACCTCGAGACTCAGTGATTCACAAAAACTCCATTTACACTAAATCTATATTACACCACTTTACATTTTTACTAATTACAAATTTCCTTAAATCAATACACAAATCATATTTGAGTTACACTAATTATATTTCTTTCACCAAATTACTTCTCCCTAACTACAAACCAAGCGAGCCACATGAACTGTCCAAGCCCACGTTCCCAGCCCACTTTACACGTTCTAGCCCATTTCACTTATACGCTACACAAGCCCAACTTCAAAACTCAGTTTCCCTTTTAAACACAACCCTCAAATGTTTTTGCACCATCTTACCCACCACCCACTAGGCTAATATAGTGTCGAATCTCAGTACTAGGTGTCGAGTTTTAATAAGGTTTTGAAGGCTAAAGCGTTTGTCCCATTTTAACCCAATTCGACATACGTAACACATCAAAACTCAACCAAATCATTCCCCGATTTTTCCTACGTTCTTCTAATGATATTTCTAGCACAATGAAATGTTTGAAATGAAGTTAAGATGGCAGGATACCAAGGTGGTACGCTAGCTTCATTTTTGAGCATATATAAAAAGAAACCATGTATATACATATTACCACAACACAAGATAAGATTTTACCAAAGAACCATATCTATCAAATATCTCATATTGTCAGTAAAAATAACATAGGTGTCCTCTCCTCTACAGTGGAACTCAATGATTGATTAGGGGAGTCAATAGTCAATAAAAACGTGTGAAATTCATCTCTATATATCTCACCTCTTTTAGCAACCCACCTCACTCACTTTTCACTCATTTCACTCTCACCTATCACCTTAAAAATACAGCAAACCTCCTGCCTCAAGATAGAGAACAAACGAACAAATAAATAAAACACGTATAGCGTGTCTAGCGAGTGGACTGTTTTGGTTCGTGTTTTTCCTTCGAGTTCCACAGCATTCTTCACCACCTTTGAAAGGTGTAGTAAGTGTTTAACATCCCTCTTGATTTCATATTTCACACTCCATGCATTATATATTCTAGTTATTCGAACAAATCATTTATTTTTACATAGTGCTATCACGTTGGTTTTACTTGGGTTTATTGCATGAAACCCACATGATGACAACTCCACTAAGGAAGATTTAGAAAACCATTCACACCCTACTTTCACGTCAAAAATATCACACCATGCATTGTTTCTTCATTTTGTTCGGTTATATATAGTGTCACTTAGTTACACTCGTTATTTTATGTGTACCCAACATGAGTCGAGCCTCCACTGGGAAGGCTTAAGAGTCATCACTCACTCGCGTTTAACACTTCATGATTGCATGCATACATCGAACTCACATACTCTCACGATCATAATCTAGTTTTATGCTCCATTCTAAATGCATGAACATAATATGTCACACGCTATAAATAAAACTGGAACACACTAAAAATATGCTAAGTGTTTTATACGCAGAAAACAGTCCCAGTAGGCTAGAAAACAAGTCCATATCTCGCGATCTAACTGAACGACCATGTTCTACTTTTACATGACCCATTTCACAACGTGACTAGCTACACTTTTCATATAAACATCTTATAAAAATACTCACGATTCAACCCTTAAAAACAGTCCAAGCTAGTCGCATAAACCATATATGAAAATAACTAAAAACGATTAAGTGGGCTTAGCTATGTAGCTCGTTAAGGCCCATTAGTAGGAAAATAAGCTACTAGCCAAATAAGCTGTTAAAATAAGCTTCATTTATCTTAAAAATAACTTATAAAAACACGCCCATCTTTTTCCCACCATTTTGACATTTTTGGACTGAAAATGTAACGCTAATTGACTAGAGGGACCAAAACTGCCAAACTGTGAAACTTGTGGACTGAAGCTGTGAAAACAGTTTATAAAGGACTAAATTGACATATCATTGCACTTCAAGCCTTATATGGACATATGGACAAATATTGGACTATTACGGACTTTGGAACTTAACGAAGGACTAACAAAGTAACGCACGCACAGTTTGGGTAAAAAGTATAAAATCTGAAAAGGACAAGGACCAATTAATTTACTTGAAATTCTTATTTTATTTTCTATTTTTCACCCCTCACTTCATATGCATTTTACATTTTAGTTATGCATTATTTAATATTCGTTATTAGAAATTTAGCGACTTCACTTTGCATATCATTTCAGCATATTTTGAGAAGGTAATATTTTGGGTCGATTGATATAAGAATCAAGATAATATTATAGATATATTATTTTAACTTAAGGCATTTTAAGCATATCACACCCATATCACCGATCAATCGTTATACGATTTCTCACTTTCACACTCACTGTTAGTAGTAAGTCAGAATTCTTAGACTTCCCTCATATAAAGGTTTCGTATCGAAGACGTTTTCGTGATCGTTTCCATAGATCTTGTAATTCTATCTTGTCAGATACGCTTCAGGTGAGTCGTGGCCCCTACTTTTAATACTTTTTTTAATAACTCTTTTGGGGGAGATACATGCTTTAACTGTTTTAAGTTATTTTTATACTTTGACAAATCTCATGATTTACTCAAAATCATCAACTATGCTTTACATGTTTTGAATCACCCTTTGGAAGAGATATATGCTCGTTATATTTGCAAATTGTTTGCTTAACTGAAACACTGTGTTTAAGACATAACATTTTCAAACTACTTGTTATAACAAGATACTGAGACCCATTATATGCATTCATATAACAATTGAATGTACTGTTAACTTTACTATGATATTTCTACATTTCAATAGAAATAATTGCCAATAATAAATTACGCATATTTCATGAACCCTGAAACCTATATTGCCTAAGTTTACTTTGTTGCCATAAAGTCCCTCGATCATGAGCCATTAATCACTGCGGTGAGCGCGAATATAGTGAACAGATTCGAAACCTGTTAGAGGCTGACGACCTATCCCACTAAATACTTGGACGGAATGCCTAAATGGTTAGTCGTATTTAGTCGTGATGCACTATATTTGAGAAAAATAGGAATTTGGCAAATCACCTATTACATGAGGGCAAAACTTTCGTCATTAATTTGATGAACACCTCCATTTTACGGTACTCTGTTAACGTTTTGCGTGTCATGAGGCTTAGGGCAATATAACTTTATGAATATATGAATGTTTCATATATATTAGGATACAGCTGTATTTAGTTAAACACCACTCCACACTGATAGATTTCAGACACTAGATTAATGTATTCACTATGTGTTAGAATCATGAACCCTGTACTTGAAACTTAATTGTTATCATATGTGATTTAATTGTGACTTCTAATAAAGACAGCCCAAATTGATTGGTATATTGTTACATCTAAAAGTAGACCCAACACTTCATTTCGAGCATATAACAACGTAGCTCATTTTCATTTAAAACTTGAAACTTATGATCACTTGAGATCATACATGATTTACCTGTGGATTTTTACTCAACGTAACTTACTATTTACTTCAGGAAATAATAGTATTTATTTCGACTACCACTGTACATCACTTGAATTTATTGAAAGAAAGTTATTTTCTATTAAACTCCACGAACTCACCAACCATTGTGTTGACGTTTTAAGCATGTTTATCTCAGGTAATTAACGGAGCAGGACAAGACACGGAGCGGGCATCTTATACTCTGATAAATAAAATGGTGTAAAATCAAATATGTCATTCTTTCCAAATCACCATACTTTTGTGGGATTTTCAAATCAGATATTGTTCATTTGTACCAAAACTATTATTTTGAATGACATATAACTTTCAAAACGCCTCTTCCAGGCAGTTTTTCTGAAATTTTAACTCGATCCTCACCGTAACACCCTAATTATTTTTCCGCTGCCACAAAACAAATTAGGGGGTGTTACAGATTGGCATCAGAGCCACAGGTTATAGAGAATCAAATATTTTAAAACATTGAACTATAACTATATTTTCAAAAGAAATAATTTTACACCTTATCATCTTATGCCTTCCGTGTCTGCAGACTGCCGTGCTCAATACATTACCTATTAAGATTGTTTTGCACTAATCTTTACATGCTTGATGTTTACTCTTCACACATTACACACCGTATTATTTCACACTCAATGTTACACCTTAAACGTATGAATATTCATAATTACTATTTTCGATTGCTACAGTACCATGTCTTCCAAACTAGACGATATCACCAAGACTATCCCTCCTACTACACATGCATCATCTACATACCAAATTGCACCAAATACTGAAGATCCTTATGTACAAATGTCATAACCTCAGCCCGACATAGAACTCACTCAGAAATCACCTCCGTCATTACCTACTCACTCACCTCCACGTCAGAAACTTAGGAGAGCAACTGAATCCTATTCAGATGAAGATTTGATTGGTGGTCAACCAACATTTGAATTTGGACAGAGTTCACAACAAGAAATGACTTGGAAGAATGTCAACCTAAATTCTCCCCTACCTAATACCTCAGATTTCTCCATGCCAGATGCCCCAAACAATGTATCCTCACCCAATCCTCCTGACTTCAATGTAGACACCTATGACTCTATATGGATTCGCCTTCACCAACACACCATCATACTAAACGCTCACTCTGAACAGCTAAAAGAGTTACAACCATTACGATTCGAATGGTATGACCGTAACATTGATACCCTGTTTAAGAGGACAGATGCTGAGAGACGAGAAGTGTTTGGTTTAGGAGTGAATATTGGTAACATGAAGGACAATTACGAATAGGAACTTAGAAACTTGGATGCCAGAATCCGCTGTTTGGGTAGAGGCCATACCCAAACACATATTAGGATTGAAGACATTGAAAGAGCATTATGGTTGGCTAGAGACGCAGCAAGAACCCAGAGCCAAAAGATTGCAGCTTTGAAAAACATGTTAGCTAATCAGATGAATGCGTGCCAGGAACGTTTCTCAGCCATGGAAGCTGCACAACTGGATCTTGAGACAGAAGTTAGACGTTTACGTTAGAGACATAACTGATCTTAAGTATCGTTGTTGTACTCAATAAACCAAATAGATTTGGTTAGTATTTCATGTATTTCGCAATAATTCTGTAACTCTCAGAAATTGTAATCGACTTTTAAGCTATGACAATCTTTTACTATCTTATCGTTCTGTTGTAAACAAACTCCTCCCACCAAGCCCTAGTATAGTGCTATAAGTACAAAGAGCCATGCAAAACCTCGCCATTTGGTAGTTTTAGGTAAATAAATAACCCCACGTGAATCAATAAGACATTAATAAAAGACCTTGTGTTGGTTGTCTTGCAAAAATCGATCAAGCAAGTTATTGGAGTTATGTCAATTTTGATGATTGTATTCAAACTTACTACGACATTATCGGTGATTGTACATCAAATGTACCACAACTAAACAATAAACCATAGAATTCCAAGAGCAAATATTCAGGAGAGAACTTGATAAATGAAGAGAAAGTTGTTGAACTTCAGCTTTTGTAGGAAAATCCGTTTGCTCCTTAACAATCCCATATCAAGAGATGATCATTATTTTACAATGCTACCCAGACACATCGTATTTCTATGATCATCAGTTGGTTTTGATTTTGTATTGATATCACATTGTTAGCAATAATATGCAAATACCTTATTATTTGGAATTATTCTAATGATAAAGTGAATACTAAATCAGTGTTTCTTGTTGTAGTCATTGAAGATGGCCAACATGAGCAACACCCATACCCCCTCAGCACTTACCACAACCATGACTCCTAAAACCATCGAGGAATTTGAAAACAATATCGTTACAGTGGTACATGAAGTGACTACAATAGTTCATCCGAGAAACAACGACATAGACAAGAAAGAGAAAAGGATGGCTATACCTTGTAGAGACAACCATGAAAGTTTCATGGGACGTAGGCCGGTTCACCTAAAGGATTCAAGAAAAACGACGAAACCTATCCGCACATGTGCCCAAAGGATTAGGCAAGATTTTGCACTTAAGAAAAATAACCAAAAGCAAAAACTCGAGAAGAAAAGAACCTTTATCCTCAACGAGTGCGAATTTCACAACAACACATGTACCCGTAATCACCTACAAGATCGCATCGACTACCATCGTCAACAAAGGTCCAGACAAGAAGTTGGAGAGAACAACATCACAACCTTTACTACTAGGGACAACTACCATGGGAAGCAGCCTTTGTGTCAGAAATGCAAGATGCATCATACCGGACAATGCATTGCAAAATGCGGGAAATGCCGGAAAACAGGTCACAAGACAAGAGATTGCAAAGCCATGGAAGGAAATGAGCAACCCTCGTCCATAAAATGCCACGGATGTGGTGGAATGGGGCATTACAAGAGTCATTGCCCAAACTACAATGTCACCTGGAAGGCCAAGGTTAATGCAAGAAAATGAAGACTCGTTAAAAGGCCTCAATAGTGTCGAGAAATGACACCTATGTTTAAGCAGAAGAATAAATTCCTGTTGTAATAAAAATAAACCCTAGTTTAGGATTTCCTAAGTTGTATTTCCTTATGTACTTTGCCTTAGGCTTGATGGATGTAACCTAAGAGCAACAACTATCTTTCTACCGTATGAATCTCTATCTTGTAATATTTCAGTAATCGTTGTAATCTATATCTATTTCCATTTCTATTCCACTTTCACTATTCATAGTTGATATATAACAATACCTTGATACCACCCTAGGAATTTGACTAAACACAATATCTGATCAAACAATAGACTAATATCACACTGTAAGAAACTTTCACCCAAAACCTAAGTTTATACTAAAGATATCCTAGTATCACTTTAGAAATTCCTGACTTATTATTATATGAACAAAAACTTTATAATTCTTTTAGAAATAATCAAAGGGTGTCCGACTTTGTGACGGAACCATTGTAATTGAACCATATAAGATTCCTTGAAGAAACATAAACATCATAACAACTGAACCAAATATCACATCATTTGGTCCTCAATTATACATAGCCTAGCTACCTATGTATAATTTAGGAAGAATCATGTTATAAATGGAACAGTTATCTTTTCAAAATCTTTAATAACAATTTTCATTCCAAAGTAAAATTTTGAGATAAAATAAACGATTCATGAACATCACTATTGACAAGCCCCAGTAAGATCTACACTTATTACCTATTACTTTATTATAAGAAGTCGAGAAAAGTACGAATTTGGAAATTATAGGAACTCACAACAATATGTGGCAAACACAAATAACATAAATTTCATTAAAAACCACGAAAATTAATACATAGCGAGATGATTAACATCGGAAGTGCTAATAATACAATAAACACAATATAAGGCATAGAATATTCGATAGGTTGGCCCACCATAGCAACAAAAACCACCACCAACCCAGCGATAGCAAGAGCCACCACAGGATGAATCATCTTGATTGTTCTGCGTCGAAAGTACAACAAAATATTAAAAGCTACAACGAAACTAATTCGTAAACGTAAAAGTAAACGAGTTTTATTCCACACTTAATAAAGGTTACATAGAAACACAATAAGGACCTATTACAATCGACACTAGTTTAAAAGCTATTACCCCCAACACTTATCTACCACAACGGCTAGGATGGTGAGGGGTACGATAACCAGCAAATATCCGATCAGGTGGCCGAAATCTTCGTCGGGAAGGAAAGCTAAACAGGAGGCGGCGAAGGCGATGAACATGGTTGCGAAAACAATGGCGAACGGCGACATTATTGTTTTTGTGAGAAGTGGAATGAAAGAGATGGAGTGAAAAGGTGAAGTGGGGAGGAAAAAGGGGAAAAGTAAATAGGGTATTAGTAGGGAAAAACTAGCCGTTATTTTACTATTCACGATCATTAAGTTTCAAATCACTACCATTAAAAATCCACTAGTCTCGACCGCTAGAACACTAAACATTAAGTGTTAAATACTTCCCACTCTCGACCGTTATTTTCACTATTCACAACTCATGAATTCTTTAGTTGACCAAACATTCAAATATATTTCGTCTAGTACAAATAAATCCAATTAGATCTCGTCTCCTCGATATTCAACTAAAAATCTCTCGACAACATTTTTCTATAAACTCTATCCTCAGAACACCACATTTTTCAACACCTATCACGGACTGAACTTCGGGACGAAGTTCAAAATTGAGGGGTGGATACTGTAGGATCCCAGGAAAATCCATGGTGATAATCCTCAATGATTAATAATAACCTCGAGTTACTGTTTAACAAAACCCATTTTTACGGGGAAATTTAAATTTTTTTTTTCTCTTAATTATTATCATTACCACATTTCGTTTTAACGACATATCATAAATAACAACACGTACCTCGAGACTCAGTGATTCACAAAAACTCCATTTACACTAAATCTATATTACACCAATTTACATTTTTCCTAATTACAAATTTCCTTAAATCAATACACAAATCATATTTGAGTTACACTAATTATATTTCTTTCACCAAATTACTTCTCCCTAACTACAAACCAAGCGAGCCACATGAACTGTCCAAGCCCACGTTCCCAGCCCACTTTACACGTTCCAGCCCATTTCACTTATACGCTACACAAGCCCAACTTCAAAACTCAGTTTCCCTTTTATCATTTCATGTGGAAATCGACAAGCCAAACACCCTCTAAAATGACTCGCGTTCTCTCGAATATTAAACACAACCCTCAAATGTTTTTGCACCATCTTACCCACCACCCACTAGGCTAATATAGTGTCGAATCTCAGTACTAGGTGTCGAGTTTTAATAAGGTTTTGAAGGCTAAAGTGTTTGTCCCATTTTAACCCAATTCGACATACGTAACACATCAAAACTCAACCAAATCATTCCCCGATTTTTCCTACGTTCTTCTAATGATATTTCTAGCACAATGAAACGTTTGAAATGAAGTTAAGATGGCAGGATACCAAGGTGGTACGCTAGCTTCATTTTTGAGCATATATAAAAAGAAACCATGTATATACATATTACCACAACACAAGATAAGATTTTACCAAAGAACCATATCTATCAAATATCTCATATTTTCAGTAAAAATAACATAGGTGTCCTCTCCTCTACAGTGGAACTCAATGATTGATTTGGGGAGTCAATAGTCAATAAAAACGTGTGAAATTCATCTCTATATATCTCACCTCTTTTAGCAACCCACCTCACTCACTTTTCACTCATTTCACTCTCACCTATCACCTTAAAAATTCAGCAAACCTCCTGCCTCAAGATAGAGAACAAACGAACAAGTAAATAAAACACGTATAGCGTGTCTAGCGAGTGGACTGTTTTGGTTCGTTTTTTTCCTTCGAGTTCCACAGCATTCTTCACCACCTTTGAAAGGTGTAGTAAGTGTTTAACATCCCTCTTGCTTTCATATTTCACACTCCATGCATTATATATTCTAGTTATTCGAACAAATCATTTATTTTTACATAGTGCTATCACGTTGGTTTTACTTGGGTTTATTGCATGAAACCCACATGATGACAACTCCACTGAGGAAGATTTAGAAAACCATTCACACCCTACTTTCACGTCAAAAATATCACACCATGCATTGTTTCTTCATTTTGTTCGGTTATATATAGTGTCACTTAGTTACACTCGTTATTTTATGCGTACCCAACATGAGTCGAGCCTCCACTGGGAAGGCTTAAGAGTCATCACTCACTCGCGTTTAACACTTCATGATTGCATGCATACATCAAACTCACATACTCTCACGATCATAAACTAGTTATATGCTCCATTCTAAATGCATGAACATAATATGTCACACGCTATAAATAAAACTGGAACACACTAAAAATATTCTAAGTGTTTTATACGCAGAAAACAGTCCCAGTAGGCTAGAAAACAATCCATATCTCGCGATCTAACTGAACGACCATGTTCTACTTTTACATGACCCATTTCACAACGTGACTAGCTACACTTTTCGTATAAACATCTTATAAAAATACTCACGATTCAACCCTTAAAAACAGTCCAAGCTAGTCGCATAAACCATATATGAAAATAACTAAAAACGATTAAGTGGGCTTAGCTATGTAGCTCGTTAAGGCCCATTAGTAGGAAAATATGCTACTAGCCGAATAAGCTGTTAAAATAAGCTTCATTTATCTTAAAAATAACTTATAAAAACACGCCCATCTTTTTCCCACCATTTTGACATTTTTGGACTGAAAATGTAACGTTAATTGACTAGAGGGACCAAAACTGCCAAACTTTGAAACTTGTGGACTGAAGCTGTGAAAACAGTTTATAACGGACTAAATTGACATATCATTGCACTTCAAGCCTTATATGGACATATGGACAAATATTGGACTATTACGGACTTTGGAACTTAACGAAGGACTAACAAAGTAACGCACGCACAGTTTGGGTAAAAAGTATAAAATCTGAAAAGGACAAGGACCAATTAATTTACTTGACATTCTTATTTTATTTTCTATTTTTCACCCCTCACTTCATATGCATTTTACATTTTAGTTATGCACTATTTAAGTTTCGTTATTAGAAATTTAGCGACTTCACTTTGCATATCCTTTCAGCATATTTTGAGAAGGTAATATTTTGGGTCGATTGATATAAGAATCAAGATAATATTATAGATATATTATTTTAACTTAAGGCATTTTAAGCATATCACAACCATATCACCGATTAATCGTTATAGGATTTCTCACTTTCACACTCACTGTTAGTAGTAAGTCAGAATTCTTAGACTTCCCTCATATTCAGGTTTCGTATCGAAGACGTTTTCGTGATCGTTTCCATAGATCTTATAATTCTATCTTGTCAGATACGCTTCAGGTGAGTCTTGACCCCTACTTTTAATACTTGTTTTAATAACTCTTTTGGGAGAGATACATGCTTTAACTGTTTTAAGTTATTTTTATACTTTGACAAATCTCATGATTTACTCAAAATCATCAACTATGCTTTACATGTTTTGAATCACCCTTTGGAAGAGATATATGCTTGTTATATTTGCAAATTGCTTGCTTAACTGAAACACTGTGTTTAAGAGATAACATTTTCAAACTACTTGTTATAACAAGATACTGAGACCCATTATATGCATTCATATAACAACTGAATGTACTGTTAACTTTACTATGATATTTCTACATTTCAATAGAAATAATTGCCAATAATAAATTACGCATATTTCATGAACCCTGAAACCTATATTGCCTAAGTTTACTTTGTTGCCATAAAGTCCCTCGATCATGAGCCATTAATCACTGTGGTGAGCGCGAATATAGTGAACAGCTTCGAAACCTGTTAGAGGCTGACGACCTATCCCACTAAATACTTGAACGGAATGCCTAAATGGTTAGTCGTATTTAGTCGTGATGCACTATATTTGAGAAAAATAGGAATTTGGCAAATCACCTATTACATGAGGGCAAAACTTTCGTCATTAATTTGATGAACACCTCCGTTTTACGGTACTCTGTTAACGTTTTGCGTGTCATGAGGCTTAGGGCAATATAACTTTATGAATATATGAATGTTTCATATATATTAGGATACAGCTGTATTTAGTTAAACACCACTCCACACTGATAGATTTCAGATACTAGATTAATGTATTCACTATGTGTTAGAATCATGAACCCTGTACTTGAAACTTAATTGTTATCACATGTGATTTAATTGTGACTTCTAATAAAGACAGCCCAAATTGATTGGTATATTGTTACATCTAAAAGTAGACCCAACATTTCATTTCGAGCATATAACAATGTAGCTCATTTTCATTTAAAACTTGAAACTTATGATCACTTGAGATCATACATGATTTACCTGTGGATTTTTACTCAACGTAACTTACTATTTACTTCAGGAAATAATAGTATTTATTTCGACTACCACTATACATCACTTGAATTTATTGAAAGAAAGTTTTTTTCTATTAAACTCCACGAACTCACAAACCATTGTGTTGACGTTTTAAGCATGTTTATCTCAGGTAATTAACGGAGCAGGACAAGACACGGAGCGGGCATCTTATACTCTGATAAATAAAATGGTGTAAAATCAAATATGTCATTCTTTCCAAATCACCATACTTTTGTGGGATTTTCAAATCAGATATTGTTCATTTGTACCAAAACTATTATTTTGAATGACATATAACTTTCAAAACGCCTCTTCCAGGCAGTTTTTCTGAAATTTTAACTCGATCCTCACCGTAACACCCTAATTATTTTTCCGCTGCCACAAAACAAATTAGGGGGTGTTACAGATCAACAAGTAGTATCAGAGCTTGTGATCTAGAGACTGCTATTAAGAAGAATTTCGTAAACTCAGATCTGTTCATCATCTACATAAGCAATGGATTCAGATACTACTCATATGATGACTGCTTCAAAGGTACCAATGCTCAAGGCTGGTGAATATGAACTCTGGAAGATGAGGATTGAGCAGTACATGAAGATGCTTGACTACTCCATGTGGGAAGTCATTCAGAATGGAGATACTCTACCTGCTAAGGGTGCTGATGGGACACCATTACCCATTAAAACTAATGAGGAGAAGGCACAAAGGAAATTGGAAATCAAAACTCACAATATTCTTTTGATGGGTTACCGAATGAATATCAATTGAGTTTTAGTAACACTAAGACTGCTAAGGAGTTGATGGATGTTGTTGAACTCAGATTTGGTGGGAATGAGGCCACCAAAAAGTCTAGGAAGAATCTGTTCAAGCATCAATTTGAAACATTTACTGCTTTAAGTTCAGAAAATATTGATGCTACCTATGATAGACTTCAGAGGTTGGTGAGTCAATTACAACTTATGAAGGTCTCAGTGCCTCAAGAAGACATCAATCTCAAGTTTCTGAGGAGTTTACCATCTGAATAGAATACTCATACAGTGGTCTGGAGGAATAAGACTGATTTTGAAACAATGATTTTAGATGATTTGTACAATAATCTAAAGGTGTATGAATCTGAAGTCAAGGGTATATCAAGCTCATCTTCTAGTGCAAACAACCTAGCTTTTATGTCTTCAAACAACAAGGGATCTAGAAGCTCTCAAGAAAACCATTCTGCTGCTAGTCATGTTGTTTCTGCTGTTGGCACATCTGGTTCTGCTGCTAGTTCAAACACTGATAATATTAGTGATACAGCTATTTGTGCCTTTTTGGCTGATCTCACCACAAGTACTTCTGTTACTGATCAGGATTTGGAACAAATAGATCCTGATGATCTTGAGGAGATTGATTTGAAGTGGCAGATGGCCATGCTTACTATGAGGGCAAGGAGATTTCTGAAGAAGACTGGAAGAGCACTCAAGTACAGACAAACCAATGTGGGGTTTGACAAAGCCAAGGTTGAGTGTTATAATTGTCAGAGAAAGGGGCATTTTGCTAGGGAGTGCAGAGCACTAAAGAAGAACAAAGAGACTGCAAGGATTGTTCCTATTGAAGAAACCAAGTCTACTGCTGCTCTGGTTTCATGTAATGGCTTGGGAGATTATGACTGGAGTGACCAAGCTGAGGATAGACCAAATGCTGCTTTCATGGCTGAAGAAGAAAAGAAGGGACACAATTTTGCTCTAATGGCCTATGCTTCTTCATCCTCTGGTTCAGACTCTGAGGTATCTAATGAGTCATCTTGTTCTTTTAAATCATGCATAGATACTGTTGAGGAATTAAAGTCTAGGAATGAGAGTTTAAGAATGGAAGTAGAAAAGTTAAAACTTGATAATTTAGGTTATGTGTATGGCCTAAAATCAGTAGAAGAAAAACTTGACTTTCTTAGACAGAATGAAGTAGAGTATGTTGATAAGATTAATGGACTAGAAGTTGAAATTATTAAGAAAATTTTTGAAATTAATGTTCTTAATAAAAGAGTAGAGGAGGCTGAAAAAGCTAGAGATGAAGCTTTATCTGAGAAAGAAAAACATGTTATTAGAGTAGAAAAACAACAATTTGCATCAAATAGTGTCAATAAGACAATTGAAAGTCAATTAATGAGAAAAGGAAGTGGCTTAGGATACAATGAAGTACCACCCCCAGTCAAAAGTGCATTTGCACCTCCTAGGAAGGAATTGTCTTTCATAACTGAGATAGATGCAAAACCTGTAAGTGAAACATGTGAAAGATACCGGAAGCTGCGAAAACTAAAGATCACCTCTTTGTTTGCCGACTTCAGAGCTCACATCTGGAAGATACGAAATTGATCAGTGACAAGAACTGTTAGTTGTTTGATTTCCGGTGGATTTAGTAGATCCGGCGTGTTTTAGCGGTGGTTTTTTATCCGTTTTTTTGTTGAGTAGTGTGTGTTTTTAGTGTGTGTTTTGTTAGAGAAGAAATGATAGAAATAATGAAGATACATGTATTTTGTGTTTTGTTGTAAATGTACCAAACTGCCCCTCTGCATTTAGTTTTTTTTTTTTAATTACTAAATGTATTTTGATCTCAGCCATTGATCAAATTTAGATGGAGGGTGATGATATGTCCTTTGGTATGTGAACATTGTTTGGTTTGCAAAATAACTCCCTTCTAAAAAGATAGTGTGAGATGTAAGTACACTTATAAGCGATTATCTCTAGTTTAATCACATGGGTGCAAAAGTAAAAAAATGAAAAATAAATAAAAAATTCGTCTAATCACAACACTGTCACGAGATTAGGATAACACCACCCATAATTTAAAGTATTACTCTATGGAGTATATATTGTGGTTAAATCAATTTTACAAAAGATGTTTTTTGAAGTCTTTGAGAATTAAGTTTTGATACTTACCGTAACGAGCTGAAACACACGTCGTGTCACAAGTTAGAAAAAATAAGACTAGTAAATAAAATAATGGATATTTTCATGTTGAAAGTTTGTCAGTCCAAGAAGAAACTTTAATTTGATTCAACAATGACACATGCACTTGCACTTGCACGTCAAGAAACTTTAATGGGACAAGTTATTCAAGCCTTCTCAAAAATTCTATTAAAGCTTCTTTTTTTTTTTTTTTTTTTTTTTTTTTTTTTTTTATTTATTTATTTATTTATTTTATTTTATTTTATTTTATTTTTATAATTTTATTTATATCAAAAAACTATAAACCTGAAAGTACAGAACAGAAAATATAAAGTTTAATATGCCAAACGCTAAAAATTGTCAGAAATACGGAACAGAAACTGACAAAAACTGTGGTATACTGTCAGTCAAAAAGAGACAAAAGGAATAAAAGTACCAAACCCCATTGATGGGACATGATAGGAGGGGCTTGGATAGTAGATATTCAAGCCCCCACAAAAAATGTTATCCAAGCACCCCTTTTTTTTTTTTTTGCCTTTTTTTTTATTTTTTTTATTTTTATAATTTGTTTATATAAAAAAACTATAAACCTGAAAGTACGGAACATAAAATATAAAGTTTAATAAGTCAAATGCTTAAAACTGTCAAGAATACGGAGCAGAAACTGACAAAAACTGTGATATACTATCAGTCAAATGGAATCTTTTGAATAAAAAGACAAAAAAACGGGTTATACTATACAAGCCCCCCCTATGATGTCAAATCATAGGGGAGATTCCCTTTGTCCCACCCTTATACTTTCTGTCAGTTTACTTCCGTATTTCTGGGAATCTTTGACAAAACGTTTATATTTTCTGTTCCGCATTTTCAGTTTATAATTTTTTTATATAAACAAAATTATAAATTTATTAAAAACAAAAATAAATAATAAAAAAAATAAAAAAAAGTCAAAAAAACAGGGGGGGCTTGGATAACAAATTTTGGGGGGGCTTGAATAAAAAGTCAAAAAAACCCCAGATAGGACATGCTAGAGAGGCTTGTATAGAATAACCCAATTGCTGTATGTACTTGTACATGCACATGCACTTGCACCCTCTATATGTGTCATTGAAAATATTGTCAGTAAAACACATTTTTATTCTACTCTTGACTGGAGGAAGTTTCCCGTAGTTGCCTTTGTTGAAATTAATCGAAATCGACTCCAAACCGTTTTGTAGTAGAACACCATGGGTTTTTCCACTTGTCAATGTTGGTCAGAGACTTCCGATAATATGTACTTCAAAAGCTCCAATGATAAAATGCCATATGTGCACTAAAAAAAATCTAAAATTAGAATCATGAGACTAATCACAAGTTTTCAATTAAATCCAGAATTAATATATAAATATGTTAGTAAGCATTTTTTAAAAATGCGTCGAAGATATTTAACTTTCATTTTATTTATTTAAGTCACTGAACTTGTGAAACATGATATTTTGAGATTACTGAACTTAGAAAAATATAGGTAAATATCACTGAACATGTAAAAACACAACATTTATGTTACTTAACTCATTCAAAAAAATACGTTCAAGTCACTCCGATTAACATTGAAATTATAGATGAGTATACTTCCTATAAGTTCAGTAACTGAAATGAAAAAAATGAAAGTTCAGTACCTTAGACATATTTTTTTTAAATGTTTAGTGACATCTTTGTATATTAACCCTTAAATCCGGTGTGACATGACTGAAAACCCGTGCATACATAGACATAGTTATATTTTTCCTGCACGGATAGTGTTTAAAATATAAGTATAATTAATAATTATATTTTTGTCATATTTATACAATAAGTACTTATAAATTGTGTTCATGCTTCAATATTTTTAATCGCATGGATCTTCAGGATTTTGGTATTACAACTAAATTCATAGACATAGTTTAATTTTTAACCCGTGTACACACGAGTTATTAAAAACTAATCAAATTCGGACAATGACTACAAATAATAATAACATCTCAACTATATTTGTTTGGGTCTGAAACTATGATCATTTTTTTAATGTTATTGTTTGAGTAGTTTAATTTAATATTTTAATCTAAGTAAAATTCAGTGAAGATTAGTGTTTATATGTTATAATTAAACTCGTGCATACATTTAACATCATGTGCTTTTTTTTTTTTTTTTTTTTGAAAGGTAAATTTTTTTTTGTTTTTTTTTGTTTTTGTTTTGAAAGGTAAATTTCATTCAAAAAGCACCACGAGATTTCCTCGAAGAAAGGACACCCTGGCAAACAAACGAGATACATCAAGACTAGCGGATATTTACACCAAACATTCCAATCTATACCTTTCACATTAGATCTATTTTTAAACCAAAAATACGAAGTCATTTTGATGCTCTCAACCACTTCTGTAGCACGACGCCTTTTACCTTGAAAAATACGATCATTGCGCTCATTCCAAATGGTCCACAAAGTAGTAAAGATTATACCTCGCAAAATGTACTTAGCTTGCTTGGTAAGCGGCTGGCTCTTGGTTATCTTCATTAAGTCATTAACATCAAAGACAATCGACGGGGTCAAACGGCACCATGATTCCACACGGCTCCAAATCTCAGCTGCGAAGAAGCATCCCGTAAAGATGTGGGTAGACATTTCAGTGTCCGTGTCGCACAACCCACATAAAACACTTTGAAGGTTTACTCCACGTTTGTACAATTCGACTTTGGTTGGTAACCGATTAAGAATCGCTCTCCAAACCATAATCTTACACTTTAATGGAGTCCAACACTTCCATTTCATTTGCATATCAATGACTGGTCTCGGATAACTAGATAAAAGCCTTCTAGCGCTGCTAACTGTGAATCTGCTTGAGCCGCTAGCTTTCCATCTCCATTTGTCAAGACCACCCTTCCAAACATAGTCATAAATATCCTCCATTAAGTTAAATAGCTCGGAAACTTCAACATCAGAGGAAGGTTCTGCACGCCATTCCCACAGCAAAGACTTAGAACCAGAAACAACCCGTATCCTGTCCGCGACAACAGCCCATTTTTTCGTTTCAAGTCTGAATAAATGTGGGTAAGTTAACCGGAGAGGTTCTTCTCGCAGCCACGAATCCATCCAGAAACTAATAACTGACCCGTCTCCCACGATTCCTTCAAAATAACTCCCAAGAGTTTTTCCGGACCAAATCTTTTTTTCGCCAATCTTTACAATTTGTTTCCAACATCCGCTAGCCGAAGCCGTACACGGAAGTAACGACCAATTTCTACTAAGCCCATGACACCCGATCACCACTTTCTTCCACAAACAATTACCTCCGGTTTTAAAACGCCACGCCCATTTAAGAAGAAGCGCGTCGTTAACGTCTTCCAATTTAGAGACTCCTAGACCACCCTCCTTTTTAGGCGTTGTAATGATATCCCAAGCAATCCAATTAATCTTTTTCTCTGCACTACAACCCGCCCATAAAAACCGTCTCATAATTTTCTCCATACTCTCTATAACCGCCTTTGGCGCTTTATAGAGAGAAAGATAATAAATAGGAAGGTTCTCCAAAACTGATTTAATAAGAATCACCCGGCCACCAATAGATAAATGCTTCGCTTTCCAACCGGTTAGGCGATTCTTAAGAATATTCAAAACCGTATCCCAATTACTAATTCGAGTCATCTTTGCGCCCACTTTAATCCCCAAGTAAACGAAAGGAAAAGCCCCTTTTCTACACCCCAAGACTTCCAACATACTATCAACCTCCCCATCTTGCGTACCAACCCCGAATAAGTTAAACTTGTGAATGTTGATACGAAGGCCCGAGCATAAGTAGAAAATACGAAGAATACGAGCCGTGTTTTGGAGATTCTCTCGGGACCATTCACCCATAATAAGCGCATCGTCCGCAAAGAAAAGGTGATTAAGATCCGTATTGTCAACCCGGAAATTAATACCTTTTAGAATACCCAAATCTTTTTCTTTATTCAACAACCAAGAAAGACACTCCATAACAATAAGAAATAAGAAAGGCGATATTGGATCACCTTGACGCAAGCCTTTCTCACTCTTGAATTGGAAAGTTGGAGACCCGTTAACTAGCACTGAAGCGTATGTCGACTCAAGAATACCTTTTATCCATTTGCACCAAGTCTCGGGGAAGCCCATTTGAGATAGAACAGATAATAAAAAACGCCAATTGACATTGTCATACGCTTTTTCAAAATCAATCTTCAATAAGAACGCTTTTTTCTTTTTTCTTTTAAGCCACTCCAAGACTTCATTAACCACTAGAGGCCCATCTAGAATAAAATGATCAGATAAAAAAGCCGATTGGGTCTCCGAAATTAATTTTCCCAAAACCTTTTTAAGGCGATTAGCAAGGATTTTCGAAATAACCTTGCTAATCACCCCAATCAGGGTAATGGGCCTGTAATCTTTGAGTCCCACAGGAGCGTTAACCTTAGGGATCAAAGTTATAAACGCGGAACTACAACCTGGATTAATACAACCAGTCTCGTGAAACTCCATCATGATTTGAAAAAAATCATCTTCTAAGACATCCCAAAAACGCTTAAAGAAGTGAAAATTAAACCCGTCAGGACCTGGAGCTTTGTTGGATTCGCAACTGAAAACAGCGTCTTTAATTTCTTGTTTAGAAAACATAGCAATTAAAGTCGAACCATCTTGCTAATTCAGACTAGTCAAACCTTCACAAAGAAGTCTCGAGCGGGTAGAAACAGTTTCTTTAAAATGTGCACGCAAGAACCGTAAAACTTCCTTCTTCAATAACGCCGGTTTTGATACCCATTCGCCTTGTAGCTTTGCGACCATTAACAATACTGTGGAAAAAACTCGTATTCTTGTCTCCAAGAGAAGCCCATTTCACCCGAGATTTCTGCCGCATGTCCCGATGTCTAAATGAATCAATCTCTTGAAGACTTTTTTTACATTCCACCCAAACCCATAATTCCGCTTCATCCAACTCCTTATGTTCCATAAGACGTTCCATATCTTCCTTTTCCAAATTCAGCCGCTTCACATCTTCATTTTCTTTAATTCTGAGATCATTTATTTATCATTATTATTACGATTATAAATCACTTTATTAAAACTCATAAGATTTTACAGAAAAATATTGAGAAGCCCATTTATCATTATTATTGTTGTTGTTGTTAAAAAGTTTAAAGTACATGGGTTATTTTATAAATATATAAATTTTCCAAAAAGTATGGAAATTGAGGATTTTACACTTAGTTTATAAAATTATATTTAAGAATATATTTTTTAAAGTTTAAGGTTTGATTGTAAATATCATTAACAATTTAGAATATAACGTTTATCTACAATTAAGTCTAGAATTTCTTTTAAAAAAATGAAAGAAGCTTATAAGGCCATGCGTATTTTTAACCTTTTTCTCTACCAAAATTTCCTACCGAATTTACCAAAATGTTTAACCAAACCACTTCAATTTTGACTTGCATTAGCCAATAGGAAGACTCGATTTTAAAAGTTACCTCTCCTATTAAACAATAAAAGAATTAAGCGTCACAAAACAGTTTTCTTTTATTATAAAAAAATTACTTGAATACAATCTACATACTATTTGTCATATGTTTCTCACTGATTTATCCATGACATCTCTTATAATAATAAGATGATTTACAAAGTGTGAAGATAGATTTTTTAATTGATTAATAGAATGGTTTGATTTTGAAATTGAGCCTTTTTATCACTAATAAAAATTAAAATTGAAATTCATTTAGTCAAACTCATCTAATTTTAGGCATAAAAATACATGTGTCTTTTTTGTAAAATAACTAAGAAAAAAATAAGATAATCAATAAAACTTTAATTATTAAATTTTATATACATTTTATGAATTTAAGTAAACTTATTATTTTTCACGTTTTTTAATAAAACTTTGTAAATTTAAATAATTAACCACTAGACTTTATTATGTTTCTTGTAGATATTATAATAAGTATATATTAAATTAATATATATGTATATAATTATAAATATCAAAATGAAAACATGAGTTACTGTGATACGTAATTGAGTAAAAGAGATTGTGCGTATACAATCGACTCATGTTATTCCTTTTTATGAGATTAAGTAAGGATATCCGGAAAAACATATGTATTTTAGTATCCACGTTCAATATCGACTCATGTTATTTCTCTTTATACGTTTAACCCGCGCGTACACGGGTTTAAAAATTAGATACGTGTAAAGTTATTATTAATCAAAATATAAGTATTAATATAAAGGCACAACCCCACGGGTTAATATGAGATGAAAATAAAAACACGAGATTGTAAATATCGCAACGATGCATCTAATTTCTCTTAAATGTATAATTAAGCATATCCTGAAAAGTATTTTATACAAGAGTTATATGTGCTATTAAATACGCGTAACATCTAGAATATAATATTAATAGTTGAAATTTTAAACCTCATCAACCATGTAAGTTAAATAAAGTCAAATCATTTGTCTAATAAAAATATATACAAAGTATTAATCGATATTAATACATAATAAAAAATTCATGTAAAAACCTACATGAACACAAGTATTATAACAATCTATGTATAAAAGATTTTATATAAGTTTATAAAAAAAAATAATAATAAAAATAAATAAATAAAAAAAAAAAAAAGAAAAAAAAATCTTATTTAGCAAACTTACCGCATGTTTGCAATGATAATAATGCATAAAAGAAATTCACAACTTTGGAGAAAACCTATGCTGTAGTCATAGCGCTTTTAGGTTATGTGAAAACTAGTGTAGATATAAATTAATTGGTCCACCAACATACGAAACTTGAATCCATCTTACACTTTATAAACTTCTCAACAATATTGCTGAAGATCGACGATCATCTTACGTACAGCCTTATAGGGAACTAGTACTAGATATTTTTATAACGACACCAAGACTTTAATTTGTACATGAACATTCAAAATTTTAAATACTGGAACACAGGGTCAGAAGATATATCTTGGTGACCGATTTCAAGCTCCGAGTTTTCCGATGGGAAAAGTTGTTGCCAAAAGCTTCGTATGTCTTCAACAGTTCCAGGTGAACCAAGGTTATAATAATCGGCATTGAAATCAAAACCACTGCCCATAGGAGTAGAAGTGCTGCTAGAAGAAGAGCTCGTATCTTCAGAGTTCTGCCCTAAGAGCAATCCAAAATGATCGTTCACATTATTATCTTCTACTTCCTGAACTTCACTGATTTCACAAGTTGTCACTGATCCATTTACGTTTTTATCGTTTGTTTGGCACACTAAGTTGTGAGTCGTACGTTTCTTTAGATGAGTATGCCAGTAATTCTTTATTTCGTTATCACTTCTACCCGGAAGTTTTGACGCAATTGCCGCCCATCTGCAATTAGATAGTTAAAACATTATAAGAACAATATTACTCCGTATATTAGAACCACATTTACACTCACTTCTGTATGTACATTTTGTTTTTAACTAGTAAAAATTGGAAACATATCCGTACTTATTTCCCAAAAGCGAATGAGACTGGATTATGATTTCTTCCTCTTCTTGGGAAAAGTTGCCTCTCTTTACATTCGGCTTTAGATGGTTCATCCATCGAAGCCTGCAACTTTTCCCGCTTCTTGATAAGCCTACAAACAAAAAGAAAAACATTGGATAAATCTTTGTTTCAAAAATGAATGCAATAATGAAAACAATATACAAACCAACTCATCAATGCATGCATAGGTTTTCATATATTTACCAGCGAATTTGGGCATATGACACCAATTCCAGATGCCATATTTGCTAATATAAGATTTCAACTTCTCATCTTCTTCATGGCTCCATGAGCCTTTCTTCAAACCAGCCTTTTTCTCTAAGCTTGGGCTCCTCATCACTAGTTATTTCTTACGCAACTAGAACTGATGGAGTATAAAAAGTAGTATAAGGCGGCCACTAATATATAAGGCTAAGGAAGTTTCCCATGCACGTGCGTGTGAAAGTCCCGATATTATTAGGAAAATACAATTAAATGAGTAAATGAAAAATCCAAAGGAGTATGTTCAATCTAAATTTTTAATCGCATATACATTCTCACAAAACTCATAATATATCACAAGAAGTTCAATTCCACGCACCCACGCACGGATTAGACATCAATCAAATTCTTTTGGATTAAAATTTTGGTTTAATATGCAGACTTATAGTAATTTTAGATGTGTTTGTATATTTGGATCTGTAGCCGTGCACCCACAGGTTAGTAACACTACTACACAAAAGGTTATATAGATCACTTCATATAGATCGGTTATGTTAAAAACTGATCTATGTAAGGGAAAAGAGGGGAAAAAATAATAAATAGATCGGTTTTTTGGTTAATAACCGATCTAATTAGTTTCAAAATATAATAGATCAGTTATTAACAAAAAAACCGATCTATATACTCTAAATTCATCAAAATACTTTTAGCGGGATACAACTTTTGGTTTGCCGCTTCACCAAAATTCACCCTTAGACACACAACTCTAAACATTTCCCCCAAATTTCTCCAAAATCATATACTCTCACCAAAAAAAAACCCTAGCCATTTTCCCAAAATTTCACAGCCGATTCTCAGATCCACTCGTCAGGTATATCATCATTCAGTTGCATATTGTTCATTAATTAATTACATTACTTCAATCACCATCTTCCTTCCTCTCACTCTCTCGTTGTTCCGAGTGGTATGGTAAAATCCACACATCATGTTGTTTGTTTTATTTTTTATTAAAACCGATTTGTGTTGTTATGGATTTAAAACTGTTTATGAAATGAGGTCACTAATTCATGATTTAAAAACCGGATATAAACATCTTTTGGCTAAGATTCGTGTGTTGGTGTTATGTTTCTGAAACGGGTCGAGTCATCAAACCCGGTTCGTGTTTGGAATTTAGTTGAGTAGAAGTTGATGTTGAGTTTGCTGTTGTGTTGTTCGGTTCACCCAGGAGGGTGTTGTTTGATTCGTATCAGTCCCAACCTGTATAGGGTTGTGGATTGTTGGTCTCGGCATAGCAAGTTAATATGTTCTTAGTTATTTGTTGTCTTCTCGGATGGATTATAGACCAGTATAGGAATAACATTGCTCATTGTACTTAGGAAAGACTTGCGATTACAACTTTTTGGTATGCCAAATCTGACCGATAATATTATTTCAGTATTCATATTTAACTATTAAATTATCTTATAATTTCAGGCAATAATAGTTTGAAAGTCCTATGCCTACAGTTAGCGTACGAAGGGACAATCTTTTTCAAGCCTTAGGGCGCACTTACAGTCAGTAGTCTTTTTATCTAGATCTTCTAAAATCATCCACACATTCACTTAAACCTAATATCTTGTTTTTTTGATCTAGGTATTTAACGCCTCACTGGAACGTATTTTCAATCCTCGAGAAGCCGTATCTTGTAGTATTTCTACTTGCATCAAAGAGGACGATGCTGATTACCTATGGTATATATTTCTGAATGCCCTTTAAGTCATGTAGGATTTGGTCTAATTAAACACCCAGAAGTGGTTAACTTTGTTAATGTGCTTGATGAAGCTAAAAGTCGCTGTAAAGTGCTCCTTGAGGGACAAGGTATACCAACTATATTCATTTTGGCTTTCAACGTGTTTGACCTGTTCCGATTTTAGTTAAATATTCTTGGTATCCCAAATCAGTCCATTAATAGGTTAATGTCTCTATTTAAAATAACTACATATGCATTATTTTTAGCAGGCATGGCTAATGAGTGGACTGCGGAAGAGATTGAGCTTGCTACTGAAGCACTTGGAAATGGTGCTCTTAAGTAAGATTCTCATGCTTTATCGTAAATATTACGACTACTATTTATAACACAAGATACCTTATGTTTTGGTCAAGTTATGTGCTTATTCATATTGTATGCTTGTATTCTTACCAGGTACGCAGACTTGAAGAACAACAGACTTGAAGTTGTATGCCGTTTGCAATGCTTGTACTAATTTCTGTACTGTAGACAGATGGAGCTCTTTTTGGATCCATTGTTGGTGGATGCAGCATTGAAGAACGCGAACATTGTGCTCAAGAGGTAGCAAAGAGAAATGTAGCTGGTATGTTGTAATGCTTTATTGCTTCCAAGTTCTAATTGAGTTTGGTGCAGTTATCACTACTACACAAAAGGCCATATAGATCAGTTCATATAGATCGGTTACCTTAAAAACCGATCTATGAAAGGAAAAAAGAGAGGAAATATCATATATCAGATAGTATTAGGCTTATTATCGGAATCCAAATCAGGTACTGTGTCGGATACTCTAATATCGCTCAATCTTTCATGTAGTTGTAGATTCTATTATGTGTTAATAGCGAAGGTATATATACCAAAACATGACAAAAAAAAGTATGATTGACAATGAGATAAGTAGTTTGATGTTTTAATTAGTCTTAGTTTTGTTTTAATTTCAATATTTTATGTTAATGTAGCTTGGAAGACGCTAGGGTTCAGGAAGAGATATTGCTTGCTGGATTTTAGGACTAGTAACAGTAAGTTTACCCATTCTCTCAATCCATGACTCAGAAAACAACCACTCAATGTTAGAGTTTACTTTGGCCAAAGGATTGCTCAGGGCCGCACACGTAACGAGAACCTCTGCTTTGAAAGATTTGTTCCTTCTGCAAGCTGGATTTTAAAATCTTGGGAAGCTACTGAAGAAGACATTTTTGCTTGTGGCGGTATTGATGCAGTTGTTTTTCTCAGGATCGTTGTTTTTAGGTACTACGTTTTTCTTATAGAACTTTTTTTAATCTATAATTACTTATATTACTTTTTGTTTTGTGTACAGTATACGCATCTTCGCAATTGCCACTATTCTTTGCACATTTCTTGTGCTTCCGCTGAATTATTTTGGGCAAGGGATGCAACAGGGTGAAGACTCTACAGCCATGGATTTATTGACTATTGGCAATGTAAGAGAAGGTTCAAGATGGTATGCATCCTAATGTATTTAAATTTTCATGCACTTAATTTTAGTCTAACCCGGCCATATTATAACGATAATCTTTCTTTTATCTCACAGGCTCTGGGCCCACTGCTTGACGCTGTATGTTATATCTGCTTGTGCTTGCACTCTTCTATACTTTGTAAGGACGTAATTACTACTCTCTCAATTTTCTATTGCATCTCACATTGCATTTTGTATCAGTGACATGCTTTTATTCTGATAACCATATCAGTCACCCAAATGAATTCAAAACTAAAAGAACCTAACAAACTAATAAACAACTTTATGTAGTTGCTTTCGGATTTGTGATATGGCACCTCATTTGAAATGATTAATAGACGTGCAGCAAATGAAAACACAATGTATGGGAATGGAATACAATGACTGTCACATGTTTTGGCTACATTTTACATGCTAGATATTTACTTACACAAGTAACTTTCCTTTGATAGAATAATAAACATAGTTTGCTAACATGAGGTGTGCATATTGAATTTCTCATAGGAGTATAAAAACATTGCAAGGATGAGAATGGAGCAAGTACATAGGTTTCCAACAAGGCCGAGTAACTTCACGGTGCTTGTGCGCGGCATCCCGTGGTCTTCAGTAGAATCATACAACGAGTCTGTGGGGAAATTCTTCAGTAATTATTATGCATCAAGTTACATTTCCCACCAAATTGTCTATCGCTTTGGTGCAGTTCAACAACTTATGGTAAGGTGCATAATACTAATACTAGCTAGGTATCAAACCCGTCCATCTTCTTTCTTTCTTTAGGTATCAACTTATTCATGTTGACATTTTCAGGAGGACGCAGAGAAGATGTATAAAGTGATGACAACCGTCCCGGGTAAGCAGTGCTGCGAACCAAATGTTAATAGATGTGGCCTTTGTGGAGCAAGATCAAACTCTTTCAAAATTGTTGGACCTGAATCAGGCGCCACTCGCAACATCGATGATCAACTCAGAGAAAAGGTTGGTGATCACCATCTAGCTAGCTAGCAAAAATATTAATAACGTTTCAATGAATCATTCATGCATGTGGTGACTGTTTGATTTGAATGAATACAGGAATGCGAAGCTGCATTGGTGTTTTTCAGGAGTCGATATGATGCTTTGGTGGTGTCACATACGATCCAATCAGCAGACCCGATGTTATGGGTCACACAATTGGCTCCAGAACCACGTGATGTCTTCTGGCAAAACCTTTGTGTACCTTATAATTTGTGGTGGATCCGTAAAATATCAGTATTTATTGCGTCCATTGTGTTCAGCGTCTTGTTTCTGTTGCCTACCACATTTGTTCAAGGTCTCACCAAAATCCAGCATCTTCAGAATGCATTTCCTTTCTTAAGACGAGTATCAGACAGGTAAGTGAATTATATATTTTATCTTTTGTGAGAGGGAGAAAGTCGTAAGTGTGTGTGTGTTGAATGACAACATTACCATCGAGCATCCGGTTGAGGTAAATGACCTATGATAGTCAATGCTTAAAAGTACTACTTTACAATCAATATAAGCATACCAATAATACATGGTTCTACAGGTGGAAGTGCAAAATGCTAGCTCGGTTATTGAAGTTTTTGATGCCATAAGTTACGAGAAAGGATCATCTCTTATTCGTATGCTAAAGGAGTATCTTGGCGATGATGTACATGAAGAAATATGCATGCAAAAACGCGACGACAGACGATCTGTGGAGCATTATTTCTGAAGAATCTGGCATCGAAGTGAACAAGCTTATGGATATATGGACAAAGCAAACGGGATATCCATTTATTTATTTTTTTGAAAATGGACTTAATAGATCGGTTATTGGGTATCAACCGATCTATATGTGGCATCATATAGATCGGTTATTGGGTATCAACCGATCTATATGTGGTGTCATATAGATCAGTTATTGGGTATCAACCGATCTATATGTGCTTCATATAGATCGGTTCTCAACCGATCTATATGTGACTCGCTCATAAAGATCACTTTTGTATAGAGCGGTTCAAAACCGATCTATATGTGGGTTTTCCACCGATCTATATAAGCTTTTGTGTAGTAGTGTAAACATAGGTTGTAAAAATAATAATTTTCCAGATATCCATGTTAAACTAAAGAGAAAGACAATCAATATTTGCCATTAGTCGTTGCATTATAACCTTATGTAAAAGTTGTTATTATAAGAACATGTGATAAATTAAAATAAAAACTATTAAATAAAAATATAAAATTTTGCATGATTCGTTTCTATGTGCATAACCTAGTGTATTCATTTGCATCTTAGTAACCCATACTTCCATTTTGATATTTAAAGTCCATGCATATAAGGAGTTTGGCTACTACAATTAATTTAATAATAATATAATAATAACAACAACAACAACGACAACAATAAAAATAATAATTCAAAAAAGTGTGTGTGTTGCCCGATTCTGGCAACCGTGTGTGATCACCTTGATCCCACTTTGTCATGTTCGTCTCTCCAACAGTGATTCAACTTCCTCAGTTGGATTTGTTCTTAGTTTGATTCGGTTTTAAGGGTTTGGTTTTCTGTGTGTTTTGTTTTCTTTTGAGGGTTTTCGAGTGGTTTCAGTTTTTTTTTTTTTTTTTTTTTTTTTTTTTTTTTTTTTTTTTTTTTTTTCATTTTTTGTTAATTCGTTCTTCTTTTTTTTAAGGTTTTCATTTAACCGTATTGGATCGTATATAGGGTTTGTTCTAAAGACTCTATTTGTTTGATTATTTGTTACATCTCAAAACCCGATAAGGTACATTTATACTGTAATGCTATTTTATTAGTTTGACTATTATAAATATGTGTTAAAAGACTTATTATGATTGGTTAGACATTGGCAAATAAGTTGAAAGTCAAACTAAAAGTCAATGTGTATGTGTGTTTGGTTTAGTAAGCTATATGTGGCCAAAACCCTAAGAATGAGTATTGAAGGACCAAAAGTGCCATATGATCAAAGTTGTGTCATATTTTATTAAATTCAATCTCTCCTTGACTTCCCAAAATGTTCTAAATTTGTGTAGAAAGAGTTTGTATGTGTGTGAGTCGTGACTTACACAAGAAAGGGAAAGAAAAAGCAAAATTCAAGTGAGCAACTGAGTATGATAAGAGTTTCTATAGCAAGAACAAATCCTTAATCATCATCCCTACAAGTAAGTATTGCCTAATTCTTAATTTAGTTGCATTATGATTTAGGGTTTATGAAAGATGATTTATGTATTTTGGGTAAATAGGGTTTTGAGCTAAAGTGATGAATTGATGAGGTTAGAGAATTAAGTTCCTTTAATGGTTTGTGATTTAATTGATGATTTGGGGTTTTTCATATGATCATGTTGGATTATCATATGCATGTGTAAGAGGTTGTTTGGCATATAGATTGTGTAGGATTTTACCCTTTGTTATGTAATGATAAATATGCTAAAATTGATTGTAATTCTTGTATAGGAATCAAATAATGGGTATTGGCTTTTGAAGTAGAATAGCCGCGAATTGAGGTACGTAACATGGTCATAACTTGTGTTATAGGTTTATCATAATGATATTTTATGATAATGGATGTGTTAGAGTGTAGAGGAAGCTTGTTATATATGTCTCGGATCCAATTCTAGTGTTAAGGTTAGTTAGCCAATCGACTAGCTAAGTGATGAGGTGTAATTTTGTAATGTTTTTACGGGTCATTTAGCCTCTTATTGCGTACACTTTGAATTATTTATTGCCCTAAAATGCTTCTATTTGAGTTTTAGGTACTTGGGAGAGCAAACGCTCGATATGTACAAGTTTTGGGCTCAATTGGATGAAGAACAAAGAAAATGACAGATTTCAGCTTCGTGACCAACCACCTTGACGTAGTCATCAGAGTGCCCAGAAAGTGAAAAAATAAATGCACTTGTGATGGCTCAGAGTGTAGAGACGGGCTCAGTGACGGCTTCAGGATCATGAAACGACGGCGTCACAACCCAAAGAGTGATGCCGTCACACTATGGCGGTGGAGATTAATAACCTAAGTCGATGGCGAGCTGACGGCATCACAAGAAAAACGTGACGTTGTCACAACCCGAATTCTATATATTGTTTTAAGTAGTTGGTGTGGAACTTTTGTGTAACTCTTCGAGCTAAATCCTAAACGATTTTAAAGGCATTATTTTCAGTACTTCACACCATTGAAGACTCTATGTATTAAAGAGATAAGTTCTATGTTAAATCAATCAATGATGTTTACCATTGTTTGATTACTTGTGCTTGTATCCTTATTACCATGTTCGGCTAAATTGATTAGTGTTTCCTTAGAATTGCATGAAACCTAGTCTAATTTAGTTGTTTTATATTGTTTACTTGTTGGTGCATGTGATTATCGTTTGGTTGCGGATTGATTAGGTCTCCAATAGTAGACGCATGAGGCAACTGTTTATAGTCAGACTAAGAACCACATAAACCTTAGAATTTGCTTAGATTATTGGCCTAGCTGAGTCGCCTAGGGTTCCATGTAGATTTCTGTGCCAACGCAAGTTGGTTGTGAGACATTAACATGTTGGATAACCAACTGCATAGTAGTTAGTCGTAGGAGCTGGACCAAGGCACTAGGCTAGTAATTATAGGGTATAGGAGTTGGACCAAGGTACTATACTATTATTGTTATATACTCCATATTCACCATCTTGGCGTAAAAGATTCAATATAAACAACTAGGTGAAACTAGAGAGTAGTGCACCCTAAGTAAATATGCTTTTTACTGCATAAGAGTTCCCACCACTTTTACTTTTCTTGTTTTTTTAATTTTCCGCATTTAGGTTAATACTAGTTAAAATCCAAATCCCCCTCAAAACCCAGATATTTACTTGCTTTCTAATAAACATAAAAAGATCAACAATAATCTTCCCTCAACCTTTAGGCCTATTTGTTATATACTTCGAGCCAACCCCACTGTTCACCTAGAGAACGATCAACCCCTTGGACTTATCTATACTATAATACAATGATTAGGTACACTGCCTAGGAGGGTGGTAAAACTTAGTGAGTTTCAACCCGACGCATCAAGTTTTTGGCGCAGGTGAATAGATAAGGTTTCAATTTTCTTGTTTAGGTCTATTTCACGAGATTCCTATCTAGTGAACATTTTTTTAAAGGTTTTGTTTAGCCTATCTTTTTTTTGTTTCCTTTATTCATAACTTTTCCATGGACTCTTCCTTTCCCCATTATGGAGAACGCGAATCCAAGAATTCCACCCATTCCACAAGACCTACCAAATCCACCCATGCCACCTAGACCCCGAACTTTAGGTGAGTATTCTCGACCAAGCCACGAGGGCTACCAAAAGACCACTGAGGTTCCCAAAGAATCCAAAGTATCCCCTTGCGATCCGACACTATCCGGTTGGTGCAAAATGGATGTGCATTCCACAGACATAGGCCCAAAGACCCGAACCGACATCTTAAGGACTTTATCAAAATTGAAGATTCCATTGACCTTAATGGTGCTACTAGAGATACTACCCATTTGCGTCTATTCAATTTCTCTCTTCGTGACAAAGCTATCCATTGGCTTGATCGTTTGCTTGCAAGATCATTCTCGACTAGGGATGAACTCATCACTCGTTTCTCGCTCAGTTTTTCCACCGAGAAGAACTACTAACATCGATCTTTGGTTTCAAGTTCAAATCATTTACGATCATATCAACTGCACCACCGGAACAGCCGTTGACTATGCAACAGGTAGGAAAATTAGCAAATTAAGTTTTGAAGAAGAATGGGAAACCACCAAGGATTTAGCTTAATATGAATATGAAGAATGGAATAACCCATTCGAGAAATGAGATGTCGGTCAATGAGCACAAAGATACCCTTTATGGAATCATGAGCCTAAAGGGAGGATTTATGTCTCCTGAGAGACCGCATTAAGAAGCATTTTAAGGGCTGATAATGAATTTTATTGCTGATCAGGAGGATCAAATCAAGCAATTGGAAGAATATATGAGTGACACAAAAGAGATTTTCATGAAATTCGCCACTAGTTTCATAAGATTCCTAAAAGAAAAAATCAAGAAGAGTAACGCTGAATATGTTCATTCTGTGAAAATCCAAAAGATCATGAAATTACCGGAAAATGAGGATACGGTCATTGGTAAAGTCAATCTGGTCCTATTTCAGCAAGTTTCAGTGATAATGGATGTCACACCTACTCACAAAGAACCTAGAAGGATTCATACTCCTAAGATCTACACTTTAGTTTAGTGTTGTGAAGATAGGGCTAATTTAGGAATGAAACATTACCTCACATACTTATATCACCCATATACGGATGATCACAAACTGGGTTTATTTGGTCAAAGTGGATCACTAACTAAGAATTAGGTAAGGTTAAGATTAAAGACATTTTCAGCATATAACTCAACAACCACTTTTTCAACATGTGGCTCCCTTCCACCGTAATGGTGTATATCATTGTGCTCACCTACATTTAATCTCAAGCTTAGGGAAGACCTATCTTATAGTTGGATATTAGGGGTAGAGTCAAGCTCGTGACCCAAACACAAACAAGTGCTTCTCGGGAGGCAACCCGGGCATATCTCATTTACTTGCTTTGTTTGCTTTTAATTTTGTTTTTAGGTTCTTTGCATCCTAGTATTTAATTATGAATTGTTGCATGATTGATTTGTATGTAATTATGCTTTCTTTGGATTTTGACTTCGTCTCATTAGTGTTTAAAGGTATTTTGCATCAAATAAGTGTAGGGAAGAATATAATTGGTTATTGTGAACCTAAATTGGTTATTTGATGGTTTGTGGTTTAATTCTTTGCATGCTTTGTTTGTTTTGTTTCCGTAAGTTGTATATTGCTTGTAATTTGCTTTTGTTATTTTCTGTGGGAAAATTGGACATAAAAAGGTAAGATTTTTCAAAGATTTTGCCTAAAACGGTGTAAAACCCCAAAATTAATATAATCTGAGATGACTAAAATACCCTCTGAATTTAAATTTTGAGAACTTATGAATATTATATAAGTAATATCATTTGACGTTTAACCTAAGATAATTATGTCCTAAATTATTTAATGACTTAAGCTATTAAATAAACCATACATTATGAAATTAAAAATCACAAAATAAAATTCCCTACATCTTGGTCATTATAGGCGACATTTATGTACTTACATATCAAAAAATTCGGCCAAGGTTAATGAAAAGGATTAGTATGCATTGAAAATTTAATTGATATCAATCCCACTAATTTAGGCACATTCCTTATTTTGCTTCAATCCAATACACGGTTCCTATATCCCAACTCTACAAACCGAAAATTTCAAGCCCTAAAAGTTCTCCCAATTCATCTCCATATACGGTTCAAAAGAAAACAAACCAAGAAACCCTAAAACTTTCTTGTTCTATTCGACAATCAAAGAAGAAGAAGAAGAAGAAGAAGGCTTGATCTTTGTTCATATCTAATAAGGTAATCTTGTAATTCGTCATTCAATCTATAAGACAAATTCTTGAACAAAACTAATCGATCCATGCCCTTGTGTTTTTGTTTCTGCCGATCGTACAAGAAGAAGGAAGAAAGGTGTTGGTGTGATCTTGTCGTTCTTGTGTTTGATCACGCTACGAGGGTATTGTATCATCCTCTCTTGTTTAATCTTTGACACATTCGATCCATTCTTATGTTCTTGTCGAATTCATGCTTAGAATGATAAGTGAAGATCACATAAAATGATGATATGACCACATGAAATAACGATTCTATATAAACCCTAATATGAAGTCGACCTATTGTTATTGTTTGATTCGAATGGATATATACCTGTATAGATCATGTAAGAGTCGACCCATAAGTGTTTCATATCATTCATAATTGTTTATGTACCAAGATATAAGCATTTGAGTATTAAAACCCTAAAAAGTTACATGAGATAATGAAAGTTCTACTGTCCAGAAGATTAGTCCAACTTTAATCAACTGTAACTAAATGATAACAACGTGTTTTTGGAGTCTAAAATGAAGTTCAATGAAATAGATTTTCTGTGAAAATTTACCTTGTAATTTTTAGAGGTCGGGAAGGCGACTTTTTGATTTTTAGAAAATTAAGTGTCAGGCTGAATTCGTATGACTGGAAAATCAGTCTGGGTTTTTTATTTTTAGTTTTCAAACCGTGTCGAATTAGATGGTTCCCTTTGAACTGAGTCATATTTCATATGTTAGGTAATTACTGGAATTTGTTTAGATTTTTATAAATTTACTAGATGGGGAAAAGAAATAGAAACTTTTCGGATGTTTCATCAGATACGATTCGGGGACATGTTGTGGAAATGGATTTTTCATTCGTATTTATACTAGCTAATAAAATCTGGAAAAATTATGTAAAAATTTAAGACATTTAGGTATCTGTGGTAATTTTTGGGTATTTTATTTCGGAGTTCTTATATGGTTAATAAATTTGACTAAACAGGACCAGTTCATGTGTAAAATTTGTAAAAAGTGTAAAAGGGTTTTAAAAGGTGTAATGTGTTTATTTTCTAAACTAAAGGGTCTAAATTGTCATTTTTCTAAAACTAAGGGACTTAACTGATGAAAACATGTAACTTGATAATAATTACATTTTACACCCTAATCTTACCATAATGACACTATAATCCTTAAACTTGATATAATTGCATAATAAACCCTGAAATTATGAAAACTACATTATGAACCCTAAACTTATGTAAATGACATTATGAACCTTAAGCTACTAATATAGCCATCTTTAATACCTTAAGTTGATAAACGGGAATGTTAATAATGAGAGTTACTAAATATGGAAACTTGCTATTTTTGGAAAGTTACCTAAAATGGAAAGACAACTAAAATGAAACCTATATGACTATGAGACTATGAACTTATAAGAAAACTTATGATTATGTAGATCGGGTGAAGAAGGAGTGATCTTCTGCTTCTTGTGATTTCATTTGCTTTCGTTGTGTGCTGTGTTAAGGTACATATATTCTTTCCCTTTTCAGTAGGGATATTTCTATCGATCCGATGCCTGATATATTTCCCCTCATTTGATTCATGACTTTCATTGTATGATCGTCATTCTATTTGATCCATTCTGACATTTATTTAAATGTCTCTGCTATGCTATGCTTATATTTGCCATGCTTATTTGAGATACTATCTGTTTCTCTTGCCATGCTTATTAGATTTTGATTATGTATGCTATGATAGATCCGTGCTTGAGCTTACCTAGTTCTGGAGGTACCAGGACCATGTCTAGGATGGCACCCTATGCATGACACTCCCGTAGAGGTGTGATAGATCTACGACGTTCCCCCGTTTGATACGATTTGTTTTGCATGAACTATTGGCCAACCTTATATGTGTGACCAGTCTAGTTCTGGCATACATACTTTTGTTAGGGAGCGTATGGATGCATCCTAGGTTTTATGTATGTGTATGATATGGTGACCAGGTGGTGTGTGCCTTGCACTTCTTCTCACACTTTTGATTATTACTTAGAGGTCTCCCCTCTTCGTATACTTATATGGATTATGATATGATATGATATGTGTATGATTTGACGGATTTTGATATGGAGTTCTTATGGCACATCCTTATATGACCCTTTTCATTATTTCATTTCATTCTTATTTCATTTCCTATTCAGTTCTCATGCACTCTTGACTCTTAGTTATCTTTGAAATTCGTATTGATTTCATGATTATGCTTTTCGTTTCGTAATCTTTTCCTTCGTTGCTTATGCTTATTTACCGTTATACTATGTTATGTATATATCTGTTCACTGGGCTTTTTAAGCTCAGCCGCATTTCTTTTCCTGCGGCAGGTTTTAGTTGGAAGCTGGGTTATGAGTGGAGAGTACTTTGAACTTAGAGGACCTTACTAGCTATTCTGGACTTAGACATGACTAGAAGAGATTTGTATTTCAGACTTAGTATTTTGTTATTATCCTCATTTGTAACCATGTAATTTCAGATTTTCCCTTGTAACCTTGAAATTCATTTGTATTATTTAAGTCTTATGCTTATGTTTGCTTTGATATGTCACCATAACGTAATACTTCTACCCTTATCGGGTTGGGGTGTTACAAACGGCTTGTTGGAAAATCTGTCAGATAGGTTTGACGGTGTCAGCCTCACCTGGAAACAAATTTCTAGGTTTTGAAAAAAAAGAAGTGAGTTATTTAAGTTTTTAAGTCCAATTTTTCTGTATAATCTCATTTATTTTTGGGAAATTTACCAAAAAAGACCAGTCACCCTACGGCTTATCAATTTTTAGACCAGAAATAATTTTAATTCGAAAATAGACCGGGCGACCGGGCTACCTGTACAACACCCACCCATGAATTCGACAAGTGTCCAAAGTACATGCTAAGTGACGGCTTATGGTTGGGGGTTGTACAAGTTGCCCGGTCGCCGGTCTATTTTCGAATTAAAATTATTTCTTGTCAAAAAAGTGATAAGACGTAGGGCGACTGGTCTATTTTGGTAAATTTCCCTTTAGTTTTTATAAGCAACATACATTTTTATCTTTTTGCTTTTGTTTTTTATTTTTAAGTCTGGAATTACATCTTGTTGTGATTTTTTTTTTGGTTCAGTTTGATGCTTTGGGATTGCTATTTTGTCTTTGCTAACAATATTGGATTGGATGAGGATGGTATTTTGACAATTCTTGAGTGAAGATTTAACCTTGTATCGCCATTCTTCGTTCTACCGAGAAAACCAGGGGAGTACTAGGTTTTTTTTTTTTTGCCTTTTATACTTTAATTTTACCAGTTTTGGGGTCTTATTTGAACATTGGGGATGTGACAACCGATAATTTTGGGAGTCATTTTAAATATCGCATTACATTTAAAAACAAATAATTAATTATTAAGAACCTTGTTTGTGAAGTTATTGGAATTTATTTGGATTATTGGTAATGTTATTGTAATTATGGTTGTGTGATGAGTGAAATTTCCATGTACTTTGAGTTGAGCACTACGCGATTTGGCACAATATAAACCTAATAATACGATTAATAAGTTGATTTTAGCGTCTTTAGCAAAGATATACATATTTAAAGTAATTTTTCGTGGAAAAATGATTTTAAAACTAATGGCGTAAGTTAAAAGGCCTCGAGAAAATTTTATAAGGCTTAAACGAGCCTCGGGAATCAATAATGAAAAGATTAGTAACTTGGCACTTAGGCCCGTTGCCCAAAATTACATGTTTGGTCCTTTTGGTTTGTAGGGTTGGCACTAATAGCACACAAGGGGTATAAAAACCCCATTATAGAAAATTAGGGTTCACTCTCCCCTCCCCCTTTTGCTTTAGCCGTCGCCACCCCCCATAGCACCACCTACAGCCACCTTTAGTACACTACCACCGCCACCATTAACAATACACCACCACCATACAACACCTCCTCTCGATCTCCTTAGTCTGTGTTGATGCAAATAATGTTCTAAAAACGTTATTTATATCTTTCGATAACTTCACGTTTTGAGGATGAAAAAATGTGAAATCACGTTACGTTAAAATTAACATAAACAAGTTTTTATTCGAAAGATCCCGTTTCTAAGCAAATCACTCTAGGTATGCACAAACAAATTTACAACTTGACAAATGATCAAAGAAGTGAATTTGTGTTTTAAGACTTCACATTTTTACAAAAATATACTTTACAAGTTATTTTTGTATAATTAAGAAATGTTTTATTGGAAAAATAAGTTCAAATATCATAACAGCTATTTTTCCCCCCAAAATCAGCTCCAAACTTCCCCAAATAAGTTTTCACCAGAAAAGACAAAAAGAGGAGCGTTTTTGTCTGGCACGGTACCACTATGAGTTAGTGGAGCCGTGCCTTCATAACGGCCAGATTTTTTCTGCCTATAAATATCAGCCCACTTCACAGTTTTTGGGCATCTTTTTTCACACAGAACTTTCTGAGTTCAATACCCTTATCACATCTTTTCTTCTTGATCATTTACTTTAGTTTTCTTTTGTTTAAGAGTGATCCAATCATCCAACCAAGTGATCACCTTCATTCCTCTTCTAGTGCAAGAGAAGAACACAAGGTATCTAAGAAGATACAAAGTGTTGTAGTTGTAGTTAGAGCACTTGTAACATTTGTTACACACTTGTTGTATCCTTGCATACATCAAGTTCATTTTTCTTTTGAGAGTTTGTGAGAGAAGATCATTGTGATCTTATAGAGATATTGATTATCTCTTGTAGCTTGTGAGCTAGTGTGTTGATCAAGATTGATCAAGGGTAGATCGGGTAGATCGAGTCTAGTGTGTTGAGTGTGTGAAGTAGAAAGGATCAAGTGGATCGTGGTATATTGGTGCTAGCTAAGATTAGCACTCGACATCTAGCTTAGTGTCGGAAATAGGATAAGCGACGTTGTACGGTTTTCTCCGCCTGAAGGGAGGTTTGTTGACATAGTGCTTGAAACTCTCGAGTGTGGTACTCGGGGAGTGGAGTAGGGCGAAGAAGAGCTTCGTGACCGAACCACTATAAATCTCTGTGTCCCGGTTTGATCTTTCCATCTCTTCTCTTTACAATTATTGTTTATATTTGTTAGTATAGCTTAGAGTTCGTATTGGTGTTGATTGATTACACTTAAGATTCGAATCAAAGTTTTTCAAAAGTAAAGATTTTAGAGTAAACTGCATTTTAAAACTTGAATCGATCAATGGATTCCGACAAATATCTAGAAGGGCAATCTATGCAAAGACCACCACTTTTCAAAACCGATTGTTTTATTTATTGGAAAACAAGATTCGAAACGTATGTGAAATCAAAAGACATTGATCTTTGGCATATTATTACCGAGGGTGACTTTCAACCGATTCAAAAGAATCCGGAAACTAAAAGGGATGAAATAGTTCCTTATAACAAACAAAGTGATGAACTTAAAAGAAAATTAGCCAAAAATAATGAGGCTAAAATGATGATTTACAATGCTTTGCCTAAAAAGGAATTTGAAAGAATTTTCATGTGTAATACGGCAAAAGATATTTGGAAAACTTTGTTAGTCACTCACCAAGGTAATAATCAAGTCAAAGAGAACAAGATAGATCTTCTTGTTCAACAATATGAACAATTTTCTATTTCTAAAGATGAATCAATAGATAATGCTTTTGCTAGATTTAATACTATTATTACTAGTCTTAGGGCTCTACATCCTAAATGGAGAGCAAAGGTCACCGCCATTGAAGAGTCAAAGGACTTGGCGACATTATCACTCGATGAACTAATAGGAAACTTGAAGGTTCACGAGATGATAATCAAGAAAGACTCCGATATAGTCAAAGGCAAAAGCGAGAGAGTTAGATCTCTAGCATTGAAAGCCAAAAAGGAGTCTAGTGATGAGGAATGTTCGAGTTCCGATAGTGAAGATGAAGAGTATGCGTTAGCCGTTAGAGACTTTAAAAGTTCTTTAGGAGAAGAGGTAGGTTCGTTAGGCAACCTCGTGATGACAAGAAGCCGTCACACAAGAACCGAATTGAGAAGAAAGGGACTAGTGATAGGAAATGCTTTAAATGCGGAGATCCTAATCACCTCATAGGAGAATGTCCCAAACCACCGAAAACCAACAACCAAAGAGCTTTCATAGGAGGCTCTTGGAGTGATGGCGGTGAAGAAGAAGAGAAGAAGCCCAATGACGAAACATGTCTTATGGCTCAAGCTTCTAATAAGGTACATTCCGACTCTTCTTATTATAGTGATGATAATTCGTCAATAGATGACAATAGATTACATGACAAATATAATAAACTATGCGAAGTTAGTTCTAAAATTTTAGGTAGAAACAAAACACTAAAATTCAAATTGCATGAAATCGAAATGCAAGTTTTAGAACTAAAGGATCAAGTCAAAAGACTTGAGAAAAATAAAGAAGTAGACGTAGGATGTAGGTCATGCATAAGACTTCAAGTAGAGAATGATAAACTCAAAGAAAATGCTTTGAGAATCATTAAGTTTGAAAAAGAAACAAAGACACTTAATGTTATACTTGAAAACATTAGGAATGGTCAGCTTACCGAAGCGGGCTTAGGATTTGACCCAAATAAAGCTTCAACATGTAAAACGAAACAAGTAAAATTTGTCAAATCCTCAAGCTCTATCGAACAGGTGGACGGTACCACTAAAGGTACAGACGGCACCACTAAAATTAGTGGTACCGTGGTACCGTCGGGTACTGGAGAAAGAACTGAGTCGAATTTGAAAAACAATTCAAGTCCTATACCAAGTCACATAGTTGTAAATGGCACCAAAGTACCTATTGCTAGTATAAAGGAAGTCAAAAGCTTTTACAAACCCTTGTCAACCCCTGGGCTTGGCTTTGTAAAACCCGACACTAGGTCAAAGACTCCTCCACCTAGAAAAACAAATATTCCTAAACATTGGTCAAGAACTCCTCTACTGAGAGGTAACTTTAGAAGACAAAGTTATCCAAGTAACTTTCCTGTAACTTGGAATAACCGTCAAGCACAAAGTTACTTACCATGGGAAATGTGTCTTCCATTCCAGCATCCCAAACAAATGCGACAAATGCATGGGATGTTTAACACTAACAACTTTGGACCCATGAGATATTGGGGACCAAATGTTTGAGCTTCTGTCTTGCAAGATAGATATGGTTCTGAAGCAACTTGAAGTGCAACAAATGGAGTGTGATTAGTGATTGCACTAATCTGATGACGCATAGTCTAGTCTTGTCTAATCTTGCTTAGCTTTCAACTAAGGGAATCTAGTCTTCTAGTTTTAAGGGCATCACCTCAGGCTAAGGTACGCTTCCTTAAAACCCCCTTTGTTAGTAAGACATGTTAAGCACATAGTACTCTTAGAATCTAACTTAGTAAGCACTAACATAATGGACGTAATTCACATCTCATCATTTGCTCAAATATTTGTCGAAGACAATTATGTCAATCTCAACTTGTCCAGAAATGTACAATGATCGCTGTTGGATCGTTCTCCTTGATAGATCTTTGAGCTTGGTAGAATGTTTATGTAATCACAAACACTCTAAGAGAATCTCTAACAATGAAACTTATGTTTATGCGGAAACTAAACACAAGAGTTGAAGAAGAATATGACTAATAAACTTTGATCCTCTATGGATCTTTTATTAACTAATAATCGTTCAAGGTTGTTACAATATCAATAGCCGTGAGTTTCTTTTATACACAAGAATCCCTAATACCGCCCATGCTAGAAAACGTGTGAAGAAGATATACATTATCTCTTCCTAATATAACTCTAACAAACTTTCTAAACATACGGGTTAACTAATTACTATTACCCGCAGAAACCAAACTAGCAGCAGGAACTAAACACTACTACCAACAGGAACCATACCAGCATGAACTATTTACCTGCCAGCAGGAACCATTACTACAAATAGCAGAAATGAAATAACTATTATTCTAATAATTCCTAACAATCCTCCCCTAAACTTGAATTTGACTAGGTTAACTTCAAGTTTCTTGATAGATCTTTGACTTCCAGAACATGAGGATTGAACTTGATCGTCAGCAGCAACAATAAGCAACCAGCTGCAACTGAATAGAACTAGCAGCAACAAGAAATCACCATTAAGAACAAGTTTCCAGCAGCAACTTCTAAGTAACAGCAACAACAGGAAACCACGGCATCATAATCTTGTCACCATTGGATATACAAACCACTTGATCTTGACTGCAACCATGACAATTTGTACATCAAAACTTTTAAGTTTCATACTATTCTCATCACTTCCCGGTGTGTTAACTCTTGTGAAAGGTGAATCATTGAAAATTAATGGATTTGATGTCTCTTTACCAATAGCCATTAACTACTGGAGTAGCCAGTGTTTTGGTGTGTAAGACCATGGTACATTGATAACCATATGATTTTTAGTAAACCATCAACTATCAATGGATTTGCTTTGTCTTTACCTGTAGCCATTTGCTCAGGACTAGTCAATTCTTAGGTTGCATATAGCCCCTTGGTGAATTGAGTACCAAATATGGCTTTCCACTGCCTTTACCACAAGCCATATACATATGGGCTAGCCAATTTGTTAGCAATTAATTTATGCTAATTATGAAGTGATGGTCATTTGCTATTTAGAACCAAAGTGTTATGTATAATGTTTAGTTTAATATGTGGGCTAAAGGCATTAGTATTGTTTGTAACTTAAGTTTATAAGTGTAGTGCATTCCTTAGCCCACACATGGTCCAAATGCAAAGCCCATCAAAGCCTTGATGTGGCTGTCGACACAACAAAACCACATACATTCTCACATTATCTAGAGTGCCTCATATTGAAAAAGAGAGTGTGTGTGTGTGTGTTTTCTCCTTAGTCCTTTGTATTATTTTCTTTCACAAAAGCTAATATACATTCGACTAGATTTTATACCATACGATCCATCACTTCTCTTGTTCTCTAAATGTGTTTGTGAGTCATCAAGGTCTTGTCGTGTGTTGTGTGATAAAGAGGAGTAAGTTCGGTTCATCTCCAAGGAAAGTCGACCTCTACAAGTGGTATCAACGAGCAAGGTCAACAAGGTAGGTTTGTTTGTGTGTTCGGTTCCAAAAACACCATCTTTAACGTTTTTTTTCTCTTAAAAAAAAACGCTTCACATTGTGTTTTCTTGAACTTCATACGTAAATCAATCTCAGAAAGTTGTGTTTGTTTTGTGTTTATGCGACTTGGTTTATGAGCATGTGAGTATCTTTCATTCGAATATTGTGTTCAAGTGTTGGATTCTTGCTTGTTCTAAGATTTTTGTTTGATAATCACTAACAAAGTTTGGGTATGATTTGTTGTTGAATATTTTAGTGAAAGGTTTGAATTATTGAAGTTAGTGAAAGTTGGCAGTGGAAAAGACTGACAAGGATGGGAAAAGCATGGGCAAGTAACAAAAGGACAAAAAGTTGGTAAGAGTGGGTAAAAGTCAGCAGCTTATCGCAATTCCAAGAACCCAGACGTTTTATCGCAATTCAAGAATCTTATCGGAATTGGAGGCTGACATATTTTATCGCAATTACTAGGACTCAGATTTTATCGTAATTCAATTTTGATATTTTTATCGCAAATTGAATTCCGATATTTTTATCGCAAATTGGGGCTTCATCAGACTTTATCGCAAATTAGTTCCATCCGACATCTTTTCCCAATTGCGATATCGGACAAGTCTAGCAATTGCGATATCGGACACCACTAGATTTCAGTATTGACAGTTTCAGTCCTTGTCTTTTCCAGCAGCCTTAGGGAAGTTCCAGAATTGACAGTTTGGCCCTCGTACTTGTGTAAAACGATTTCAAAGTTAAATAACTTTTAAGGATTTGATTCGAACGTAATTTCGTCAACTCAAAAGTGAACTTGGTATTTTCACCCTTGTATAAGAGTGTAAAATACTTCGACAAACGGATATCTACCCTCTTGTATAAGAGTGTTAGATTTTATATAAATTACCAATTTATATAAATTAGATATATTTCTATCTAAATTGATATTTTGCCATAATTTATATAAATTTTGGTCAAATTGAAATTTCTATAGAAATTGTCATTTTATCCAAATTGTAATTTACATAACCTTTGTCGAACTTGTAAACTTTTGACTTTGTCTTAATTATACTCTAATCAAATTTTGTAACTTTATTTAAATTTGTTTCGTTCATCTAAACCTACAACTTCAACGATCATCATCATCAAACCAAGGCTTCACATCATCAACCAAGTTTAACCTTCAACAACAACATCTCCTATTTTGTTGAAACGATCCTCAATCCACTTTATCATACAATATTGTAAAGATGACTACACAACAAGACATTCATGCCGCCGGTTCAGAAAACCGTCCTCCAATATTAGAAAAAGGTGGTTATCTTCCATGGACGAGTCGTATGAAAATATACATGAAAACCAAGTCTAATGGACAAGGTAGACTCTTGATCAAATCCATAGAGGAAGGTCCATTCAAGCCTCGTAGGATTGAAGTAACAGCTGAAGATCGAACTTCAGAGCCTCCCATCGCAGCAACTTACAAAATCCAAGAAGAAAAGGATTATACTCAAGTAGATTGGAAGCAAATTGAAGCTGATGACTTGGCAATGCATTTAATCCAACTCGGTTTACCACAAGAAATATTTTGTGCTATAGATAGTTGTGAAACTGCCTATGATATGTGGGATCGAGTTAGACGGCATTGCTATGGTATAGAAATTGGTAAACAAGACATGGAAAACAAGCTTCTGACTGAATGGGAGAAGTTCACATCCACTCCAGCCGAACAGATTGAATCTTACTACACACGGTTTTGTACTCTAATGAATGAGTTGATCAGAAACAAGTTGGCACCTTCCAAAATTGTTCAAAACATCAAGTTCATCAACAACCTTCCAGAGGAATGGGGACAATATGTCACTATTGTCAACCAAACAAAGAACCTTCACGAGGTGAACTATGATCAGCTCTGTGACTTTCTAAAGCAAAACCAAGCAGAGGCAAATGAAGTCAGAAAAGAGAAACTAGCAAAACAACATGATCCTCTTGCACTCATAGTCCAAACACCTACACCAGCAACAATTAATACACAACCCTCATCATCTTCATCCCAACAATTCATGCAACAACAATACAATCCTCAAACACCATTCTAACCACAACAACAACATGTGATCCCGCAACACCAAGAACCCGATCTTAATGATCAAGATGAGTCAACTGCTGCTTTGACTCAAGCTTTTGGTTACCTAACAAAAGCATTCCAAGGACGCTACTCCACACCCACCAACAACAATCAACGAATCTCATCGAACACTCGCAACAAGCAAATTGCACAGCCGAGTTTCAACATGGGACAACAAGGACAGATGGTTGGGGGATATGGGAATCAGCAGGGATATACTCCAAGATATCAGATGGGTAATCAGATGGGTCAGTATGCAGGGAATCAGATGGGTACAGCTGTTGGTAATCAAAGGGGTCAGAATACTGGGAATTAGTTTGGGAATGTTGCTGCTCAAGGAGCTGGGAATATGAATCAGGGTAATGTGATGAAGTGCTTCAACTGTCAGGGTATTGGTCACATGGCTAGGAACTATCCCGACAAGCCGAATAAGAGGGATCCAGCATATTTGCAGAAAGCATTAATGTTGGCACAGAAAGAAACGGCTGGGCTTCATATGAGTGCAGAAGAGAATGACTTCATGGCTATTATGGATAATTCAGAAGATCAAGAGGACATCGATGCAAACTGCATTTTTATGGCTAATCTCCAGGAGGCAAAGTACGAAACGGATTCGGAAGCACCTCCTGCTTTTAACACAAATGCGGTTTCTGAGGTATAACCATATGCTACATGTCACAATAATGAAATGTTTGATATGTCACCTCAAAATGAACAGCATCCTGCGACTCCTAATCTCATTTATGATACATACATGGACGAACCAAGTTGTAGCAATACTAATTTGGTAACTCCAGACATGCATCATAATGGAGAATTCGAGTCACATCATACTGATAATGATGAGGAAACACGTGCTATGTTTGAATCATTATTGCAAAATTGTAGTATGGAAATAGAAAAGGTCAAAAAGATTAATCGCGATGTTAAGGCCGCGAATGACAAATTGACCGCTGAGCTTAAGAGTTATAAGGATAATGAAAAAGCTTTTGATTTTCACAACAAACGTCAGTCAGATCTTGAGGATAGCTTAAGAGATTCTGAGTTAAGAGAGAAAAGTTTGCAAATAAAATTTGACACTCTCGATGTTAATTTGAATTTGGAAATCAAATCTCTAAACAAAGAAATTTCTGAACTAACCAACCAGCTTTCAAAACAAAAATCAACTTATTCTAATCTTGAAAAAGAAAAGAAGGAGTTGAATGAAAGGTTTTCAAAATGTGAAAAGGATCTTCAAAAAGAGATCACTGACAAAAAGGAAACCATTGCAAAGTTGGAAGATTTACTTGTAAAAACGGGTCATTCTGCACAAACGATTAATTTGTTAATAAATGATAAAAACCCGATTTTACATACTATAAAGAAAATAGCTATTGGCTGTGAAAACCCTTATAATCTCAAAAAGGCTCAGAAAGACCAGAATGTGTTATATGATGGTACTGGTATAAATGATGTGCATGATCCTCCTAAGGTTCATGATTCTGTTGAGACGTTAGAGCTTGCCGCAGAGAGTCATGCCAAAATGAGACAAAAGAACCCAGAAATTCAACCAATTGATTATTATAAGCTTAACAAACTTTCTGAAGTTGATCTGGTTCAAAAAGAGTCACCAATGTTTTTCAAAAAACCAGTGGCTGTCTCAAAACGAATATTTGTCTCAAAACATCTGTCTAACATTCAACAAATGGCATCTAAAAACACTTATGATACAAGTGCAGCTAGACTATATTTGGTGGATCTTAAACAGAGAATTGAAACACTTCAACGTATTGTGGCTTCCAAAACAAATAATCAAAAATTTGAATGGTTTCCGGGTGTTCAGGATGAAATTAAAAAGATTTTTGAAACGGAAATTAATCCACATATTGCTGCAATCTATGCGGTTGTTCAAAATGTGGAAAATAATCTTTTAAAAGAGTCTGCAGAATTCGTTAAGGATCACAAATCCTTAGTGAAGGAAGCAAATGAATACTTGGAACGAATAAAGGTTTTGGAACAACAAAATGACATGATCTCTGAAGAAGCTCTATCGACCGACATTATGTCTATTATTTACCAAACATATTCTGTTGAGGATGATGAAAGACTTCGAGCTGAGACATCTGAAATTGTTGTAAAATATGAAAAGGCGCTTTTTAAGCTTGAAAAGCAAAATGTTACATATTTTAAACAACTTGATACGAAAAAGGAAGAATGCAAGTATGAAAAATTGTCGTATGAGCGCTCTTATAAAAACATGCAAGGTCAAATTGATTTTTGAAGTCTCAGCTTGCAAGTCAAAAAGGGCAGGGTAAGGAAACTAAGGGTATAGCACCATCAACCCGCTTTCCTAGTGAGAAAAAAGAAAAAAAGCTGTTGTCGAAACATCGAATGTAATAGCGCCTGGCCTTTATAGGATTAGTACCACTACTGCATCTGCCTCTACATCTAAAACATATAGGGCGATAGACAAAAGTGAAAAGGATAATCCAAACGAGTCTAGGAATGCTACCACAACATCTCAGGACAACAACATAAATTCTAATGAGTGTGCTTTACCTTCTACAGGATTAGAAAGCACCTCTAGGAGCAGAAGACAGTCTAGGAGCATTAACAAGAAAACTAGTGTCTCGCCTGTTTCTGTGAGTGCATGCAAGAAAGTAGAAGAACACCCTAGGAATTTAAAGCTTTCAAATAAGAAACATATGTCATCTGGATGTAATGTTAAGACCAGTGTTTTGAATGCATGTAATGACTCTGTTTGTTTAATGCAAGAGAAATCTTTGTCTAAAAATGCTTGTGATGATATTGTTTCTGATAATGTGAATGATATGCCTGAACAGAAAAAGGTTCCTTCAGTAACTAGGGCTAAGTCTAGATATATTCGAAGACTTATTGCAAAAGCTAGGAAAACCACTAGCAGCCTATTGCCTAAGGATCACATTAAGTTTTGTGAATGGAAACCAACGGGTAGAAAGTTTGCACTTAAGAATGGCACATTAGAAATAGTTCCCAATGCATATAAGGAAACCAGTTCTAAGTGTAATACACCTGTTACTTCTAACCCCTTGGAACCAAATGTTAAACGGTTTCCATATACAAAATCATCTGTTCTTCGCAGGTCATTGAAATTTGTCTTTGGATCGTCGAATCGGGTTGCTCCAAGCACATGACCAGGAATCTGAAGCCGCTGATCAATTTGTGTGGCAGTTCATGGGGACTGTACGTTTTGGGAATGATCATGTTGCAGCTATTCTGGGTTATGGAGATCTTCGGTTTGGAAATTACTTGATCACTCGGGTTTACTATGTCGAAGGGTTGGGACACAATCTGTTCTCAGTCGGGCAGTTTTGTGATGCAGATTTAGAGGTTGCTTTTAGGAGAAACACTTGCTTTGTTAGAAATTTGGTTGGAAATGATCTCTTAATTGGGAATCGTGGCACCAATCTCTATGCAATTGACATAAACCAAATGGCCTCTTCATAACCAATTTGTCTCATGACCAGGGCAGGCGAAACAAAATCCTGGTTGTGGCATAGACGTTTGTCCCATCTTAACTTTGACACGATCAACAAGCTTGCCAAAGACAACATCGTCAATGGTCTCCCAAAATTCAAATACACCAAAGAACACTTATGTCCATCCTATGAGCAAGGCAAAAGCAAAAGGGCAACATATAAACCTAAACCCGTACCTAGTTCGGTTGATAGGTTGCATTTGTTGCATATGGACTTATGTGGCCCAATGAGAGTTCAAAGCATAAATGGGAAGAAGTATATTCTTGTAATTGTTGACGACTATTCAAGATATACATGGGTAAAGTTTTTGAGATCAAAAGACGAAGCACCAGGCACCATCATCACCTTTCTGAAGCGTATTCAAGTTCTACTTCAAGCTCCAGTTAGGATAGTAAGAACGGACAATGGCACGGAATTTGTAAATCAGGAGTTAAGATCATTTTTTGAAGAAACTGGTATTACACACCAGACATCAGCTGTCTTGTGGAAGCTGCTCGCACAATGCTGATTTATTCCAGTGCACCGTTATTCTTATGGGCTGATGCTGTTTCCACTGCTTGTTTTACTCAAAACCGATCCCTAATCCATCCAAGATTCAATAAAACCCCATATGAACTTGTCAACAACAGAAAACCGGATATTTCTTATCTTCATGTATTTGGCGCTTTATGCTATCCAACAAATGACAGGGAAGATCTGGGAAAGTTGAAAGCTAAGGGTGATATTGGAATCTTCATTGGTTATTCTGAAAACTCGAGGGCATTCAGGGTGTATAACAGGAGAACGAAAAAGATCATGGAGACGATGAATGTGAAATTTGATGAAATTTCACAAATGGCTTCTGAGAGACTCGCTCTAGAACCCGCGCTTAACCCGATGACTTCCGGACATATCAGTTCGGGACTCGCACCTCAAGGAGCTCAATCAATTCATAAAGAACAACCCACAACTCAAGAACTGGATAATTTCTTCGAGTTTATGTATGATGAATACTATGGTGGCGCTTCGAAAAATGCATCTAACCAACGTTCCGCTGCACCCACTCAAAATCAACATCCACCACCACCAAATCCAGATGCATCCACAACATTCGAAGCTGGCGCACCAACTCCCTTAACATCAACATCATCAACATTTACTCCAGCATCTCTAGTAATTGAAATTGTTCTACCCATAATTGATTAGCAAGAACAAAATCATGCGGTGTTAGACGAAGAAGTCTTTGAAAACCCGTTTGGAACGGAATCGGCTGAATCATCTTCCAGATTACATGAACCGTCTAACACGCATTCGTTCAGTCCAAGGTACCCTTCAACATTACAGTCGACAAAAGACCATCCGATAGAACAAGTTATTGGTGAACCCTCAAGGCCAATTCAGACGAGAAAATAACTAAACACCGATTGCGACATGTGCATCTATGTCTGCTCAGTCAGTCTCATAGAACCTAAGAACATTCGGGAAGCAATGGCAGATAATGCCTGGATTGAAGCGATGCAGGAAGAACTTCTTCAATTTCAAATCCATGACACCTGGGATTTAGTTCCAAGACCAATTGATAAACTCGTCATTGATCTTAAGTGGTTATGGAAAAACAAAAATGATGAAGAAATGACTGTAATTCGCAACAAAGCTCGTCTGGTGGCAAAGGGATACAGAAAGGAAGAGGGGATAGATTTTGAAGAGACATTCGCGCCAGTAGCAAGGCTTGAGGCAGTCAAGATTTTCTTAGCTTATGCAGCTCACAAGAACATCAAAGTTTATCAGATGGACATCAAGACAACTTTCTTGAATGGAACTCTGAAAGAAGAAGTGTACGTGAGTCAGCCAGACGGTTTCGTCAACAAAGATCATCCAGACTATGTCTACAAGTTGAAGAAAGCTATCTATGGTTTGAAACAAGCCCCAAGGGTGTGGTATGACGAGTTATCATCTTTCTTGTTGTCAAATAATTTCACCAAAGGAACAATTGATCCAACCTTGTTTACAAGAAAGTACAAAAATGATATTTTGATTGTTCAGATTTATGTGGACGACATAATATTTGGGTCCACTAATCCGCAACATTCAAAACATTTTGAAAATCTCATGAAAAGCAAATTTGAAATGTCCATGATGGGTGAATTAAAATTCTTTTTAGGTTTACAAATTCATCAATCCCCACGTGGAATTTTTCTAAATCAAGCTAAATATACAATTGAGATTTTGAAAAAACATGGAATGGAGAATTGTGACTCTGTTGGTACTCCAATGGTCACCTTACCAAAAATAGGTGCTGACCTTAATGGGAAACCCATGGATCCGAAGAAATATCGGAGCATGATTGGGTCTCTCATGTACTTAACTGCTAGTCGACCAGATATACATTTTGCTGTTCGCTTACTTGCACGGTTTCAGGCAAGGCCTACCGAACTTCACCTCCAAGAGGTTAAATGGATCTTTCGGTACCTACGAAGAACCATTAACATGGGACTTTGGTATCCGAAGGATTCGGAGTTTACAATGATAGCATTTTCAGATGTAGATCATGCCGGTTGCCAAGTTACAGCAAAGAGTACATCAGGCGGAGCACAATTTTTGGGAGAAAAGCTAGTAGGCTGGTCATCAAGGAAACAAGACTGCACTGCTTTATCAACAGCAGAAGCCGAGTATGTGTCTCTATCTGCGTGTTGTGCCCAAGTTTTATGGATGAGGACACAACTCACAGATTATGGTTTCTCTTTCAACCGCATACCTTTGTATTGCGATTCAAAAAGTGCCATAGCCATCTCGTGCAATCCAGTGCAACACTCGAAGACCAAGCATATTAGAGTCCGCTATCACTTCATAAAGGAACACGTTGAAGAGGGTACTGTTGAATTGTTTTTCGTGAAGACTGAATATCAACTCGCCGATCTATTTACTAAGGCCCTCCCAAAAGAGCGGTTTGAAAATTTAGTTCGTCGAATTGGAATGCGAAGCCTAACTCCCGAAGAGTTAGAAAGTCTTCTCGAATCTTCTTGATTTATATCAACAAGTTTCGCATGTAAATATTTTTGTAAATATATACTTTTTCAAAAACAAAAATATAAAAATAGAAAATTTCAAAAAGACATAAAAAATATAAAACTCAAAAACCAAAAATATTCTTCTTACGACATGTCTCTCGTATAATCGATATTCTGTACGCATCTAGAAATGTCATTCAACAATGATACGGGCATGTACAGATGCTTGAGCGAGAGTTCTTTTTTATGTTTTTCTAAAACATGTCGTTTCTCAAATTTTTCTTCATTAAGGCTTTCGTATATTTCAGTACGAGACCCGTGCTTTATTGTGAAATCTTTTATTGTGGCCCGAGTACTTCAACTCGAAAAGATTTCATATAAAGGCTACATTGATGACTTCTGATTATTTTAGATCAGAACTAGTAATGTTAATGGCAAAAAGCTAAAACATTGAGCACTTAATCAAAATTGTTTCAAAAAGATTTTTCAAAGTCTTTCTATAAATTTTGTGCTCACATCAACTCCCTCTAAAAACCCTTAACTGCTTTTAAAATCAAACGTTTAATCATATGCTTTGTTTAAGGGGGAGTATAAAAAGAAAATGTTCCGATTTCATGCTAAAATCAGTCCATCTCTCCACAAAAGTTTCATTTTAATCAACTGTTTTCAAAAATACCACTTCATGCTATTTTTGAGGGGGAGATTAAGTGTTTATTAGATATAAGGGGGAGAGGACGTGATTAAAATGTGATCAAAAAGTTTCATGGTTTGAATCTCAAGACTCAGTTATAACCCTCGAATTGACGAAACTAAATGTCCGTTATCGAAAAGACTTGTCTGAGTAGAATGTACCAATTCGAGAGATGATCATTGAATATGACCGGGACGGGTAATAATTTCAAGCTAGTCTAACTAGTGATGTAAGCGTGTCTCGCGAAGGTCATGTTCATTGAAAGTCGATCATTTCAAATGTGCGAACTCTACCCAACATGTGCAGTTTATTTCAAAAATGCATGAGCACATGTGAAGGGGGAGTATTTCAAAAATGCAAAACTCTCAATGTGTTAACTAAATGTGTTTTCTCATAAACACGTTGAGAGATTTTCACAAGGTTTAATGGCATGTGACAAATAATCTAGGATAATCATGGAGTAATAAGGTGATTATGGTTAGGTTATGTCCAATGATCCGCCAGAACCGGAGGGATCTACCCAAGGACAATTCCAATAGTTTAGAATTAGAAGTCCTTAGGTATGATTGAAAAAAGGAGCAAAATGAGAAAGGAGAAAAAAGGGGTTGAAGAATGAAAAAGAAAAGTTTAATGAAAGGGTGAAAAGAAATAGCCCTCCATGAAAACTTAGGTCAGAAACCGGGTCAATACATCTACTATCGGTACTCACTAAGGTGATACTAATATTGAAGACAAGACATCATGGACCCAGTGACGCGTTGCACCACCCCTCATATCCACTCAGATATCTCTTAAAAGATATTTGTTTCATTTCTCACGGAGAACACTACATAATCTATCGACCTATCACTCCGAGATGTGTTGATATTGAAAAGGTGGCATTCTGCTCCATGCCTCCGACGACTAAAACCAAAACGCACATAATTGAGTCTAGAGACATGAGATTCATCAAAGATCTCTTAGGAAAACTTCCTATGCAATACTCTTGTGTTCATAAAAAAGGATACAAGATGTATGAGTCTCAATGAGATCTAAGGATCTTGCCTTGTGACATGATGGTTACTCGCTTCAAACGGTCTATAGTCTTGAAGTGATACTTCGGTATACTTCAGAGGCTCTCAACGGCCTTGGTTAAGATTAGAGAAAGTTATCACACTATGCTGATAACGATCTCAAAATCTGAACCTGTAAGCGCTGGATGATTTATTGCTAACTTTTTTATGCAGGTACCGACAAAAGTCCATCTACCATCATCATCTACAACGACGACGCATCCGGACAGAAAAAGTAGATCAAGGCAAGAACTACCAAAAGGCGATTCTTTGAAGATCACTGTGCAAGAAGGAACATTAAATGAAGAATATTATACATTGACACACAAAGTTCAAGACGTCAAAAGCAAAAGACCAATCACGGGAGCATCATTGAAATGACCATCCCTTAGGGGGAGACTGTTAGCAATTAATTTATGCTAATTATGAAGTGATGGTCATTTGCTATTTAGAACCAAAGTGTTATGTATAATGTTTAGTTTAATATGTGGGCTAAAGGCATTAGTATTGTTTGTAACTTAAGTTTATAAGTGTAGTGCATTCCTTAGCCCACACATGGTCCAAATGAAAAGCCCATCAAAGCCTTGATGTGGATGTCGACACAACAAAACCACACACACTCTCACATTATCTAGAGTGCCTCATATTGAAAAAGAGAGTGTGTGTGTGTGTTTTCTCCTTAGTCCTTTGTATTATTTTCTTTCACAAAAGCTAATATACATTAGACTAGATTTTATACCATACGATCCATCACTTCTCTTGTTCTCTAAATGTGTTTGTGAGTCATCAAGGTCTTGTCGTGTGTTGTGTGATAAATTGGAGTAAGTTCGGTTCATCTCCAAGGAAAGTCGACCTCTACACAATTCTTAGGAAACCCAAAGGGAAAAATCCATGGTGAAATGAGAACCATTCAACTCTCAGTAATGAAACATGGGTGAGTTGAATACCCTATAGTTTTGAGCAAACTATTACAACTGTCAACGGATTTGATAATCACACCAGAGCCGTACCCTCATGGTGAGTCAACTCTTTCTTGTCTGTGAGACATGGTGAGTTGATTACCATTTGTGGTGTGGTTAAAAACCAACACTGTACCTGCATACAAGTTAGTAGATGATATACAATTTTTTTTAACTACTAAACTGAGAAACAAAACAAAATAAACAGAAAGAAAAGAAAGAAAGAAAATGAAAAAGATGAAAAATGTACAACAATAAGCCTCCCCTTAGGCTTATACCTCCCCTCAATCTCAGCACTTAAGGATTGAGCATCCCAATATGAACCACCAAATAGTTAAATCTTGGGCCATCAAAAGCTTTAGTTAACAAATCAGCCACATTATCATCATAGTGTATTTTAAGCACTTGAATAAGATGTTTCTCATTAGCATCTCGGATAAAATGGTGCCTAATTTCTATGTGCTTTGTTCTTTGGTGAAAAACTGGGTTTTTAACAATGCAAATGGTGCTTTGGTTATCAATAAAGATTTTAGTATTCATAAAGTTAAACCCATAGTCTAACAACTGATTTTGAATCCAAAGTACCTGACCACAACAACTAGTAGCAGCAACATACTCTGCCTCAGTCGAAGATGTAGCCACAATAGTCTGCTTTTTGCATTGCCAAGATATCAACCTCCTGCCCAGAAACTGACACCCCCCAGTAGTAGACTTCCTATCAAAGTTAGCACTAGCATAATCACTATCACTGTAAGCCTCCAACACAAAAGGAGAATCTCTTGGGTACCAAAGACCCAACTTAGGTTGTCCTTTTAGATATTTGAAGATTTTCTTGACTGCATTCAAGTGTGAAGTTAATGGTGTAACTTGATGTCTGGAACAAGCACTGACTGCAAACATGATATCAGGCCTAGAAGCTGTCAAATACATCAGTGAACCTATCATAGATCTGTAGAGGTGAACATTAATAGCATCATCAGGTTCATTGTTGGATTTAGGCTTTGGAGCTTCATATGGTGTTGTTGCAGTTCTCACACTTTCCAAATCAAACTTCTTTAGTATGTCTTGCACATACTTTTCTTGACAGATAAAGATCCCATCAGGCTTTTGTTTTACTTGTAAGCCCAAGAAAAAGGTAAGCTCTCCCATAGCACTCATCTCAAACTCTCCCTTCATTAGCACCTCAAAGTCCCTACACCAATCTTCCTTTGTGGAACCAAAAATGATGTCATCCACATAAACCTGAACAAGGATGATATCTTTTGAATTTTTCTTGATGAAGAGGGTCTTGTCAATTGCTCCTCTTCTGTAACCATGCTTCAGCAGAAAAGTAGACAATCGAGCATACCATGCCCTGGGTGCTTGATGAAGTCCATAGAGTGCTTTCACCACCTTGTAAACCAAATCAGGATTCTGAGGGTCTACAAAACCTTTGGGCTGAATTACATACACCTCCTCTTCAATCTCACCATAGAGAAATGCACTCTTCCCATCCATCTAATAGACAATGAATCCCATGTATGAGGCAAAAGCTAAAAATAATCTAATAGCTTCAACTCTTGCCACAGGTGCAAACACCTCATCATAGTCAATACCTTCCTCCTGCCTGTGACCTTGAGCTACCAATCTAGCTTTATTTTGAACCACAATACCTCGAGCATCCCTTTTGTTCTTGAGAATCTATTTCATTACAATTGCATACTTTCCTTCAGGTAAAGGTACTAACTTCCAGACTTTCTGATTGTAAAACTGTTGCATTTCCTCTTGCATAGCCTCAACCCAATCAGAATCTTCAAGAGCTTGTGCTACATTGCTTTTAACACAAATGCGGTTTCTGAGGTATAACCATATGCTACATGTCACAATAATGAAATGTTTGATATGTCACCTCAAAATGAACAGCATCCTGCGACTCCTAATCTCATTTATGATACATACATGGACGAACCAAGTTGTAGCAATACTAATTTGGTAACTCCAGACATGCATCATAATGGAGAATTCGAGTCACATCATACTGATAATGATGAGGAAACACGTGCTATGTTTGAATCATTATTGCAAAATTGTAGTATGGAAATAGAAAAGGTCAAAAAGATTAATCGCGATGTTAAGGCCGCGAATGACAAATTGACCGCTGAGCTTAAGAGTTATAAGGATAATGAAAAAGCTTTTGATTTTCACAACAAACGTCAGTCAGATCTTGAGGATAGCTTAAGAGATTTTGAGTTAAGAGAGAAAAGTTTGCAAATAAAATTTGACACTCTCGATGTTAATTTGAATTTGGAAATCAAATCTCTAAACAAAGAAATTTCTGAACTAACCAACCAGCTTTCAAAACAAAAATCAACTTATTCTAATCTTGAAAAAGAAAAGAAGGAGTTGAATGAAAGGTTTTCAAAATGTGAAAAGGATCTTCAAAAAGAGATCACTGACAAAAAGGAAACCATTGCAAAGTTGGAAGATTTACTTGTAAAAACGGGTCATTCTGCACAAACGATTAATTTGTTAATAAATGATAAAAACCCGATTTTACATACTATAAAGAAAATAGCTATTGGCTGTGAAAACCCTTATAATCTCAAAAAGGCTCAGAAAGACCAGAATGTGTTATATGATGGTACTGGTATAAATGATGTGCATGATCCTCCTAAGGTTCATGATTCTGTTGAGACGTTAGAGCTTGCCGCAGAGAGTCATGCCAAAATGAGACAAAAGAACCCAGAAATTCAACCAATTGATTATTATAAGCTTAACAAACTTTCTGAAGTTGATTTGGTTCAAAAAGAGTCACCAATGTTTTTCAAAAAACCAGTGGCTGTCTCAAAACGAATATTTGTCTCAAAACATCTGTCTAACATTCAACAAATGGCATCTAAAAACACTTATGATACAAGTGCAGCTAGACTATATTTGGTGGATCTTAAACAGAGAATTGAAACACTTCAACGTATTGTGGCTTCCAAAACAAATAATCAAAAATTTGAATGGTTTCCGGGTGTTCAGGATGAAATTAAAAAGATTTTTGAAATGGAAATTAATCCACATATTGCTGCAATCTATGCGGTTGTTCAAAATGTGGAAAATAATCTTTTAAAAGAGTCTGCAGAATTCGTTAAGGATCACAAATCCTTAGTGAAGGAAGCAAATGAATACTTGGAACGAATAAAGGTTTTGGAACAACAAAATGACATGATCTCTGAAGAAGCTCTATCGACCGACATTATGTCTATTATTTACCAAACATATTCTGTTGAGGATGATGAAAGACTTCGAGCTGAGACATCTGAAATTGTTGTAAAATATGAAAAGGCGCTTTTTAAGCTTGAAAAGCAAAATGTTACATATTTTAAACAACTTGATACGAAAAAGGAAGAATGCAAGTATGAAAAATTGTCGTATGAGCGCTCTTATAAAAACATGCAAGGTCAAATTGATTTTTGAAGTCTCAGCTTGCAAGTCAAAAAGGGCAGGGTAAGGAAACTAAGGGTATAGCACCATCAACCCGCTTTCCTAGTGAGAAAAAAGAAAAAAAGCTGTTGTCGAAACATCGAATGTAATAGCGCCTGGCCTTTATAGGATTAGTACCACTACTGCATCTGCCTCTACATCTAAAACATATAGGGCGATAGACAAAAGTGAAAAGGATAATCCAAACGAGTCTAGGAATGCTACCACAACATCTCAGGACAACAACATAAATTCTAATGAGTGTGCTTTACCTTCTACAGGATTAGAAAGCACCTCTAGGAGCAGAAGACAGTCTAGGAGCATTAACAAGAAAACTAGTGTCTCGCCTGTTTCTGTGAGTGCATGCAAGAAAGTAGAAGAACACCCTAGGAATTTAAAGCTTTCAAATAAGAAACATATGTCATCTGGATGTAATGTTAAGACCAGTGTTTTGAATGCATGTAATGACTCTGTTTGTTTAATGCAAGAGAAATCTTTGTCTAAAAATGCTTGTGATGATATTGTTTCTGATAATGTGAATGATATGCCTGAACAGAAAAAGGTTCCTTCAGTAACTAGGGCTAAGTCTAGATATATTCGAAGACTTATTGCAAAAGCTAGGAAAACCACTAGCAGCCTATTGCCTAAGGATCACATTAAGTTTTGTGAATGGAAACCAACGGGTAGAAAGTTTGCACTTAAGAATGGCACATTAGAAATAGTTCCCAATGCATATAAGGAAACCAGTTCTAAGTGTAATACACCTGTTACTTCTAACCCCTTGGAACCAAATGTTAAACGGTTTCCATATACAAAATCATCTGTTCTTCGCAGGTCATTGAAATTTGTCTTTGGATCGTCGAATCGGGTTGCTCCAAGCACATGACCAGGAATCTGAAGCCGCTGATCAATTTGTGTGGCAGTTCATGGGGACTGTACGTTTTGGGAATGATCATGTTGCAGCTATTCTGGGTTATGGAGATCTTCGGTTTGGAAATTACTTGATCACTCGGGTTTACTATGTCGAAGGGTTGGGACACAATCTGTTCTCAGTCGGGCAGTTTTGTGATGCAGATTTAGAGGTTGCTTTTAGGAGAAACACTTGCTTTGTTAGAAATTTGGTTGGAAATGATCTCTTAATTGGGAATCGTGGCACCAATCTCTATGCAATTGACATAAACCAAATGGCCTCTTCATAACCAATTTGTCTCATGACCAGGGCAGGCGAAACAAAATCCTGGTTGTGGCATAGACGTTTGTCCCATCTTAACTTTGACACGATCAACAAGCTTGCCAAAGACAACATCGTCAATGGTCTCCCAAAATTCAAATACACCAAAGAACACTTATGTCCATCCTATGAGCAAGGCAAAAGCAAAAGGGCAACATATAAACCTAAACCCGTACCTAGTTCGGTTGATAGGTTGCATTTGTTGCATATGGACTTATGTGGCCCAATGAGAGTTCAAAGCATAAATGGGAAGAAGTATATTCTTGTAATTGTTGATGACTATTCAAGATATACATGGGTAAAGTTTTTGAGGTCAAAAGACGAAGCACCAGGCACCATCATCACCTTTCTGAAGCGTATTCAAGTTCTACTTCAAGCTCCAGTTAGGATAGTAAGAACGGACAATGGCACGGAATTTGTAAATCAGGAGTTAAGATCATTTTTTGAAGAAACTGGTATTACACACCAGACATCAGCTGTCTTGTGGAAGCTGCTCGCACAATGCTGATTTATTCCAGTGCACCGTTATTCTTATGGGCTGATGCTGTTGCCACTGCTTGTTTCACTCAAAACCGATCCCTAATCCATCCAAGATTCAATAAAACCCCATATGAACTTGTCAACAACAGAAAACCGGATATTTCTTATCTTCATGTATTTGGCGCTTTGTGCTATCCAACGAATGACAGGGAAGATCTGGGGAAGTTGAAAGCTAAGGGCGATATTGGAATCTTCATTGGTTATTCGGAAAACTCGAGGGCATTCAGGGTGTATAACAGGAGAACGAAAAAGATCATGGAGACGATGAATGTGAAGTTTGATGAAATTTCACAAATGGATTCTGAGAGACTCGCTCTAGAACCCGCGCTTAACCCGATGACTTCCGGACATATCAGTTCGGGACTCGCACCTCAAGGAGCTCAATCAATTCATAAAGAACAACCCACAACTCAAGAACTGGATAATTTCTTCGAGTTTATGTATGATGAATACTATGGTGGCGCTTCAAAAAATGCATCTAACCAACGTTCCGCTGCACCCACTCAAAATCAACATCCACCACCACCAAATCCAGATGCATCCACAACATTCGAAGCTGGCGCACCAACTCCCTTAACATCAACATCATCAACATTTACTCCAGCATCTCTAGTAATTGAAATTGTTCTACCCATAATTGATTAGCAAGAACAAAATCATGCGGTGTTAGACGAAGAAGTCTTTGAAAACCCGTTTGGAACGGAATCGGCTGAATCATCTTCCAGATTACATGAACCGTCTAACACGCATTCGTTCAGTCCAAGGTACCCTTCAACATTACAGTCGACAAAAGACCATCCGATAGAACAAGTTATTGGTGAACCCTCAAGGCCAATTCAGACGAGAAAATAACTAAACACCGATTGCGACATGTGCATCTATGTCTGCTCAGTCAGTCTCATAGAACCTAAGAATATTCGGGAAGCAATGGCAGATAATGCCTGGATTGAAGCGATGCAGGAAGAACTTCTTCAATTTCAAATCCATGACACCTGGGATTTAGTTCCAAGACCAATTGATAAACTCGTCATTGATCTTAAGTGGTTATGGAAAAACAAAAATGATGAAGAAATGACTGTAATTCGCAACAAAGCTCGTCTGGTGGCAAACGGATACAGAAAGGAAGAGGGGATAGATTTTGAAGAGACATTCGCGCCAGTAGCAAGGCTTGAGGCAGTCAAGATTTTCTTAGCTTATGCAGCTCACAAGAACATCAAAGTTTATCAGATGGACATCAAGACAACTTTCTTGAATGGAACTCTGAAAGAAGAAGTGTACGTGAGTCAGCCAGACGGTTTCGTCAACAAAGATCATCCAGACTATGTCTACAAGTTGAAGAAAGCTATCTATGGTTTGAAACAAGCCCCAAGGGTGTGGTATGACGAGTTATCATCTTTCTTGTTGTCAAATAATTTCACCAAAGGAACAATTGATCCAACCTTGTTTACAAGAAAGTACAAAAATGATATTTTGATTGTTCAGATTTATGTGGACGACATAATATTTGGGTCCACTAATCCGCAACATTCAAAACATTTTGAAAATCTCATGAAAAGCAAATTTGAAATGTCCATGATGGGTGAATTAAAATTCTTTTTAGGTTTACAAATTCATCAATCCCCACGTGGAATTTTTCTAAATCAAGCTAAATATACAATTGAGATTTTGAAAAAACATGGAATGGAGAATTGTGACTCTGTTGGTACTCCAATGGTCACCTTACCAAAAATAGGTGCTGACCTTAATGGGAAACCCATGGATCCGAAGAAATATCGGAGCATGATTGGGTCTCTCATGTACTTAACTGCTAGTCGACCAGATATACATTTTGCTGTTCGCTTACTTGCACGGTTTCAGGCAAGGCCTACCGAACTTCACCTCCAAGAGGTTAAATGGATCTTTCGGTACCTACGAAGAACCATTAACATGGGACTTTGGTATCCGAAGGATTCGGAGTTTACAATGATAGCATTTTCAGATGTAGATCATGCCGGTTGCCAAGTTACAGCAAAGAGTACATCAGGCGGAGCACAATTTTTGGGAGAAAAGCTAGTAGGCTGGTCATCAAGGAAACAAGACTGCACTGCTTTATCAACAGCAGAAGCCGAGTATGTGTCTCTATCTGCGTGTTGTGCCCAAGTTTTATGGATGAGGACACAACTCACAGATTATGGTTTCTCTTTCAACCGCATACCTTTGTATTGCGATTCAAAAAGTGCCATAGCCATCTCGTGCAATCCAGTGCAACACTCGAAGACCAAGCATATTAGAGTCCGCTATCACTTCATAAAGGAACACGTTGAAGAGGGTACTGTTGAATTGTTTTTCGTGAAGACTGAATATCAACTCGCCGATCTATTTACTAAGGCCCTCCCAAAAGAGCGGTTTGAAAATTTAGTTCGTCGAATTGGAATGCGAAGCCTAACTCCCGAAGAGTTAGAAAGTCTTCTCGAATCTTCTTGATTTATATCAACAAGTTTCGCATGTAAATATTTTTGTAAATATATACTTTTTCAAAAACAAAAATATAAAAATAGAAAATTTCAAAAAGACATAAAAAATATAAAACTCAAAAACCAAAAATATTCTTCTTACGACATGTCTCTCGTATAATCGATATTCTGTACGCATCTAGAAATGTCATTCAACAATGATACGGGCATGTACAGATGCTTGAGCGAGAGTTCTTTTTTATGTTTTTCTAAAACATGTCGTTTCTCAAATTTTTCTTCATTAAGGCTTTCGTATATTTCAGTACGAGACCCGTGCTTTATTGTGAAATCTTTTATTGTGGCCCGAGTACTTCAACTCGAAAAGATTTCATATAAAGGCTACATTGATGACTTCTGATTATTTTAGATCAGAACTAGTAATGTTAATGGCAAAAAGCTAAAACATTGAGCACTTAATCAAAATTGTTTCAAAAAGATTTTTCAAAGTCTTTCTATAAATTTTGTGCTCACATCAACTCCCTCTAAAAACCCTTAACTGCTTTTAAAATCAAACGTTTAATCATATGCTTTGTTTAAGGGGGAGTATAAAAAGAAAATGTTCCGATTTCATGCTAAAATCAGTCCATCTCTCCACAAAAGTTTCATTTTAATCAACTGTTTTCAAAAATACCACTTCATGCTATTTTTGAGGGGGAGATTAAGTGTTTATTAGATATAAGGGGGAGAGGACGTGATTAAAATGTGATCAAAAAGTTTCATGGTTTGAATCTCAAGACTCAGTTATAACCCTCGAATTGACGAAACTAAATGTCCGTTATCGAAAAGACTTGTCTGAGTAGAATGTACCAATTCGAGAGATGATCATTGAATATGACCGGGACGGGTAATAATTTCAAGCTAGTCTAACTAGTGATGTAAGCGTGTCTCGCGAAGGTCATGTTCATTGAAAGTCGATCATTTCAAATGTGCGAACTCTACCCAACATGTGCAGTTTATTTCAAAAATGCATGAGCACATGTGAAGGGGGAGTATTTCAAAAATGCAAAACTCTCAATGTGTTAAATAAATGTGTTTTCTCATAAACACGTTGAGAGATTTTCACAAGGTTTAATGGCATGTGACAAATAATCTAGGATAATCATGGAGTAATAAGGTGATTATGGTTAGGTTATGTCCAATGATCCGCCAGAACCGGAGGGATCTACCCAAGGACAATTCCAATAGTTTAGAATTAGAAGTCCTTAGGTATGATTGAAAAAAGGAGCAAAATGAGAAAGGAGAAAGAAGGGGTTGAAGAATGAAAAAGAAAAGTTTAATGAAAGGGTGAAAAGAAATAGCCCTCCATGAAAACTTAGGTCAGAAACCGGGTCAATACATCTACTATCGGTACTCACTAAGGTGATACTGATATTGAAGACAAGACATCATGGACCCAGTGACGCGTTGCACCACCCCTCATATCCACTCAGATATCTCTTAAAAGATATTTGTTTCATTTCTCACGGAGAACACTACATAATCTATCGACCTATCACTCCGAGATGTGTTGATATTGAAAAGGTGGCATTCTGCTCCATGCCTCCGACGACTAAAACCAAAACGCATATAATTGAGTCTAGAGACATGAGATTCATCAAAGATCCCTTAGGAACACTTCCTATGCAATACTCTTGTGTTCATAAAAAGGATACAAGATGTATGAGTCTCAATGAGATCTAAGGATCTTGCCTTGTGACATGATGGTTACTCGCTTCAAACGGTCTACAGTCTTGAAGTGATACTTCGGTATACTTCAGAGGCTCTCAACGGCCTTGGTTAAGATTAGAGAAAGTTATCACACTATGCTGATAACGATCTCAAAATCTGAACCTGTAAGCGCTGGATGATTTATTGCTAACTTTTTTATGCAGGTACCGACAAAAGTCCATCTACCATCATCATCTACAACGACGACGCATCCGGACAGAAAAAGTAGATCAAGGCAAGAACTACCAAAAGGCGATTCTTTGAAGATCACTGTGCAAGAAGGAACATTAAATGAGAGAATATTATACATTGACACACAAAGTTCAAGACGTCAAAAGCAAAAGACCAATCACGGGAGCATCATTGAAATGACCATCCCTTAGGGGGAGACTGTTAGCAATTAATTTATGCTAATTATGAAGTGATGGTCATTTTCTATTTAGAACCAAAGTGTTATGTATAATGTTTAGTTTAATATGTGGGCTAAAGGCATTAGTATTGTTTGTAACTTAAGTTTATAAGTGTAGTGCATTCCTTAGCCCACACATGGTCCAAATGAAAAGCCCATCAAAGCCTTGATGTGGATGTCGACACAACAAAACCACACACACTCTCACATTATCTAGAGTGCCTCATATTGAAAAAGAGAGTGTGTGTGTGTGTTTTCTCCTTAGTCCTTTGTATTATTTTCTTTCACAAAAGCTAATATACATTAGACTAGATTTTATACCATACGATCCATCACTTCTCTTGTTCTCTAAATGTGTTTGTGAGTCATCAAGGTCTTGTCGTGTGTTGTGTGATAAAGTGGAGTAAGTTCGGTTCATCTCCAAGGAAAGTCGACCTCTACACAATTCTTAGGAAACCTAAAGGGAAAAATCCATGGTGAAATGAGAACCATTCAACTCTCAGTAATGAAACATGGGTGAGTTGAATACCCTATAGTTTTGAGCAAACTATTACAGCTGTCAACGGATTTGATAATCACACCAGAGCCGTACCCTCATGGTGAGTCAACTCTTTCTTGTCTGTGAGACATGGTGAGTTGATTACCATTTGTGGTGTGGTTAAAAACCAACACTGTACCTGCATACAAGTTAGTAGATGATATACAATTTTTTTTAACTTCTAAACTGAGAAACAAAACAAAATAAACAGAAAGAAAAGAAAGAAAGAAAATGAAAAAGATGAAAAATGTACAACAATAAGCCTCCCCTTAGGCTTATACCTCCCCTCAATCTCAGCACTTAAGGATTGAGCATCCCAATATGAACCACCAAATAGTTAAATCTTGGGCCATCAAAAGCTTTAGTTAACAAATCAGCCACATTATCATCATAGTGTATTTTAAGCACTTGAATAAGATGTTTCTCATTAGCATCTCGGATAAAATGGTGCCTAATTTCTATGTGCTTTGTTCTTTGGTGAAAAACTGGGTTTTTAACAATGCAAATGGTGCTTTGGTTATCAATAAAGATTTTAGTATTCATAAAGTTAAACCCATAGTCTAACAACTGATTTTGAATCCAAAGTACCTGACCACAACAACTAGTAGCAGCAACATACTCTGCCTCAGTCGAAGATGTAGCCACAATAGTCTGCTTTTTGCATTGCCAAGATATCAACCTCCTGCCCAGAAACTGACACCCCCCAGTAGTAGACTTCCTATCAAAGTTAGCACTAGCATAATCACTATCACTGTAAGCCTCCAACACAAAAGGAGAATCTCTTGGGTACCAAAGACCCAACTTAGGTTGTCCTTTTAGATATTTGAAGATTTTCTTGACTGCATTCAAGTGTGAAGTTAATGGTGTAACTTGATGTCTGGAACAAGCACTGACTGCAAACATGATATCAGGCCTAGAAGCTGTCAAATACATCAGTGAACCTATCATAGATCTGTAGAGGTGAACATTAATAGCATCATCAGGTTCATTGTTGGATTTAGGCTTTGGAGCTTCATATGGTGTTGTTGCAGTTCTCACACTTTCCAAATCAAACTTCTTTAGTATGTCTTGCACATACTTTTCTTGACAGATAAAGATCCCATCAGGCTTTTGTTTTACTTGTAAGCCCAAGAAAAAGGTAAGCTCTCCCATAGCACTCATCTCAAACTCTCCCTTCATTAGCACCTCAAAGTCCCTACACCAATCTTCCTTTGTGGAACCAAAAATGATGTCATCCACATAAACCTGAACAAGGATGATATCTTTTGAATTTTTCTTGATGAAGAGGGTCTTGTCAATTGCTCCTCTTCTGTAACCATGCTTCAGCAGAAAAGTAGACAATCGAGCATACCATGCCCTGGGTGCTTGATGAAGTCCATAGAGTGCTTTCACCACCTTGTAAACCAAATCAGGATTCTGAGGGTCTACAAAACCTTTGGGCTGAATTACATACACCTCCTCTTCAATCTCACCATAGAGAAATGCACTCTTCACATCCATCTGATAGACAATGAATCCCATGTATGAGGCAAAAGCTAAAAATAATCTAATAGCTTCAACTCTTGCCACAGGTGCAAACACCTCATCATAGTCAATACCTTCCTCCTGCCTGTGACCTTGAGCTACCAATCTAGCTTTATTTTGAACCACAATACCTCGAGCATCCCTTTTGTTCTTGAGAATCTATTTCGTTACAATTGCATACTTTCCTTCAGGTAAAGGTACTAACTTCCAGACTTTCTGATTGTAAAACTGTTGCATTTCCTCTTGCATAGCCTCAACCCAATCAGAATCTTCAAGAGCTTGTGCTACACTGCTTGGTTCAATTTGAGATAGAAAACAAGCATAGAGGCAATGGAGATAGTCTGTGTGATTGTTCCTTAGCTGATCCTGAATATAACTGACAAAAGCAGTTTCTCCAAACATTGGTTCTTTCAACTTGCTTCTTGTCTGAACCGTTGAGTTGGGATCTCCAAGAATCAAATACTGAGGATGAACCGTGTTTATCCTCTTAGTAGCAGTGGGATTGACATCAATGGTTGAAGCTTGATTGGTGATAGAGGGATTGAAATCATCATCATATGAGGAGGAAGTGAAGATGCCTGTTCTTGATTGATGATGAGGATCTTCCTGCTTAGATCCTGAAGAGAGTTTATTTCCAAGATCAGATGGACTTGGATATCTTTTGGGAGGTTCATTGAAACCCAATAAGTCAACAGAAGGAGTGGACAAAGGACCAGCAGGAGTGGTGACACCAGTAGGAACATAAGAGCTATCAGTAGAATTGATAATAGCAGCAGGAACCGGAACAGCACCAGCAGAATCCATATTCCTGCGGGCTTCATCTGCAGCTTTTCTTAAGAGCTCCTCTGTCTCTTGTGTGAATTCAAAACCAAACTTTTCAGCTGCTTCCTTGGCATCATGTTCTTGTCTTTGAAGCCTAGCAAGATCTTCTGCAAAACTTGAATCACCTTCAGCCTTATCAGAAGATTCTTTAAGCTCAGTACTTGAAAAGTGGTGAGAGGGAAAAGAAGGAACAACAATGGGTTGTTCATCACACTCTGAGTCTGACTCATCATCCGAGGTACCTGCATTGTTAGTTTGATAATCATGTGTACCTGCAGACTGATTAGCTTTGAATCTAGAATAACCTAAAGTATCAGTCAGATAATCAAGGTCAAAATACCACTCATGACCTGCACCCTGTAAATTAGGTTTATCCTCAAGATATCTTAAATTGAGTGTCTCTTCTATCCTCTTAGCTGATAAATTATAAACCCTATAGGCCTTACTATGAGCAGAATAACCAACAATAAACCCCTCATCTGCCTTCCCTTCAAATTTACCTAGGTGATCACTGGTGTTCAAAATAGTTACATAACATCCAAAAGGTTTAAGATAACTAATGTTAGGAACCTTCCCAGACAAAAGCTCATAAGGTGTTTTGTTGTGAGGACTAGTAATTGACACCCTATTCAGAACATAGCAAGCAGTGCAAACTGCTTCAGTCCAAAACATGGTAGGTAACTTAGAGTCAGCCAGCATTGATCTAGCTGCTTCTATAAGGGTTCTATTTTTCCTTTCAGCAACCCCATTTTGTTGTGGGGTTCTGGCATTACTATAGTCCCTTTTAATCCCCTTATGCCCACAAAATTCAATTAGGTTGGAATTTTTAAACTCTGTGCCATTGTCACACCTTATAGTCTTAACCTTTTTATTTAGCTGGTTTTCAATTAAGGTAATAAAGTTCCTAATCATAGGATAGGTTTCATCTTTAGTACCTAAGAAGAAAGTCCAAGAAAACCTGCTAAAGTCATCTGTAATCACTAGGCAATAGTACTTATGGTCAATACTTCTGATGGAAGTAGGACCAAAAGGATCCATATGAAGTAACTGAAGAGGCTCAGTGATGGTGCTCACAGCTGTGATGGCCTTGTATGAAGCTTTGTATTGCTTTCCTTTGTTGCAGGCAACACAATTGTGTTCATTTGTGAAGGTCTTGAGAGGGAGCCCTTGTACCAATCCATTCTTTGCCAACTTGTTGATGGTCTTAAAGTTCACATGTGCCATCCTCCTATGCCATTTGTTAGATTCATCCACAGATGCTTTTGCCACCAAGCAAGCCAAATCACCCTCAGGCTGAACATCATTTAAATTGAAGCTGTAAAGATTGTGTGTTCTTGGAACTTTAAGTACAACCTGACTCTCATCAGGTAACTTGAAGTCTTTGGACAGCACAAGACAATCATCCTCAGTGAAGAGAACACTATTCTTCTTGTCACAAATTTGTGAGACAGAGAACAAGTTGAAATTCTGAAGTTCTTTCACATAATAGACATTCTCAAAATCCAGCTTGGATGTCCTTATAGTTCCTTTCCCTGTTATCTTGCCATCTCCTCCTCCAAATGTCACCTTCTCTCCATTAATGGGTACAAAATCATGCAGTCTCTTTATGTTTCCTGTCATACTTCTAGAACACCGACTGTCAACAATACCAACATCCTTACTTCTATGAGGATTTTCCTACAGCAAAAGAACATACAACAATATTAGATACATGGAAGACCCAAGCCATCACTGACTTGGGCCTGCCTTGTGGATCAATAATAAGTAAACCATGGAGATTGATGAGATCCACCATTGTTCTTGGACCCCATACTTATAAATTGGTCATTGTGTCTCCAAGAACAACATGCTGAGGACTTAATAGCAGTTTCCCATCTTGCCCCCCCCCTTTTTTCATTGAGTCAAAATAAACAGGCCTAAAATCATTTTGAAAGTAAGTGCTTGTAGGTCTGTAGAAAGGTATAGCAGCATTTCTTTTCCAACCAGCAGAATTGGGATTACCAGCTGGAACTGGTTTTCCTGCAGGAACTGGCTTACCAGCAGCAACTGGTTTACCAGCAGGAACTGGTCTACCAGCAAGAAAAGTGGCTCGACAAGAGCTCATTTTTGCTGCTTGTGGAACAAATGGGGGCATTTTATCAACATTGTTCCATAATGTCCTAGATTGCTGTTGACCAGCACTCATACCCATCCTATTCTCATAAAAGTCACAATCTTTGATAAGATGAGCATAACTACCACACACAAAACAAGATTTCTTCCTAAAAGATTTATTCTTAAACGGACTTTTCTTATTTCACACAAAGTTATCACAACCAAAACAAGAAACAGAATTGTTTTAACAAAATTAAAACTAGAAACATCATTGTTTTTAATAGAATCAAAAGAAATGTCTTCAAAAGCAGCTGTCTTCGAATTAGATTCATCATCAGCTATTCTCGAGGAGAAATCTTCAGACTTGGTTGTGGTAGACTTGTCACTTGAATCACATGAGGCAAAGTCATTGGTCTTGATTTCTGAGGACTTGTCACTGTTAGAACAAGAGACAAAATCATTAGATTCACAATCAAGATCAGGCAAGTCATTTGACTTTTTGCCATATGTCATTTGTGATTCATCAAAGTCTGTGTGGGGAGAGGTAGGTTTAAAGACTCCTGTTATAGGTGGAGGAACATCATTCATTCCACCTTCTTTAACAAACTTAACAGAAATTTGGTAATTTACCTCCTTAGGGATAGGGTCAAATATACTTGGTTCATTAGGGTTATAAACATCATCTGGCCCTACATCATACCCCAACCCTCGCTTACACCTTACAGACTGAGTGCTATTGTTCAATTTGATTAGGTTTTTAGCTGATTCTTGCCATGAAGTACACCTAGCTACTTCCTTATCAAACTTAGTCTGTAAATCCTTTTTCTCTAAAATTACCTTATCATGTTCTCTTTCAGAATGTTTTAACAAATTAGTAGTATTTACCAAATCTCTTTCTAACACCCTTATCTTTTCTTCATATGCTAATTGATTATTTTGGTACCAATCCTTTTGTTTTTCTAAGGTTTTGAGAGAATTACTATAAGCTTGAACCTTAACATAATAATCTTTATACTGAGACTCTATATCATCAAATTCCTTTTTCAGTTCAGCATATTTAACATCACAACCAAATGGACAAGTCTGTACCTGAGATGGGAAACCCATCAAAGCAAATTCCTCAGCCACTTGTGCCTCATCTTCTGCCTTATGTCCAACAACCATTTCACAAACTTGAGTGGCACTTCTTTCCTCATCATCTCCCTCATCTTGTGACCAGTCCACCATGGAATCAACAGATAGCAATGCTTTAATGTTCAAGGCCCATTTCTCATAGTCATCTGTTCGGGATGAAGTCATTGTTTGAGGGTTTAAGAGATTTGTTTAACAAGTTTTCTTCTTCGACAAAGACCCTCACCAGGCTCTGATACCACTTGTTGGATCGTTCTCCTTGATAGATCTTTGAGCTTGGTAGAATGTTTATGTAATCACAAACACTCTAAGAGAATCTCTAACAATGAAACTTATGTTTATGCGGAAACTAAACACAAGAGTTGAAGAAGAATATGACTAATAAACTTTGATCCTCTATGGATCTTTTATTAACTAATAATCGTTCAAGGTTGTTACAATATCAATAGCCGTGAGTTTCTTTTATACACAAGAAACCCTAATACCGCCCATGCTAGAAAACGTGTGAAGAAGATATACACTATCTCTTCCTAATATAACTCTAACAAACTTTCTAAACATACGGGTTAACTAATTACTATTACCCGCAGAAACCAAACTAGCAGCATGAACTAAACACTACTACCAGCAGGAACCATACAAGCATGAACTATTTACCTGCCAGCAAGAACCATTACTACTAACAGCAGAAATGAAATAGCTATTATTCTATTAATTCCTAACAATCGCTCAAAGATCATGCGTGACAAGTTTGAGATGAGCATGATGAGTGAATTAAGTGTCTATCCTAGCCCTCATATTATATTGCTTGAAGATAGTATCCTCTTAGATCTAAGTGTATATATATATATATATATATATATATATATATATATATATATATATATATATAATATATATATATATATATATATATATATAAAAGATACTTAGCTTAGAAAAATCTAAATCAGTATTAACACCCATGTCCGCGGAAACGAATCTCACAAGAGACGATGAAGGTGAGTGCGCGGATAGTACTAGGTTAGGGACATAATAGGTAAATTAGTTTACCTAACGGCAAGTAGGCTCGATATCATGTCTAGTGTCTGCCCTTGTGCACGCTTGTAAAAAGGATCCCAAAACTTCTTACCTTATAAGCGGTTAAGTGTATCTTCCGATGCATTAGAGACACTATACACTTGAGATTGTAATATCTCAAAGGGATTGGTGTAGAAACTATTTTTCTATACCAACTCTGATAATGCGGGAGATAATGTGGATTGAAAAAGTAAGAGTGATGTTCGTACCATAATAGGTCTTTGTCAAACTTCTTGGTTCTCCAAGAAACAAACGACTCTTGCTATCTCCACGACCGAAGCCGAGTACGTAAGCGCCGGAAAGGCATGAAAACAAGCACTATGGATGAGACAAGCTCTAATTAAATGCTACATCCATCTCAACGACATTCCTGTGAAGAGTGACAACCAAGGTGCAAATAGACTTGACCGAGAACCCCGTGGATTGCTCATGTACGAAGCACATCGAAGTACGTCATCTCCTCCATCGCAATAACGTCCAAAGAGGAATCATTTTCTTAGAAAAGTTTCCCTCACAAGACAACATCGTCGATATTCTTATCAAACCTCTCAAACGAGAATCCTCTAACTATCTCCGTCTAGATCTAGGATTGATTGAACACATTCCGTGAATTTCACAATTCCCATGTGTTCAAATGTGTCCTTCACATCCCTCTTATGACTATTTGAATATTTCTTTGGAAATATTGAAGTCATCTCTCATATCTCATCTCATGACTTTCTAAATATTTCATTGGAAATATTGAAGTCACTTCTTAAGTCTTGCCTCATGACTTTTTAAGTCATCCTTCTCATCCCTCTCATGACTATTTAAATATTTCACTAGAAATATTAAAGTCATCCCTCACGTCTTATCTTATGACTTGCTAAATATTTCACTGGAAATATTAAGTCATCCCTCACATCTTTCCTATGACCACTCGAATATTTCACTGAAAATATTGAAGTCATTTCTTGCGTCTCGTCTCATGACTTTTCAAGTCATTCCTTTCATTCCTCGTATGACTACGTTTATATTTCACTGGAAATATTGAAGTCATCCCTTACGTCTCGTCTCATGACCTTTAGATATTTCACTGGAAATACTTAGTCATTCCTTACGTATCTTCTCATGACTTTTAAATATTTCACTGGAAATATTAAGTCATCCTTCACGTTCCTCGTATGATTACTTGAATATTTCACTGGAAATATTGAAGGCATCTCTTCTATCCCGTCTCATGACTTATTAAATATTTCACTGGAAATATCAAGTCATTCCTTATTTCTCGTCTCATGACTTTTGAATATTTCACTGGAGATATTATGTCATTCCTTACATCTCGTCTTATGACTTTTAAATATTTCACTGCAAATATTAAAGTCATTTCTCGCATTCCTACAATGACTATTTATTTCCTCGGAAATACCAAGGTCATTTCTTGTCATCTCGCCCAGTTGTTTCCGTTAAAAGAGTTTATTAGGTATAAACTCTTTCCTCGTGTCAAAAAGTCTTACTAAATAAGTAAGATTAATTCGTCAAAACTCAAAATGGAACAAAAATGGGTCTCAGACACGCACGGCACCACTAAACATTAGTGGTACCGTGGTACCGTGTATCTAATGATGCCCGTTTTTCTTCCCTTTTTCCCTTTGCACACTCATTCAAAACAAAAATACCCACTTTCCTCTGCTGTCAAAACCGAACACCACACCTAAATCCTACTACACTCTTGTAAATCAAGATTGAGGCATTGCAATCAAAGAATCTTAATCACTAGAACATAAATTGTAGGTCAATTAACTTTAATTTCTTTTCAATTTGGGTCTAGGGTTGTTCTTATGCATAAAATCGAATTGGGGTTTTTCAATTTTGATTGAACTTTTATGCAATTAGGACTAGGATTAGACAATGTATAACTTGCATGATTCCCTAAACCTAGGATTTTCATAAACCCACTTGCATCATATAATTTAGTCTGAATTTTACTATTTAAATCGGATTAAGATTAATTATTTTTAGTGGAATCATGTCTAGGATACTTAAAATTGGATTAAGAATCATTAACATTGGAGCTTATCAATTTTAAGAATTTTGGCGCCAAGTTGACGCCTTTGCCAAACACCCTAATTCCATTATTTTCGAAAAATTTCACGTATCTAGGATCATGAAACCTTTTTCGTGCATTGTTGATGCAAATTAAAAACGGTTTTGCATGCATACATGATCTCACAAATATTGATCAAATTTCATGATTAATGTGTATTCTTCGGCATATTTGATTGAGCAAAAGTGAAGTTAGGAGGGTTTGGGTAATCTTATTAGTTTTGTTTTAGAGTTGAGATTACCGCATCTCCAGATTGTTTGCATTTAGGCACACACACACTAAGAATGTAATCATCAAAATGTAACAAGTTAACATATACATATTTATATTTTTGTAGGTAACAATGCCTCGTATGGATTATCAAGATACCAAAGATTACATTCCCATCCTAATCAATGATCCAAACATTTCCGATGAGCAAAAAGCTTATCTTCTCAGAGTCCAACATCGGTATATACACAAAGGTCGTGTAGTCGGTGCTTACTTTGTCCCTCTGAATCGCATCCAAACATGCTTTCCCACTATCCAATTTGATTGTTTATATAAAATAAATGATCAAATTTGTCCTCGAATTCTACAGTCATGTCCGTACCTTCAGTGATCTTGAAGGTAATGTCTTTCTTGATTTTTGGATTCAACATGAACATATCATGTTATCCATAACCGAGCTCGGGGACATTCTAGGTGTCCCTTCCTATGGTCAATGTGCGTACACAGAAGACCATTCCTTAGAGTCACTTCACTATCATCTTGAAAGTGAAGGTCCATACCGTACCGATATTCCCAACCTTTAAAGCATAAAACAACACGTTCAAATCCCTCGAGTCACCAACATGCATCAAAAGCATGATGGTTCCATAGTTTATCTCGATCCTAATCGCATCTATCTCAAATAACTCCTTCCCGATCTCAAAAGTTGGGAACTCCTTCTACGTGAAAACGTGTTGTGTCTTGCAGGCAACCGGGATCATGTTCCGGTGAGTCTTGCCCATATGCTCTATTGCCTGAGTACCGAGGAGCCATACAACCTCGCATACTACATGGCAAAAAGAATGGCAAACATTCACAGTCGGACTGATAAGCTCATGCCATATGGTATGTTGCTTACTTGTCTATTCTGGTGGGTTATGGAAAATTACCCACTGTTGGGATTTAAGATGCTGCTGCTTAGTTTTGATAATGCTGCTCATTGAACTAAATGGAAAATACACTAAGTATGATTCTGCTGCTAGGCTAGATCATTCTACTGCTAGTGTATTTATTCTACTGCTGGAGTTTCTGAGAAGATCAAGGAAATAAGCTAAGTATGATACTACTACTAGACAACGAAGATTCTACTGCTAGAGTTATTATACTGCTGCTTATTAGATAAACGTGTATAGTATGTTAGATAATTATGGAATAGATACGAATAGATATTATCTTGTATAGAAAGTCTTTGTAACCGACTAGGACTCCTTAAGACTATAAAAGGAGGATCTAGGGTTAGGGTTTAATACACATATTGTAGGCGTATTCGAATCACTTCAAGGTTTCTTGTAACCCTATTACTTTTGACTAACCGTATTAATATATTGAAGTGTTTATTGAGAATTCGTTTTGTGTTCATTAATAATTCTTCTTAAGATTAAGTATTAGATTCCGCATAATACTTGATAATCATTCAAGAACAGTTTCTATACCTATTGTCTTAGATCCATATCTAAGATAATTAACAAGATTGTTAGGTCAACTAGGATCAACACCCACATCTTAATAGCGTCGATTATTTTCTTGTCAATCCCGTTATGAAACCCCTTGGTAGACCACAACGCCGTACTAAGCCACGTAGTGACAAAGGGGTTAAACGTGGTCGTAAATCCACCTCCGATGCTACTTTCTCGTCTTCCTCCTTTGGTCATGGATCGTCATCTCAACCTATGGATGAGGATGATGATGAGGTGAACGAAGAAGGAACGTCTCGTCCTCGTACTCCCTCTCCCGACACTTTCTTTCGTAACCTTGACACGTCATCATTCGAACCAACAACCGACCTTTCATTCAATCAAACCAACTTAACTTCCGTGATGAGAAGGCAAACAACCATGTACAACCAACAAGTGTCAATGCATGAGCAAACCATCGGGGGGTTCAAGTCTATTGGAAAAGCAATCAAGGGGCTCGGGAACATGATTAAGAAGTTGGGGAAGAAAAGAGATTAGATAATACTAACTTAATTAGTATCACTAACTTAAGTAGTATTAAACTATTAGTAATGGGGTCTTGGATATGGCCATCTAGCATTAACAAGTTTGAATTTACTTAGTATTTCATACTTGGCATTGGTTTGATTAGTTAATCAAGCTTAATGCTTAATTATTGTTATGAGCTTTATCTAGTTCATACTCTTTATTTTATATTTTTATTGCATGCACTAGATGATAAAATTGCTTGATATAATGCATGCTTAATAGTGGCCTATTTCTAGATAATCACATGATCTTATTAGTTGATAGTTGTGGCTAGTGTTAGGAAAACTATGTGATTATTCTTTAGTGAATTGAGGCATTAGGATTTGCTGGAAATAGTCCTCTTAGAATTCCCCATTTAGGCAGCCTAGATCCTGCAGAACTGGAAAAAAGGTCAACTGCAGGACACGGCTCCACTAAATAGGGCACGACACCACTAAATTTAGTGGTACCGTAGGTCATTTAGTGGCACCGTACCTTGGGAAGACGTTTTTAATTGTTCTCTTCCACTTTTTGACCTTCTTTTCCTGAGAATCTGCAAACATATGCTGATTCCAATACTCCCAAATCCCTAAATCCACCATCCTATCCATCCTTGCATGCCTTGATTTGGCTATATAAGCTCTTATCATGCATGCATCTCCCTCACCATCACACTTTCACCATACACTTATCATGTCTTCCACCATGGCTACTACTTCTCACCAAGCAAAGAAGCCAAGGTTCAACCTCAAACCAACCAATGAGATAATTCTCATTGATCTCACTTTGGATGATGATGAAGATGTCCACACACCACTACCCTCAACCAAATCAACCTCCTCAATCTCTACACCTCTAGCTCCATCAAAGGCCACCTCAACTAGGCTAACCTCATCATCCTCCTCCACCATTAGGATTACCACATCCTTGCCTCCACCAAGCCCTCCTCAACCATTGGCTCTCATACTCACCCTATCACCATCAACCCCCTTTGAGCTTGGGTCCAACACATCATCATCCTCAGCCTCACCATCACCACAACCACTAATGGGTCACCCCATTCTTTATCACCTACAACCACATACCCTAAGTTGTGCATGTTGTCATCACAACCAACACCTCATCATGTGCCTTAGGGATGAGTTGAACTTTAGGTTCTCCTACCTTGAACACCTTCTCACACCACCACAAGGACCCATCATACCACCTCCTCCACCACACAATTGCCCAACCAACTAAACATGTTTATGTTTAGTTTCTCAAATAAAAGCTTAGGATCCCTTTTGACATTTGAAGCAAATCTTAGGGCCTCATATCACTTTAGATTTCTACATGCTTCTTGTAGTTTGTTATCATTTTTGTTGTTGTTGTAGTCATACTTATGTATGACATTTATTTTCAAGATTGAATGGGCTTTTATGTGGTTTTCCTATTTTTTTCTGCTTGGCTACTTGGCCAAATTTTTTTGTGGTTGGATATTTGCCGTAATTGCTACATGTTAGATATTGTATACTTGTCATCTAACTTTGTTTTGTAGCAAGAATCATTGCTCGATTCCTTGGTGTCCTCCAAACGAGGGGGAGTATACATCAAGGGGGAGCCTTAGCAACCTTTTTGCTTCGACAAAAAGGGGGAGAAATGGGATGTAAACTCATTAAAAACTTGTTAATACTAATTTTAACCTAAAATGAGTTTATGTTTTGTCATGAAAAAAAATGGGGAGATTGTTGATGCAAATAATGTTCTAAAAACGTTATTTATATCTTTCGATAACTTCACGTTTTGAGGATGACAAAATGTGAAATCACGTTACGTTAAAATTAACGTAAACAAGTTTTTAGTCGAAAGATCCCGTTTCTATGCAAATCACTCTAGGTATGCACAAACAAATTTACAACTTGACAAATGATCAAAGAAGTGAATTTGTGTTTTAAGACTTCACATTTTTACAAAAATATATTTTACAAGTTATTTTTGTATATTTAAGAAATGTTTTATTGGAAAAATAAGTTCAAATATCATAACAGCTATTTTCCCCCCCAAAATCAGCTCCAAACTTCCCCAAATAAGTTTTCACAAGAAAAGACAAAAAGAGGAGCATTTTTGTCTGGCACGGTACCACTAAATTTAGTGGTACCGTGTGTGATTTAGTGGAGCCGTGCATTCATAACGGCCATATTTTTTCTGCCTATAAATACCAGCCCACTTCACAGTTTTTGGGCATCTTTTTTCACACAGAACTTTCTGAGTTCAATACCCTTATCACATCTTTTTTTCTTGATCATTTAGTTTAGTTTTCTTTTGTTTAAGAGTGATCCAATCATCCAACCAAGTGATCACCTTCATTCCTCTTCTAGTGCAAGAGAAGAACACAAGGTATCCAAGAAAATACAAAGTGTTGTAGTTGTAGTTAGAGCACTTGTAACATTTGTTACACACTTGTTGTATCCTTGCATACATCAAGTTCATTTTTCTTTTGAGAGTTTGTGAGAGAAGATCATTGTGATCTTATAGAGATATTGATTATCTCTTGTATCTTGTGAGCTAGTGTGTTGATCAAGATTGATCAAGGGTAGATCGGGTAGATCGAGTCTAGTGTGTTGAGTGTGTGAAGTAGAATGGATCAAGTGGATCGTGGTAGATTGGTGCTAGATAAGATTAGCACTCGACATCTAGCTTAGTGTCGGAAATAGGATAAGCGACGTTGTACGGTTTTCTCCGCCTGAAGGGAGGTTTGTTGACATAGTGCTTGAAACTCTCGAGTGTGGTACTCGGGGAGTGGCGTAGGGCGAAGAAGAGCTTCGAATCAAATTTTTTCAAAAGTATTGGTGTTGATTGATTATACTTAAGATTCGAATCAAAGTTTTTCAAAAGTAAAGTTTTGAAAGAAATTAAAAACTGGTAAAACTATTCAACCCCCCCTTCTAGTTTTCCATAGTCCGTATATCACCCACACGGGCCCACAATCCCCACCACCACCTTATACGCGCCATCATCACCACTTTTTAGAGAAGATTCGTTTAGATCCGTGAGAGAAAAAGTAAGACACACCGTATTTCACCCTCATGTGATATGGTGTGGGCTCGAACTCGTATATAACGAGTTGTTTTAATTATTTCAAGTGGGTTTGGGTAGTAACAAGTGGGAAATCATTTTAAAAAGATAAAAACTAAATTAAGAGGTTCGGTATCATGGTGTGGTCACGTTATTTTTGTGTTTGGTTTTGGTTTGAGTCGCGTGGTCGTGGTAACGAGAAGGAATAAGCTCCCTCGAGCTTATTCCGAGCTTAAGGGTGCGTTTGGTTTAGCTTATGTTTACTATGTCATGGTTTTGTGGTCGAGTTTGGGTCTAGTCCGATTTACACTTGTTTAGTTTTAGTTTTGTTTTAATTTTTGAGGTGGTTATGGTTGTGTTTGGATTGAGCCGAGACCCCACGGGTCCGTTTGGATTTGGTTGCGTACCATGGTTCGAAGCCGAGACCACCATGGTCTCGGCGTGGTAATATTGTGGTTATTATTGAGGTTGAGATTGGAACACGGATCGGCTTTGGAATTTGTGATGTTATCGAGCCGTAGGGTTAGGGCCGATTGAGGTTGATCGATATTGTTGAACTTGGATTAATATTGTGAGCTTGAAATAATATTTGTGATGTTTTGAGCGACGTCGAGTGCCACCGAGACTTTGTAGTCTCGGCGTGGTCTCGACAAGCCGAAAATGGATATTAGACTTGTTATAGACATATGGACTATTCGGTTGACTTATTGACCCGAGAATTATAAAACTCGAAATTGTGACTCGAAACGTGAGATGACTCGATATTTCTTTAGTTTAGAAATAAAATGGCAAAAGTGGAAAAGGGAAATGACAATAATAATAATGACTTAAAAATATTAATTAACAATTATTATGTTATTTAATATTTTTGAGGATAAAAAGGAAAGTATTAAATGAAACAAAAATAGAAATATATATACGAGTTATTAAACGTTTCGAGGGTACGCGAATCGAAGGATACCACATATGGAAATATTAATGTTTATATGGAGTTATTGTCGAGTTACAGATTGGTTAACATTAATTTACCCGACCTACATGGTTATCGGACTTATTGGGTTGACGAACCCAATAAGGGCCCGATAAGCGTGTTGGAGGAATTTATTAGTGTGTAACCCATCCTTATGACTTACTTTTTATTGGGATTTAGTTTTTGGGATTAATAAGTAAGACGAAGGAGTTGTGAGACTTATCGAGTTGACAAATTCGACAAGGATCCGACAATTCGTCCGGATACCTTATTAAGCTTTGAAATTTAATCACTTGACCTTGACCTTGTTTTGTGAGTCGTTTACGTTTTGGTTAGTTGTCTTGGCGTGCGTACACTTGAGTTAATGTTGTATGAACCATTACATACACGATGATACCAAACACTAGTAAATGGATTCAATAAGAAGATTTTGGAATCAAAAATGGGATATATTTAGGAATAGTTAACTTTTGGAAATTTGTACACTTTTCGAATAGATGTTAAGACAAGTTTATATTATTAGGTCGTGCCGAGCCCGTAGTGCTGTGAAGTATTAGCTGCTGTTGTGCCTTACTACTGTAGACTTGTGTATTGTGCTTTGCTTGATCGAGGTGAGTTTCATAGCCCCACTTTTACTTTAATAATATTTTTATTAAATATGGGGTGAGAGAACATGTAAAACTGTTTTGAATAGACCAATTGTTATGTTATGTTTTTTTATATGTTTGCTATATTAACTTGCTAATGTTATGTGCTGTATGTGCTGCAATTATGCGGGAATATTATTGTATGTGCTGCAATTATGCGGGAATATTATGGTATGTGCCGCAGTTAGTGCGGGACTATAGTGTGTACCTATAGGAATTATTGCTGTGTTTGGACACACTTATGTGTGAGTATGATTGGTTAGTTGTGACTTAGTCCCGTATAGCAAACTTATTACTGATTTGGTCCATCATTAATAGTTTGTGAAAACCTATGAACTCACCAGCGTTAGCTGACCTTTAGCATGTTTTCTCAGGTAATTAGAGCTGTTGTTTTGATATGTTACTATTTGGAGGGTTGGTAGAAGGGCATGGTTGAAGGATCAATTGAAAACTCTGATAAACTGTTGGGACCTATCTTTTATTTTTTTTGGGCTTACTTTTGTACTTTTTGGAATAAATGTAACTCTAAAATTTTGGATTAAATGTTTTATCTAAGTGGATAATGCTATTCCGTTTTCTTGTGCTTTTGTTGTGTACCAATTCCAGTTGCACCCCGAAGCTTTGATAAGTCTTCCGCTGTACTAAATTTTTGGGGGTGTTACAGATTGGTATCAGAGCTCAAGTTATAGAGAACTGGGTGCTTATCAAGAACCTAGACTATAACAACTTTTAGAAAATTATCCCAAGACCGACGCATGCCTGCCTGTTAAGCCGAAGCCTCATGAGAATTGATTGTTATGGGAATGTGTTATAGGTTATGCAGTATTTGTTTGTTTACTTGATTTGAGTAATGCGATATTATTTATTATTACTAGTATGGAATAAGTTGATGATATTATAAGTATTTGATGTGGTTTTTGCACTACGTGGGTGGTTATTTTAAACACTTATACCTACCCTCTACCGTTGTCACAGACCATGCCTTCCTTTGCATCTGACGTATGTGAGGACATCCTTTTGACTGGGTCCCGTTCAGTCCGACCCTGGATGACTCTCACTCAGGACGATCCTTATGCGATTGTCTGACACTCAGCCATTGCTTCATCATCATCAGTTCCTCCAGTGTCACCGACTCATTTCACTTCTCAGCCATCATCATCATCAGCTAGTCGCCCTAGCTCTTCCCGACAACTTACTTTGCACCAGGCATTAGCCCGAGCTCAGACTCCTAGACTTGCCTATCATAGTACTGTGCGTATATCAGTGAGACCACCATCACCACCCATGCACTTTGCAGCTCACTCTCTTCTATCATCACCACCCGCATCATCATCTCGCAGACGATCTAGATCACCTGACTCATCGCCATAGTCATCCCATGGTTCACCAGCACCGCAGAGACGTCAACTCAGAGACCCAGGAGGATGAGGATTATGACCCTGAGGAGGAACCTCAGGAGGAGGAGCAGATTATCCCTGATGAGATTGTCCCACCAGAGCCTGACTCGCCAGAGCAGTTCCAGGAGCCTGCTTCACCGGCGCAGTCATTCGAGCTGGCTTCACCACCTCACTCCCCAGAGCCTGAGTTCTCACTGGCCTTAGACTTACCATCAAAGGCCGCCTCAGAGTCCGCCGACTATGGAGAGATAGGTCGGATCTGGGAGCGGCTTATCACCCATGGGAGTAGGGTCAGCCAGATGGCGGACCGATTAGCTGGCGTATCGGCGATGAGACATGAGGAGGTGGAGAGGGACACGGGGACATTAGCTGGTAGGACCACGTCATTGAGACATGACTTGTTGGATCTGCATGACATGATGGGAGATCTACAGAGGGATTTCATGATAGCTCGCGATGCAGACCGAGCTCTCTGGCGCAAGGTCGCTGAGCTGCAGACAAAGGTTTCAAAGCTCAGGAGAGATTGCGAGGCTCATCGCATTGACATTTCTTCGATATGAAGACAGATGGAGAGTATACAGACTACAGCGAGAGACACCCGTAGAGATCGTGGCTAGTAGTGTTTAGGTTCCGACTGTTGTACCATCTCTAAACCGAGGAGTCCTCCGTTAGAGATGCTAGTTTATCATCTATCCTTGTTACTTTGTTGTTTGTTCGCATCGTTATCATTTTGTTTTGTTGTATTTTCGGAACCATGTATCGTTGTTGATGTTTTATGGATGAGAACTTTTGGATTATCGATTGAACTTGATATTTCGATGTGTATATGGAATAGTGATTTTGTTATTGTGTTGGGTGTTTTTACACCAGTATTCTACTATGTGTCACTCGTGTCCGATTGTGATGTACCCATTGTCTAAACTTTTACGATACTATTATGTTTATGATCCAGATCTCTGGCACCAAAACAAAACCCGCCCAGAAACACTCGAACCAGAGCTGCCACAGCTGCTGCCGCAGCTGTTGCAACCACTGGATGTTGTGGTCGACCTCCAGTTCGTAACTTCAACAATCAGAATACCGACAACCAGAATACCAACAATCGTACTGATGAGAATCAAGGTGCCAGCAATCCGGATGTCAATCGTCACACTCCGCCAAACACCCCTACTCTAAACCAAGCTGTTATCGACCAACTCGTGGCTCAACGTGTTGCAGAAATCTTAACTGAGTCTAATCACTCAAACACCTCTGCTGGAACTCCACCACCTACTATGAACCGCGGTTGTACGTATAAAGAATTTTGGAGTTGTGGACCAACCGAGTTTGGTGGAACTGAGGGCGTTGTTGTTTTAACGAGGTGGATGGAGAAGACTGAGTCTGCGTTTTCCATTAGTAACTGCGAAGAAGATGCTAAGGTGAAGTATGCCACATTCACCCTGAAGGATGAAGCGTACACCTGGTGGAACAACAATCTCAAGTCTGTTGGAAGTGAAGTGGCCTACGCTATGACTTGGGATCAGTTCAAAGCATTGTTGATTAAGACCTATTGTCCGTGAAATGAAGTTAAGAAACCAGAGATTGAGTTCTGGAACCATAAGGTGAAAGGTACCGACATGACTGCTTACAATCGCCGCTTTCAAGAGTTGTCGTTACTATGCCCGGAGATGGTTCGTACTGAGACAATCAAGATTGAGTGATACACTGATGATCTGCCCTTGGCTACTAGAAATGATGTGATTGCCGCAAACCCGACAAACCTTCATGAAGCCATCACGATAGCCCAACGACTAATGGACTCGTTGGTTCTTGAGAATGCAGAAAAGGGGAGGAATGATAAAAGGAAAAAGGATGATCACTCTAAGGGTGCTGATCATCCGAACAAACGGTAAGAGACTGCCAAAGTGTATGCTATCGGGGATGGAGAGAAGAAGGGATACGAAGGGAATCAACCGAAGTGTAATCGTTGTAGGCGTCACCACCATGGACAGTGTACCGTGGTGTGTCACAAATGCTCAAAGGTAGGACACATAGCCAAAGACTATAGATCCCGACCCCTTGCGTTGGTGCAAACCACTCAGGGAACGGATTGGAAGGCTAGTGTCACCTGCTATGGATGTGGAAAGAAAGGGCATTACAAGAATGAGTGTCGAGAACCGTGGAACAGAGGAAACCAAGGAAATTGAGGAAACCAAGGGAATGGTGGAAATCAAGGAAATTGAGGCGCGGGAGGAAACAGGCATAACAAAGGAAACCCAAGAGTAGGAGGAAACCAGGGTAACCAAGGCGTGGGAAATCAGTAGGGAAATGTGGGAGCAGCCCAAGGGAGGGTGTATGTTATTGGGAAGGAGATCAAAGAGGATCCAAACGTGGTTTCTGGTACATTCCTTCCCAACAACCGTTATGCTTCCAAATTGTTCGATACTGGTGCCGATAGGAGTTTCGTGTCTACTGCGTTTATGCTTATGCTAGGAATTGCCCCGAATGCCTTAGGAATTACTTATGATGTAGAGTTAGCAATTGGTAACCTTGAGAGGATTGACACCATCATCCGTGGCTGTACTTTAAATTTCCTTAACCATCCTTTCAATATCGACCTCTTGCCCGTTACGTTAGGTAGTTTTGATGTTATCATTGGAATGGATTGGTTATCCAAGTATCGTGCCAATATCCTCTACGATGGGAAGATAGTACGAGTGCCATATGGAGATGAGATCCTAACCATACTAGGGGACAGGAGTGATCGTGGATGTCCTTTCAGACTGAACATTATCTCCTGTACAAAGGCTCAGAAGTATGTAAGAAGGGATGCTATCTCTTTTTGGCCCAGAACTCTGAGAAGAAGGGGAAAGAGAAGGGTGAGAAGCGTCTAGAAGACATGCCTGTTATACGAGACTTTCCGGAAGTGTTCCCAGATGACCTACCTAGAATACCTCCGGTGAGACAAGTCGAGTTCCAGATCAATTTGATGCCCGGCGCTGCACCTGTAGCACGAGCACCATATCGACTCGCTCCTACGAAATTGGAGGAGTTGTCGAAACAGTTAGCGGAACTGTCGGAGAAGGGATTTATATGACCAAGTTCCTCACCATGGGGAGCTCCGGTGTTGTTTGTGAAGAAGAAGGACGGATCCTTTTGCATGTGTATTGACTCCCGAGAGTTAAACAAGTTGACGATGAAGAACCGGTACCCGCTACCAAGGATCGATGATTAGTTCGATTAGCTTTAAGGATCAAGTGTCTAATTGAAAATTGACTTACGATCTGGTTATCACCAACTCAGATTTCGAGAAGAGGACATCCCAAAAACCGCGTTTAGAACCCGCTACGGCCATTATGAGTTTCAAGTGATGCCATTTGGTTTGACCAACGCTCCAGCGGTATTCATGGACCTCATGAACCGGGTGTGCAAACCATATTTGGATAAGTTTATGATAGTATTCATAGAAGATATTCTGATTTACTCAAGGAGTAAAGAAGAACAAGAGAAACACCTGAGACTCGTTTTGGAACTGCTGAAGCAGGAGCAATTGTACGCCAAATTCTCTAAGTGTGACTTCTGGATCCTAACCGTACAATTTTTGGGTTACTTGATCGACAGTCAGGGAATTCACTTGGATCTCGCAAAGATCGAGTCCATCAAGGAATGGGCCGCACCTACTGCCCCAACCGAGGTTCGTCAATTTTTGGGACTTGCTGGCTATTACCGGGGATTCATTGTGGGATTTGTTAGTGCAAATATTTCGATATTTAATCTATACAGTCCTGTTTGTTTTGATTGATGACAAACATGTAACTTGATACATAACGTAAAATGTACAAGTTACTTGTAATCATATTTTGTCTCAACATACATTCAACACCTCTCGACTTCTCAAGTCCTCGTATGGTACAACACAGGTTCGTACATGTTTGTTATGTGGCATTATGATCAAACCCTTAACAAACCATTTAGAATGTTTAAAATATGTTTAGAGTCATTAAGTATTTTAAAGGTCAACCATTCTACTTAGAACCTCATTTTACATTTTGCATATACAAGTACTTTTACTTGTACATCATGTTTCCTAAGTTGTGATCATGTCAAAATAGGATAAGTACACTTTTGGTGTCAAAATAAGAAAAATATGGTTACTTATGAAAATGATGTTAATAAGATAATAGCATAAGTAGTTTAACATCTTTTGTAACACATAAACTAACATGATATAAATTGGTAAACATATATTAGTTAGCTAGTATATACAAGTTACTTATTCATATACATGTTGTAACACCCCGACCCGACAAGGGTAAAGATATCACAATAATGGATTCACATCAGATCAAAACAAAGCATACATTTTCAGTAATACAAAAATCTCAAGGATTACAAATGAAATATTGAATCTACAAGGTTACAATTGAGAACTTCAAAAAAACAACTACTTCTAAATTATGATATCTTCTAGTCAACTCGAATCCAGAATAGCTATCCAATCTTCTAAGTCCAAAGGTATACTCTCCACTCATTCCCAGCTTCCTACTAAAACCTGCCGCAGGAAAAGAAATGCGGCTGAGCTACGAGAGCTCAGTGAACAGATATAACGATAACAAAAGCAGTAATAGAGAGTAGTACAAATAAAATCAAGAATACAGATCATACCGATACAAATCAAAGCGAAAGGAGTAAGGAACGGAATAAGGACAAAAGGAAAGAAATAAGGAAAAGGAAACACTAAAGTTATAGAATAAGGGAAAAACAGAAATCTGTCACGAGCCCAGATAACAGATTATACCATAGCATAACAATATAATAAAACAAACCTGTGTAGAGTGATCAGCTCTCAGAAAATGTGAAAGACGTGTATCGCACACACCATCAGTCACCAGATATAATAAACAGAAGCATATAACAGATAACAGATCAAATCTAGAGTGCACCCATACGCCCCACAGATAATTCAATAATCATAATATAATGGCCATAGCAGATAATAAATAAGGGACGGGACAGGTCATCACTCTCCTGCCCTAGAGTCATGTCAGAGGTGCGTCAATGACATGGACATGAAACCCTCATGCCTAGTGATTGGCTCGGACATCAGACTGTAGGTCAAAGGTCAGATGTACTATCAAAATAATCAAAGGTCATATCTTAAAGGTACATGGCAAAAGGTTCATGTCAAACAGTTTAGAAATAAATGTCAAAGGTTCCAATCAAAGTTTATCAGATTAAGTTTTATATCAAAGTTTAAGTTCAGATTAAAAGGATTATATCAAATGGTTCAGAAGATTATATCAAAGGTTCATAATTAAGAGTTCATTGCAAAAGTTCATTTTAGAATTTCCTGTCAAAAGTTCATTGAAAACATTCCTTTAAAATAACTTATTTTTCTCAAAACATTTCCAAGTCACAATTAAAAAGGTTTTCACATAACAGATTCTTATATCAGAGGTCGTAACAAAAGGGAATCATGAAAAAGGTTCAAAGCAAAGAGGACTATAATAAGGATATCAATTCAGAAGTATAACAAGTCAGAACATGAAAGAGATCATAAAGACTCACAAAACACAGGAATCACACGGAAGGTTCACAAACAGAAGGGAACATAGCAATGGTACAGGGAATCCTAATAAGGAAAATGAAAAACTGAATAAAAGGGAATGAAACGCCCTTACTGAAAAAGGACAGAATATCTGTACCTTATTAGCAGTGCAGAAAAAATAAACAAGCACATGAATACTGAACAGATCAAGGCTTCTCCTTCTTCGCACCTAAAGGAGTAGAAGACGAGATTACAAAGGATTCCAATTCAGATTATTTCTATTTCAGATTAAGTTAAACCCTTATTCAAAGATTATTATGGAATAATGATATATTTTATCAAGTTACAAAAGTCTAGGTTTAATTATGACATGTTTACATAGTTTAGGGTTCTAATTGTAATTCCATTAATTTAATGGTCATTTGTGGAAATACTTTCAAGTTACAGAATTATACACTCATTTTATTCAGAATTACATTTTATTCCCTTAAGTTTCACAAATTACAGATTACACCCCTTTAGTTACATAATTTACAAAACCAACCTTATAATTACATATTTTACAATTTAAACCCTACAACATCCATAATTACCAACCAAGCATATTATATTTCAAATTTACAGAATATATCATCAGAAGTTAGTACTTTACATATTTGACCCCTCAGAATTCAGAATTTACATATTTAACCCTTTAAGTTTACAAAACATATATATTAAGTCATAATTTCATAACAATTACATAATTAGCCCAAAAATCCTCAAAATTACACAACAACCTTTTTATATCAGTATTAACACAAAATAACTTCAGAATTCCAGATTTACACTTTTGGTCCCTCATTTTTAATTACTTCCAATTCGTAACCCTAAATTCCCATTAATTCATTATTATGCAAAATTTACACTTAAGACCCCAAAGTTATATTTTTCCCACATTCTTACAGATGTATATGATCTTACAAAAATATCCCAGAAGTTTCAAAGTTGGCAAAACAGGTCCTTATGCATTTAACTTTAAATCGGTAATACTTTTTACAAACAATTAGAAACCCTACTATGCACCAATCATTGAACCATCATTAAATCATCCTTAAAACACATTAAATGATCAATATTCATCCAAGAAATGAAACCCTAGAGGCCACAATTTTTATTTTATTTGTTTCTTTATTTTTCTAAAATCCAGTTTTATCAATAATTAACCACGTTAATTTTAGGCCTCTAAAAATCAAAACCATATTTTTCCCAGATCATATGACTCATAAGGAACCCACGAAAAATAGTGAACAAGCCCAGAAAAATCGTTTAACATATATTACATATTTACGTATGTTTTAGACATTAAAATTACAACGACTTGATTTAGGCTATTATAATTCGATCTATCATTTTTCCCAGGTCTAATACATTATAAGAGGTCTAAATAAAATAGCCATCATGCCCAGAAATTCGGATTACATATTATTGCAATTTACGTGTTCTTTAGCCATAATATTTTCATACGCATAGAATTAGCATGCATGGATCGATTTACATATTTTATATGAGTTATATAACATCTAAATATCACTGGAAAAATTCCATATTAATTTTAACACGTTTGGTTTAGTCGCAAGAATTATTACCTTGTTTTAGAGCAATTCGACAAGAAATTAAGAACAAGAACGAACCAAGGAGAAAACGCAGCAACCCTTAATTTTTCTAGCTCCCTTGCACCTCCAAGAACACCATAAAATTACTTGTTCAAACCCAGAAGTCGTGTGAAGGCCTTGTCGAATTTCTTTCTTGTCGCTTAGGGTTTTCTAGTTTAGTCGGCTTATGGTTTTTAGAATAAAATAAAAGAGATATGTTTTAATATTGTGGAACCGACTTTAGGGGGGGCAAGGACCAGAATTTTGGGATTTAGAATCAAGATAAATATTGGGTTTATTTTGTCTAACATTTCCTTAATTTATTTTACTTATTATCTAATTTAAAAGAAATAACATTATATTTAGTTAAATGTATAATTTTCGGATTTGCTAAATAATTATGTATATTAATTTTTGAACATTTAAAATGATGTAACATTGTCCCAGAAATTATTTTGTTTCAGATATAGTTAGATTTCAGAAGTTTTGGAATTATTTCGGAATTTTATAAATTGTTTTATAAGGTTTTATATTATCAGGGGTAATTTGGTAATTTTATGCGTTATCAGAATTTCAGGTATTACACATGTTACATACATTTACATAGTTTACATTTTAATTCTTAAAATGGAATATGTACATGACATCATTGCATACATAATATTGATATCTTTAAGATATCTTGAAGATCTTAAGAATATCATGGTTAGATCTTCACACAAAGAATTGGATATGGTAATATCTTGGATAGATTTGGGAAAGATCTTGAAGATTTGCTGTCAGGCTCTGGCGGAACCAAAGGGATACACAGACGGATCCCTCCATTTGGATTCGCTAAATCCGTGGGTTGAAATTCTAGTTGGCTATAAATAGCAGCCCATTGTTTACCCATTTGCACATCACTTGAACATACATTCTCTCTATCCTTTAGCATACACTTAGATTAGTAGATAATCATGTAGTAACATACATTAATCACCCTTATCATCATGATCATAATGTTACTAACTTTCATTATGTTGTAAGCATACTCTAAAATGATCCTGTGAAGCAAGCTCAAAGATCGTGAGTCATCATCCATCACAAGCATAGCATACCTCCTGATCTACCAAAAGGCTTGGTGATCTTGAAGTCATCATCCACCAAAGAATATCAACATATGAAGATTCAAGGGCACTTGTCATCCTCATTGTTGGAAGACTTCTTATTCAAGAAGTTCATATAGATTCCACATGCATGCATATATGAAGATCTATCACAACAAGCTTAGGAAACTTGTGATCTTCATCCATTGAAGGCTTCCTATCAATGGAAGTTCATTTAGATTAGCCATTCATATCCAGTGGACATTTATGTCATGGATCATTATTGTAAACATCATTACATCACCATCTATTCACCTAACTAGATTAGATGGTTTATGTGTTTGTGCCATAAAACACAAGGTTTTTATGATGGCCCATAAAACATAGCGGGAGTGGTTGTACCCTTGTAAAAAAACTCGACATCTAGCTTAGTGTCGGAAATATTTTATAAGCGACGTCTGGTTGGTTCTAACTCGAACTAGAACCCGGTATTTAGCTTTGTCCCGGAAAAAGTGTAAGCAACGATTGTAAGGTTTTCTCCGCCGAGAAAGGAGCTTGTTGATCTAGTGAAGTAACTCTCGAGTTTGGTACTCAGGGAGTGGAGTAGGGCGGAGAGGAGCTCCGTGACCGAACCACTATAAATCATCGTGTTCGGTTTGCGCTTTCTTTTACTTACTGCTTTACTTTTATACTTGCATTATATTATTGCTTGTTTTGTGACTTGTTGGTTATACTTGTGTGACAACTTGTTTTAGTATATGTTATTTATAAACTACAATTGGGATCTTTCATATTACAATAAGCTAAATTGGATATTTGATACAACAAGTTTTAAGAATTTAAAACGGTAACGTATTCACCCCCCCCCCTTCTACGTTTTCACAATTGGTATCAGTGCCTCGTGGCTCTTATTTTCAAAACAAATGGTTTTTAAAATGGAGTACGATCCATGTATCAAATTACCATTAAAGCGGAATATAATATGAAAAATGTTTCGCTAATTATACTTAGAAATTTTGTTGTTAATGTTACTTTGTATACAAGCTTGAAGATGTTCTTAGAAAATAATAGAAAATATTTCTCAAAAGAATTAAGTGTCAAATTATGTGCTTAAAGCAAATTTACGAAAAATACGTTCTTGAAAGGAGCGTTTGGGATACCTATAAATTTAGTTGAAAAATAACCTCCGTAAATGATTAGATTAGTCACATAAGTAGAAATGATGTTAAAATATGTGTATTATATGTTTACTACCAAATCTAGTAAGTCTTACACATTCTCGCTATGCGAAAATACATGTTTTTAACATTCTGTGTCATTTTGTCACTGCAGACCACGGATCCCATGGATCCCTTTAAAGGGTTCCTTACCTTTTGGAGACGGGATCCTTGGTCTGCACAGTCTAAAGTTTTTGCAAACTTCAAAAATTCACAATTAATTAACCGTAAGTCCATAGGAGTCGCACCACCTATCATTTTAAAGGGAATTAAGTCTACTTTCATTTAAAAATAATCTCATAGCCTAAATCTAAATTGAAATAGGTAAACAAAATCAAATACTATAACCTGTCCAAAATATTAAGTTTCATTTGGACATAGTAACTTAAACTTTTCAGTCGGGCAATGTAAGTTGGTATCATTTGAACATTGATATGATTTCTTTTGAAACTAAAGGAAACAAATCAAGCTTGGCTTACATCGTCATATTTAAACGCAAAATGACGAAAAGTATATTTCTTTTTATGCGATGCTATATGACTACTTGTTTTGGTTGTTTGCGTACATGTTGTTTGCTTATTGATAGTTGTGATTGCACTTGTTTATTTGTGATACATATGTGTCTTTCCATGATACTCATTTGCTTGTATATCAATTTCTTGTGTATGCACAATAGGACATTTGCTAGATCTTGTGCACTAAGTTGGTAACTTGTTTATGTATTACTTATAGACTTTGATATTTTTATTTGCATATATTATGTGAAAATCTTGCATAATTCACTTAGGAATAAGAATTAAGTAATACTAATTAAGTATCTTGAAAGATGTTGTTCTAGTGTTAAAATGTGTCACTACATTTCTAAACATGTAGTATCTTTGAAAAAGATGTTTTGTATATTTGCTTCTTACAATAATGTTTAATATATTTGTCGTTTCATAGGATAATAACTTACCTTTGAATGATCATGTGAACTAACCGTGTCATGCAGGAAGATAACATTATGATGTTATCATTTTTCTAACTTTAAGCACTTGTTTGGTACATCTCACGTTTTAGTGAAATTTTTAGCTCTTGCATGATCTATATCCATTCATGTGTTTATACCTGTTTCATCGTTGTTTTCTAAATCATAACTAATTAATTACACATGTTGTAGGAGAAACTACGGGATTTGAACAGGTTTCGGGGATTGAAAAATGCACTATGTTTAGAATTTTTTTCTTGGCGGATCAGACAGAACCATAAGTAGGGATCCGTGTGTTCAAAATATTGGTTTCGCCAAAATTAGCCTTACGGATCAGACGGAACCAAAATCATGGTTCCGCCTATGTTGTCATTTGGTTCCGCCAGCCAAACAGCTAGATTTTTTTAATTTTCGTTTAAATCCCGCACTCAAGATCACTCACTTTTATTATTAGGATTCTTTTCACTAATATTCACTCATATTAGGATCATGACATCTCACTTGCACCAATAGGATAATCATCTCTAATCATACTTTCAAATTTTATGAAAATGCTCCAAGGTACCTTTCTCCATAAAGGAAGGAACCCTTAAATTGGTTCCTTGCAATCCGTGGACCACTGAGTATTTGTGTTCATTACACACATTTACTGCATCCTCCCGTCCTTTACTCATCCATTAGCTTGATTTGTAAATTGACAACTTCCTAACAAATCCGGACTTATTGTTTGCAAAGATATCATATATCACAAGTCCAACTTATGACTGTAGATATTGTCTTCACATATGTTGTCTTACTTGGCTAACATGTCATCTTTCAAGACGATAAAGATTTACATCAAGTCATAACTCACACTTAGGTTATAGATGTGTTATCAAGTCTTGCTATCCTTGAATGCTATCCAATTTCAATAAAGTAGGATTGAAAACTTAAGTATTTCGTCCGAAGTATTCAAGTAAATTTGACTTACGATTGTAGTCATTAAAAGTCATATCCGAAAGAATCAACACCCAAGTATTTTAACAACTTATGCTAAAACACTTATCCTATCACCTAAGTACACTTGTTCTTTCACTATCATCCCATCACATTCACCTTTGTGATATGTCTCAGGCCCTAAGCTTCAAATCACATCACCCACTAGTTGTACCAACCAATGGACCACAAGAATTAGTCTCCATCCTTGTTGTCTTCAACATCTATCAAACCTAAGTACTCCCATAGTACAAAAAACCCCTACAACACCACAATCCTTACCATCATTTGAATCCACTGAATGCATTGCTCAGAAAGCCCTTTGTCCAAACACTCGTACCAAATCAAATGCACGTTAAACAAACTCAATCATACTTTACCACCTATAGGATTAGAACCTTCACCATCAAATGAACATGATGCTCACATTCATTGTTTATCAATTTCCACTAGGTTTAAGTAGTACTACTTTCACGAGTTATCAAAGTATTAGTAATACTTTGTCACCAAGTTTCTGCATATGTCTCATTAAACCTTAAATCAACATTTTATCAACATATGTTAAAATGCAATCTCAAAGCCAACCTCATACAATCCATGTGACAATAACTCTTGAGGAGTATACATAAGAAACTCGAGTGAATTCCTTTTGTCATCATATAATCTTGAGACCAAGTAAATTTAGGATAAGTCTATCCTATTCAAACACTTTGGGTTCATATCTTCATTTAAGGAAAACATGATGTTTCAGAAAACATTATGCCTAAGAAATCATGCATTTAGTTTTCATCTTGTTAAAAGGATAATGTATATCCTATGCATCATTATCTTCTTGCAACATGAACGGTTGTGTTACAAGAGATTTCATTACACCTCATTGGCTAAATGATCTTGAACAAACATCTCAAGCTTTCCAACAACATATGTTGAACTTTCTCATCCAACCATATTTGTTCTCCATATTTGTTCTCCATATTTGTTCTCCATATTTGTTCTCCATACTATTTTTCTCCATATTTGTTCTCCATATTTGTTCTCCATATTTGTTCTCCATTTTTGTTCTCCATATTGCTCTCCATATGGATTCCTTTAATTTTTTGTAACATCTTCGTCACCTTATTCGTTATACATAAAGTTGATAAAATGAAGCCAAGTATCATCATTGTTACTCTTCAATAGGCCATTGTAGGAATACAAATTTTTCTAACATGAGAATGACTACTGGAGAACCTATTGCACTAGAAACTCAATCTAACCTAACGGTTAAATTGCTTCCAGGAGAGAAGTTGGGTATTTGGAATCACCCGTAAAAATGGTCGTGTTTAGCCTTAATTGAGCACCGCTAGTAATAGTCTCATATTCATTCTCCAACCTGAAAAATCTTTTTTCCTATACTTGCCTAAAGTAAGTATTAAAATAAGATATTTTGCCTCGCCTTAGGAATATTAATCAAACAAGTAGTAGATATGACTCTTCTTTCTTTAGTTTATTAAAATCACCTACATTACACATACATGTGTTGATTACATGTTATTTGTTTGATATGATTAAGTATCTTGACGTTATCATGATAACTATTTGAGTAATAGTCAAATGTGTAAACCTTGGAAAGGTTTTGTCTGCATAGTTATACGTTTCATACCACTAAATGTTAAAATGATTTGTATAATATTTTAATTCTTTTGTTATATGATATTTCGCAAGATTAACATGTTTCTTGTTAACTCGTGATATGTCATACATGATGTTTTTATATGATGTTTCTATATTTGAAAGCTCATGTCTTTTGTTGACATTCATTGAGCCTTTTCGTAGGAAAGCCTAAGTGATACATGCTCCAAAATGATATAACGGTTTGCATGAATCTGTCGTCTCATTTCTTTTGTGACCTTGTAACATTATTTGTTTGCCATGTGTGCACCTATAATGTGTCAAAGTGCTTTTGGTATGATAAACATTTAGAAGTCGTTTTTATTCTTAATCACATAGATCATTGTGTTAATCAATGGGTAAGTATGCTTAAGTGACTAAGCCTAACATCAAAACAATTTCACAATGTAGTATCTCAAACAATGTCATGCTCTCTTGTAATATGATTATTTGTCGTGATGCTATGAGATAACTTTTTTTCTAGTAGTCGAATATTTGTTTTTTACGATTTCTATCATAATCACATCTTTTTTCATTAACTATTTTGTCTTATAGGTTGATAACAAATTATTTGTTATCTCACTTTGTTATGCCTATTTTGCATAATTGTAATCCCTCTATTGCTACGTAGATTAGTAATATGTTTATGGGATCCTTTCACTTGCACATAGTTTTAAAGCTAATAGGATTAAGTTTCAGAAGTTTGGAATTTATGTTTGCGTATTTTTCTATCGACCTCTTTCCAAATCTCATTATTGCTTCCGCTTTCCTAAAAACATCTCCATCACCTTTTAGTTATAACTATACACCTCCCATGAGAAAACCACATGCCTCGTCATGTGATCATCTCGCATTGATAGAGAAAAGCTACGTAACTTCAAGGATGAAGTTCTTTATATGCTAACCAACATCCGCAAAAACATTACTAAGCTAATCGCTTTCATTTTCATTCTTCATTCGATACATTACACATTATGTTGAATGTCCACCGATTAAGTGGGAGAGAAATTCATTCACATAATTGTCTTTTTTTTGTATTAAAAGAACACTTACTCATGTCTCCTACACCAACACATAGGTTTACACCATTCAGTTAAAATCAGCTCACTAAATCACAAGTGTTTCAAACCTTCTTAACCCAACCTCACATGTTTGCACGAATACCTCATCAAGTGAAAAACACATCATGTGTTTGAAAAACCTCTTAAACGAGAACCATTAAGTATCCTTAGAGTTTGACTAGGATTAATGGAACCAAATCAGTAGTTATAAGTAAATAGATCTTAGCCCGAACCTTTGTTTTGATATCAAAAACGACAAAACGTGACCAAGTCAAATTCTGGTTCCAAGGTACCTGAGTAAGTTTTTAACCATTTAAAACAAACAACCCTCTCACAACAAACGAGTCTAGGATTTTATTTTTAACCTTAATCTCACAACTTCATTGTCTAAGAACACCATCATAGGATCTCATCCTTTTCATTCTTGCTAACATATCAAGCACATCATTGTCAGTGCAAACGATATATAAAAACCATCATTCTCAACATGTTGGTCCAAAAAACACTCTCCCATCATATAATTTCATTTCCATATTCATATAGGTATCTAGCATTTCTAATTTTGCAAATGGAATTCATAAGTGATCATTGTCTTCACTTCTTCATTTGCTATACATCATCTTTGGTAGATGATAATGTCATAAACTTAACCGTCTTCAATACTCTTATAGTATTTGCTATACATACAAGTGTTTAAATTCATTGCATTCATTATAACCACCACCTTTCATCACCTCTTTCACTAATCATCACCCCTATGGATTAGCGAAAAACCTAATAGTAAACCAACATCAACACTAGCACCACTCACTTTAACCCTTAATATTTCAACTTCATTTCATCCTTCTAGGACTTATTTTGTAGGATTTTATTGTATTGTATTCTTATTCTTCTTATGATTGTAATTCTTACTAGAAGATTACACTTTATAACATGGTTTACTAGATAATCATAGTTCTCTGTCTTGAGTTACTTGTGATCATATCATTGATATATTGCATCATATATATATACAACTTATTTTTCTTTAAGATGAAATATATTGCACTAATCATTTCATTGTAGGTTCATCATCATATACGCTCGATCGTATATAGCATACTCATCTAAGGATGAAGTTTGCATCGATTATTTTCCTTCTTTTATTGTCGGTGCTTCTTGACGTCCTCAAATTAGAAGGAATATCTATCAAGCACTCATATTGCATCATCTATACACATTGGTTGTATATGACATATCTGTTTTCAGACATAGCTTCTACTGTACTAATTTATTTTGTTTTGTAGGTTCATCTTGACGCCCTAGAGCAAGGGGGAGCTTCTGTCAAGCATTTATAGAATGCATCATATACACGCATTGTTGTATATCACATACTCGTCCAAGGATAAATATTGTTCTACACTAACCTTTCTTTTGTAGCATTCTTCATCCTTGAATCATATACTTTGGCACCCTAACAAGGGGGAGTATTGACCAAGAGAAAGCAACAGTCAAGGGGGAGCATGCACGCATTCATTCTCATTCTTCGACACACATTTATGTTTCGACAAAAAGGAGGAGATAGTCCAACATAGCATACCCAACTGTATCGTTTGCTATGTGAATTTTATTCATCATGCATTTCTCATATATTTTTTGTTTTGTTGCAAAACACTAACCTTGATGTAGGTTAAGAGTCTAAATTTTATCCATGGATCCGCTAAAAACCTAGGGGACGCAAAAACCATAAGGGTTTGGAGTAGACAATTCAACTAGGGATGGTGTAAGCTCGCCATTTCGGGGAGAAATGAAGTTCACTCCAAGGACACACCCTTTTTGTTTCGACAAAAGGGGGAGAGTGTAAACGGAGAAAGTAATAGGGGAGAAGAGTGTAAACGAAGAAGGTAATGTAAAAGGTAGTACGGACACAAGTAACTTTTTACATTTTACTTTCTATCAGTTTACATATTTTGTTTTGATTGATGACAAACATGTAACTTGTAACTTGATACATAACGTAAATATACAAGTTAATCTATACAGTCTTGTGATATTTAATCTATACAGTCTTGTTTGTTTTGATTGATGACAAACATGTAACTTGATACATAACGTAAATATACAAGTTACTTGTAATCATATTTTGTCTCAACATACATTCAACACCTCTCGACTTCTCAAGTCCTCGTATGGTACAACACAGGTTCGTACATGTTTGTTATGTAGCATTATGATCAAACCCTTAACAAACCATTTAGAATGTTTAAAATACGTTTAGAGTCATTAAGTATTTTAAAGGTCAACCATTCTACTTAGAACCTCATTTTACATTTTGCATATACAAGTACTTTTACTTGTACATCATGTTTCCTAAGTTGTGTTCATGTCAAAATAGGATAAGTATACTTTAGATGTCAAAATAAGACAAATATGGTTACTTATGAAAATGATGTTAATAACATAATAGCATAAGTAGTTTAACATCTTTAGTAACACATAAACTAACATGATATAAATTGGTAAACATATATTAGTTAGCTAGTATATACAAGTTACTTATTCATATACATGTTACATACATTTACATAGTTTACATTTTAATTCTTAAAATGGAATATGCACATGACATCATTGCATACATCATATTGATATCTTTAGGATATCTTGAAGATCTTAAGAATATCATGGTTAGATCTTCACACAAAGAATTGGATATGGTAATATCTTGGATAGATTTGGGAAAGATCATGAAGATTTGCTGTCAGGCTCTGGCGGAACCAAAGGGATACACGGACGGATCCCTCAATTTGGATCCACCAAATCCGTGGGTTGAAAATCTGGCTATAAATAGCATCCCATTGTTTACCCATTTGCACATCACTTGAACATACATTCTCTCTACCCTTTAGCATACACTTAGATTAGAAGATAATCATGTAGTAACATACATTAATCACCCTTATCATCATGATCATAATGTTACTAACTTTCATTATGTTTTAAGCATACTCTGAAATGATCATGTGAAGCAAGCTCAGAGATCATGAGTCATCATCCATCACAAGCATAGCATACCTCCTGATCTACCAAAAGGCTTAGAGATCTTGAAGTCGTCATCCACCAAAGAATATCAACATATAAAGATTCAAGGGCACTTGTAATCCTCATTGTTTGAAGACTTCTTATTCAAGAAGATCATATAGATTCCACATGCATGCATATATGAAGATCTATCACAACAAGCTTAGGGAACTTGTGATCTTCATCCATTGAAGGCTTCCTATCAATGGAAGTTTATTCAGATTAGCCATTCATATCCAGTGGACATTTATGTCATGGATCATTATTGTAAACATCATTGCATCACAATCTATTCACCAAACTAGATTAGATGGTTTATGTGTTTGATCCATAAAACACAAGGTTTTTATGTTGGGCCATAAAACATAGCGGGAGTGGTTGTACCCTTGTAAAAGAACTCGACATCTAACTTAATGTCGGAAAAATTGTATAAGTGACGTCAGGTTGGTTCTACCTCGAACTAGAACCCGGTATTTAGCTTTGTACCGGAAAAGTTGTAAGCGACGATTGTAAGGTTTTCTCCGCCGAGAAGGGAGCTTGTTGATCTAGTGAAGTAACTCTCGAGTTGGGTACTCGGGGAGTGGAGTAGGGCGGAGAGGAGCTCCGTGACCGAACCACTATAAATCATCGTGTTCGGTTTGCGCTTTGTTTTACTTACTGCTTTACTTTTATACTTTCATTATATTATTGCTTGTGTTGTGACTTGTTGGTTATACTTGTGTGACAACTTGTTTTTGTATATGTTAGTCATAAACTACAATTGGGATCTTTCATATTACAACAAGCTAAATTGGATTTTTGATACAACAAGTTTTAAGAATTTAAAACAGTAATGTATTCACCCCCCCTCTACCTTTTCATAGGATTCTCTAAGATAGCCAAGCCACTCACCAAATTGACTCAGAAGAACGTGAAGTATGAATGGGGTAAAGAAGAAAAGGAAGCATTTCAACTCCTGAAGGAAAAGTTGTGTAGTGAGCCTATCCTAGCCTTACCCGAGGGAAGCGAAGACTTCGTAGTGTACTGCGACGCTTCACACAAAGGATTAGGATCCGTCTTAATGCAGATAGAGAAAGTGATAGCTTACGCTTCACGCCAGCTTAAGACTCACGAGAAAAACTACACTACTCACGACCTAGAACTGGGAGCCATTGTGTTTGCACTTAGGATCTGGAGGCACTATTCATATGGCACAAAGTGTATAGTATAAATGGACCATAAGAGTCTGCAACACATTTTGGATCAGAAGGAGCTGAATATGAGACAGCGTCGCTGGTTGGAGTTACTCAGTGACTATGATTGCGAGATTCGCTATCATCCTGGTAAAGCAAATGTTGTTGCTGACGCTTTTAGTCGAAAGGAGATGATATTGTCGCTAAGAGCCAGATCTTTAGGAATGACAATCAGTTCGCTACTACCTTCTCGAATCCTGGAAGCTCAAGCTGAGGCGTTGAAAGAGGAAAACCGACCTGCTGAGAACCTGTATCGTATGGTAGAAAACAAAAATGGCTTCGTAAGGCGTTCTGACGGAACCTACTGCTATGGAGACAAAAGCTGGATACCGCTTCATGGGGGAATTCGTGAGTTGATTATGCATGAGTCGCATAAATCAAAATACCCCATTCACCCCAGATCTAATAAGATGTATCATGATCTGAAGAAGCTGTATTGGTGGCCTAACATGAAAGCTGACATAGCTCTATATGTCAGTAAATGCTTAACCTGTTCGAAGGTGAAAGCCGAACAACAGAAGCCGTCAGGGTTATTGATACAACCCGAACTCCCTGTTTGGAAATGGGAACGAATCACCATGGACTTCATCACCAAATTACCGAGAACAGTTAGTGGTTGTGATACTATCTGGGTAATTGTAGATCGTCTCAGCAAGTCTGCTCACTTCCTTGCTAACAACGAAACCGACAGTATAGAGAAACTCACTCGTCTATACTTGAAGGAGATTATATCTCGTCATGGAATGCCGATATCCATCATATCCGACCGAGACAGCCGTTTTACGTCGAACTTCAGGAAGTCGCTTCAGACGGCCATGGGGACCAACCTCGATATGAGTACCGCCTATCATCCCCAAACAGACGGCCAGAGCGAGAGAACTATCCAGACGTTGGAAGATATGCTTCGAGCCTGCGTCATAGATTTCGAAAAGGCTGGGAGAGATATTTGCCTTTGGCCGAATTTTCCTACAACAATAGTTATCATGCCAGCATTAAGGCCGCACCTTTTGAGGCGCTCTATGGCCGAAAATGCCACTCTCCTATTTGTTGGACCGAAGTTGGTGAAAGTCAACTCACTGATCCCGAACTCGTTCATGAAACGACTGAGAAGGTTGTCTAAATTCGAAACCGGCTACAAGCTGCACGAGATCGAAAAAAGAGTTATGCCGACCAGAGACGTAAACCTCTCGAGTTCCAGGTTGGAGACAGAGTGATGTTGAAAGTCTCACCGTGGAAAAGGGTGACACGTTTCGGCAAGCGTGGAAAGCTCAACCCTCGTTATATTAGGACCGTTCCAAATTCTCAACAGAATTGGACCGGTAGCCTACCGACTAGAACTACCGCCAGAGTTGACAGTGTGCATAATGTTTTCCACGTGAGTAACTTGAAGAAGTGCCTTTCTGATGAAACCCCGATTATTCCTTTGAGAGAGATACAGATCGACGAAAGCCTAAATTTCGTCGAGGAACCTGTTGAGATAATGGATCGTAAAGTCAAGCGACTGAATCACAGTCTTATCCCTATCGTCAAAGTTCGATGGAACTCGCGTCATGGCCTCGAGTTTCCGTGGGAGCGTGAGGATGAGATAAAGCGGAAATACCCTCACCTCTTTTCTACTGCGACAAGTAACTTGAACTGAAACCTGAGATGGTTTTCTCTTGAGACAGGGAGGCTATGACAACCGGTAATTTTGGGAGTCATTTTAAATATCGCATTACGTTTAAAACCAAATTATTAATTATTAAGAACCTTGTTTGTGAAGTTATTGGAATTTATTTGGATTATTGGTAATGTTATTGGAATTATGGTTGTGTGATAAGTGAAGTTTCCGTGTATTTTGAGTTGAGCACTACGTGATTTGGCACAATATAAACATAATAATACGTTTAATAAGTTGATTTTAGCATCTTTAGCAAAAATATACATATTTATAGTCATTTTTTGTGGAAAAATGATTTTAAAACTAATGGCGTAAGTTAAAAGGCCTCGAGAAAATTTTATAAGGCTTAAACGAGCCTCGGGAATAAATAATGAAAAGATTAGTAACTTGGCACTTAGGCCCCTTGCCCAAAACTACATGTTTGGACCGTGTGGTTTGTAGGGTTGGCACTAATAGCACACAAGGGGTATAAAAACCCCATTATAGCAAATTAGGGTTCACTCTCCCCTCCCCCTTTTGCTCTAGCCGTCGCCACCCCCCATAGCACCACCTCCAGCCACCTTTAGTACACCACCACCGCCACCATTAACGCTACACCGCCACCACACAACACCTCCTATCGATCTCCTTAGTCTGTATATCACCCACACGCGCCCATAATCCCCACCACCACCTTATACGTGCCATCATCACCACTTTTTAGAGAAGATTCGTATAGATCCATGAGAGAAAAGGTAAGACGCACCGTATTTCACCCTCGTGTGATACGATGTGGGATCGAACTCGTATATAATGACTTCTTTTAATTATTTCGAGTGGGATTGGGTAGTAACAAGTGGGAAATCATTTTAAAAAGCTAAAAACTAAATTAAGAGGTTCGGTATCATGGTGTGGTTACGTTATTTTTGTGTTTGGTTTTGGTTTGAGTCGCGTGGTCGTGGTAACGAGAAGGAATAAGCTCCCTTGAGCTTATTCCGAGATTAAGGGTGTGTTTGGCTTAGCTTATTTTTACTATGTCATGGTTTTGTGGTCGAGTTTGGGTCTAGTCCGATTTACACTTATTTAGTTTTAGTTTTGTTTTAATTTTTGAGGTTGTTATGGTTGTGTTTGGATTGAGCCTTGACCCCACGGGTCCGTTTGGATTTGGTTGCGTACCATGGTTCGAAGCCGAGACTACCATGGTCTCGGCGTGGTAATATTGTGGTTATTATTTAGGTTGAGATTGGAACACGGATCGGCTTTGGAATTTGTGATGTTATCGAGCCATAGGGTTAGGGCCGATTGAGGTTGATCGATATTGTTGTACTTGGATTAATATTGTGAGCTTGAAATAATATTTGTGATGTTTTGAGCGACGTCGAGTGCCACCGAGACTTTGTAGTCTCGGCGTGGTCTCGACAAGCCGAAAATGGATATTAGACTTGTTATAGACATATGGACTATTCGGTTGACTTATTGACCCGAGAATTATAAAACTCGGAATTGTGACTCGAAACGTGAGATGACTCGATATATATTTAGTTTAAAAATAAAATGGCAAAAATGGAAAAGGGAAATAACAATAATAATAATGACTTAAAAATATTAATTAACAATTATTATGTTGTTTAATATTTTTGAGGATAAAAAGGAAAGTATTAAATGAAACAAAAATAGAAATATATATACGAGTTATTAAATGTTTCGAGGGCACGCGAATCGAAGGATACCACATATGGAAATATTAATGTTTATATGGAGTTATTGTCGAGTTACGGATTGGTTGACATTAATATACCCGACCTACATGGTTATCGGACTTATTGGGTTGACGAACCCAATAAGGGCCCGATAAGCGTGTTGGAGGAATTTATTAGTGTGTAACCCATCCTTATGACTTACCTTTTATTGGGATTAATAAGTAAGACGCAGGAATTGTTAGACTTATCGAGTTGACGAATTCGATAAGGATCCGACAATTCGTCTGGATACCTTATTAAGCATTGAAATTTAATCACTTGGCCTTGACCTTGTTTTGTGAGTCGTTTACGTTTTGGTCAGTTGTCTTGGCGTGCTTACACTTGAGTCAATGTTGTGTCACCACTACACACACGATGATACCAAACACTAGTAAATGGATTCAATAAGAAGATTTTGGAATCGAAAGTGGGATATATTTGGGAATAGTTAACTTTTGGAAATTTGTACACTTTTGGAATAGATGTTAAGACAAGTTTATATTATTAGGTCGTGCCGAGTCCATAGTGCCGTGAAGTATTAGCTGCTGTTGTGCCTTACTACTTTAGACTTGTGTATTGTGCTTTGCTTGATCGAGGTGAGTTTCATAGCCCCACTTTCACTTTAATAATGTTTTTATTAAATATGGGGTGAGAGAACATGCAAAACTATTTTGAATGGACCAATTGTTATGTTATGTTTTTGATATGTTTGCTATATTAACTGGCTAATGTTATTTGTTGTATGTGCTGCAATTGTGCAGGAATATTATTGCATGTGCTGCAATTGTGCGTTAATATTATGGTATGTGCCGCAGTTAGTGCGGGACTATAATGTGCACCTATAGGAATTATTGCTGTGTTTGGACACACTTATGTGTGGGTATGATTGGTTAGTTGTTACTTAGTCCAGTATAGCAAACTTATTACTGATTTGGTCCACCGTTATTAGTTTGTGAAAACCTATGAACTCACTAGCGTTAGCTGACCTTTATCATGTTTTCTCAGGTAATTAGAGCTGTTGTTTTGATATGTTACTGTTTGGAGGCTTGGCAAAAGGGCATGGTTGAAGGATCAATTGGAAACTCTGATAAACTGTTGGGACCTATCTTTTATTTTATTTTGGGCTTACTTTCATACTTTTTGGAATAAATGTAACTCTAGAATTTTGTGCTTGTGTTGTGTACCAATCCCAGTAGCACCCCGAATCTTTGATAAGTCTTCCGATGTACCAAATTTTAGGGGTGTTACAGGGGACAATGTTCATCTTAAGTGTAGGAAGGGTAAAAGAACACCTTAGAAACTATCCTATCATTTTTTATTTGTTTTGTCTTAAAAATAATGTGTAATATTCCAAAAGGAAGTCATGTTAAGGTAATTTTAGCACAAATTTTTATGGCATTTACCAGTGACTAGTTTCAAGTGTCTCATTGATAGAGCTTTTATGCTAGCACAAACGTCTTACCACTCAAATATCACCCCTAAAATGTGAGGACGCATTATATAGCATTCATCTTTTATGCTTGAGTGTATCAGTAGTGTATTAGGTTCTAGGACTTGCTTTATGTCACACCCCCAAGTTATCACAGCGAAAAGGTAACCAAGGGCGTGACTTCATTGTAAAAGATCACACGGAAATAAAGAACGACCTACATGAGTCATTTTAAAAGATCTCGTTGATACATAAAATTTAAATAAGTTACGACATAAGTTTAAACATATGTGGTCCCAAAAGAAAAGAAAACATATTTCAATACGATACAACAAGATAAAGTTTAGATGCATAAAAGTCCATGTGATGATGTCTTGATGATGATGTAGACTCAATGCATACCAAGTCCGTAAAGTTAAGCATCTGAGAAAAACATGCTTAAAACGTCAGCAAAAAGCTGGTGAGTTCATAGGTTTGAGTAAATTCAGTAGTGTGGACCACATTATTTTCAAGTATATGACCATTACAACAAATATAACGTCATACAAAAGGTATTATGATTGCACTAAGCTCATGAATCCGAAGCTACAACTGTATAAGTATGCAAGTCAATGCACATAAAATAGTGGCTTGGTAAGTGTTTAACCCGCAACACTTAGAATTCTGACATGGTATACGTTCCTCAGACCAATAACCTTGGTCAAGTAATCGCTACTTACCCAAATGGGGGAGTCATCCCAATAGATCTATTTATATCATTCCCGCTTCCTGCAGAAATTAACGGTTCATGATAGTGGGCATAGTGGGTTAACGGTACTTAGGCTAATCCATAAAAGTTTAAAAGGTACTTGTGTCCAAAGTAAAATCAAGCATGTTCTCACCCCAAAAGTTGTAAAACGAGTGGTAAAATGAGTAAAACGTGGGGCTACAAACTCACCTCAAGAAAAGTCATGAACTAGGAATAAGCTAATCAAGGAACAGTGTACAATGGTACTGGAACGCGACCTAAGTAAATAATGGTCCACCTTGGGATTATGCTAAATGTAACGGGATGATGCAAATGTGTTTTCAAAACTTTGTATCACCGATGTAAGTTTACATTTTAGTTTTATAAGTCAAAATACACTTTACGTCGAAGTTTACCAATTTTATTAAGGTTTTATGACAAGTTTAAATACAATTCGGAAACGTGAGACACAGGACTACAAGTTTTATGTTTTGAGTTTTCAAAAATTTGGTCATTAAATGGGTCGAAACTGGACTTGAACCCGCAACCTCAGAAAATAATCATATTAAGTGCAGTTTTTAAGCTTTTGTAAACTTTACGTACCTTTCAAATGGACATAACTTTCTCGTTTTAAATCTGTTTTTAGTGGTTGAAGCGGCCATGTTTAGCTTATAACGTCTAGTTTCTAAAAATGTATTAAATGTTGCAAAACTTAACTTCCCGCTGTCCGAAAAACGCATTTAAAGGCAGCCCTCTATAACTATGCTAAATACCAGTTTTTCAACACTTTTCGCCAACAAAAACCAACAACACCAAACTAAACCTATTCCCTTCCACCGATTTACAACAAATATATAATAAGTAACATACTAACATTATTAAACTAAGATTATATCATTACATCAAGACTAAAACTCAAAATAAGCCCAAATAGGACGAGGTTGCTGAGGTAACTATCTGTCGCTCTCAACCATCCTTCCATCTTATGTACTAGCCAAAGCGGTTACAAAAAGGCAGTGTTGTCATGCTTACAAACATTACATCAAGTATATGTACCATGGACATAAAGAATACTATTATCGAGTAACTTACATGTGTTTAGAGCATCAGATGCATGTCAATGACTGCATATCATACAGTTAGCAGCTAATGCTCTAATCACAGATAAGTTGCTCGAAAGCAGTAGACTTGGGCAATGCATGTGTGGCACAACCACCAAATTAAAGCCCTGCAACATAACATCCTAACAGCTTAAAACCTTTTAACATCTCAACAACAGATAAACCCATGTTTGCATCGTTACAATTTATAAACGTTAAACAAACAATAGTGTAAAAAATATCAACATCTAATGTAAACCTTTAAAGGTAAACACATCTTTTAAAAGTCACCGTAAGATCAACAGTTCTAAATATCAAACAACCAAGGCATTGTTTAAAAAAATGAGCGTACGAAGTAAAACTAACCCAAAATTAATTAGATCTGTGTAAACTGCATTCAGATCTATCAAAAATGCGTTAAATCGTGTAACCTGGCGGTTATTGGCGGCTGAAACGGCGGAGGAACTGTAGCTAGGGTTTCTAGATAGATCGAGTGAGATCTATCTAGAAACGCAAGTATATAAACACATATACATAGAAACCGAATGACCGGATAGATAGCAAAGGGGCAACCAGAACTGTAGCCTCAATAAATGCGGCACTGTTTTTCACTGTATGTCGAGCACTGTAGACGCAATGACGTCGTTCGCGTGACAAATAGGATTATTAACAATGTGATCCGTAGTGAACTTTTGTCGCTATAAAATGGAGATACTAAAAACATGATATTATTTGATGTTCCTGATTAGTTTTATTTTATTTTCCTTTTTCTTATATTTTATTTTCTTTAATTTGTTTCGATCGAGTCGAATCTTCCCTTTTCTTTATTTTCTTTCCGTTTCTTTAATCTGTTTCTATCGAGATGTCCCGTATCTGTTTCACTACTCTATATTTGTCTTCAAATATTTGATAGCTAGTAATAAAATAACTAAATATCACTTATACTTTCATAAAATACTAATTTATATATTCTTAAATATATCGTTCAAAGAAAAAGAACGAGCAAAACATTACAAAATGCCAAAAAGAGTTGTACATTTTTTACCAAGAGATGCAAGCTTTTGACTAACAACATAAGATAAAAGGCGACTAACAACACAAGATAAAAGTCAATGGTCACCTTTGGCCGTAACCTTTCACTTTAGACATTAGTTTCATCTCAGCTTTTCCTCTTCTCTTATTTTCTCTCACTTACACATATCTTTTACCTATAGTGATCACCTTCTCTTTACTTTTAATTAAAATAAACACTTTAATAAAACAGACATCACAAAATACCTCACACACATTTACAAACAAAATAAAAAATAGAAAAATACACGCATACCAAAGGTGACCAGGTCACCTTTCACCTTCATGTTTTTGGTTGGTTCGCGCGTGAGGTGATTGTATGTTTTGGGTTTCATGCGTGAGGTAAGACTCACTAAGTGAGTCCTCACCACCACTACTTTCAGCCTAAGAGCATACGATACAATATTTTAATATCACATAAGCGTCACTTCAACATCTCATTTTTAACACTCACGCATTAAAATATCTTCTCATTCATGGCTTGAGCCATTTCCACCTTTTAGGGCCTATTATTTTATTTTATTTTCTATTTTTTTCAAATATATTAAATTTTCATTCATTCAAATAAAAATCCAAACTACATTACGAAAAAAAAATTAAAAAAAAAAAAAAACAAACATTTGTTCATGATGTATTACTAAATCAAATGTCCACTTAAGCTAAGTTTTTTTGAAACTTCACTTGGGCTAAATCAAATGTCCACTTGCACATGCATTATTAAGAAAAAAAACACATTATAAAAATAATAATAAAATAAATTAAAAATTGACACAAACCATTCCTACTTCCCCTTTCATAGCGCACACACATACACTACACACACTAAAACATACTACACACACACAAATCACAAAATAAACAAAAAACCAATAAAAAACCATTTTTTTTTTTTTTTTTTTTTTTTTTGCTCCTTCCGTTTTCACCCAAAGATGAGATGGCGCACTGGGGGGGTGTTAGGGGGGGGGGGGGGGGTTACAGTGGCGTGAGGGTGACGGCGCCAAAATTGGGGATACGTCGGATCTAGCATGGAAGGGCACCACGATACCTTCTGCTCTAAGTACTGTACGCACCTTCCTAATCCTATTGGCTTATTACTGCTAGTTATTAAAAAAGAAAAAAAAAAAAAATTATTTAGAAGTGTGTCTAAAATTATACTCTTCAGGTTCATTTTTATTGTCCTTATTAATATTTATATATGTTTTAAATAAATTACTCCGTATTATTTTTCAATTAATAAAAGTTACAAATAAATATTTTTCCTATTTTACACTCAAATAATTATTTAACTCTTGAAATCATTTCTTGAAAAGTCAACCTACCTTCAATTTTAAAAGAAAAGGAATCATTATATTTGCTCAATACTTCATTAATTACACATATAATAATTTTTATTCTTTTCATTTCAAATTAATAGTCTATGTTTTCTTTTTGATATGTCCCAATATAATTGTTCAGTACTAAAAAAATATCTGAAAGTTTGATCGAGTTTACTATCTTACTTATGCTTGAAATTATTATAACAAAGTTTAAAGAAGACATCAATAATAATTATGTTTTTTTTTTAAACTGTGTGTTTTTTGTCGTCCGATAGTTATTTTGATGGAGAGAGTAATATTTTTATTGAAGGACAATCAAAGTGAAACGGAGATAGAATTTAACCAGAATTTATATAAAAGTAGTGAAACTAAAAACGAAGGTTATTTATGAGAAAATGCATAAGATATGGTTAGATTGGTAATGACTTTAGGCATATACTTTGGATCTTGTATGGTTCCCATTCCAGCATTTCTGATTCTTTTAGAAGCAAACTGATATATATTCGCAATATTACAAACTAAGACGACTTGTATTAGAATATATCTTTATCTTATAAGGGAAGCACCCTCAAGCTTGTTAATGTAGCAGAATTGTAACACCCTCAAAATAGCACAAAGATATGGTAATAGAAAATGACCTCCAAATGAGACGTTTTAAAAATATTCCATTCGATAAATAAATCAGAGTTCAACAAAAGAGGTCCCAAAATACAACATTACATAAGTGTTTTGCAAAATGCTATCGAATGGTAAACATAAGTGCATAAAAGTCTTCAAAATATGTCAAAAGACCCTAATGCTCCAACCAAGCTATCGTGTTATGGACCTGAGATAAACATCCTAAAACGTCAACAAAATTGTTGAGTGAAATTCATAGGTTTATAGTTAAAGTAGTGGACCAAAAGATTTCAGAGTTAAGGTGACAATTGTAACACATACAATAGTCGAAAGCATATATTATTGCACTAAGCTCATGTCACAGAAAATGTTAACAAGTGTATCAATAAATTGATATGGTAATAATTGCCCTTGTAGGTAATTTGCCATTTACCTTGCGTCTCAAATACAATGCGTCTGGTTGTCTCTCTGGCCAACACAGACGAGATTCATCAATGCCAATAGGTCTATTCACAACCTTCGCGTTTACACATAGTAATTAATGGTTCATGATGTTAGGGGCTTTTCTGGCAATAGTGGTACTTAGGCAATAATAAGTTCAGTTAAGCATACAGTTTCAATCACTTGTGTTCATAGTAAAAAGTAGCATGTATCTCTCCCAAAGAGTTTATAAAAGAGATAAACAGTAAAGTGAGGTTATAAACTCACCTTAAGCAAAGTAATAGTCAAAAGTGAAATAAGTGACGAGAAGCCGAGAAAACCCTAGAAGCAACGTAGAATAATGTCGCGTCTTAGGTTTTATAATGATAACATAAACATGCAAATGAGTTTTATAAAGTTTCCACATTAATTATAGCATTGTACTTAGCATTATAAAGTTTCTAAAAGTACAAGGGCTAGTTTTGACAAATTTACAAAGTGTTACAAGCCCTAGCTCAAAAACTGTTAGGTTTTTAATATAGTTACCTGACTTCTCAAGCCTGTTTCTCCTAAACCGTAAAGAGTTAGGACTTGGTTTTTACGTCTACAGAAAGGTATTTGAGTGTACCAAACAGATTTGTGGGTCCCACTGTCCAAAAGATTTCATAACCGAGGTAAAATTACTAAAATACCCTTAAGTGTCAAAGCTGGTAATTGACTGCTCAAAACAGTCCCACGAAAACGGCTCTATCTATTGATCTACAACTCCGTTTTACTCGATTCGAAAAGCCACGTTTAAGTTAAAGTATCCGCTACATTTTCTCTTTTCAGATCAACAGTGGGTTCTAAACAAAATTTTGGACTTTTTATCATTTCAAATCTGTTACGCGAATCTGGAACACTTTTACGAAATATTTTCTAATTAATTCATCGAGTATCGTTACGGAACGAGCCACCCGGCAGATCGAAGCTAAGACATAGAGATATAACCCTATATTTTTCTCTAAACCCAGAAACTCACTGATTTTTCTGAATAACCACATTTTTCTTACTGTTCTAAACCAACTCAGAAAATAAGTGACCAAATCATGTTTCTCTAAGGTTTTACACTAAATACCAGTGTTGCAAAAAAATGTCTACAAGGCCGATTAATCGCCGATTAGGTGCTACAAGGCCACCGACCTTGCCGATTTATGTAACTGGGTCAAACAAATAGGTCAACCATGGTCAACGAAGATCAACGGCGATCAATGGTGGTCAAACTTTCCGGAAACCTATAAATCTTGCCGGAAGTACCCAAAACTCACTGTAAACTTATTTTGATCACTTATAGTAACTGTTTAAGTCAATTACAAGTTGTTTTTTAGAAAATACCTTGCCGGAAATACATAAAACTCACCGAAAATACACAAAACTTGCCGGAAATAACTAAAATTTGTTAGTAATGCCAATCCGATTAATCATCGATTAATCCTGCCTAGACCGATTACAAGCTACAAGGTGGTCGACCGCCCGACTACCGATTTGCGATTTTTGAAACCTTGCTAAATACAAGGTATAATCAATCAAAATAATGCAAATAACATATAAAAATATGTAAAAGAGTGTAGGAGCAGAGATCCATACAAAGATTGTGTGGTGTGAATGAAATAGGAACAATGAACAACTAATTATAAACCACAACAATCAAACCCTTGCTTCCAAATCAATTAACCAAATCTTTTAAAACCCAATAATCCAATGACCCAAAAATCTTGTAAAAACTCTTGTAAGAACTTCAACAAAAACCCCAAGAAATTGACGAGATTATGTTTTTTGATGGTGACAATGAACCAAGAAGATAACCAAGTAATCTGAACCCTTCAAACTTGAAATGAGCAAGTAAAAATCAAAGGTGATGGTATTTGTGTGTTTTTGGGGTGCACGGCCAACAACAAGAGGAGAAGGCAAGAGAGATTTTTATTTTGGTGTTAAAATGAAAGTGAAGTGTTTAGGAGATATAAGGGAAAGGTTGTGTGCAGGTTTAGTTAAGAATAACAATCATGAGAATGCAAAAAAAATCTGAGTGGTGCATGGGGGGGGGGGGGGGTGAAAGAGGTTTGAGATATGAATGTGTTTTGTATATTGATTGATTCCTCGAACATACAAGTATACAGGATATAAATAGTAACTATCCATCATCTATTTAGGGTAAATTATAATCACCCTTAAAGTCTAGCTAATCAACATTAATGTTGGGAACACATTTCATTAATATCAAGTCTTGGTCATAGTTTATGTAATAGGTTGCTTTTCTATTAAGGCCTTTATGTTTGTTTTAAGGTTCGGCCTATGTAGAAGGCCCATGGGCCGTGGCCTTGTTTTAATTTCTAGAATTAGGGCAACGCCCACTTATCATGTAAGACTATAACTACCCCTTCTCACTTGGAGAAGGGTGTTGGTTCTTGATTAATTAAACTTTCCTTATTATTTACAAGTTCCTTCCATCTGTCTCTCTCTTACTTTCTCTTTCTAGAATTTACACCTTGTGTGATAATATTGTGACCTAACAAGTGGTATCAATCGCCAAGGGATAGCTTAGGTTGTTTTAGGTTAGATTTGGTAGAAAATTTTGAAGTTTTTGTCTCGTAATTCTTCTACTTAGGCAATGTTGGGAATAAAATGATCAAAGTCAAAGAGCCTGCCAAAGATGTTGAAGAGCCTGCTAGTTGATTTTGAAGTGTATAAAGATGTTCTACCAGTACCTTCTGGGTAGAAGGTACTGCTGGTTGATGAAGAGCCTGCCAAGCTTATGTCAAGTCGATTACATATTTTGTAATAGATATTTAGTTGAATTATTAGTCTTTGTACAAAGTTATACGTTATGTAGAAGTAGTGTAGTCCTCTGTGGTTCACAGAAGAATATGGCAGAGTTGTACATTGGTAGTTGTATTTAATTGTAGGCGCCAATATAGTCAAAGTATAGTTTTATATTCAACCACTTGACACTCTTGTAATAAGATATCCTTATCTTATAAAAGGATATCTTAGTCACCACTTCATGCATGCATCTTAACCAACTATTAACCAAAAACCAAACTATCTCTCAAGTAACTTAGTTACTTCAAATCAAAAATCCTTTTACAATCTTAGATTCAAGATTACTTTGTAATCCCGGTGATACTTAGATCATCCGTATTATTTCATCAATAATATTGAATCGTTTTGTGTTAAACCAAAGTTGTGTTCTTTGTTCATTGCATTCTCACGTTTACATAAACTCACCACCTTGTGTTCTTTTAAGTGTGTTGTAGTAGATTCCGCATGCTAAACACATTCAATACATAAATATCTCAATCGAACAAAACCGTTCCACAAGTGGTATCAGAGCTAGGCTTGATATTTACTAATTTAAAAGAACAATGGATGTTGAACATATTCAAACAAATGTTGCAGCTAAACTTCCATTACTTAAGCAAAATGAGTTTGAAATGTGGCGACTAAGGGTAGAACAATACTTTCAAGTGCAGGATTATGCACTTTGGGAGATCATTGAACAAGGCAATTCATTTAAACCCCAAATCACCACTACAACAGTAAATGATGCTCTTGTAACAAGAATACAAGACCAACCATCAAATGCAGATGAAAAGATTCAGAAGAGAAATGATCTAAAAGCAAGGAGTATGTTACTGATGACTATTCCAAATGATCAACTTCTGATCTTTAACAAATACAAAGATGCCAAAACCCTTTTTGAAGCTATTGTAGCTAGGTTTGGTGGTAATGATGCTACCAAGAAAACACAGAAAACACTTCTCAAACAACAATTTGAGAACTTTACAGCCACAACCAATGAGTCTTTGGACAGTATGTTCAATAGACTTCAGAAGCTTGCAAGTCAGTTAGCCATCCATGAAGTGATGATAACTCAAGAAGACCTAAACTCTAAATTTCTCAGGAGTTTACCTTTAGAATGGTCTATGCATGTTATTGTCTGGAAGAACAAGTCAGATATTGACCAGATGAGTCTCAATGATCTCTACAACAATTTTAAAATAGTAGAGCATGAAGTAAAGAAGACTACTGGGTCAAGCTCAGGAAATATGGCTTTTGTTTCATCCCCAAGCATCACAAAGGTTGATAATGAAGAACAAGGTGGCAGAGAAGAAGGTACTGCCAACGCAACCTTTGGTACTGCTAGTGCTTCTGGTAGTACCAAATCCATTTTAGATGAAACAATTGGGTGTGCTTTTCTCACATCTCAACACAATGGGTCCATCCTAACATTTGAAGATATTCAAGAGATTCATCCTGATGATCTTGAAGAGATGGACATAAAGTGGCAACTTTCACTTTTAAGCATTAGAGCTAAGAAGTTGATGATGAGGACTGGCAAGAAGATAATGATAAATGGAAATGAGCCTGCTGGCTATGATAAGTCAAAGGTGGAGTGTTACAACTGCCACATGAAAGGTCACTACTCTAGAGAGTGTAGAAGACCTAAGAAGCAGGATGACAAGGGTAGAGGGTTTGACAACAGGAATAAAGGAAGCTTTGAGAAGAAAGGAAGCTTTGAAAGCAAGAGTAAGGTTGTTGAAGTTGCTGAGCCAAAAGCAATGGTTGCTATTGATGGCATGGGTTTTGATTGGAGTTTCATGGGTGAAGATGAGTCAACTTCTGATGAATTGGCTTTGATGGCATTCTCCACTCCTGAGGTACAAACTATCAAATGTTCTAGCAATTGTGAATTTCTTAAAGAATTAGAAATTATAAGAAAATCTTATGATACAGAAATTTTAGAACACAGAAAAACCCAACAAACCTTATTTAACCATCAATGTGGTATGGCCAAACTAGAAAAACAAATCATTCACTATAGAGAAAATGAACTCACATTTTCTGATACTAAAGCTGCTCTTAATAGACAAATATTTTTGAAAGATTCAGAAATAGAAATGGTAAGGAATGAGTGCACTAAAGTAACATTGGCTAGAGATAATATTCAACTGACTGTTACTAAATTAGAAAATGCTTCTGAATGTACTAGGAGCATAGTAGAGAATCAAATGAATAAAAGAATAAAATCAGGGATAGGATACAATGAATGTCCACCTCCTTATAGAGGAATCCCTTGTCCTCCAGGATCAGATCTTGCTGAATCAGGTGTGCATGAAGTCATTAAACCATTGGCTAAATCTGTAGTGATAAGTGAACCTTCTGAGAGTGCTAAGAATGCCCCACTCTCTAAGGTGCTCACTGATAAGAGACCAGATGTCCTAATTATTGAAGATTGGGTATCTGATGATGATGAAGTTGAAACTATTCCTATCAAAGGAATCAAAGTAGGACCAAACAGTCCTAAGAAAGTAGAAGTTAAAGCTAAGGCTAAAACTGTTTTGAAAACAGTTGAAAGTTGTAAAAATTGTAATAACAAAACCAAGGGAAGCCAAAGAAATTGGAACAACCTTAAGTCACAACAACTAGGTGATGACTTTGTTATGTTCAATAAGGCTTGTTATTATTGTGGTAGCTTTAATCATCTTCATGCTTATTGTAATAAATGGGTTTCTGGGAGTAAATCAAAGTCTAAATCAAATGTTACTCACCCCAGAAAAAGTTTTGTTAAGTCTAACACCACAAATGTTAAACATACTGTTAGACAAAATAAGCCTGTTATTGCAAAACCAACTGATAAGGGTACAAGAAACACTTTCAAATGTGTACCAAAAGTTGTGAATAGTCCTATTCAAAAGAAATCTGTGGTCAAAACACAAATTTGGAAACCAAAAACCAAAGGTCCTGCTAGACCAAAAGGTCCTGCTAGACCAAATGGTACTGCCAAGATTGGTATTACCAAAATTGGTACTGATAGACCAAAGACCACACAATGGATTAAAAGGGAAAGTGCTGTTAAGTCCTCAGCATGTTGGATTTGGAAACCAATCCAATCAAAAGGTGCATCAACAATCCTGAAAAGGTTTGATTTCATTGATGCAAGAGGCAAACCCAAGTTTGTCATGGCTTGGGTACCCCAAGGAAACTAATATGTTTATTCATGTGCAGGAACATTCAACTGATATTGAAGATCAAGGATATGTTGATAGTGGATGTTCAAGGCACATGACAGGCAACATGTCATTCCTCTCAGACTTCAAAACTTTTGATGGAGGATATGTTACCTTTGGGGAGGAATAAAAGGAAAGATCACTGGTAAAGGTACTATCAAAACCAGTAAACTAGATTTTGAAAATGTGTATTTTGTGAAAGAACTTCAGTTTAATCTTCTTAGTGTCTCACAAATGTGTGACAAAAAGAACAATGTTCTTTTTACTGACAATGAATGTATGGTTCTTTCTTCTGATTTTAAGATGCCTGATGAGAGTCAGATCCTTCTTAAAATTCCAAAAAGGAACAATATGTATAGTGTCAATTTAAAGAACATTGATCCCAAGGAAGGTTTAACTTGTTTGGTAGCAAAAGCCTCATTGGATGAATCTATGCTTTGGCATAGAAGGCTTGGTCATGTAAACTTTAAAACAATCAACACTATTGCAAAATATGATTTAGTAAGAGGTTTACCCAAAAAGATTTTCCAAAACGACCAAACTTGTGTTGACTGTCTAAAAGGCAAACAACATAGAGCTTCTTGTAAGCCCAAGACCCAAAACTCTATTTCTCAGGCTTTACATATGCTTCATATGGATCTCTTTGGTCCTACTAATGTGTGCAGCTTGAATGGAAAAAGATATTGTCTGGTTGTTACTGATGACTATAGCAGATTTTCATGGGTTTTCTTCTTAAGATCTAAACATGAAACTAGTGAGATACTTAAAACCTATATCACTGAGGTAGAAAACCAATCTGATAAGAAGGTCAAGGTCATCAGGTGTGACAATGGGACAGAGTTCAAGAATAGAGTAATGGATGACTTTTGCAAGGAAAAAGGCATAAAAAAAGAGTTTAGTGTAGCTAGAACTCCTCAGCAAAATGGAGTAGCAGAAAGAAAGAATAGAACACTTATAGAGGCTGCTAGAACTATGTTAGTAGACTCTAAGTTGCCTATTTCATTTTGGGCTGAAGCAGTTGGTACTGCTTGTTATGTGCAAAACAGGGTTCTTGTGACAAAGCCACATAGAAAGACATCTTATGAACTTTTCTTTGGTAGAAAACCATCTTTAAGTTTTATGAGACCTTTTGGTTGTCATGTCACTATTCTAAATACCAAAGATCATTTAGGCAAATTTGATGGAAAAGCAGATGTTGGCTATTTGATAGGGTATTCCTTGCAGAGTAAGGCCTATAGAGTGTTTAACACTTGCACTAGGCTAGTAGAAGAGAATCTTCACATAGAGTTTCAAGAGAAACTAACAAATGTGAAAGGAATTGGACCAGATTGGATGTTTGATGTTGATAGGCTTTCAGAATCTATGAATTATGTGCCTGTTACAGGTACAAATACTAATGATGATGCAGGTTTTGAAGACAATGTTGAAACTCCTAAAGATCAAGATTACATCTGGATGCCAATTTGGAAAAGTATGGATCTATCTTCAAGTCAAGAAGGACCTTCAAACACAACAAATGAAGGCAATGAAGATGATCAAGGAACTAAGAATCAAGAGAATCAAGAAGGTGGTGCTAATGACAATGGTACTGCTAGTTCTTCAAATGGTCCTGCCAGTTCAAGTATTGGTACTGCTGAGCCATTGAATGTTCAAATAGATGATTCTTTTCAAGAAGAGATGGGGATTAGCAATCTTCCATCTACATATGAAGTTCCTAAAACACCAAACACTAGAATTCTCAAAGATCACTCAACTGATGATGTGATTGGAAGCATAACTTCTGGTGTTAGAACAAGATCTCAAGTTGGTTTATCTCAAGTCTTATCTTCAGAAGAAGAAGGGTTTATCTCCTCTATTTATGAAGAAAAGAATAATGATACTTCCAATATATGCCTGTTTTCATGTTTTCTATCTCAGGCTGAACCCAAAAACATAAACAAAGCTTTAGATGATGCAAGTTGGGTAGAAGCAATGCAAGAAGAGCTTCTCCAATTCAAGATTCAGAAGGTTTGGATATTAGTTGATTTGCCCAGAGGTCATAGGGCAATTGGAACCAAATGGGTGTTCAGAAACAAGAAAGATGAAAGGGGTATAGTGATCAGAAACAAGGCTAGATTGGTAGCACAAGGATATACTCAAGAAGAAGGGGTAGATTATGAAGAAGTGTTTGCTCCAGTTGAAAGACTTGAAGCAATTAGGCTTTTCTTGGCCTATGCTTCATTCATAGGCTTCACTGTCTATCAAATGGATGTTAAGAGTGCATTTTTATATGGTGAAATTGAAGAACCAGTATATGTATCTCAACCTCCAGGCTTCATTGATGCAGAGTATCCAGACAAAGTTTATAAAGTTACCAAGGCATTGTATGGTCTACACCAAGCTCCTAGGGCATGGTATGAAACATTGGCTTGTTTTCTACTAGAAAGTGGATTCCAAAGAGGCAGGATTGATCCAACTTTGTTCATCAAAAGAACAAAGAAAGCATCTTGCTAGTACAGATTTATGTTGATGACATAATCTTTGGATCAACAAACCAAGACTTGTGTGTACAATTTGAAAAACTTATGCACAGTAAGTTTGAAATGAGTTCCATGGGGGAACTTACTTTCTTTTTGGGTCTCCAAGTGAAACAATCCAAAGAAGGCATATTTATCAGCCAAGATAAGTATGTAGCAGAGATCCTAAGGAAATTTAATTTTACTGATTCTAAAGTTGCAAGTACACCAATGGATCCAGACAAAGGGCTACTCAAGGATGCTGAAGGAGAAGATATGGATTTGCACAATTATAGATCAATGATTGGGTCTTTGATGTACCTTACATCATCAAGACCAGATATCATGTTCTCAGTATGTGTATGTGCAAGGTTTCAAATACATCCCAAGATCTCTCACCTCACAGCAGTCAAAAGAATCTTTAGATATCTTAAGGGTCAACCAAGGTTGGGTCTTTGGTATCCAAGGGAATCATCTTTTGAATTGGTGGCTTATTCGGATAGTGACTATGCTGGTGCAACTCTAGACAGAAAATCCACAACTGGTGGATGTCAATTTCTTGGTTGCAGACTAATCTCTTGGCAATGCAAGAAACAAACAATGGTGGCCAATTCTACAACTGAAGCAGAATATGTTGCTGGTGCAAGTTGTTGTGGGCAAGTTCTTTGGATCCAAAATCAAATGCTTGACTATGGGTATAATTTTCTTAACACCATTATTTATATTGACAATAGCAGTACTATTTGTATCATTAAAAACCCAGTTCAACACTCAAAAACAAAACATATTGAAATCAGACACCATTTCATAAGGGATTGCAATGAGAAGAGGTTAATTCAAGTAGTTAAGATTGATTCTGAAAAGAATTATGCAGACCTTCTCACCAAAGCTTTTGATTTAGGTAGATTCAAATATCTTGTAGGAGGTATTGGAATGATAAATCTTTGAAAATCATATGTTTTTGTTCATAAAATTAACTGGTATTGGATTTTAAACATGGTACTGCTAGTTAGTCAAAAGGTCCTGTTAATTCATAATTGGTCCTTTCTGATATAAAATAACTATGTTTTGTTCATATTGATACTTGAATGTTTAAAATACTATAGATCAAGTGTTTTGTACTTTGTTCTTTTGGTTTGCAACTAACATATTTCAGGTTGATAACAAAACAAGAGTTCTTCCAAACAAAAAGGAGCAACAAAAGTTATATTCATTTCAGTAGAGATAACAATCTCAGGGGAGGAATTAATAGCCCAGAATGGAAGAAAAACCAATTTATGAAAGGAAAGACAAGAGCATACAAGATGATGTAGAGTTGAAAAAGAGAGAGTTAGATCACATATCTAGAAGGGATGAAGCATTTCTCAAGGAGAAAGTTCTATCTAGATCAACCTAAGGAAAGTTTCAACTCAAAGGCATGACATTAGATGATTTCAATTGTTGAACCAATCATCCAAGATACACAGCATCATTGCCTTTTCAAATTTCCTCCATCCAAGGAAATTGCACCATCTTTGGGCCATCATGGCTTTTGGTATTCCACTCACCAAGTTTTTACAAACTAAAGAGTTGGCTAGTCCTTAAGCAAACGGCTTTTGGTAAAGACAAATCAAATCCGTTGATGGTTGATAGTTTACCAAAAACTATATGGTTGTTAACTAACCATACTTAATTGTAAATAGTTAGCTAGTCCTTAAGCAAACGGCTTTTGGTAAAGACAACTCAAATTCGTTGATAGCTGGTAGTTTGCTAAAAACTATAAGGGATTTTTATAAAACTTTCAAAGGTACTGGTAGTTCATAATTGGTACTGCTAGTATAAAAAGGTACTGCTATATAGCCGTTGAGCCTGTCAGAAAAAGTTTTAGCCATTAGGCCTGGTAGTTAAAATTAGCCGTTGGGGTAGTTATGTAAATTACTGATGATTATATTATATTATTTTTCACATATAAAAGATCTTTTTAACCGCCTATACATTTACTTATTATAATCTTTCTTATTGTCGGTTAAAAGTAATTCTCTCATATCTTCTTTCATCAGTCATTATCATAATTCACATACACCTTTCATCTTCTACCAGTACTACCAACAAATCCCACCATCATTTTCAAAATTTTCATTATGGCTTCCACAGTTGTTCTAGATTTTGTCCAACGTCACAATCAGTTAGCATTTTTGGAGAAGTCAGCGGATAATGCCTCATTTCATCAAGTAGTGGACTTTTTAAACAACTCCTACATCAGGTTTGCTTTGCTAGTCAATCCCACTATTTATGAAAATCAAATTTTACAATTTTGGCAATCTGCTAAAATTAAAACTTCTGAAAATGGGGAACAAAGAATTAAGGCCAGAGTGGATGGTAAACATTTGACTCTTACTGAGTCATCCATAAGAAGGCATCTTCATTTGGATGATTCTGATGGTATTAGTCAGTTACCAGATACTGAAATTTTTGAAAATTTACAAAGAATGGGGTATCATGCTGAGTCTAACAAACTCACTTTTCTGAAAAAGCATCTTACTCCACAATGGAGATTTTTGATTCACACAATCCTTCACTGTTTGAGCCAGAAGAAAACCTCTTGGGAGCAATTTAGTGGAAACATGGCTTCTGCTCTCATTTGCTTAGCCACAAACAGAAAATACAATTTTTCAAAACATATTTTTGAAGGATTGATTAAAAATGTGAAAAGTGAAACAAAGTTTTTGATGTATCCAAGATTTATTGGATGCATCATTGCAAAATTGAAACATTTGTTACTTCCCACAGACTCAATTTATGATACACCAAAACTTTCTCACAAAGTTTTTTCAAATATGAGAATTGGTTTTAGAGGGGAAGAAATACCACTTTTTGATGAAATGTTACCACAACATCCAGAAGAACCAACACCATCAGCTGAAACACAATCATCTAGTTCTTCACATGGTTACATTTCACCAACACATCAAACAACACCAATACCATCTCCAGTACCATCACCAACATCACCAACATCATCACATCATGTATCACAACACCAATCACCTCAGACAATGCAAGAACTGAAAGACAAGGTGAAGTTCTTAGAAAATGCTCTTAAAAATCAAAGCAAGAAGTTTTCTGAGATCAACATCAAATTGGTCAAAAGGGTAAAGAAATTGGAAGGTGAAGTGAAGAAGTTGAAGGGTAAAAGATCTGCAAAGACTGTTTTATCTAGTTCTTCGAAGTCAGATGATGATAGGATAGGTCATTCTTCCAAAAAGGGGAGGAAGGATAGTTCTGAAGATGAGGAAGAGGCTCAATTTGAATTCCATGATGGAACTCAAGTTTATGATGAAGAGCCTGTTGAAGCAGGGCAAGAGCCTGCTAGGCCAGAAGAAGAGCCTGCTAGGAGAGAAAGGCTATTGGCTATGGGGTACAAAGGGTCTGCTGAGAAAGTGTACAAAAGAAAGAGGGTTTTAGTTGCTGATGAGCAATCCTCTGCTCCATCACAAGCACCAACTCCAAAGGATAAGGGCAAAGGCATTATGATTGAAGATGAGCCAAAGTCCAAGAAGTTGAAAAGAACTCAGCAAATTCAGATGGCTTTAGGAGAAGAAGAGGCCAAAAGAGTTCATGAAGAAGATCTAAGAGCTATTGAAGCTTCAAGAATGCTTCAAGTAATGAAAGAGCAGAAAGATGCTGAAGATGCTGCTCAGACTCTTCTTGACACTCAAATTGCTCAAGAGACCTTTGATGCACAGATGCTATGGATTATCAATAATGATCCAATTGTGAAAGGTCAAGCAGCAAATATAGTAAATGACAAGACACTCAATTCTGATGAGAAAACAGAAGCACTTGAATCTTTCATCAACAAGAAGTATAAAGAAGCAGCTTTGGCTGACATTTTTGAGAAGATGAAGGAAATTCAGAAGAGAGGTTTCAAGGTAGGACAAGCTCAGAAAGATCAGGTGATTTTTATGAAAAGGTTTCTGAAGAATCAGGCAAATTGGACTGATTATCAACTAAAGAAGAAATCTGCTGATGAAATCTTCTTCCTGTATCTACAAGCCTACAAAAGTCTTTACTATAATGTTCCATCTGATGTACACCCCTCAATGAAGAACAAGGATGCTCAGAAGAAAGAAGTAGCAAAATTGGACACAGAGCAAGTAAGTAAATTGTTGATTACTTTGCCTACAATCATACATGCTGATCCAATTAGCTGTAGACGACCTATTATTGATTGGGAGATCAACCATGATAAATTAGGAAAATCATGGAAAGTAACAAGGGTTGGGGGTCAGTTTGCTATCTTCAAGAATTTTGAAAATTTAGTTAGAGCATGTGACAGAGCAGACTTGGAAGAATTGTGGAATCTAGTGCAGATTAGGCTAGACACAACTTCTAGTTCAGATGCTAAGGAACAGGAACTATGGGTAGAATTCAATAGGATGTTTGATCCTAAACCCAAAGATGTTCATTGGAAATTTCCCTATTATGATCCTTCAACAACTTGGGAATTTCTAAGCCATAGCAACATTCATCACCTTTTCACACAGAGTGGGATAGAACTCTTTATGTTGGCTGAGAAAGAGTATCCACTTAGTTATGAAGTGCTTAAAACCATGATCTCCAAGAGATTAAGGTGTGACAAAGATGATGAGAACTCAGAAATTGTTCAGAGTTTGCTAAGGAGCATATCTGAGCAATATGAAAGAAAAAGGAAGAACAGAGAATGAAGGTTTTTGGAAGAGTTCTCTCAAATCCTCAAGGTATGTATTTTATTCATCAGAAACTTGTGTATTTTAATGGAAATAACAAGTTTAGGGGAGGATTGTTGGGAATAAAATGATCAAAGTCAAAGAGCCTGCCAAAGATGTTGAAGAGCCTGCTAGTTGATTTTGAAGTGTATAAAGATGTTCTACCAGTACCTTCTGGGTAGAAGGTACTGCTGGTTGATGAAGAGCCTGCCAAGCTTATGTCAAGTCGATTAGATATTTTGTAATAGATATTTAGTTGAATTATTAGTCTTTGTACAAAGTTATACGTTATGTAGAAGTAGTGTAGTCCTCTGTGGTTCACAGAAGAATATGGCAGAGTTGTACATTGGTAGTTGTATTTAATTGTAGGCGCCAATATAGTCAAAGTATAGTTTTATATTCAACCACTTGACACTCTTGTAATAAGATATCCTTATCTTATAAAAGGATATCTTAGTCACCACTTCATGCATGCATCTTAACCAACTATTAACCAAAAACCAAACTATCTCTCAAGTAACTTAGTTACTTCAAATCAAAAATCCTTTTACAATCTTAGATTCAAGATTACTTTGTAATCCCGGTGATACTTAGATCATCCGTATTATTTCATCAATAATATTGAATCGTTTTGTGTTAAACCAAAGTTGTGTTCTTTGTTCATTGCATTCTCACGTTTACATAAACTCACCACCTTGTGTTCTTTTAAGTGTGTTGTAGTAGATTTCGCATGCTAAACACATTCAATACATAAATATCTCAATCGAACAAAACCGTTCCACAGGCAAGTTTCTTCGACTAAGACAGTTGAAATTCTTCGAGTTAGAAGTGTTTCTTCAACTTAGTCTTCGAGTAAGCTTGCTAATCTTCGAGCAAGGTAGTATTTCTTCGAGCAAGATTTCGACTAAACTTAGTTTCTTCGAGCAAGACTTCGAGTTAGAAGATTTCTTCGAGTAACGATTACTCTTAAGTTCTGTTTATATTTTCCGAGTTAGGAAATCAGAACTTCTCACTTACAATCCTTCTACTAAGGGGTTCTATACTTGGTGAAATTTTATTCTTCGAGTAAGGAATTCTTCTTGTAAGCAGTTCTTCGAGCAAGTTAAGTTATGTTTATACTTTCCGAGTTAGAAAATCATAACTTATAAGAATTTAATTTCTTCGAGTAAGGGGCTATATACTTCATTATCCTTTAGTCTTCGAGTAAGGAATTAAATCTTCGAGTAACCATTCTTCGAGTAAGGAGCTTCGAATAAGAACATAATTCTTTGACTAAGGATTTTTATCCACGTCTTCTACTTAGACATCTAAACTACAACAACAACCTTCTTTATCCTAAAAGATCCATCATCCACACAAGTTACTTTACATCTACATAATGTCTCAACCACCGCACCACAATTACTTTTACAATCAACAACAGCAGTATCCTCAGCAACAACAGTATTCTCAACAACCGCAATATCCTCAACGACAACTATTCATGCAACAACATCAATTCTTTCCACAACAACAATCCCCTCAACAACAACCATATCAACAACAACCAATTCAATCCTTCCCACTTCCTGCAAAACAACCACATTGGTTTGATTAAATGTGTGATGAACTCAAATAAGTACATTTTATTATTATCATTTATCCTATTAAATTGACTTGTTTTACTATATTATGTATGAGGATTGATACTTAATCGTTTACTTTTGTAATTCTCAGGTAAAAACAAGCATTTGGTGAAACTTGGCGATTTTGGACTAATAATGGAGCAAAACGTGCATAAAGTAAAGAGTCTACTGAAATGAAGAAGATCAAGACTAATCTGCTCCAGATGCGCCGCATCTCACTATGACATGCGCCGCATCTCTATCAAGATATCACCAGATACGATCCAAGATACAAGAGGACATGCGCCGCATCCAAAGATAAAGATACGCCGCATCTTCTGGCGTGTACGAATATTCCTGAATATTATAATCTTTGGACCCCACGCGAAGTTAAGTACATGCGCCGCATCTACTTAGTAGATGCGCCGCATCTTCCCTCAGACAGAAACTATAAATACCCCAAGACCAGACGAATTTCGTAAGCAATATATAAGTTTGAAGACCGAACAGAAGAACCAAAGGACGAATTCAGTCAAGGAGGCAGCACAAGACACACCCAAATCAAAGATACAAGAGCTGTAAGAAGGTGCTGCATGTGTTTAATTCATTAAGTAGTTTTGTTTTATTGTGTTAGCAAACTTTAATTCATCAGGATTGGTGGCTTGTGTAATGTGACAACGAAAGATTGCACTCCCTTTAATACTTGCTTTCCCATCAATTAAAGTTTATATGTTGATGTCTTTGGTTACTACTTATTAGTGCATTGATAACCTCTGTGTTTATTAGTGGCTTGCGGGCATTTGACTGCGGGACATAATGTGGCTCCCACGGTTATTACTAAATTGATCACTTAGGAATAACTTTTAGACATAAGTAATCATTAAGGGTTTACTCGCCGATAAGATTAGGACCAACGAGAAAGGGTTAACTACATACACTTCATATAAAGCTATCAATAAAACAAGTGACAATCTACTTAATCATAAGGACAGCCCTCTTATTGTCTCGAGTATCTATCTGTGTACGTGTGTGCTACTTGCTGATTCGTGCCTATTGGTTTATTTTATTATTTAATTGCAAACAAATCGTGCCAGTCTCTCAGGCTGAAACCCCCTTGCGTTGGGATATTAAAATACTGATTAGAATAACTAGATAATACGTTCCACTCTTAGTGATCGACACTCTACTTACCATTATCTTCATACTGACCGGGTACACTACTCGTTAAGTGTGTGTGTTATTGATAAGTCGGCTAAATATAAATTTAAAACTTGAGTAGGCATTAAAACTGCCAAAACTTTACTCCAACGCACGCCCATCAAGTTTCTGGCGCCGTTTCCGGGGAGTGAATTGTTATTATCTGTTAATTTGATTAGTATTTTAATTAGGTTTTTCTTTTATTAGATTAATTGCATCATTGTACTATTTTGCATATTTGTTGTATTGTGTGTTAATTGTTTGCTTTTATTTTTATTTTTGTGTGTTTTATTTTTTGTTTGTGTGTTTTTATTTGTTTTATTTTCGTATTTTTCTGTTCTGCTATCGTTGTACTGTGCTAAATCAAACGATACGGCGCATCTGATCTCTCAGAGTACGGCGTATTGCGTTTAATTTTAAAAATACAACGCGTTTAATTAATTCGATACGACGCATCTTTTCCCCAAGATACGGCGTATCTGTTTTTAATACGATTTTTTTTTTTCAAATAGCGATAAAGTAATACGACGCATCTGCTTTAGCAGATACGGCGTATCTGTTTTTGATAAAAAAAAAAAATTTTCTAAACGTTAACGCCATACGACGCATCTGCTTTAGCAGATACGGCGTATCTATTATTTTAATTAAAAACAGTTTGCGAATTATTAAACAGATACGGCGTATCGATCTTTGTCGATACGGCGCATCTTTCTGAATCAAAAATCGATATTTATTTTTAAACGTAACGAAAATACGGGATTAACTTTCGTTAATACGACAAATATAATTTGATAAATATAGTTGATTTTTGATATTTACTTTGATCGGTCCGCTACTCTCGTGTGCAAGTTGTTTATTTTTCAGGATAAATGATGACTCAAGCATCACCAAGCGAGATTACATTCTGAACTAAACCGAGAGGAGATTGTTGGAGTGATCAAAACGTAACCTCTTCGATTATTCAACCAGCCCTAAGGGAAGTCCTCTCCACTATAACCTCAGTTTTATTATCCACACTATACATCTGATTCAAATCGTAATCTTAATTTTGCACGCTTAAAAACGATATTTGTTCCTAACCTCGGAATAAATGCTTATCCACTAAACACTAAGATTACAGTTATTAATAATACGTTTATGCCTATTGCTCTTATTTTGAATTCATCTATATGGTATGCCGTTTAACCCAAATTTGATGTATAAGGAACTGTGTTGCGGAAGCCAAGGTACGTTCTTCATTTAAATTTCGTTTACTAACATAGAGATACGGCGGATCTAAATATCCAAAGCGCCGTATCTCTGACCAGCTAGAACTTATTGAGTAGTCAACGAGATTAAACAGATACGACGCATCTAATTTTTCAATACGGCGCATCGTTTCGCCCTATAAATACGATGAGAATGCGCCGGATCTAAACTTCTTACCGCATAAACACACACAGTTAAGAACTTTCACACAGTAAAACTATACTTTAATTCGGAGCATTTTCCTAAACTCAACCTCTAATCCGATCTATAATCATTCACCCAATCATACAATTAAGGTAATTTATTCTATTTTGATTTAATTTCGTTTAATTATAAATTAGGGTTTATATGACCAATTCGATTAGGGCTTAAACGATATAGGGATATGATTAGAACTTGGCATTGATTATTTCCCCTAAGTTAATTTTAGAATTGGGCATCGAATTTGGCACTAATTAAATCGAACGAAAAATAGGGTTTTGGGTGTTTGTTTTTAAATTTTAGAGGGAAAGTGTGATAGAAGTTTTAGATAGGAACAAATGGGTAAATTTGGTCTGTGATATTTAGTGGTAGTTTACGTCACGGATACGGATTCTTGAAAAACGTGCCTGACCCTTTATTTTATGCTGATATGCCTTTAGATGCGGCGCATCTAGGTTGATTAATGCGGCGTAACGACCTATTTCAAAATTGATAAAATTCTAGATACGCCGTATTGATTAATCTAGATACGACGCATCTCCATATGCCGTATCTGTTGTCTTGCACCGCATCTCTTATACTATATACAGATACGCCGCACTGATTAAATCAGATGCGCCGTATCTACCTTATTTGCAGACTGTTTACTGACTGTGGAAATCTATTTCAGATGGCATTACCAGAGGTTACACTTAGGCATCAGTGGCTACAATTTGAGAACATGGGACTAACTCCTGCTACTCTGGAAGATTACTTGCGTAGGCTTGACTCGATTTACTTCAAGAAAATATTCAGAGTCCAGGTTTTGAGTTTTGATGATGTAGGGTTGATTGGTGGTGGACATGCAGCTGAGAGTTTACAGCATCGTATGGAGATGGTAGTTGTTGGAGATGATGAGGAGGTGGTGTTTAGGTCTAGTGCTTGGGAGAGACTATTTAGGATTGACGAGCCTCTGATTAGGGAGCTCATGCTGGAGTTCTTTAGCACGATTCATTACAGGGAGACGGATTTGGAGATTGATACAGCTGACACTCTGGTATTCAGGCTAGGAGGTGTGCATAGGCAGATGTCGATGAGGCAGTTTATTTTGGCCATGGGGCTACACACTGAGGAGGAGCTTGGATCTGCTGGGTTTGCCAGGTATTGGGCTGAGAGTTTGCGGGTTGTCCCTGACAGAGGATTATTCGGTGATTACTGGGACCGGATTTCTTCATTGGGTGATATTACTACTTCCACCCCCTCATATACTTTGATCAGGGAGCCGATGAGGAGGCTGTGCCACAGGCTGATTGCACTTACTATTGCTGGGAGAGGTCAGTCACCTGAAAAGGTGACTACTCTGGACCTCTTCCTCCTTAGGAGTATGGATGAGGGGTTGTCGGTGAACATCCCACACTTTTTAGCGCACTACCTCCACCGATCTGCTGCAGGGAGAGATCGGAGGAGCCAGATGACTAGCGGGCATTTTGTTTCGAGGCTGGCCCGCCATTTTGGAGTTATTGGAGCAGAGATCCCAGCGGGGCTGGAGGTTATTGTGGCCCGTCTCCCGGTTATCGATAGGGACTATTTGGTTAGACTCGGGATCTGCCAGGTGGCTGCGGGAGGCCACTTTTGGGCAGCATTAGGGCCCGCCAGAGCTGCAGGGCCAGAGGCGGAGCAGGGAGGACCTCAGGGACCTCCGGCTGCTGCTCCTGCCGACGAGGAGGTGCCACAGGCACCAGTACCCCCACGCACCATTGGGCAGAGACTTGAGGCAGTCGAGGGAGAGTTGAGAGCCCTGAGGAGGGACTCTGAGTGGGTGGTTAGGAGTGTGAGCAGACTTTTAGAGCATCAGGGTATTACCCACACCCGTCCAGATGGTACTGAGGTTGCAGGAGTGACACGTGCATACGAGCGCAGAGTCCGTCAGAGGACTGATGGAGCCAGCACTTCCGGGACCCATCCAGACGACCTTGCTCACCCATGATCTTACTCTCTTGATTTTACAGACATTGTTCCACACATTATTATTTTTATTTTTTTTTGGATTGTACTGATCACTATTCTCATGTATACATTTAATGTTTCAGTTTATATTTCTTGTTATATCTGATGAAGACTGGCATTAAGTTCAGCATGAGAGTACGAGAGGACGTGAGAGATTAAACCGTGGAACGAGTCATTTTACAACAGACTGTTAACAGTCTGTTTGGTATCTACATGCGCCGCATCTGGTTAACAGATGCGACGCATCCTATCCTTTATTTTGTTTTATTTTTGTTTCAGGCCGCACGAAGATACGGCGCATCTCAATTCTGAGATGCGACGCATCTCCTGCAATGGTCATATCCTATTTTATTTTTCTGCATTTTTATTTTCGACTTTAAAACTCTTTATCAGTTTATTTTTAATGCGGCGCATCCCTGGTTAAGGATGCGGCGCATCTTTATTCTGATCCGTATTTATTCCAGGCTCGATACGGCGTATCTTCTTCAATAAGATACGGCGCATCGACTGACCTGATGATTTTCAGTTTTAATTTTTAAGTTTTATTTTTCCTAACTACTAATGTATTATGCAAGTTGAACCTTTCTTATCTTAGGTGTGTTTTAAAGTGTTGGTGGTATTATAGTTTCCTGGATTTCCTGTGGATACATCAAGTATGAAGCTTTAACGTTCTAATCCACAAGAAAGATGATTTTTGCTCTTATACTAATGGAGGATCATACCGAGCAAATCTCAGGGGAGTTTTTCTGTTCTAATTCTTTTATTTTCCAGTTTTTAACCTTTTATTCAAACAACGAGGACGTTGTTTAACTTAAGTGGGGGGATTGGAGAATTAGAACACTTAACACTTACTTGTCCTAAACTTTTTCAAAAATTATGCTTAAAATGTGCTTAATATATCAAACTTAAAAAAAATTTTTAGCATGTTTTTGTTTAAGATCTAAGTTGCATAGCTGCACACATGACGTTATTTTCAAAAATTATGATTTTCCAAAATTCACAAATCTATGAGTGTGCCGGTGACTTGTAAACTTTAGAACTTGGCTTGTATACTATTCGAGACCACCATAATGAGTATTATTTTATATAATTGGAATGACTTGTCTAAATTGGTAAATTTCTAGGATTACACCCAAAATAGCCTATTATATGTTATGTGTTATTAACTAACTACGCTGGTTAGTTAACCCCTGTATAAACCCTTTTGTTACTCTCATTTTTAGAGTAAGATACCCCTAGAAAAACCCTCAGAGCCATTCCTTTCGTTTCTTACACCTATGTTTAAAATGTTTCGTTACACCCTTACACCTTAGCCTACCCTGTAGATTAGAATCCGTGGTTGGTTAATTGCTATAGGCAAAGTGTGTTTCCTTACATTACCTGTGTTCGCGTGCGTAATTCATTATCTATGGTTAGGTCGGAAATTGCACAATGCAATTGGAGTGAAAGTAAATATTATATATTTTTGAGTTTATTTTTCGTGTGTTTACTACTTTCACTATTACCGTTATTTCTGAAAGTATGAAAAGTATAGAAAAATTATCCGGAAAGAAAGTTGTAGTGATGTGGTGAAATTTTACACATCTATGTTTATGTTTCAAGTTAAAAAAAAAAAAAAAAAAAAAAAAAAAAAAAAAAAAAAAAAAAAAAATCGAAAAAATAAGAAAAGAAAAAGAAAGAAAGAAAAGTTGGAAGTTAATTTTAACCAACTTATGTAAAGTTATGTAAGTGGTCGATATCACCACTATTTGTTGTACTATATTTATGGATTGAATGGGAATTGGCAGTTATGGGAACGCCAATTAAGGTTTATTCTTTGATTAAGATCTTGTTGAGTATAATTCGTGTCTACCTAAAGCGTGTGTTTCAAGTGTTAAAGCGTGAGTTATTCGGTGATATGAGTCTTATTCATGGGATGGTTGGGATAGTGATTAACCACACTTAGGATTTTAATTTATTTGTTTTGTTTATTTTCATTTTACACCAATTTATATCCCAAATGTTACCATACCCTTTATTATTCTTTATCCAACCAAACCTTTGATTTATTGAGATTAGGGATTTGAGCAATCTTAAGTATCGTAGTCGTGGATTCGGCTATGTATTTATGATTTTGTCGCCCTTTTTGATATATTATTATTGGTGAAGTTTGGACCTATCTTTAGCCTATTCGAGTTAAGGATTTGAGCAATTGCAAGTATCGTGTTCGTGGATTCGATCATGTATTTGTGATTTTGTCGCCTTTTCTGGAATTTGAGATCGATAGTGAAAAAGAATAATTAACCCTTAAGCCTACAAACCCTTTTTACCGCTTTAGACTTGTTATTCCTTAGCTTTAGTGGTGGAGATGTGTATACTTGCCAAGCTTATGATAGAATATTCGTCACGACTGGACAGTTAAACGATTAGATTTGCTTTTATCGACTTATTTTATTTTACTTCTAATTCGTTAAGTGTTTAGTTGTGTGATTATGAAATAAACGAATACATGCTTAAATATAAAAATAAATCCTAACATCTTTTAGGATACATTTTCATAAAAGAAATTCTAAGGTTTACTTGGATACAAGTAAAGTTCAAGTGGGGGGATATTTGATGAACTCAAATAAGTACATTTTATTACTATCATTTATCCTATTAAATTGACTTGTTTTACTATATTATGTATGAGGATTGATACTTAATCGTTTACTTTTGTAATTCTCAGGTAAAAACAAGCATTTGGTGAAACTTGGCGATTTTGGACTAATAATGGAGCAAAACGTGCATAAAGTAAAGAGTCTACTGAAATGAAGAAGATCAAGACTAATTTTGCTCAGATGCGCCGCATCTCACTCATGACATGCGCCGCATCTCTATCAAGATATCACCAGATACGATCCAAGATACAAGAGGACATGCGCCGCATCCAAAGATAAAGATACGCCGCATCTTCTGGCGGTGTACGAATATTCCTGAATATTATAATCTTGGACCCCACGCGAAGTTAAGTACATGCGCCGCATCTACTTAGTAGATGCGCCGCATCTTCCCTCAGACAGAAACTATAAATACCCCAAGACCAGACGAATTTCAAAAGCAATATATAAGTTTCGAAGACCGAACAGAAGAACCAAAGGACGAATTCAGTCAAGGAGGCAGCACAAGACACACCCAAATCAAAGATACAAGAGCTGTAAGAAGGTGCTGCATGTGTTTAATTCATTAAGTAGTTTTGTTTTATTGTGTTAGCAAACTTTAATTCATCAGGATTGGTGGCTTGTGTAATGTGACAACGAAAGATTGCACTCCCTTTAATACTTGCTTTCCCATCAATTAAAGTTTATATGTTGATGTCTTTGGTTACTACTTATTAGTGCATTGATAACCTCTGTGTTTATTAGTGGCTTGCGGGCATTTGACTGCGGGACATAATGTGGCTCCCACGGTTATTACTAAATTGATCACTTAGGAATAACTTTTAGACATAAGTAATCATTAAGGGTTTACTCGCCGATAAGATTAGGACCAACGAGAAAGGGTTAACTACATACACTTCATATAAAGCTATCAATAAAACAAGTGACAATCTACTTATTCATAAGGACAGCCCTCTTATTGTCTCGAGTATCTATCTGTGTACGTGTGTGCTACTTGCTGATTCGTGCCTATTGGTTTATTTTATTATTTAATTGCAAACAAATCGTGCCAGTCTCTCAGGCTGAAACCCCCTTGCGTTGGGATATTAAAATACTGATTAGAATAACTAGATAATACGTTCCACTCTTAGTGATCGACACTCTACTTACCATTATCTTCATACTGACCGGGTACACTGCTCGTTAAGTGTGTGTGTTATTGATAAGTCGGCTAAATATAAATTTAAAACTTGAGTAGGCATTAAAACTGCCAAAACTTTACTCCAACGCACGCCCATCGGTTTGATTAAATGTGTGAGGCCTGGATCACTTGACACACCTCCTATGCTCACTCCTGGTAACTATGTTCAATGGGCAAGTCGATTCTTAAGGTTCATCGAACTCAAGAAACCACATGGAAAATATATGAAAAAGGCTATAATTGAAGGTCCATTCCAAATGCAAACTACAACGGTTCCTGGAGATCCAACTGCTACTCCTCCAAGACCTGACACCGTGCTCCCTGTTCCTGAAAATCAACTTACTGCTGAGAAAATACTTCATCATGAAGCTAATGAACTTGCTATGTCATACATTTTTTAGGGAATACCTAATTCAATTTTCCAAAGCATTGATGCTCAAAAAACAGCTAAGGATATGTGGGAACACGTTCATCTCTTAATGGAAGGCACTGAACTGAACCAAAAAGACATGGAATCCAAACTCTACCTCGAATATACAATGTTCATGATTGAATCAGGAGAGTCACTAGAGTCTTATTACCATCGGTTCACAAACATCATCAATGAATTGGACAGACACAACATTGTTTTACCCAGGATTGCAATCAAGACAAAGTTCTCAGCTGTCTTGGTCCAGATTGGCAAAAATATGTCACGTTTGGTCGTCAAGCCAAAAATCTACAAAATGCATCTTATGGTTTGTTGTATGATTATCTGAAGCACCATCAATCTGAAGTTGACAGAGATCGAGCTCTGCGTGGTACTTATTCACCTTCTACAACTCCAAACTCACTAGCACTAATAGCTCAATCTCACTTTGCTCCACCTCCACAGTCAAACCATGCTTATGTCCAACAACAACATCATTTTAACTATCCTCAACAAACCTCTTCCACCCAACTCATTCCATATGATTCAACACAGCAATCAACTGCAAATCAACTAGTCCCCTACTACAACACTGACACCATGCTCTACACAAATACAAACAGTGACGAAGATGATGCATTCAACTCTTTGAATGAAGGATTTTCACTCATTGCTCGTGCTTTCAACAAATTCTCTAACAAATCCAACAATCGTCTCCGCACTTCATCCAACACAAGAAATCAAGCTGTTGTACAAGATGGATGGGTTGAAATTCAAAATCGTGCTTATGGAAGAAATGGATCAGGAGGTTACATGGGAAATTCTGGATATGGACAAAGGTTTAATGAAACTAGTGGAAATAGGAACAATGAAGGTGCTCCTCAGAAAAGGATGGAAATTATTGAAACTGGGAATACAGGGACTGGGAATACAATGGTTAAGTGCTACAACTGAATGGGAAAGGTCATCTGGCTAATGCATGTCCCAAACCTAGGGTCAGAGGCAGTGAGTTTCATAAGCAGGCACTACTTTTAGCTCTCAATAATGAATCTGGGGGCAATCTCACTGAGAAAGAAAACAGCTTCATGGCAAATGCATATTCAGATGATGACATGGAGGGCTTGGAAGCAAATGCAGCTGTGATGCTAATGGCCAACATGTAGGAACTTCACATGAGTGACACAGGCCCAGTATATGATACTGACGGTCTGTCTCAGGTACCTGATCCAACAACATGTCTAATACATGAAATTGTATCACCATCTGCATCTGCATCAGACGAGGAGCAAGTTGTTCAAAATGATTCATTATTATCTCCTCAAGAAGATGAACAAATGAACACAGTTGTTACATTTGATGAAGATCAAATTAACCCAGTTGTTACATTTGATGATCTAATTGATGATGATAACAATGATCAAATTGAACAAAATGAACTTTCGCTCAGTCCAGATCCAAAACTCATAGCCTTGCTATTGACCACCCAATCCCAGTTGGACTCACAAAAATCTTAGATTGATAAATGCAATGAGTTCAACAGAAACTTAAAAGCAAAAGTTGCATCATTAATAAAGGTTCTTGAGTGCTATAAAATACAACTCACAAATTTTGAAACAAAAGAAAAATGAGAACAAAGTTTTGAAGTTTCATTCCAAAAAGCTTATGGCAAAGAACAAGATTTACAACATTAAATACGAGAAATATCTGCTTCCAAAAACAACTTGGTTTCTCAAATGAAACAAGAAAAATTAGAATTTAAACAACAGGTTGAACACCTCAATTCTGAACATTCAAAAACAAAAACAGAGTTGTCAACCTGTCAAGCTAGTTTTTCGGAACATAAAAAAGTGCCTAGGAAACGAATTGATTCTTATCTTGATGAAATCGTTGATTTGGAAAGTAAATTAAAAGAGTTTCAAAAAGTTGTTTATAAAACTGGTGAGTCTGTAACAACAATTCAAAAGTTTACTCTAAAGCAAAATCCCCAAGGTTATGGTTTTGCTATTGGTGATGACAAATCACGTTTTCTACACAAAGCACTCAAGGAAAATCCAAAGTTGTATAGTGCAGACCATCTCTTTGATGATTCAATTATGCGTGTTGTTGTACATAACTGTGAGGAAGAATAGGAACAGGAAGAAGAGAGTCGATCAAAAATGAGCAATGTTAAGTTTAATAAACCATTTGATTATTCAAAAGTACCTCATATTTCCGACACCTTCGTTCCTCAAAAAGATAAAACAGAACAACCATGGTTTGTAATGCAAATTCATGAATCTTCTTTTGATGTTGGTCCTGTTAAACCAGTAGCACAAATAAATGGTCATTTACCAACTTCTGGAGTAATTGCACCATTACCTAAACGATGTCTTGTACTTCGATATTTTGATACGTTTATGGAATACATCAATTTTTTAGAACAAGCAATTGAACGTAACTCTGAGATAACAGTTTCCACTTTTCTATCTCCTTACGAAAAAGAAAAAGAGATAAATTTTTTAAAAACAATTTTTTCCATATGTTCAACATTTGCGTCTATGTGCTACACACTGGGAACAGGAACTCCAATCAGAAGTAACATCCATGATGAAAACTTTCAATGCAACAGAAAATGCGATATCAAAACAAAAACGTCGAAACAAAGTTTCACAAAATGAAGCTGATCGACTCTTGGAAGATGTTCTAAGTTCTGATATTATCTCTGAGATTATGAATTCAATTTATGAGTCTTGCAACTCTATGCTTGTTGATGATCACACTGCTGACACTAAAATGTTGAAACACGAAATTGAGACTTTAAAAAGAGAAAATGAGAGAATCACTAAACACAATGATGATGTGCAAAGTAAACTTTCAACAGAAAATTTTCAACTCAATCAGAAGCTACAATGGTGTCAAACTCAGAGTCTTGATTTTGAGTTAAAATTCCAAAGTCAAAAAGAAATAATGTCCTTTCAAAACAGTCACACATCCAAAGTTCAGAATATTGAAAATTAAAATGCTGTTTTAAAAAATCAAATTTTCAAATATGAAAAGGACATCGATAAAGTTTGTCAAAATCGTAATGACACCGTTCGTTTAAATAGAGAACTTGATTCAAAAATTCAACAAAAGAATCACAGCATCATTGAACTCAAAGAGAAAATTCAGTTACTAGAAAAAGGAAAGTTTGTTAACACAAATGTGATTGCACTAGGAATGTACAAAATGGACACAACACCTAGGCAAACATCCTATCAGACTACTAATTTGAATCATTCCACTTCTACAGGAATAGTCCCCACTACTAACGTTAGCAGATCAAAGCGTAAGAGCAACAAATAGAAGAATAGGATCTGGCAACGTAGAAGCAGGAAACTAGAGGCCCAAGAAGCAGAAGATCAATTTAGGAATTTGAATAAAACGCATGTTGCGTCTGATTTAGAATCGAACTTAAAAATTTGTAATTCTAATATCGATGTAACGAATGCTAAGACTTTGAATGTTTTGAATGTTGATGCATCTTGTGTGTTCTATCGTAAAAGCATGTTATCTGGTGATCATAAGAAATGTGTTGCAAAATCTCTTTTATCTCGTAACAAGAAATGTACATCTGGCATTCCCTCTAGGCCCACTATTGCTTCTAAGTCTGTGCTAGGAAAACCGCCATGTGTAGTTTCCAAAAATGCCTTAGACACACCCATAGTTGCGAACACAACTCCTAAGACAATCCAATCACCTAGCGAATTCACTAAGAAGAAAGCTAAAATTAGTTGGACATGGCAACGTTGGTTACAAAGGAAACCTAGTTTTACATGGCTACCTAAATTTATTAATAACTGTGTTACTAACCCAATGGGTTCTACCATTACCATCACTCCATCTTCGTCGTATTCGTGTGATGCAGGTGGTTCAAATTGTTCTATGGATTGTTGATAGTGACTGTACCCGACATATGACAGGCAATCTCAAACTGTTAGTAAACTTTGTTGCAAAGTTCATCGGCACTGTCAGATTCGGGAATGATCATTTCGCTGCTATCATGGGCTATGGAGATTACGTCAATGGCAATAACGAAATTAGTCGTGTATATTATGTCGAAGGCCTTGGTCACAACCTTTTCTCAGTCGGTCAATTTTGTGATAGGGATTTGGATGTAGCATTTCGGGAGAAAACTTGTTTTGTTCGTTACTTACAAGGAAATGATCTAATGTCGGGCAAACGTGGAACTAGTCTTTACACCATCTCAATGTCTGATATGATTGCTTCTTCTCCTATATGTCTGCTCTCCAAAGCACATTCGACAAAATCCTGGTTATGGCACAAACGACTGTCTCATCTGAATTTCAAAACCATGACTGAACTTGCACGTCACAAACTAGTCGATGGTCTTCCACGGTTTCGATATGAAAAAGATCACTTATGTCCGGCTTGTGAACAAGGAAAAAGTACTTGTGCACATTTCCCTTCAAAAACATAACACAGTACAGATCACGTTCTTCAACTACTTCATATGGATTTGTGTGGCCCTATGCGTGTTCAAACGATAAACGGTAAACGCTACATTTTGGTAATTGTCGATGACTACTCTAGATGGACTTGGGTCTACTTTCTCCGAAGCAAAGATCAAGCACCTTCAATGATCATCACCTTTCTCACAAAAATTCAAGTTTAGCTTCGTAATACGGTCAGAAAAGTTAGAACAGACAATGTAACTGAATTCAAAAATCAAACTCTTCGATCTTATTTTGGAAAAGTGGGAATTCAACATTAAACATCCATTGCAAGAAGTCCAGAACAGAATGGGGTTGTCGAAAGACGCAATAGGACGTTAGTGGAAGCTGCACGAACGATGCTAATCAATGCTCAATTACCAGATTACCTATGGGCAGAAGCTGTATCAACTGCATGTTACACCCAAAACCGTTGCATGATCACCAAACGGCATCACAAAACTCCTTATGAGATTGTTCACAACCTAAAACCGAATATAAATTACTTTCATGTATTTGGTGCCCTTTGTTACCCAAATAATGATCGTGATGATTTTAGAAAATTCAAAGCCAAAGCTGACATTGGTATCTTCATTGGATATTGTGAGAACTCCAAAGGTTTTCGAATCTAGAATCGTTGAACTAGAGAAATTCAGGAGACTATTCATGCTAATTTCGATGAGCTTACAAAAATAGCTTCTGAGCAAAACAGCTTAGGACCCACAACCGACCGTCTTAATTTTCCAGATCAATCAGCTACACCTCTTTCACTCAACCGTAAAGAATTGGAAACACTGTTTGCTCCACTGTTTGATGATTCTTTTGCAAGTCGTGCACCAGATGTATCTACAAGTTTCGCTGGTCAACCAGATTACATTCCAATACCTGATACATCTGCTACTACAACAACAACAGTTGCTGCCGATGCACCTCCAACTGAATCTCCATCAACAGCAGAACAACCCGCTTCCAACACTGAAAATGCAGCTAAAGATCTACAACAACCAAAAGTACCCGCACCTGCACATTATGACGGAAATGCCTTTTTTAATCCATTTGCTCCGGCTCCAACTATTCTCGATATGGCAGAGTCGTCTACACGCAACTTGGATCCGTCTAATATGCATAATCTTTTTCAACATTACCCCTCAACACACAAATGGACAAGAGATCATCCCTTAGTAAATGTGATTGGTAATCCAGATAATCCGGTCATGACATGACAAAGACTTCACACGGATGGTGAAACATGCATTTATGCTCTTACCGTCAGTCAAGCTGAACCAAAGAACATTAAAGAAGCAATGACTTATGACAATTGGATTGAATCAATGCAGGAAGAACTCGATCAATTCAAACGTATTGAAGTCTGGGAATTGGTAGAAAGACCCGATGGAGTCTATGTTGTCGGACTGAAATGGATTTGGAAAAACAAACATCATGCTGATGGAACAGTAATTCGTAACAAATCGCGTCTGGTTGCCAAAGGCTTCAGCCAAGAAGAAGGCATTGATTTTGAAGAATCCTTTGCACCAGTGGCTAGACTTGAAGCTGTCCGAATGTTTCTGGCGTATGCTGCCCACAAGAACATCACCGTTTATCAAATGGACGTGAAAACTGCATTTTTGAATGGGCAACTCCATGAAGAAGTGTATGTCACTCAACCAGAGGGCTTCATCGATCCAGATCATCCTAATCATGTATACAGACTCAAGAAAGCCCTTTACGGCCTTAAACAAGCCTCGAGGGCATGGTACGACAATCTGTCCACATTCTTACTTGCTAATCACTTTACCAAAGGATCAATTGATCCCACACTGTTTATTCAAAAACACAGGGAGGACATCTTAATTGTTCAAATTTATGTTGATGACATCATTTTTGGTTCAACGCATAAAAAGTACTCAAATGCTTTTGCAAGATTAATGAAACAAAATTTTAAAATGTCCATGATGAGTGAACTTACATTCTTCTTAGGACTTCAAGTTCATCAATCCCCCCGTGGTATTTTTCTAAATCATTCCAAGTATGCTCTTGAGATTTTAAAGAAACATGGCAAGACAAGTTATGATACTTATAACACACCTATGTCTGCATCATCCCTAAAGCTGGATGCTAATTTACATGGTACACCAGTTGACCCTACGAAATACCGTAGTATGATTGGGTCCCTCATGTATCTAACAGCCAGCAGACCAGATATAGTTTTTTTTGTATACCTATGCTCCCGTTATCAGTCACGACCAACTGAAAGACACCTCTCTGAGGTTAAAAGAATCCTTCGATACATAAAAGGGAATCATACATTTAGGGATATGGTATCTGAAGGATTCTGGTTTTGAACTAATAGCTTTTTCAAATGCTGATCATGCAGGATGTTTAGACACACGCAAAAGTACATATGAGGGAGTGCAGTTTCTAGGAGACAAACTTGTATCTTGGCATTCAAAAAAGCAGGATTGCACCTCATTGTCATCTACAGAATCCGAATATGTAGCCATGTCAACATGCTGTGCTCAAGTCATTTGGATGCGATCACAGCTGATGGACTACAGTTACATTTTCAACAAGATTCCCATGTACTGCGACTCCAAGAGTGCCATTGCCATCTCATGCAACACGGTTCAACATTCGAAGTCAAAAAATATCGCACTTCGTTATCATTTCATCAAAGAGCATGTTGAACAGGGTACAATTGAATTATATTTTGTGGGTACTAAATACCAATTAGCGGACTTATTCACCAAAGCCTTGCCCCATGCAAGATTTGTGGAATTAGTTCACCAAATTGGTATGCGGTGTTTGACTCCAGATGATTTGAACAACTTTCTTAAACACAACTAAGAAAGTCAAACGTCAAAATATTTTTTGTAAATATCTTATTCAAAAACACAAAAATATTTTTCATTTTTTTTTTACTTTTTCTTTATTATATATAAAAAAATAATAAAATAAAATAAAATAAAAACATTTCATCTCTTTTCAGTGTGCAAAATTCAAAACAAATCAAAATATGCTCTTGATATTCACATTTAATCAATTTTTGATCACGAACATATTTTTAGGGGGAGAATTTTTATGACTTTCGCACACTCTTCTCAAAATCTTCATCGTGCAACTTTTCGGTGATCTCTTGAACTAAAAGTTTGACAAAATTTTTAAAAGTTTTTGTTAGTTTAAGGGGGAGAAATGTAAATTACAAAAGTTAACAAACATTTAGACTAAGGATATAACAACAACAAACCTCAAGGACTATTGTTGTCAATTGTCATAATATTGTAACATAAGGACTGCGTTAGATGGGAAATATGGGTTAAGGGACTGAACTTGAAAAAATTCCAAACTATCCCCTATATAAGCAACTAACTCAGATTTTTTAAAACTCACAAACTCAAAAACATACCAAATTACTGCCATTTTTATACATTCAACCAAGCTTTTTGATCTTCTATAATTTCACGATTGTAAGTGTTATACTCATTCACTTATGCATGATTATCACTCGCCCAAATTTTTGAATTATTTCTATGGTTAAATTTCTTAATCGAAGAATTAGGGTTTAAGGAGCAAAATTGGGCATTTCTCATGTACTAGGTTTTAGAATAATTAATGTAGTTCTTTAGCTTAATTTCATGTCTAGGATTGCTCTATAGCTGCTTATTTGTGATAATTAACATCTGTGTGTAAAATTGAATGTGTTAGGGTTTAAGTAGGCGTATGCATTGCTACTACTACTAGGGGTATTGTGTATGTGTTTTGAGTAGTTAGATATGCTTAAATAGGTCTCCAAATCATGCGTCTTACGTCTTGTAACCTAAATCAAACATTTGCTCTAAGTCGAAGAATTTCATATTGCATAATAATCTTTTGTGACAAATGTGTTTGTTTGCTTAGATTTCTGGGTACTAGGATTTGTTTAGGATGTGTTTAGGAAGGTATTTGATGCTTTCATGGTCCTTGAAACTGTCTGTTATTGAGTTTGAATATGTATGAAATCCTTTGAGTAAGCATGAATTTCTTCGACTAAGGATGTTTTTTTCTTCTACTTAGTAATATTAGGATGAATGTCATCGAGTTAGAAGGAAAATTTTCTTTACTTAGAAAATTTTATGAAATTCTTCGAGTAAGAGATTAATTTCTTCTACTTAAAGAATTTTTATAAAATCCTTCGAGTAAGGAAAATTTCTTCGACTTAGAAATTTTTTCTTACATTCTTCGAGTAAGAAAAATTTCTTCGACTTAGAAATTTTTTCTTACATTCTTCGATTAAGGAAAATTTATTCGACTTAGAAATTTTTTCTTACATTCTTCGATTAAGGAAAATTTATTCGACTTAGAAATTATTTCTTAAAATCTTCGAGTAAGGAAACATTCTTCGACTTAGAAGATTTTTATCAAACTCTTCGAGCAAGTATGCAGTTTCTTCGAGTAAGGATTTAATACAGTTTCTCCGAGTTAGGAGGGTTTCAAAATTTCCGAGTAAGGAAAATGGCTATCTCCAATTAAAGAGATGTTCTTTTCAAATATTTTTCTAAATCCTTCGAGTAAGACCATTATTCATTTGAGTAAGCTGATTTTTCAGACTTATAAAAAAATTTCAAATTATAGAAAAGTGTCAAGTTGAAAATTTGTGTTTGCTCTTATGTGGTAGTTTGTTTATTGTGCACTAATTATTCATGATCCTCATACATGTTCCTCTATATGGTGTATCATATCACTTAAGTATAGATCATGTAATGAATTACTTACACTAACACAAATATGCAATTTCCATTGTGTTTCTTTGTTGGTGTTTGTGCTTCTCAGGTTCACAATGTCTCAAGGATCCATAGCAAGGAATGAATTGAAACCCGAAGAAGATGAAAGGAAGATAGGAGAATCCAACTATCGAGTAGATTTGAAAACCTTACCATGCCATCCTACCTGTCAGATCATGGTGGAGATACTGAAGAAACACTTTTGCAGACACGTTTTGACCAGATCCGCTACGGTTCCAGAAATCTATCTTAATCAGTTCTGGCATTCGTTAATCATCAATCGGGACACCAAGACCATGACAATCACTCTGGACACCAAAATCATCAAGTTCGATGTTCATCTTCTTTGAAGTGTTCTTGGGCTTCCTCCAACTGTCTTTGGCAAGTACACACAGTTTGTAGATGATCCATCTTTTGAACATATAGTCAAATCCTTAAAACATCTTGGCTATGACGATTCATTTGAAGAAATCACATCCCATTCCAAGGTTGATAGAAGATACATTCCTCAACCATGGTTAACCATCTACACCATCCTAAGTTATTGCATTATGGGAAAGGAAACCGGTCACGAGCACCCCAGACTTGAACATCTGCAGTTCTTCTGGGGAGTCATCAACTTGGCTCATCTTGACTACGCCAAGTATATATGGACTGACATGGTCTATCAAGCTCATCAATTCGGGCAAAAGAAAGGTTACAAGATACCATTCCCGAGATTCACCAAGCTTCTTATTGCTCATTTCATGGCCCGAGAACAAGACATTGACAAACGTCCAACTGAAAAAGCACATTTAGAACAAATGGACCATGTTCTTTCCTATGTGAGAATTCATGCCACCAACACCACCAAACAAGGTCTCAGAATTCCAGATGCATTAATTACAGAGACGGTGAGGGCAACAGAGGCCTATGAAAGGTATGATGAAGCAGAGAAAGCACGATTGGTGGGGATAACGATGAAAGGAACAACTGGTACAAGAGGTAGAGGAAGAGGAATTAAAGCTGGTACTACAAGAACAAAGAAGGTTTCTCGAGAAACTAAAAGGAAACCAATGCTCCGAGATGAATCTACTGAAGAAGAAGAAGATGAACCGAGCTTAAAAGAAGAAAGAAAACGCATCATGAAGATAAAGAAAGAAAAACATGATGAAGATCTGGGTAAAGGCAAATCACTAATGCTTAAAGACAAACCCGATGACACCCTACAACCACCAAAGACAAAAGAAGAAGAAATTGCACAACTCAGGAAAGCCCTACAAGAAAACAAAGTAAAATATATGGCTGATCTTGAGAAACTCAAGATAAAGAAGAAAGGTGAAGGGTCTGGGTCAAAGGTTGTTGAAGATGAAGCCTTGACTCAGTCTGATGATGAAACAGAAGCCACGTTGTCTAAATCTGAAAGTTCTTCACTAATTGAATCTGAGGGTGAATCTGAAGAATCAGACCAACTCTTTCACTTGCCCTCAGAATCTGATAAAGACAATACTGATGAAGATAAGAAGGACGATGAAGAAGTTGAAGAAAAAGATGATGAAAGTGATGAAGACAATGACAGTGATGATGATAAGGATGACGATAAACAAGACGATGATGATCAAGATGATGACGACTCTCAAGGAGATGATCATATACCTACTTCACCCATTATACCATCCTCTATTGATCAAAACTCCAAAACCAAGCCTCCCTCACCAAAACCCATACCCCAACAAATAGAATCTAGTGAACTTCAGGCTCTTAAGGAACAGCTCAGCATGTTGCAAACTCAAGTAAAGTCACAGCAACACGACATCGATGAGTTCAAGACGTATGATGTGTCTCAAGCAATGGAAGATTTCCTCAACAACAACTTACCAAAAGAGATTGGCAAACACCTTCAGGAAACACTTCCATCTCTTATGAAGGAATATGTCAAGAGGAAGCTTGATGGAATAGTTGCTCATCACATTCAAACAACACCTCTTACTATTCAAACTAAACCATCAAAGCCAGCTGCCACAGATCTCAAAGGTCAATTGCTTGAAGCTGTCGTCAATGATCCAGAGGAAAGTGATCTTCGCAAAGCATTGATTAGGTCAATGAAGAAAGCTGAAGAAATGGTGGATGCATACCCCGATACTCTAGAAGATGAAGTTCCTGCAGAAGGCTCAGTTGTGGATTTCACAAAGAAACTTAAGCAAGTGATGAAGATCCAAAAACTACAACTGTCTGACATTGTCAACATCCGAAAAGCAGGTTTCTCACAATTCAAGACATCTATTACTTCTCAAACGGAATTCGAATACAACCTTGAACAAGTTGCTAGAGCCTTATCTGAGAATGTTAGTTGGGATGTTGCAAGATCTTCACATGAACCCGACACATTCAAGTTTCGTGACTACTCTCAACCCTTACCGCTCATTGGTCAAGCTCACAATCCAAAGATCCCTAAAGCGTATTTCTTCAATCATGACTTGGAGTACCTGATATATGGGAACACTGATCCAAAGAAACGATATGCTACATCTCTTACCAAGTTCAAGGCTGCTACCTATGTACAAGAAGGACTTGAAGAACAGATTGGTGAATTGTTCAGCACTTCAATTGCAGACTACAATGATGAAGCTGTTCTAGGAGTCTTTTACTGGCCAGAGATGCGCAAATGGTTCTACAAATGGAAACTGTCATTTACCTCGAAACACAAGGTAAACTACAGGCAAAGGATCCTTTCCATCAAGAGTGCTGAAACATAATCAAAATATGGATACAACTTTCTGACAAAGATCACGGTTCGAAGACAAGATGACAAGGAGTACTCATTCAACGAAGCAGACTATCCTCATTTGAATCTCAACGATATTGAAGATATGTACTTGCTTAAGATACAAGGAAAACACGAGCATCTCCCTGGCAGCCTTCAATACGACATCATCAATTCCTTACTTTTTTACATCCAAAGAATAGTAATAAAGACAAGAGTCGAAGATGTTCACCTCGGTGTTGAAAGTTACCAGAAGAAATTGAACCTCATCAAACCTGATCTTAGACCTCCGGGAATCGCAGAAATGAAACCATATTCGTTCATCAAAAGACCATTTGGAGTAGTATACGTTGGATCTAGGAGACCAAAGTTCATGGGCTACGAAGACATTCACAAGTTCAGTGATGAAACTTTGATACAAGTTGTAACACCGCAACCCGACAAGGGTAAAGATATCACAACAATGGTTTCACATCAGATCACAAGCATTCAATCCAAAACATCATAAGTCTATAACATTAATGATAAAAGGGAAAATAAGTCAACATGACTTATGCCAAAAGTGAAAACAGAAATAAACTGAAGTACATAAATCCAAAATGCCCAAACAATGGCATAACAGAATCAAAATCCAAATGGTAAAACTAGAATGTCTAAAGTCTAAGCTTCACACAAGTTGCTCTCATCCCAAAGCTAAAACCCAGCTCCTAGCTTAGATACCTGCCGCAGGAAAAGGAAATGCGGCTGAGCTTAAAAAGCCCAGTGAACAGATACATAATCAAAGTAATGATAACGAAACAGATATAAGATAGGGTGCACTGGGAAATATCATAAGGTATAAACAAAGTGAAAGTATATGGAACAGAGTAGGATAGTAATCCACCACGAGCCCAGAAACATATCATATAATAACCATCATAATCTAGAGGGGATGCCTCTTAAGTAACCAGATAATATAAGGGTTGTCCTCATGTATCAAATGGAGTGACCAGCTCCCAGATAAATGTGAAAGGCGTGTATTGCACACAAGCACCAGTCACCAGATAAATAACAAATCATGTAAATAGATAATCCACTAAACAGATCAGATCTAGGATTGCAATCCATACGCCCCCCAAACAATAGTTCTGGCCATAATAAATAATAAAGCGCGCATGTAGTAGCAAATGGGGACGGTGTGAGGAATCACTCACCCACACATGAGTCATGCCAGTGGTGCATCACAGACATGGACATGGAACCCCCATGCCTAGTGTCACAGAGTTTGGCTCGGGTATCAAACTAAGAGTCAGATATCATATCAAATCAGATGTGTCATCATCTAAGGTTCATAATAATAGGTTCATAACAGAGGGTTCATATCAAATATATCAGAAGTATTATCAAGGGTCCAAATCAAAGTTCATCAGATCAAGGTTCACAAAGCAAAGGATCATAGCAAAGGTTCAAAAACAAATGGGGAACATAGCAATGGCTTAGGGAATCCTAACGAAAACAGCATCCGAAGTCAAAAGAGAGAAAGACGCCCTTACTGAAAAAGAGCAGAGTATATTTACCTTATTGCGAAGCAAAACAAAGATAAAACAAATACGGGACAGAGATCAATGCCTCTCCTTCTTCACACCTAAAGGAGAAGAAGAATACAGAATTACCAGAGGGTTCAAGTTCAGATTACCATTTCTTTTTCCTTCTTTCTATTTTAAGTAACTTTCTATTTTTAGCAGGTTTCCGAATTTAGTAAGTTTCCATTTTTAGAAAGTTTTCTTATTTAGAAGGTTTCCATAATTAGAAGGATTAAAGCATTATTACTTAGGTTAAGTCGTTAAATAAGCATATTATGGACACAGGGTATATTTTACCAAGTTATGATAGGTTAGGGTTTATAATAACAACTTTACATAATTTAGGGTTTTAATTGTAATTATACCAAAGTTAAAGGTCTAAGATGAAAGTATTACAAATAATCCATTTTGAATCCATACTTTATCATGTTAACAATTCTAGTCCCTCAAGTTTACCAATTTTACATTTTATAACCTTTAGTTACATAATTTACAATTTAAACCTTATATTTCATTAAATTACATTTCAACCCTTAACATATTGATATTTACACAACGAGCCCTTATATTAATGAAATTACAAAATATATCCTTTAATTTAATATAGGTACGATTTATATCCTTACCTTTTCATTATTTACAAATTTAGTCCTTTTAATAATTAAAATACAATTCGGCATTATAATAATCACATTTACATATTAAACCTTTAAATATCCCATTTTACACATTAGACTCCTTATTTCAACTATTATACGAACACCCTTAAATTTCCAGAAATTACAAACAAGTCCCTCTATTTTATTTATTTTATAATTCGAATTAATATATATAACGATTTACAATTTAAATCCATAAGTTCCACATTTTACGTTTAACACCCCCAAGTTATATTTTATTCAAATCAACCTTGATCTAACACATATTACAAAAATGACCCACGAGTTCCATAATTTACAAAACGCCCCTTTTAATTAATAAAATTCCATTCGGTAACAATTTTACTTCATCAAACCCTAACCCTTAATTATCAAATCATGTTCCAATCATTCCATCATCATTAAAACTCATTAATTAGGCCGGATCTTACCCCAAAACCCTAACCCTAAATCACAAACTAGGGTTTTCATTTTATTTCTTTACTTTTCTTTTATACGGTTTGGAGAAAAATACACCACGCTCAATATAGACTTCAACAAATTTTATGACCATTTTTCTAGAGCTATATAATTCGTATGTAACACAAGAAAAATACGTACATGATCCAGAAAATCGTATGAACTCAAATGGATTTTATTTACGTTTTTGTTCTCTATAATTATCATGACTCATTTTCAAGTGCATGGATCCATTTAGCTATTTTATATGAGTTATAAACAATGTTAGGATCATAGGAAAAATACCAGATGGGTTCAAGAACAAGAGAATGAGGCGCACGAATTTGTACCACTCGTATTGAATGATTCGAACAAGAATTTATCCCACGAACAAGGCAGCAACTCCACGACCATAAGCCTATTTTTCCTAGCTTCCTTAACCCTTGATGATCACCAGAAAAATACCCAAGACCTCCAGAAAAATCGCATGAAGTGGAGAGAATTTTTGTGTGTGTTTATTTGAATTTCGGTATGATAAATGAGAAAATAAAATGGGATAACTATTATAGTGATTTGTTGCCAAGTTTGGAGGGGGGAGAATCCTTTCACACGTTTTCTAGTTGGCCAAAATCAAATGTTTTAAATTTTGAGATTATTTCCCCATTTAACTAGTAATTATCTTAAGTTTAATTTATTTTAAATATAAATGATTAAGTAAATATTATTTCGGTACATATACATATATATTAAGGTGTAATAATAATTTTTGGACATGTATAATTGTTAAAAAGGTTGCCTCAAAAATATTTCACTTCATATGTAGCTCATTACCAAAGATTTGGAATTAATTTGGTGCTTTAAAAGCTTATTAATCAAATTTTAAGATTGTAGGGGCATTTTGGTCTTTTTACATGTTTCAGATTTTTGGGTTTTACAACTCTTCCCCTCTAACAGAAAAATTTTGTCCCCGAAATTTGTAACGAAATCAGAAATGAAAAGGAACGGAAAACAAACAAGGACATACCAGATCAGAATGAGAAATGCGGATAACTAGCTCGTATCGACTCCTCGGTTTCCCAGGTAGCCTCACGCTCTGGGTGATTGTTCCAAAGAACCTTTACGAACGGAATGACTTTACTTCTCATGACCCGCTCTTGCCAGTCCAAAATAGCCTCCGGCTCTTCGGACAAAGACATGTCCGGCTGAATCTGATCAAGTGGGTAAGATACCACATGCAAAGGATGATAATTGTATCCCCTCAGGAGAGATACATGGAAGACGTCATGAACATGTGATAACTGAGGCAGAAGAGCTAAACGGTAAGAAACCTCTCCAATGCGCTCCAGAATCTCAAATGGTCAGATGAATCGAGGACTAAGCTTGCCCTTGATCCCAAAACGTTTAACCCCACGAAACGGCGATACCTTAAGGAACACCCGATCTCCAACCTGAAACTCCAAGTCCCGACGATGCTTGTCAGCATAACTCTTCTGACGAGCACGAGCCTCCTTTAACTTTTCCCTAGCAACATCTACCTTTTCGTTGGTGATCTGAACCAACTCCGGACCCTCAATGATACGCTCCCCTACCTCGTTCCAACAAACCGACGCTCTACACTTGCACCCATATAACATATCGAAAGGGGCCATCCGAATACTAGCATGCCAACTGTTATTATACGCAAACTCTACCAAACATAAATACTCGTCCCAACTACCGGTCCATTCCAAAGCACAAGACCGTAACATATCCTCCAATGTCTGAATGGTCCTCTCCGACTGACCATCTGTCTGCGGATGAAAAGCTGTGCTAAACTTAAGACGAGCGCCCCAAGATTTATGAAGTCCTTTCCAGAAACATGAAGTGAATCGAGGATCTCTATCAGAAATAATAAATGACGGCATACCATGCAGTCTAACGATCTCCTGCTGAAACAACTCCGCCAACTTACTGACACTATAATCTACACGAATAGGTAGGAAATGAGCAGACTTGGTTAGCCGGTCAACGACTACCCAAATCGCATCATGCTTCCTTCTGGTAAGAGGTAACCCTGTCACAAAATCCATAGAGATCTCATCCCATTTCCATGTCGGAATCTCTAAGGGCTGCAACAAACCACTAGCCCTCTGATGCTCGATCTTGACTTGCTGACAAGTCAAACACTTAGACACGAAAGAAGCTACATCATGCTTCATACCACTCCACCAGAAATGCTGCTTAAGATCCCTGTACATCTTGGTAGAACCAGGATGAATAGTAAACAGGGAACTATGAGCCTCAGATAGAATAGCCTCACGAAGCTCAGGATCATTCGGAACACAAAGACGATCCTCAAACCATACCACGCCAAAGTCATCTACTCGGAACTCCGTCTGCTTACCTTCCTCAACATTCTGCACCACAGACCAAAGCTCACCATCCTCCTTCTGAGCTTCCTTAATCCGCAAGATAAGATTGGACTCAACCTTAAGGCTAGCCCAATACCCGTCATGACCTCGAACACAAAACTCCACGTCAAGAATCTCCAAATCATGCAAAATGCGAGGCTCAAACTCCAAACTCGCTATCATACCGGATTTCCTACTAAGAGCATCCGCAACCACATTAGCTTTACCCGGATGATACTGGATGTTCGTGTCATAATCCTTCAAAAGTTCCAACCACCGTCTCTGTCTCATATTAAGTTCCTTCTGGGTGAAGATATACTTAAGACTCTTGTGGTCAGTGAAGATATCACATGACTCGCCATACAGATAATGCCGCCATATTTTCAACGCGAAGACCACAGCTGCCAACTCTAAATCATGAGTCGGATAGTTCTCCTCATAAGGTTTCAATTGCCTCGAGGCATAGGCAATAACCTTCCCGTGCTGCATAAGAACGCAACCCAGACCTTTCTTAGACGCGTCGCTATAGATCTGAAAACCACCTGAACCAGATGGAAGAGTCAATATGGGAGCAGACACCAAACGCTTCTTCAGCTCCTCAAAACTATTCTCCCACTTCTCAGTCCAAACAAACTTCCCCCCTTTCCTCATCAATTGCATCAAAGGCAAAGCCAAACGCGAGAAACCCTCAACGAAACGTCTGTAGTAACTAGCGAGCCCCAGAAAACTCCTGACTTCTGTCACTGTGGTAGGTCTCGGCCATTTTGTGATAGCCTCAACCTTTGCTGGATCCATAGTGATACCGTCAGCAGAAACAATGTGACCAAGGAAAGCCACCTGATTCAACCAGAACTCGCACTTAGAAAATTTTGCATACAATTTCTGCTGCCTAAGAGTCTCCAAAACAATCCGAAGATGCTGTTCATTTTCCTCCTCAGATTTCGAATACACAAGGATGTCATCAATGAAAACGATAACGAACTTATCGAGATACTCATGGAATACCCGATTCATAAGGTCCATAAACACAGCAGGAGCGTTGGTCAAACCGAAAGGCATAACCAGGAATTCATAATGACCATATCGAGTATGAAAAGCAGTTTTGGGAACATCCTGCTCCCTCACCCGAAGCTGGTGATAACCGGACCTCAAATCAATCTTAGAAAAGTGCTTCGCCCCTTGCAACTGATCAAATAAGTCATCGATGCGCGGAAGAGGGTAACGATTACGAATCGTGATGCGGTTAAGCTCACGGTAATCAATACAAAGACGCATGCTTCCATCCTTCTTCTTTACAAACAAAATAGGCGCACCCCAAGGGGACACACTCGGCCGAATGAAACCATTCTCCAAGAGTTCCTGCAATTGTTCCTTCAACTCTTTTAATTCAATGGGTGCCATACGATAGGGAGCTTTAGATATAGGTTCAGCACCTGGAATCAGATCAATGCTAAACTCAACTTCCCTAGCAGGAGGAATGCCAGGAAGTTCATCGGGAAACACATCAGCAAAATCACGAACAATAGGAATACTATCAATGCTCGGAACTTCCACAGAGGTATCCTTAATGGATGCCAGAAAACCAAAGCAACCATGAGAAATCAGAGTTCTGGCTTTCATAGCCGAGATGATCTTAACAGATTTAAGAGGCTGAGAACCATGATAAACAAAGTTCGGATGATGAATATTGCCAAAGATCACTTTTCGAGCATAACAATCGATGGTAGCCTTATGAGCAGCCAACCAATCCATACCCAGGATCACGTCAAAATCAACCATATCAATGGGAAGCAGATTTGCGGGACGGACAGAATCATCAAAACGTAGAGGGCAATTTACATATTCACAATCAATAATCACTTGGGTTTTCATTGGTGTAGCTATGGATATACGATTTATTAATGGAGTTGGGGTTATATTCATTTTATTGGCAAGCGAAGTAGATATGATAGAATGCGTGGCACCGGTGTCAAATAAAGCAAAAACAATACGATCTCCAATATAAAGAAAACCCGTAATGGTACCTGAAGAATTTGCCGCCTGGTCTCGAGTAAGGGAATAGACTCGACCTGAAGTAGGAGCTGTCCTAGTCGAGTTCACTAGCATACCTGAGCTCTTCTTGGGACAGTCTTTGACCCTATGCTGAGTAGAGCCACATGAAAAACAACCACCAGTTGCCTTAAAGCAAGGACCCGGATGAGCCTTTCCGCAAGTAGTACATATGGGTGGGGGAGGTAAAAGCTCAACAGGCCTTTTTTGCCCTGAAGAACCCGAAAGATGACTCGACTGAGAACCCCGAGACTGCTGATCACGAAACTGACGTGGGTTGCTATTCCCACTCCTACCAGAACCCCGCTGATCATGGCTCCTGAAATCCTGACGCCTCTGATAAGAATCCCGATCCTGACGACCCCTCTGATCATATCCCTGGTCCTGACGACCCTTATAATCCTGAATCTGGCCCTGATGACCCTGCCCCCTGTAGTTCACCCGATTTCCATCCCTGTCTCTCTTATTCGAACCCCCATCAGCATGCAACATCTCAATGTTGCGGGCATCGTTCGCAACTGCAGCAACATCCTCATACTCGGTGTTCACAATACGTTCCAACACCCACTTCTTCAATGCCTATTTAAAGTGTTTAGCCTGACGAAAAGCATTACCCGTAACCTCTGGTCCAACAAAACTAGCCAGCCTCATGAACCTCTGCATGAATTCCCCAGACGACTCTCGATCCAACTGACGAATAGTCCCATACTCACGTTCGTACCTCTGCTGCTCAGCCAAACAGAATATGACAGAGCAGATCAAGAAGATATGACAGAGCAAAACAGGAAAAGAGTGCGCGAAAGGAAACCTAATTTCTACCCAATCCTCACAGGTCACGAGCCTAAGCTCTAAGGGTTTCGGATAACCTGTTCTCTGATACCATAAATTGTAATACCCCAACCCGACAAGGGTAAAGATATCACAACAATGGTTTCACATCAGATCACAAGCATTCAATCCAAAACATCATAAGTCTATAACATTAATGATAAAAGGGAAAATAAGTCAACATGACTTATGCCAAAAGTGAAAACAGAAATAAACTGAAGTACATAAATCCAAAATGCCTAAACAATGGCATAACAGAATCAAAATCCAAATGGTAAAACTAGAATGTCTAAAGTCTAAGCTTCACACAAGTTTCTCTCATCCCAAAGCTAAAACCCAGCTCCTAGCTTAGATACCTGCCGCAGGAAAAGGAAATGCGGCTGAGCTTAAAAAGCTCAGTGAACAGATACATAATCAAAGTAATGATAACGAAACAGATATAAGATCTGGTGCACTGGGAAATATCATAAGGTATAAACAAAGTGAAAGTATATGGAACAGAGTAGGATAGTAATCCACCACGAGCCCAGAAACATATCATATAATAACCATCATAATCTAGAGGGGATGCCTCTTAAGTAACCAGATAATATAAGGGTTGTCCTCATGTATCAAATGGAGTGACCAGCTCCCAGATAAATGTGAAAGGCGTGTATTGCACACAAGCACCAGTCACCAGACAAATAACAAATCATGTAAATAGATAATCCACTAAACAGATCAGATCTAGGATTGCAATCCATACGCCCCCCAAACAATAGTTCTGGCCATAATAAATAATAAAGCGCGCATGTAGTAGCAAATGGGGACGGTGTGAGGAATCACTCACCCACACATGAGTCATGCCAGTGGTGCATCACAGACATGGACATGGAACCCCCATGCCTAGTGTCACAGAGTTTGGCTCGGGTATCAAACTAAGAGTCAGATATCATATCAAATCAGATGTGTCATCATCTAAGGTTCATAATAATAGGTTCATAACAGAGGGTTCATATCAAATATATCAGAAGTAGTATCAAGGGTCCAAATCAAAGTTCATCAGATCAAGGTTCACAAAGCAAAGGATCATAGCAAAGGTTCAAAAACAAATGGGGAACATAGCAATGGCTTAGGGAATCCTAACGAAAACAGCATCCGAAGTCAAAAGAGAGAAAGACGCCCTTACTGAAAAAGAGCAGAGTATCTGTACCTTATTGCGAAGCAAAACAAAGATAAAACAAATACGGGACAGAGATCAATGCCTCTCCTTCTTCACACCTAAAGGAGAAGAAGAATACAGAATTACCAGAGGGTTCAAGTTTAGATTACCATTTCTTGCTATCTTTCTATTTTAAGCAACTTTCTATTTTTAGCAGGTTTCCGAATTTAGTAAGTTTCCATTTTTAGAAAGTTTTCTTATTTAGAAGGTTTCCATAATTAGAAGGATTAAAGCATTATTACTTAGGTTAAGTCGTTAAATAAGCATATTATGGACACAGGGTATATTTTACCAAGTTATGATAGGTTAGGGTTTATAATAACAACTTTACATAATTTAGGGTTTTAATTGTAATTATACCAAAGTTAAAGGTCTAAGATGAAAGTATTACAAATAATCCATTTTGAATCCATACTTTATCATGTTAACAATTCTAGTCCCTCAAGTTTACCAATTTTACATTTTATAACCTTTAGTTACATAATTTACAATTTAAACATTATATTTCATTAAATTACATTTCAACCCTTAACATATTGATATTTACACAACGAGCCCTTATATTAATGAAATTACAAAATATATCCTTTAATTTAATATAGGTACGATTTATATCCTCACCTTTTCATTATTTACAAATTTAGTCCTTTGAATAATTGATCCGTGTGTAGTATATATATAAATAAATATAGTATCGTGCACACGTGATACTTTGGGAAGTGACAAGTCAAACCTTAGAAAAAGTAAAACTTGCAAAACCCGTGAATGTGATGTGTGTGATACCGGGCAAGTGATCACCCGGGTCGTGTCCCAGCGAGGTGTGAATCGAGGATTTCGTTTTAGGTTCGGAATTAAAATGCTTGATGATTTGTTTTGGAGATTATTTGGTGTTGTGGTAATATTACACAAAGCAATGAAACTCAAAAGGTATTTAAAACTAACAACGCACGTTTTAATTAAAATTAATGTCAACGCGCAAAAATAAAAGTGAAATCTAAAAAATATTAGCCCTACGCGTACCGAATTAATTTTCCTACACTCTAAATTATAAAAGAAAATTTTGGAAAAAAGATTTGTATTTTTCTGATTTTTATTTTATTAAATACGGATTAAAAACTATTTTAAAGAAAATAAATTATTAAAAATACTAAACTGATTAACAAAAATCTGAAAAATTTATGGTAAATACTTTGAAGTAAAACTAAGCTAAGAAAAATAACAAAACTAGAACAGCTTATGTGAATAAGCTGTTGAAAAGCTAAACAGCTTAAAGGGTTATAAAAAAGGTAGCTACTGAAACAAGGTTAAAAGAAATTGATTCCAAGGATTTAATAACAAAAGGGGCTAGTGCAATTGGTACGCGTGTTGCTTGTGAACCAGAGTAACCCAGGTTCGATTCCCACACTAAACCTTTTTTGTACTAACTATTTTTTTTTCTTTAACTTTGTTTAATTCTCAAATGCAACAAGTGATGACCCACTTTCTTTTTTTTTTTTCTTTCAAGATAAACACAGATAAGCTAGTAACAACTAAGCAAAACTAAATCCAAATCCATATCTTGATATAGCTTATATATATAGCTTATCAGTAACAACTAAATCATATAACAAAAACAGATAAACCAAAAACACTATAACAAACATAAACATTAAACACTAACCAAATCCAACCAGTAAGCATTAACCAGTAAACTAGAAAACATTACCCAACTTAAACATTAACCGATCCAAAAAAACAATAACCACAAGATTCAGTAAGCAACTAAACCTTCTAATAAAGCAATCCAGTTTATTAAAAATAAACTAAAACATTAACCAATCGATCCCAATAAACTAAACCCACTAAAACAGTAACAAGAGTTGAATAAGCGGAAATAAAGCAGTAATTAAGCTTAACAATAAACTTCGACTTATATTTAAATAAAAAGTACAAGTTACAACCGAATTAAAAAAGAAATACACATCACCTTAAAATTACTTAGCTAAATAAACCTTCGATTTCTGAAAATAAATTACAACTAAAAAGATGAAAACATACCCGAAAAAAAAGCTAATTAAAACCTGGTTACCACAGTAACCTCACTACTCTATTTATACTACTAAGAAAAAAATAAAATACTCCGGTCTCCTCTTGTGTTTCTTCCGTGAGAGTAATCCATGTGAATCCTCCTTTGTGCTTCTTTTGAGAGAATCTTGGCCCTTGGATTAAAGAGAAATGATCTCAGCCTTTAAAATGGTCTTGGCGCCCAAAACTTCCCTCGGATAGGTGAGGTGGAGGTGAAACCCGTGAGTGGGGAGGTATAAGGGGAAAGGGTGCAGTGATGGGGAGAGGAGAGGTGTGTAAAATGGTGAAAGTGGTTTGGACGAATTGCAGATTGGGGAAGAAACAAAGTGGTTTGAAGATCTAGGGATTTTGACTAAACGCATTTGGGGATTTGACCAAAGTGTGAGTTCCGGTGTTAGTTTTAAACTAAAAGGGATTGGGTTTTGGTTTTAGAGGTGGATCGGGTATAGTTATTTTTTGATGTGGGCCGGGGGTGGTAAGGGTTAAATGTGGGATGGGCTAATGATTGTATCGATGGGGTTAAATGGGTGGATAAAGGGATAAAATTAGAGGGTTAGTTAAGGATAGAAACCAAGGACCAATCTTGTAAAGTTGTCAAAAATCAAGGACCAAATCTGCCAAATCTTCAAACTGCAGGGACCTGAGTTGACATTTCACCAAAATATTCCAAGTGACCAAAAATGCCAAGGTTATTATTCCGAGGACCAAAAATTTATTTTTTTACTATTTTTTATATTTTCTTCAAGCTTGAGGGACTAGACTTGCCATTTGCAAATTTTGTTTGTTTTTCAATCGTTTTCAATCATTTTGCATATGAAAACACAAAAACACATTTCAAAGATATTTTTAACATTATTTGATCGTTTTAAAGTGTTTTTGGTTATTTTGACTCGAAAATTGGACGAAAAGATATGTGTAAAATGACACATATCAAATCCCCCACACTGAGCAATTGCTAGTCCCTAGCAATTTTTTATGAAAAGTTGATGGATGTATCTCTTTACCAGAAGCCATCACCTCTGGAGTAGCCAAATGTTTCAGTTCAAGTAAGAACTATGGTACACTGATAACCATATGATTTTGAGCAAATCATCAGCTGCCAACGGATTTGATTTGTCTTTACCAGAAGCCGTTTGCTTCTGGACTAGCCAACTCTTAGATAAAACCACTTATTATCTTTGGTGAGCTGATGACCAATTATGGTTTTCCAACTGCCTTTACCACAAGCCATAATCTTGCGGGCTAGCCAAATCTTCATCTTTTTAGGATATGGTGAGTCGAATACCATACAATTTTTGGCAAATTGTAAGCCGTAAACGGATTTGATATATCTTTACCAAGAACCGTTTGCTCTTGGATTAGCCAATCCTTTTGTGTGTTAGACATGGTGGACTGATAACCATTTGTTGTGTAAGTGCGAAACACTTACACCAAAAAAAATTTTGGCCAAAAATGGGGGGAATTAGATGGTTTATATACGTGATTAAATTCGTGAGAATTCCCCCCACACTAGAAATGAATATTGTCCTCAATATTCAAAGTACCGGCTGTTATGCCGAAACTGAGAACGTAAAAGGGAAATATTACGGGCCATTTATTTTATTTTTGTGTTTGCAAATTTTTTTTTTTTTTTTTTTTTTTTTTTTTTTTTTTTTTGAAAATTATATACAACAGCGGGGGGCATCTCCCCCACACTAGGGTGGTAGAAAGTAGAAAGAAGTCAGAAATATGGGTGAAAACCCATATGGTGTGCTACTGTTTTTGTTAACCGAGTCGCTAGCTTGACTCGACCCCGAATTCATTTGTCCATGGGGAAGCAAGTGGAAACCAAGCTCAATCGGACTTTCATTCAAATTGTTTGGATAAACACTTGAACATGAGAAAGTTCCACACCGATGAGATAAAACCCGTGGTATTTCAATAGAAGAAACTATTAAGGGCGATACCGGGGTCAAATATGGTGTCCTCATTCCCGTAGGATAAAAGGGAAAGAGCAATCACACCATATGTGATGAAGAGAAACAAGATTTTTATTATTATCATGTAAAACTCTTCATCATCAGAAGCATCATCGGCTTCACCGGGAGGGAGGGTTGGGATACAATCTTCAAGAAGTAAATCTTTGAACACACCTCCCCCCACACTAGAATCATCCTCCAGATCAAAACAAAAATGATCATATTCAGGAGGAGATATCAAATGAGGGAGTTCAATTGAGAACTCCTCATGATATCGATCATTTTTATCAAAATGAAATACATCATACTCGGGAAGAGACATATAAGAATGGGGAGTGGTATTTACACTTCCCGTCTCTTCCAAATGATCGATATCAAAACGAAAGGCTTCATAAGCCGAGAGTGAATAATCCGGATGAGGAGTGGGATTGCCACTTCTCTCCTCTTGATCATTAAACACAAAACTCTCAAATTCGGGAAAAGCATCCTCGAGCTCGAGCTCGGAAGGATAAGACGGCTTTTCCACAACAACATCATCCTTTGGGGGGAGAGCAAACAATGGTTCATCAAAAATCATTTTTTCTAAAATCGGGCCATCTCCCCCCGGATCAACATCGGGCTCAACAATTTGAGCATCAAACAAGAAGACCTCGAACTCTTCCTTAGAAATATCACTTTCCTCAAACGGAGGAGAAGTATAGGAGGAGTCGGAAATGAGTGATGCGGAAGTAGGATTTTTGGCAATATCAATTCGACAAACCGATTCTGAAGGTGGGGCAAGTGGTGTGCTCTTAGAGCTAGCAGTTTTTACCACTTCCGTTGTATCCTCCAATTCGTGTTCATCGTAATCAAAAACACTCTTAACTTCCGCATTACAACTTTTGAACCATTCACTTGAACCAGGGGTTATGTTCGTTGCTTTGAGCTTAGCACGATGTTGTGCAACACTTTTGACCGTAAATCTTGAAAGTTTCGAATCAATTTTTTCAGATTTTTGATCAATAGTAGCAATGTTGCATTTAGACCCCTGATTAATGTTAAACGTGATCTCTTCATTCTCAACACGAATGGTCAATTCTTCGGCGAACACGTCAATGAGAGCACGACTCGTTCTTAGAAAAGCTCTACCCAAAATGAGTGGAACTCGAGGATCTGCATCAAAATCTACTACAACAAAATCAGTAGGAAAGTGAAACTTTCCTACTTTCACCACAACATCCTCGGCTATTCCAAGCGGATGAGTTATAGTACGATCCGCGAGCTCGAGTGTCATGCGAGTAGATGCAAGCTCCGGAAGAGATAATTTCTTCCATATCGAGAGTGGCATAAGGTTAATGCTCGCGCCAAGATCGGCCAAGGCAGGGCATTGAACCATCCCCGAGAAATCACATGGGATTAAAAACTTGCCGGGGTCTCCGAGCTTTTCGGGAAGCTTTTTGAGAACCGCCGAGCATTGCTCATTAAGTGGGGTTTTTGCCATCTCAGTCATCTTATCTTTGTTGCTTAGCAAACTTTTGAGTGTAGATGCAAATTTGGGCATAAGAACGAGAGCATCTGCGAAGCTTATGTCAAAGTGCAACTCATTGAAGATTTGGAAGAATTTTTCCATTTGTTGATTGTTTTTCTCTTTAAGCTTTTGATCATTAAGCCTTGAAGGATATGGAATTGAAGGCTTAGAATTTGTCTTCGGAACATCGGGTTCCGGAATCGGAGTTTGGACCACCGAAGGTTGGACGTGTGCGGTACTTTGTGGGCTTGAAAAATGCACCTTGTCCGTTGTCACCTTGGTATCCCGATTCACCTCCCCCGGTGGAGGGGGCATAGGAGTCGAGGGTCCATTATGTGTTTTACCACTTCGAGTGGCGACAGCTTTTAATTCACCCTTCGGGTTAGGAATGGTATTTCCCGGAAGAGTTCCCGAAGTTGAACCTTGATTCATCGAACTCATGAGACTGGCAAACATGTTCTCAATTTTGCTTTGAGATTGATCAATTTTGTAGTTGGTATTTCTAAGCTCACTTTTAAGCTCTTGACCCTGTTTTGAAATTGAGGTTTGAAAATCATTTTTCAAAGTGGTGATTTGATTTTGCATAGACCTCATGTTGGCCTCATTTAACTTGATGTAGTTAGCAAGTTCATTTGAGGAACCAACGGGGGCTTGGTAATGAGAAGCTTGAAAGCCTTGATTGAAATTACCCCCTTGGGTTGGGTATTGATTGATCGGGGCTTGAAGTTGATTTTGAACATTTTGCCCTCTCGGTTGGTTTTGATTGAATCTATTTGGATTGTTGGGTTGAGAAAATCCGGGTGGTCCATTTTGATTGTTAGCACGATAGTTTGGGTCAACTTGAGGACGGTATTGATTACCTCCTTGATTGAGAGACCCGACTACCGGATTAACTTCACATCGACTACCATCGGTGGCAGTACAATTGTAGTATGCATGAGGACCACCACAAGTGACACAAGTTTCTTCCACCGCTTTGACTTGATTGGGTGAAGAAGTTTGTGGGGAAGAAAGTTTCTTTTGTTCGGAAAGAACCAAAGCTTGAATAGCCTCCGTGAGTTTGTCAATCTTAGCATCGGTGCTAGAATTACTCACGGGAGATGAGGTAGAATGGGTAGCACTTACTTGGGAAACAACCGGCTTGCTTCGTGTAGTGCGAACCTTAGACTTGTTCTCAATGATGGCTAAAGCATCTTTCGTAGTCCGATACAAGAGATTACCACCGGCGGCGGCATTAAGAGAGTCTTGATCGGAATGGTTCAAACCATTGTAGAAGGTATCGAGTTGATGTAACTCGGAGAAACCATGGTGAGGACATTTGCGAAGTAATTCTTTAAAACGGTCCCACGCTTCACTAAAGGATTCATCAAATTTTTGAGTGAATTTGGTGATTTCATTTTTAAGGGCTGTGGTTTTTGATGGAGGAAAGAATTCATTCACAAATTTTGACACCAAATCTTCCCATGTTAAAATAGAACGAGGGGGTTGTTTTTCTAGCCAAGTTCGGGCCGACCCCTCGAGAGAGAAAGGAAAAAGAAGCAATTTGATTGCATCTTGTGGTACATTTCGGTATTTGATGGTAGAGGTGATCTTGTTAAACCATCGAATATGGGAATGAGGATCGTCCCTCTCAAATCCGAAATATTGACTCGAAGTTACTAAGGATAGCAACCCGGTCTTAAGCTCAAAGCTATCGGCAATGATTGCCGGAACAACAATAGCATCTCCGTAACCCTCGGTGGGTGCTTGGAGAAGCTCACACATGGTACGTTCCTCCGCCATTGTGACAATGGGAGGAACGGGAATAGCACGAATCTCGGGTCCGGCTATTGGGGCGGAATGCCCACGATTACGTCTTCGATTACGTCTTCTCGAGGTATGCACGAGTTCACGTAACGGACTTGTTGACGGAGAAGAACGAGTGCGCATGCACTATCAAAAACAATTTCAATTAAAACAAGACCGAGGCAAAACACAAGTGAACTTAAACCTTAAATCAAACAAGCGTACGGTAGCTCTTCAAAAGATAAACGCGCAGAGTGGCGGGAGAGAAGAATGGATCTCTCTTCGGTCTGCAATTTAATGTCAAGACCTACCTTAAACCACTTGATTAGGTTGTTTATCAATCAAAGGTGAGCCGAATTCGCAAGCGACATAAAGGCAAGTTTTAATCTTTTGTTTGGGAACTTATTAATGGTCATACCCCCAGTTAGGTAGTATTCTGTCTTGGTTTTCGACGGTAATTTTTTTTTATTGTTTTATTAATTTAACAAGAAAAACGGAAAATCTTTTTGTATTTTTGTTTTTATATGATAATATATATACAAAAGAAAAGAAAAATATTTTTGTGTTTTATAATTTTTTTTTTTTTTTTTTTTTTTTTTTTTTTTTTTTTTTTTTTTTTTGGAAGTGATAACTTCGTGAAGAAGGATCTCAAGTCACTAATCGTTTAAACCTTAAACAATATTGTCGCAACACAACCTCCCCGGCAGCGGCGCCAAAATTTGATCCGTGTGTAGTATATATATAAATAAATATAGTATCGTGCACACGTGATACTTTGGGAAATGACAAGTCAAACCTTAGGAAAAGTAAAACTTGCAAAACCCGTGAATGTGATGTGTGTGATACCGGGCAAGTGATCACCCGGGTCGTGTCCCAGCGAGGTGTGAATCGAGGATTTCGTTTTAGGTTCGGAATTAAAATGCTTGATGATTTGTTTTGGAGATTATTTGGTGTTGTGGTAATATTACACAAAGCAATGAAACTCAAAAGGTATTTAAAACTAACAACGCACGTTTTAATTAAAATTAATGTCAACGCGCAAAAATAAAAGTGAAATCTAAAAAATATTAGCCCTACGCGTACCGAATTAATTTTCCTACACTCTAAATTATAAAAGAAAATTTTGGAAAAAAGATTTGTATTTTTCTGATTTTTATTTTATTAAATACGGATTAAAAACTATTTTAAAGAAAATAAATTATTAAAAATACTAAACTGATTAACAAAAATCTGAAAAATTTATGGTAAATACTTTGAAGTAAAACTAAGCTAAGAAAAATAACAAAACTAGAACAGCTTATGTGAATAAGCTGTTGAAAAGCTAAACAGCTTAAAGGGTTATAAAAAAGGTAGCTACTGAAACAAGGTTAAAAGAAATTGATTCCAAGGATTTAATAACAAAAGGGGCTAGTGCAATTGGTACGCGTGTTGCTTGTGAACCAGAGTAACCCAGGTTCGATTCCCACACTAGACCTTTTTTGTACTAACTATTTTTTGTTTCTTTAACTTTGTTTAATTCTCAAATGCAACAAGTGATGACCCACTTTCTTTTTTTTTTCTTTCAAGATAAACACAGATAAGCTAGTAACAACTAAGCAAAACTAAATCCAAATCCATATCTTGATATAGCTTATATATATAGCTTATCAGTAACAACTAAATCATATAACAAAAACAGATAAACCAAAAACACTATAACAAACATAAACATTAAACACTAACCAAATCCAACCAGTAAGCATTAACCAGTAAACTAGAAAACATTACCCAACTCAAACATTAACCGATCCAAAAAAACAATAACCACAAGATTCAGTAAGCAACTAAACCTTCTAATAAAGCAATCCAGTTTATTAAAAATAAACTAAAACATTAACCAATCGATCCCAATAAACTAAACCCACTAAAACAGTAACAAGAGTTGAATAAGCGGAAATAAAGCAGTAATTAAGCTTAACAATAAACTTCGACTTATATTTAAATAAAAAGTACAAGTTACAACCGAATTAAAAAAGAAATACACATCACCTTAAAATTACTTAGCTAAATAAACCTTCGATTTCTGAAAATAAATTACAACTAAAAAGATGAAAACATACCCGAAAAAAAAGCTAAATAAAACCTGGTTACCACAGTAACCTCACTACTCTATTTATACTACTAAGAAAAAAATAAAATACTCCGGTCTCCTCTTGTGTTTCTTCCGTGAGAGTAATCCATGTGAATCCTCCTTTGTGCTTCTTTTGAGAGAATCTTGGCCCTTGGATTAAAGAGAAATGATCTCAGCCTTTAAAATGGTCTTGGCGCCCAAAACTTCCCTCGGATAGGTGAGGTGGAGGTGAAACCCGTGAGTGGGGAGGTATAAGGGGAAAGGGTGCAGTGATGGGGAGAGGAGAGGTGTGTAAAATGGTGAAAGTGGTTTGGACGAATTGCAGATTGGGGAAGAAACAAAGTGGTTTGAAGATCTAGGGATTTTGACTAAACGCATTTGGGGATTTGACCAAAGTGTGAGTTCCGGTGTTAGTTTTAAACTAAAAGGGATTGGGTTTTGGTTTTAGAGGTGGATCGGGTATAGTTATTTTTTGATGTGGGCCGGGGGTGGTAAGGGTTAAATGTGGGATGGGCTAATGATTGTATCGATGGGGTTAAATGGGTGGATAAAGGGATAAAATTAGAGGGTTAGTTAAGGATAGAAACCAAGGACCAATCTTGTAAAGTTGTCAAAAATCAAGGACCAAATCTGCCAAATCTTCAAACTGCAGGGACCTGAGTTGACATTTCACAAAAATATTCCAAGTGACCAAAAATGCCAAGGTTATTATTCCGAGGACCAAAAATTTATTTTTTTACTATTTTTTATATTTTCTTCAAGCTTGAGGGACTAGACTTGCCATTTGCAAATTTTGTTTGTTTTTCAATCGTTTTCAATCATTTTGCATATGAAAACACAAAAACACATTTCAAAGATATTTTTAACATTATTTGATCGTTTTAAAGTGTTTTTGGTTATTTTGACTCGAAAATTGGACGAAAAGATATGTGTAAAACGACACATATCAATAATTAAAATACAATTCGGCATTATAATAATCACATTTACATATTAAACCTTTAAATATCCCATTTTACACATTAGTCCCCTTATTTCAACTATTATATGAACACCCTTAAATTTCCAGAAATTACAAACAAGTCCCTCTATTTTATTTATTTTATAATTCGAATTAATATATATAACGATTTACAATTTAAATCCATAAGTTCCACATTTTACGTATAACACCCCCAAGTTATATTTTATTCAAATCAACCTTGATCTAACACATATTACAAAAATGACCCACGAGTTCCATAATTTACAAAACGCCCCTTTTAATTAATAAAATTCCATTCGGTAACAATTTTACTTCATCAAACCCTAACCCTTAATTATAAAATCATGTTCCAATCATTCCATCATCATTAAAACTCATTAATTAGGCCGGATCTTACCCCAAAACCCTAACCCTAAATCGCAAACTAGGGTTTTCATTTTATTTCTTTACTTTTCTTTTATACGGTTTGGAGAAAAATACACCACGCTCAATATAGACTTCAACAAATGTTATGACCATTTTTCTAGAGCTATATAATTCGTATGTAACACAGGAAAAGTACGTACATGATCCATAAAATCGTATGAACTCAAATGGATTTTATTTACGTTTTTGTTCTCTATAATTATCATGACTCATTTTCACGTGCATGGATCCATTTAGCTATTTTATATGAGTTATAAACAATGTAAGGATCATAGGAAAAATACCAGATGGGTTCAAGAACAAGAGAATGAGGCGCACGAATTTGTACCACTCGTATTGAATGATTCGAACAAGAATTTATCCCACGAACAAGGCAGCAACTCCACGACCCTAAGCCTATTTTTCCTAGCTTCCTTAACCCTTGATGATCACCAGAAAAATACCCAAGACCTCCAGAAAAATCGCATGAAGTGGAGAGAATTTTTGTGTGTGTTTATTTGAATTTCGGTATGATAAATGAGAAAATAAAATGGGATAACTATTATAGTGATTTGTTGCCGAGTTTGGAGGGGGGAGAATCCTTTCATACGTTTTCTAGTTGGCCAAAATCAAATGTTTTAAATTTTGAGATTATTTCCCCATTTAACTAGTAATTATCTTAAGTTTAATTTGTTTTAAATATAAATGATTAAGTAAATATTATTTCGGTACATATATATATATATTAAGGTGTAATAATAATTTTTTGGACATGTATAATTGTTAAAAAGGTTGCCTCAAAAATATTTCACTTCATATGTAGCTCATTACCAAAGATTTGGAATTAATTTGGTTCTTTAAAAGCTTATTAATCAAATTTTAAGATTGTAGGGGCATTTTGGTCTTTTTACATGTTTCAGATTTTTGGGTTTTACACAAGTCAGGTCTGAGCTTGATCACATTCTAGAAAACCATACTGAAGGGCGGAAGCAAGGTTGGTTAAGACACATGACTTAGAGACGAAACGATGTGAAGCAGGCTGTCAAGTTCTTAGCACGGATTGACTACAGGCTCAAGCATCGGGTTCAAATGAGAAGATTAGAAAGCTATGTGGGGGGGGGGGGGAAGAGCTAAGGATCCTAACATTCTCACATTCCGTCGTCCTGAATAAATCATTGGTATAATTGTCATTTGTTTTTCATCATTCAATATTGCTTATGCATGACTATGGCTTGTGCACATATAACAATGCACAACCCGTACCTTGTAAAGAAAGGACCCTAACGTACGCTTCAGTGCCTCAATCCTAATATAAGGAGCGAAAGCTTCTTACTTTTGAGTAGAATTAATCAAAATTTTGATAAGGTTTTCAAAATTCTGCTCAAAAGAACAAGTATTCCCTCTCGTGTTTAAAAACCTAAAAAAGTGATTTCACTTGTTGAGGGGGAGTACTTGAAAAAAATCTTTGTTCTAATACAAAAAGTTCTTGTTGAATTCTTCCCATAAACCTCAAAAAGCATATTTTAATCAAATTTTTTTCCAACAACAAAATCAATATGCTATTTTTGAGGGGGAGAATAATAATGTGATTAAAATATGGTAACAAAAAGTATGAAATATCTCATGAGCTCGACTCAGATTTTCCTTAAGAATTGACGAAAATTAACTATCATTAATCGAAAGGACTTGTCCTGGACGGGTAATAATTTCAAGCTGGTTTATCCAGTGATGTAAGCGTGTCTCGAATAGGACTTGTCTGAGTAGAGTGTACCGTTTCGAGAGATTTTCTTTGAATATGACCAGGACGGATAATAATTTCAAGCTAGTCTAACTAGTGATGTAAGCGTGTCTCGAATCGGTCATATTTACTGAAATTCAATCAATTCAAAAGTGCTAACTCCACCCGACATGTGCAAATTTATCTTAAAAACTTATGAGCACATGTGAAGGGGGAGTATTTCTGAAAAAGCCAAATGCTCAAAGTGTTAACAAAATATGTTTTATAATCATAAACACTTTGAGAGATTTTCAAATAAATGGTTTATGGCAACATAGGATAGTCATGGAGTTATAAGGTGACTAAGGATAGGAAATACGTCCTATGATACGCCAGAACCGGAGGGATCTACCCATGGACAATACCAATAGTTTAGAACTAGAAGTCCTTATGTATGATTGAAAAAATGGAGTAAAGAAATGAAAGGAGAAAGAAGGGGTTGAAGAATTAAAAAGAAAAGTAAATGAAAGGGTGAAAGGAAATAGCCCTCCAAATGTTCAACCTTAGGGCAGAAACCGGGTTCAATTCATATGCTACTGGATGTCACTACAGTGACACCGGTATTGAAGACAAGCCGTCATGGACCCAGTGACGCACTACGACTAAAACCAAAATGCACTAAATCGAGTCTAGAGCCGCGAGATACATCAAAAGATCTCTTAGGAACACTTAATAATTCTACACTGGTTGTTCAACAATACGGACACCAGTTGTAAATAACAAGAGTCCTACGCAGATCTTAGCAATCTGCCAAGAACATTCATGAGGGAACTCACAATTGTGATTCTCAGTGATTGAGTGGAAATTCCTGCCAGGGTCAACATCAAACAGCCCTGAAAGCAGGTCACTTCGATAATCCCTTGTGGGTTACGCTTAGTGTTCACTGTGGTTCCAAACGGTCTACAGTCGTGGAGCGATACTTCGGTATACTTCAGCGACTCACCCTGAATCTTTGATACACTTCGGTGTATCTGTGTAAGCCCTCTTGGGGGCATCCGATTCAGGAACGGCCTGGGCAAGGATTAGAGAAAGTTTTCACACTATGCTGTTAACGATCTCGAAGTCCAACCTGTAAGTACCAGATGCTTTATTGCTAACTGTTTTCATGCAGGTATTTATGGAGAGCAGGAGTTCCACCACCATCATCACCATCATGCTCATACTAACATCACAAAGAAAGTTCTCACAAAGATCAAAGCAAAGCAAACGTTCAAAAGTCAAAGATCGAAGCTAAAGAATGAGAATTACTTGAAGTATAAAGATCAAAGTTAAAAGAAGTATGAGCATGGTGGAAAAGACGTAATGACACCAGAATTAAAGACGTTGATGAAAGGCAGATCATACCATTATCATATCACACATAACAAGAACAAAGAACAAAGATACGAAAGACATATAAGCCTAAGAAGCAAAGAAGGCGTCAAGCAACCTTGATGACCAATCCTTAGGGGGAGATTGTTGGGAACACATTTCATTAATATCAAGTGTTGGTCATAGTTTATGTAATAGGCTGCTTTTCTTTTAAGGCCTTTCTGTTTGTTTTAAGGTTCGGCCTATGTAGAAGGCCCATGGGCCGTGGCCTTGTTTTAATTTCTAGAATTAGGGCAACGCCCACTTATCATGTAAGACTATAAATACTCCTTCTCACTTAGATAAGGTTGTTGGTTCTTGATTAATTAAATTTTCCTTATTATTTACAAGTTCCTTCCATCTCTCTCTCTCTCTCTTACTTTCTCTCTCTAGAATTTACGCCTTGTGTGATAATATTGTGACCTAACAATTAATACTAATTGCCAACTCATTTGGACTTATCCCTTTACACGACATATACAGCTAACACTCTCCCGCAGTTTGAGTGGGAGGACACCGAACACTCAAACTGGAGCAAAATTCTTCAAACAAAGCTGTAGGCAAGCCTTTAGTAAAAATATCCGCATACTGATAGCGGGAAGGCATGTGAAGAACCTAGACATGACCTGCAGCTACTAAGTCCCGAACAAAATGTATATCAATCTCAATATGCTTTTTTTGCTGATGTTGAACTGGATTGGAGGAGAGATAAACAACACTGACATTGTCACAGTAAACCAATGTAGTAGATGACAAAGGAGGATGTAGTTCACGTAGAAGATTCCACAACCAACATGTCTCAGTCACTCCATTAGCAACACCCGGATATTCGGCCTCCGCACTAGACCGAGAAAGCGTCGGTTGACACTTAGAGGACCATGAGAGCAAATTGTTTCCAAAAAACACACAATAGCCAGAAGTGGATCTCTGTGTAACAGGACAGCCAGCCCAATCTGCATCCGAATAAGCAACCAAGGAAGTTGTAGAGGATGCAAATAACTATAATCCATAATCCAAGGTACCCCGAACATATCACAAAATCCGTTTAAGAGACGAGAAATGAGGCTGTAACATTTCGTATTTTTAGGTTACTATTCATCCTCGTATTTTTTCTATTCACGCTCGTATTTTTATTTTTCATTCTCATAAGTTAACCTATTTCCATGATGACGTGATAGTTTGACACTCGTCGGGTCATTTTCGCAAAAGTTATTAAGAAACTGTGTCTTAAATTTACGTTTTGGCCTAAATGCCATTTAAACATCCCGCGCGTAACAAAAACCGACTCGGAAATTTTTTATCACATTAGATTAAATTCTAGTTCACTAATAATCAATAAATGGAAATTTAAATTTAAATTTCAAATATTACCAAATACACCCTGTGATTTACGAGAGTAAACTTGCGATTTAAGCATTTTTAGTTATACGCAACCTTAACCTATACCTGCACCTCATTTTGTAAGACGTTTAAACACTTTTACATTTTTAGAAAAGTCAACTTATTTCCCTCCTCCTTTGACCATAAAATCATTCCTTTATTTTTTAACACTTCCGGTTTTAGGTTTAACAAGCATTTAACATCAACCGACACTAGACTAGGACCAATCTAGACATTATAAACCTTTTAGGTTCATAATAATCATATTATAAAGGTTACATTTTACTTTTTCCATTTTCACATAAACTTCGTACATTTTACGTTTTACGCGTTTAAACCTACGTTTTGAGGTTTTAACAGCGTATATGTGATCCATTAAACCTATCACTCATTTTTTAGTTAATAATGAGTATATTGATGAGTTTAATCATTTCTATAAGTTTCATATTTTTAGGATACCCGGTTTTAAGTTTCGTGACTTTACGACTTACTGTTAGCGATTACTGGGACTAAACTGACTCCGTAAAAGCAAGATATGATCAAAACTGATGCGTGGTTTTGCGACCTTACAACAGGTTTTACCTCTCAAGGGATCTTGAGAAGTTTGCAATCCCCACCAGGCAGTGTACCTGACCGATGTAGTATAGTGAAGTGGCAAGTACCGGGGGATTGATCGTTCAACTCAAAGAATAGTGTTCGTTAGGATTGAAATTTATCTACCAGGTCTAGAGGTGAGGGATGATTCTTTTTGTATTTTTATATTTTATGAAAAGCAAGTAAAATCTCTGGTTTTGAAGGAGTGGGCGGAATTAGTTGCTAATCAACTAACCCAAAAGCTACTAATTAAACTAATGTGCAGGAAAGTAAACTAGGGTTCTACAAGGGAAGTGAAGCATGTCTACCTATGATGTATTACTCCTTGCTAGCTATCCAATTCTACCTATTGAATTGTAACCTTGTTTTAATTGACGGGTTGTATTCCTTAATACCATTCGTGGGGTGGCGTACGTACTTCCCCAACTCTATAAGCTCCTACTTCACTCCTATGTCGAGCCGACTAAGAAGCTCCTAACATGGGATCACTAGAATTCACTCATGCATTAAATACAACCAAATGAACCTAGTACGCATTGGTTCATGTTTCTTAAGACGTTCAAGCAAGTTACCGTATAGGAGGTTAGCCAGTTTTCTTAAGCCTAACATCGATATCACCCAATCAAACAAGAGAATTAGGAAACAAGAATTATAAGCTAAACCAATAAGATCTATTGAAGTGTCACACCTTTATTGATGAAGATAGACACATACATCAACAAGGAATCAATAAGATCTAATTAATTATATACAAGTTTCACACAATCATAAGTAGACACAAGGTGAATTAGCAAAGCATGATCAATGAAGGGCAAACAACCATAATAATGAAAGACATAATTAAGTTAGAATCAACAAACCAATATTTGATGTTTATGAAGTGATTGAAACCCTCTAAGTTGCTGGAAAAACACCTACCTAAACCCTAGAATCGGACTTAGGGTTTAGGGCTTGCAAATAATGAAGTTATAAGGTTATATTTATAGGTAACTTTCTGTCGGCCCGATCTGACGGCGTCAGCCCATACACTTGACGGCGTCAGATCTCCTTTTTCACCAAATTGTAGATTTCTTCGTCCCGAATCCGTGGCCTTTTGAATCACCTAAATCCGAGTTCGTATGAGGATTTTATGGCCAAAACAGTAACAGCTACTCCGCGCGCGAGTCGTGATTGTCTTGATTAACTTGTGGCGGTTTCACTAAGGTTCCTTCTCGTGTAAGAATACTTTGACGCCGTCACTCTATATCATCTGACGTCATCAGGTCTAAGATCCTGACGCCGTCACCTTCAAAAATCCTCTGGCCCGTCTCTCTTTAACTTAACACTTGACGGCCTACATCCATTAACACGTGACGCCGTCACCCTTTAATTCCACAAAACCTTCTGGCGCGTCACGTGTAAATTCATATTCATCCTTTTGCTAGTACGTGACGCCGTTACCTACAAAGCGTGACGCCGTCAAGCTCTGTTTCCAGCTTGATTTTGGAGACTTTGCCGTTTTCTTCACTTTTCGCTCCAAAAACGTCCAAAATGCTTCCTTTTCCAGATTTCTTCTCCAAAGTACCTAAAATGACAAAAGGAACTATTTAGGGCAATATTTGATCAAATAATCACGAATTAGGGCTTAAATGACCCCCTAAAAGCGGTACACTTTTCGTCTCATCAAATATCCCTACACTTGGGATTTGCTTGTCCTCAAGCAAATGAGCTTTTCCACCAATCAAAATACAAGTTAGGGGTCATTTAACATTAATATAAAAGTAATTACAACAAATGATCGTTCCACCTTAGTCAAAACAAGCACGGAAATTATACACTAGCACCTCACATTAAGTGTTTGGATACTCTCATCTCTCGGGTGTTGTAAATTTATATATGAAAATGGAGAAATATCACTCATTACCTGTCATAGCAAATAGATTACCATAGGCTTGGGAAAGGATCAAAACCTCCACCACATTGGCGTAAGCACCTAGGATAAACTATCAAAGAGGTCTTTTAAAGGGTTGTAACGTTAGGTGTAAGGGTATGAAAAACACGGTTTGTTGGATAAGAGATACTTTACTGGTGGCAAGTCAATTGTCTTAGTCAATTACATGTAAAATGAGGCGTTGCTAAGCCAAGACTCGACTTAACTTAAGCTACTACGACTTTCTTTTTGTATTTTTTTCAAGAAACTATTTCGACTTAAACAATAAAATAAAAGAAACGGATGGTAGCCCGTTTTTTTTTTTTTTTTTTTTTTTTTTTTTTTTTTTTTTTTTGTGCATACATTTTTGCTCTACCATCCAAAATAATACATCCAAGGGAGCTTGTTTCCTCCATACACTTGAACTTTTACATACTTTACAAATGACTATGCTAATGACTCGAATCAAGAAAATTAAAACACTTGGAGTACTTTTAAGATATAACGCACATACGGGGTAGTAAATGATGTTCTTCCCCATTACTCCCTAACACTAGTACTTTACCCATAAGTCCCAATCGTCCCAAAACAATATGTACAAGGATATGACTCGACTTAGCAACCATGTATTCAATTAGATAATTAACTAAGGGTTTAAACAAATGTTGTCACAATAATGCACTAAAGATGAGTGCACACAAGGTAGGCTAAGGCGATTTGGGTGTACATTTAAGTGGGGTGTAAACAAATTCTTCCTTTAAGTAAAATGCTTAAAGGTCGAAACGAAAAGATAGGCTCTGAGGGGTGTACTAGGGGTATCGTGTACCAAAAATGGGTACAACGCAAAGGGTGTGGGAGAATTACTTGACCAATGTAGCCAAAGTAATTATAACAAAAACACAGGTGTAAAACAATGGGTTAATCCTAATGCCTCTTATCATGTAGTCAATCCTAACTACACGAATGTAGTCTCACTAGCGGTCTTGGTATGCATCACAAACGCAAGTTCTAGAATCTATAAACTACCGGTACACTCATAAGCACCAACAATGAATGCTTTTTCCTAAAGATCTAAAGGCGAACCTCACATATTTGGGGTGGAAATTTTTGAGTGGTATGGTTTTTGTGCTAGTCATACAATTCCCTATCCATGAGACGCTTATTAAAATCAAAGTTTCACTCCTATATGTTGTAAAAAATTTAAATTTGGTGCTAAAATTGCCCTAACCAATATTTCTCTTGGCTTTATTACGCATTCACTATTAAACAAAACAAAAATCAAGCGAAGTTGTAGTTTCTAAGGCATCCTAATTTACCCTCCCTACACTTAATCCGAACATTGTCCCCAATGTTCTAGACAAAAGATGTAAAAGTAAAAATAAATGAGAATGGAAGAAACTAATACTCCCCTGATTCGCTCGGTATGGATGATGTGATAATATGGTTAAATCTCCCTCCAATAGAATGAACATGATAAGATTCACTCCAGAAATATAATCATCCTCTTGATGTGTTGCACGTACATCTTCTTATCCAATAATACCTGTAACCAACAAACACAAAAACCAAAGCATCAAACCGAACAAAGAAAAACCACAACTAGATGTATTTCCAGACTTAGAAATAAAAACAAAACAAAACAATAAAAGGATAGGATACTTGTGGAATGAATTACAAATAGGAACTCATAAAACATGTCCACAAGTATTGACACACAAACAAGATAGTATATATGCTAATCATAAATTGTGAATTTTTCATGTTCGAATTTCGTTCTTTTTAACAAAATATAAGCTTCCCTACACTTATCTTTTTGTAAAATACCTTTATATGCAATTAAGACGAGGTTAAAAACAAGATAAAGCATTTTCACAAATTATTCGAAACATGAAAATTAAACAATTATGATTAAGCATATATGACACAAACAAACAAATAAAATAAAAACATCAAACAATTAAACAAATAAAGCTTGGGTTGCCTCCCAATAAGCGCTTATTTTTGTTCGAGTCACGAGCCTGACTCTACCCTTATTTAACGGAAATAGGGGAGGTTTTCCCTACACTTAGGATTAAGTGTGGGTGAAAGTAGCGATACACACCCTTAGGGTGGAAATATGCCACGTGAGGTGAAGGGGGTGAGTGAATGGCTTCCTTCATCCTAAAACTACCCGGATAATATGGGTTGATGGGTGGGTCGGTTCCTCTTTTGTCTCCTAGAAATGTATCTAAGGATGGAAAGTTGTGTAAAGGTTGATGTTCCGGTTCATCAACACTGGGAAATTCCCTAGAACTAAGAGTAAGGTTATCACTATAAGTATTCAAACCTATATCCTCTAGTGGTGCTTGGTCCAAGGATTCTAACTCCATCGGGATTCCTAAAGTCTCTTCTACTTCTTCCGGGTAAGTCACGGGCGGTGTGGGTGCCTCAAATGATGGTAGGACTTGTGGGGTATTTAGCGGGCTTATGTTACTTACCTCATAATTTCTTGTGTCAAGATCACCTATGTGTTCATCCTGTATTATGGTAGTGCCTAACCATGACATGCAACTAGGTGGCTCAACTCTACCCTCATCCCCAAACAAACATGTTTCATGATCCTTGAAATTTGTGGTCAATTGACTTGTACTAACGTTTGTTGGGTTGTCTACTCTATAATAATATTGGGCACAATCTTCTATGGTATACCATGCTTCTTTAGCATTTAATTCCCTAAGGTCCCTATTGGCAAAATCGTTAATGCACATTTGGTCATATCGGTCGACACGATCGTAAAAGATTTGGGTTAGGGATGCTAAATCGAAGCTATGATGAGGGACTATTCAGAGTAAGTTTTTAAAACGAGTCCATGCATCATATATGGGTTCATCTCGATATTGGTTGAACATCAAGATGTCATTAGGGGCAAATGGATTTCGTGGTCGGTAGTATGGTGGGTTCGCGTACTCCATATTGGTGAACGGAAGAGTCAATGGAAAGGTTTTTACTAACAAAGACACAAAGAAAAGATAGACTACTAGAAAGCTAATAAAAAGAAAATAAAAATCTTACTAGATAGGAATCTAATGAGTAGACCAAATAAAAATAAATTTCAACCTAAGCAATAACTACTCCCCGGGCTGCGGCGCCAAAAACTTGATACGTGGTTTTGCGACCTTACAACAGGTTTTACCTCTCAAGGGATCTTGAGAAGTTTGCAATCCCCACCAGGCAGTGTACCTGACCGATGTAGTATAGTGAAGTGGCAAGTACCGGGGGATTGATCGTTCAACTCAAAGAATAGTGTTCGTTAGGATTGAAATTTATCTACCAGGTCTAGAGGTGAGGGATGATTCTTTTTGTATTTTTATATTTTATGAAAAGCAAGTAAAATCTCTGGTTTTGAAGGAGTGGGCGGAATTAGTTGCTAATCAACTAACCCAAAAGCTACTAATTAAACTAATGTGCAGGAAAGTAAACTAGGGTTCTACAAGGGAAGTGAAGCATGTCTACCTATGATGTATTACTCCTTGCTAGCTATCCAATTCTACCTATTGAATTGTAACCTTGTTTTAATTGACGGGTTGTATTCCTTAATACCATTCGTGGGGTAGCGTACGTACTTCCCCAACTCTATAAGCTCCTACTTCACTCCTATGTCGAGCCGGCTAAGAAGCTCCTAACATGGGATCACTAGAATTCACTCATGCATTAAATACAACCAAATGAACCTAGTACGCATTGGTTCATGTTTCTTAAGACGTTCAAGCAAGTTACCGTATAGGAGGTTAGCCAGTTTTCTTAAGCCTAACATCGATATCACCCAATCAAACAAGAGAATTAGGAAACAAGAATTATAAGCTAAACCAATAAGATCTATTGAAGTGTCACACCTTTATTGATGAAGATAGACACATACATCAACAAGGAATCAATAAGATCTAATTAATTATATACAAGTTTCACACAATCATAAGTAGACACAAGGTGAATTAGCAAAGCATGATCAATGAAGGGCAAACAACCATAATAATGAAAGACATAATTAAGTTAGAATCAACAAACCAATATTTGATGTTTATGAAGTGATTGAAACCCTCTAAGTTGCTGGAAAAACACCTACCTAAACCCTAGAATCGGACTTAGGGTTTAGGGCTTGCAAATAATGAAGTTATAAGGTTATATTTATAGGTAACTTTCTTGTTACGGCCCGATCTGACGGCGTCAGCCCATACACTTGACGGCGTCAAATCTCCTTTTTCACCAAATTGTAGATTTCTTCGTCCCGAATCCGTGGCCTTTTGAATCACCTAAATCCGAGTTCGTATGAGGATTTTATGGCCAAAACAGTAACAGCTACTCCGCGCGCGAGTTGTGATTGTCTTGATTAACTTGTGGTGGTTTCACTAAGGTTCCTTCTCGTGTAAGAATACTTTCGACGCCGTCACTCTATATCATCTGACGTCGTCAGGTCTAAGATCCTGACGCCGTCACCTTCAAAAATCCTCTGGCCCGTCTCTCTTTAACTTAACACTTGACGGCCTACATCCATTAACACGTGACGCCGTCACCCTTTAATTCCACAAAACCTTCTGGCGCGTCACGTGTAAATTCATATTCATCCTTTTGCCAGTACGGGACGCCTTCACCTACAAAGCGTGACGCCGTCAAGCTCTGTTTCCAGCTTGATTTTGGAGACTTTGCCGTTTTCTTCACTTTTCGCTCCAAAAACGTCCAAAATGCTTCCTTTTCCATATTTCTTCTCCAAAGTACCTAAAATGACAAAAGGAACGATTTAGGGCAATATTTGATCAAATAATCACGAATTAGGGCTTAAATGACCCCCTAAAAGCGGTACACTTTTCGTCTCATCAAAAACTCATCTAGTCACTTATATAACTCATATGGAACGACACAAGGGTGATTCACCAAGGCCGTGAGAACCATGGAACCATTATATACTCATGTGTTACATTAGGAGCCATAGAAAGATTTATGGTCTAAAAACAAACAAGTATGTATCATGTGTTCCATTTTAGACCATACCTTAGTGTAAACTAACCTCCTAAAGGCACTATAAAATCCCCTCCCCCTCTCTTGGTCTTTCACAACCTCACACACACAAACACTTTCATCATTTGATTTCCAGCTTCAAGTATTACTTGAAGTTTCAAGCTCCAAGTTCACCACATCAAGTCATTTGCATTCTTTGGTGATCCTCTTGAGTTTAAATCCACTCAAGTCGCCAAGGACTTATCAAGGTCTTGCACAAGCTCTAGCACAACCTTGATCATACAAGAGAAGAGAAGGAATCCAAGATAGAAGAGATCTAAGTCCTTGTACTAGTTCTTGATTCTTGATTTCCCTTTTGTTAGGCCAAAAGTTGTAAGCACATAATCACCACCATCATTCTATGATTTCATGCATGTTATGTCCTAATTATATTGACTACATGCTATATATATGGTCACTATATTGAATCATGATGTACTAATGCTTAAAAACAAGTTCTTAACTTACATATTGTCTTATGTTATCAAACTAGTAAAAACTAGTCATCTTATACATGTTTGAGCTATTAAACCAGTTACCTATAACCTTGTATGCTTACATATTGAATCATGATGTACTAATGCTTAAAAACAAGTTCTTAACTTACATATTGTCTAATGTTATCAAACTAGTAAAAACTAGTCATCTTATACATGTTTGATCTATTAAACTAATTACCTATAACCTTGTATGATTACATATTGTTAAAAACAAGATCAAACAAAAAACGCAGCAATTTGAATCACCCGAAACGGACAAACGAGTCAAAAGTTATGATAAAAAGAAGTTAGCGAAACCTAGAACCTAAAAACTGCCAAAAAGCTTACTGCATGAATCTGAGATTTTTTCAAGGCACTTCTGGTCCGATTCATCAAAAAGTTAAAACACGAAAGTTATCCAGAATGATGTTTTACGTCCACGACATGCTATCTCGGCCTGAAAACACAAAACAATGGCAGTTTTCTGCCTCAAATGGTAAGACAGATTTTCGGCGTCAAAATTTGGTTTTCACTTGACAAGTAATTAAGAACCATGTTATTTTCAAAACTAATTACTTACTAAACAAGATAAACTTTATAAAATAACAATATTAATTTAAAATAAACTTTCCTAAGTTTATTTTACTCTCTGAATAGAGTATTTCAAACCAACTTTACGATTTATAAACTTGTAAACTTTTTAAACACTTGTGATATAGTTCATGACGATAACATGCAATAACCATTATGATTTCCTAATCATAACCAAGCAATCTAATAACGTGCAATAAACATGGAAAGCGGCCACAACTCATTTGCGGAACTTATGCAAAACTTATTGTAGAAACCATGTAAGTATATTTAATCTTATGACATTGAATTCAACAAGCAAAACTTATGTTGTTATATACTAAGTATACTACCACACTAGGGAGCTTCGTGTGAGGGGTTTCATTTGGGTAAACGGATCGATGAGTTGCTGGATTTATGATTTAAAGTGTCCTAGCTCCTCGAGCGTTTACTACATGACCTCTGGATTATGATGGCCCGAAGGGTAGTACGAGATATATAAACTAAATATGTTTCATAAACCGTTTCTATAAAACGACATAAACAAACTAACCTATAAAGCATCATGATCAATATAAATGACATATATAGACTCGTTTATGCTTTCGCATCATTATTCCATAAACTAAGACACGATACCATATTCTAGGTTGCTCGTAGAGGTTCTCACGGCATATCCATCATTCTCATTATACATTTGATATCATTAACTCACGGTGAGTTCATAGCCCCACTTTCTATTACTTAATTGTTTTACAAACCCTTGGGGGGGATACATGCTATTTTTAAACCGAACACATTGCTTTGAAATTATATGCTATATCTGAATGTATTATTTGCACTAAGTACCACTATTGCCAAACTTAAGTCCCTACCATCATGAACCATTAATCATGAGTGAAGTGAACGAGAATAATGTGGATGGGCCTATCGGGATTGACAAATCCCGTTTGTTTGACCAAGTCCGGTAAACAAACGCACTCTATTTGAAGAACTCCAGGTATAAATGGCAAATTACCTACTAGGGCCACTGCTACTATTATATCAATTTCTATTGATACACTGTTAACGTTTTCGGTATCATGAGCTTAGTGCAATAATAATTGTTTTGTTTTCAATAATTAGATGTGAGATCATAACTCACACTGTAAATTATGTGTTCAACTGATTAACTATAAACTCTATGAATATCACTCAACCTTTGTGTTGACCATTTTAAGCATGTATCTCAGGTCCATAATGATCAAGGATGGCGGAGGGGCACGAAATTGATCAAGAAGGCTATAACTTACTTTATCATTCGATAAACTTCAAAAGACTTCATATTGATGTATTTTGTAAACACGGAATCATTTGGTACCTTTCTTTGTAAACTCTGATATATTTCAATAATTCAAATGATAAGTCTTTTTAAACGACTCAGTTAGAGATTGTTTTCTGTTATTATAACTGTTATACCATGAAGTAATACCTAGTTTGAATTTCACTGCATAGCCGAAATTGGGGGTGTTACAGAGGCTCCTGTGGATTATGCATATGAAGGCAAACCTGCTGAACTGCGTAGGAAATATCAGGTCGCGTAAAAGTGAGGTACTGAAGAGAACCTGCAAGACTCCGATAAAGGTTCGGATCATACACTGAATCACCATCATTACCTAGTTTAGACTCAGTATCAACAGGAGTACGAATGGGGTTACAACCAATCATGTGAGCTCGTTCTAGAATCTCAATGGCATACCAATACTGAGATAAGAACATCCCTATAGAGTTACGTGAAACAGATATGCCCAAAAAATAATTCAGAGTCCCCAAATCTATCATAGAAAACTCCTTATTCAAAGAAGCAATAACCTGCTGTAACAAACTCTCAGAAGAAGCTGTTAGGACAATATCATCAACATATAGTAATAAATAAGCAGTATCAGTTCCCTGTTGATAGATAAATAATGATGTGTCACAACGACTATGAGTAAATCCAATCCGAATAATATAAGTTGCAAAACTCTGAAAACAAGCCTGAGGAGCCTGCTTGAGACAATAAAGACACCTCTTTAATAAACAAACACAATCAGGATGTTCAGGGGGCTGAAAACCAGGGAGTTGTTGCATGTAAACAATCTCAGTCAAATCACCATGCAAAAGGGCATTCTTGACATCAAGCTGATAAACCGGCCAATGTCGAGAAATTGCCAAACTAAGAACTGTCCGAATAGTACCTGGTTTAACAACTGGGCTAAAGGTTTCATCAACATCTATTTCCTCAATCTGAGTACTGCCATTCGCAACAAGTCAAGCCTTATAGCGACTAAGAGTACCATTTGCTAAAAACTTGTGGCTAAATAACCTCATACAGCGAATAATATTTGCATCCGTGGGCCGAGGGACAAGAATCCAAGTTTAATTCTTAATAAGTGCATTGTGCTCATCTAACATAGCATTTTCCCAATTAGGATCTTGAAACGCAACATTATATGATTTTGGTAACGGGGAGAGAGACGACACATGAAGATTTATACGCTGAGTGGGATGATTAGTCTCGACACGAGAGTGTGTGACCATGGGATGAATCGAAACCGGGTTTGGGTTGGTAGTTGTAGGTGGTGGATCATGGGAAACAGAAACGGGGTTGGGATGTTGAATAAGTGAACTAGTATGAGGTTCAGGAGTTGGAAAAGGGATGTTAACATGTGCAGGGGATTCATCGGTAGGTAAGGCAGGACTTTGTATTTGGGCTGGTAAATGTTGACTTGGTTCATGAATTTGAATAGATGGGTTAATGGTAACAGGAGTGTTTGGTTGAGGTAAATCTGTTGGAGAAGTGGTGTTAGGTGTAGGTGTCAGCTTGATTATATTTGAGATGACATTGGATGAGTCATCCAAGAAATCATATGAGGGACTTGGATTGGGTGTCATGCAACCAAACGGAAAGACAGTTTCATCAAATGTAACATGGCGTGAAATAATAATTTTATTTGTGTTTAGGTCCAGGCAACGATATCCTCAATGATTAGAGGCATGCCCCAAAAATATGAAAGGTGTAGCCCGGGCACTAAGTTTGTGTTCGGTATCAAGGTGAGGATAACAAAGACAGCCAAAAACACGTAAGAGGCTGCAATCAGGTTTGGTTCCAAAAATGCGGGTAAAGGGAACCTCCTTTTCAATGGCACGCGATGGTAAAATATTTAATAAGTAAACGGCCATATTAAGGGCTTCAACCCAATAACTAGGTAGTAGGTGGGCTTGAAACAATAATGTCCGAATAATGTTATTAATGTTGCGAATCATCCTTTCAGATTTCCCATTTTGTTGAGAAGTGCGTGGACATGAGAAACAAAACTGAATCCCGTTATCAGCAAATAATTTGTGAAATGTGTGGTTATCAAACTCACCACCATGGTCGCACTGAAATGACTTAATATCACACTTGAATTGATTTTTAACAAATGAACGAAACAACAGAAATTTCAATAAAACATCAGATTTATTTACTAAAGGATAAACCCATACATATTGAGAATAGTGTTCTAAAAATAAAACATAGTATCGATATCCAGAAAGACTCAGAATTAGGGAGGTCCACAAGTCTGAGTGAATAATGTCGAAACAACACTGAACAGAAGTTGAGGAACTTACAAAAGGAAGTCGCACGTGCTTACCAAGCTGGCAGGCATGACAAAGCACGGGAAACTTCTCCTTATTACATGATATAGATTTATTGGAAATGACATTGCGTAGCACTTCACTTCTTGGATGACCAAGACGTTGATGCCACATGTACTGACTGGTGAGATAGACCTGAGGAATTAGAGAAGGCTAGGTGACAAGGTAAAGTGGTCCTGTGCTATCACATTAGAGCAGAACCCGACGAGTTTGGAAGTCTTTAACAGAAAAACCAAAAGGATCAAATTCAATAGTACAATAGTTGTCACATACAAATTGAGGAACATATATTAGAGTTTTTACAATATGAGGAGTGATTAAGACATTGTGTAAATGAAGGGGTCGAAAGGGTGTAGGCAAAATACTATGTCCGGAGTTGGTAACGGGAATGGAATGCCCATCACCAACTGTAACTAAGGGATAAATACACAAATTAAAAACATCACTAAGATTATTGACAGAATCATTAAGGTGAGATGACGCACCTGTATCCATATTCCAATTACCGGGAGCAGGGTCCTGAAGTGTCCCAGTGGTAAAGGCAAGTGGTAAAGTGGTTTCGTGACCCGCAAGTTGACCCGAACCAGCCATGAAACCGGTTGGTGACTCCTGTTGACCACCCTGTTGACCAAAAGAACTTTGTGGTTAACCTGTCGTAATAGAGTGACACCTCATCCCTAGTGGAGTAAGCTGCTGACCTGCCAGAGGAACTGAACCCCCAGCCCTTGTGGACTAGTCTGCTGACCTGCCAAGGCTAATAAACCTGCCATACTGAACTAACCCCCCAAACCTGCCTGTTGACCGGCCAAACCGGTCTGAACCCCCACATTAAATGTACCTGGTGCTATGGAATTGGGCTGGACAAATAGACCTGGTGCTATGGCATTGGGCTGGGCTTGTTGTTGGACTTGATATTGGACAAAACCAGGTGGAGCGTATACATTATATGCTACTGATACATTGGTTTGATTAGAGGCAGTAGGAGCACTTAAAATATTATTACCACTTCCATTACAACCAAGCCTAGCAAATAAGTTTTGCAAAGTTTGGATATCCGTAGGTGTCAATTGTGAGGTCGGTATAGTGGGGCTAGATGTATGATTAGCAAGGCCATGTACTCCATTATGCAAGAACTTGAAAGACATTCCAAATCGACAAGAACCTTTATTAAAATTGAAATATGGCTTATTCACCTTTTCCGTAGAAGAGGTGGAGCGACAAGTATTAGGACCGGTATTTGCCAAGAGAACTATCGGTGAGGATGACGTAGCATTTACAAGTGTATGTTGTTCCTATGACTTCATCCGCATCTCCTCCGTGGTGAGCATGGATCGAACGGTCTTAAGGTCCGGAAACGGATCCCGATGAGCAATAATGGTGGAGATATTATCATATCTTGCGGGTAGGCCTTCAAGAGCAAAGGTAACCACATCATCCAAGGTCATAGGCGACCCAAGAAAATTCAAAATGGTCGCGATGAAATCAATCTTGCAAAACTATGCATCGATGGTCAAGTCTCCAAGTTTCAAGGAACGTAGTTCTGCTTTCAAGGCAATGGAGCGAGTACGTTTGTTGTCATGGAAAATGGTGGCTAGAATGTCCCATGCTTCCATAGCCGATTGTGGATTTTCAACCACAAGTCTTTGTTGAAGGAGTTTTGACATCGTGACAAATATTCAAGAGAGTATCATGGAGTCAACCTTTAGCCATTCGGCATCAGGAGGGGTCGTGGCGCTTGAGGATGAGGCATCCTTGTCTTTGGGCATGATATGATCCAAAAGGGAGTGTCCCTTACAAAGGTGTAGGAAGAAATAGACCCAAGATGAGTAATTCATCTCATCGATATCCAATTTAACAGGTATGAGGTTATTAAGGTTGGTGATAGTCATAAGTTTATCGGAAAGATGAATTAATGGGGAAGGATCGGTGACTGTCATGATGGAATGAGGTTGTAACAGGAAGTATGCGGGTCGTTTATATGTAAAGTCTAGTAGATGAAATAGTGAGTGTGTAGTAACAGGAAACAATAACCATACTGATAATAAAATGTATCACACAAGAAGGGCGACAGGCTATTCTTAAAGCCAACGATCAGCCTTCAAAAAAAAAAAAAAAAAAAAAAAAAAAAAAAAAAAAAAAAAAAAAACTTGGTCAACTGCTAATATTGGGATACCAACGATTGACAACCAAGACAGAAACTAGTCGATTGGTAATATGTTATACCAACGATAGACAACAATAATGAATTTAGGAGGAGCGGATTTGTGTGTGGTGGTTTTAGGCGTGTTGGATCAATGGTCGACTGGATAGTCTGATACCATGAAAGAAGTTTGAGATATGAATGTGTTTTGTATATTGATTGATTACTCAAACATAAAAGTATACAGGATATAAATACTAACTATCCATCATCTATTTAGGGTAAATTATAATCACCCTTAAAGTCTAGCTAATCAACATTAATACTAATTGCCAGCTCATTTGGACTTATCCCTTTACACGACATATACAGCTAACAGGGGGGGGGGGTGAAGTTGTAGCCGCCCTTGGGCCTTACAACAACAATAACTTTTTTTTTTGTAAGTAAACTTTTAAGTAGGTATTAGTGTATAGTTTTAGTTTAGGAATAAACATTATTGAAAAATAGAAGAGTTTGTATGGTGCATGGGGAGGATGAGAGGAAGGGACGGCCAAAGGAAAGCAGAACAACTAAAATAATGATTTTATTTAAGTATTTTAATTATTGTAGGTATTGTGTATTAGTTTGTGTATTTAAATTAAAACATAGAGCCTTAAAACGCGAAAAATGCAATACTGGATAATTATAAAATATAAAAGTTATAAAAATGTCATAAATTCTCTATCTTCTTTTACATAACACATGGACAACCATCACTCCCAACTTAATACTCTATAACCATTATTTTTCATCACATACCTTCATACCATAACTTCTCTATCTTCTTTCAACCTTTTACTATAAACTTTTATGGTTATTGACATGAACACAGAAGCGCATATGGGATTACAATTGACTGTGTGTACATATATGGCTAACTAGCTTTTGAGTTTGATATTTGTTGCTCAAAAAGCATAAAAAGGTTTACTTTCTCACATTCAATATTTTCTTTGGCTGCTGTTGATTCATTTAAGCTTTAATTGTTTTTGTGTGTGCTTAGGTTGATTTTGTAGTGCCTTATGAAAATAACAATGTGAAAACTGTAAAACCCAAAATTCTGATATCACATTTTCCGTCTAATTTGAAATTTTAACCTAAGCCATGAATTAATTAATAAAAGACTTAAACTATATGTTATATGATGATTAAAACTAATATGTATTAAACCTAAGTTAACTAATAAAATTGTTACCTCTCCTAATTTGTTCTACACATCACACAACTTATTTTCTTTGTACAAATCCCCCTATACGTTTTTCTTTTGCCTCTAAGTTCCCTCGACATAAAATCAAACAAGAGGATAAGTACTAAACTCTTGTGTATATTCCTAAGTTAATAAAAGATCTCCTTTGTCTCACTTTGGCCCAAAAGTCATGACACACTCTTATTAACCCAATATTCGGCCTTTAATAGTTTCCCTACTTAATCACACGCTTTGCCATAATTTTACAAACCGTATATTTGTTTTCTCCCTATCACTTTTGCACCGAACCTATACCAGAAGGAAACACACACATAAAACTCTTTGGTTGCTACCATGAAGAAGGAGAACGAGGCATTATAGGTGATCGAGATAGTAGTGCAAATCGTTGGAGTTGTTGGTGGTGAATCCGAGCCCTAATTCCTTGTTCCATTCGTTTCTTTTTCTAGTCGACCAGGGTGATTATGTTTTCCCTTTGTTTCCTTTTAATTAATTCGACATATACAAGACTAATACATGTTATTGAAACCGTAATAATCATGTTAGAATACTTTTTTGATTGCCTCGTTATAATGGTCACATGAAATCATAAATGTATGCGCCTTTATGTGGGTTGTTTTGTGCCGCTTTTTACAGCCCTAAGTCATACTCATGAAGCCCTAATAAGATCATTAAAGACACATTTAATATGTATTAAAATCTGGAAAACCCTAGGGAATTAATGAGAGTCGATTAGGGTTTAAAGGGTTAGGGTTTGGTTGTGATTCTATGCGAACAAGCTGTCCAAAATTTGGGTCGGAGTGAACGGGGTCTAAACTAATGATGCAAACATATTTTTGTGTGATTTTTGGGTCTAAACATGAGTTCATGAAGTGTACTATCTGAATATCAAGTTTTATAGCCATGAGAGGTCGAGAAGATGATCTTTTGATTTTTACATGGTTAAGTGTCAAAACTGTATTTTGGATGTCTGAAAATCAGTTGGTGTTTTTGAATTTTAGTTTTCAAACCATAAGAAATTAAGAGGTCTCATTAGACAAGGATAATATTTAAGTTCTTTATGACTTACTGGAATTTTTGTGGATTTTTCTGAAAGGTTTAAATGGGTTAATGAAATACAAACTTTCGGGGTATACCTGCAATGCACTTTCTGGGCAGGTTTAGGAAAACGATTTTTGAAAGGGTACTTTCACTTAAAAATAAAATCTGTAAAAATTAGGGTAAGTTCTTAACTCATGTGGAAGTCTCAGTTAAAATTAGTAGAAGCTTAGGAGCTCATTTGATAGGTCTATAAATTCATAAGAAATAGAGTCAGATTTGCATTCTAAACCTAAAAATCTGTTTTAGCACATATAAACCCTAATTAAGTTAACTAAGGATTTGAAACACATATAAAACCTATGTCTAATTAATTATCATTATTAGCCCTAAGAACTTGGAATAATTATGAATCTGACCTAATCTGTAAACCATAAGTTGAGAACGTGATTAATAATAAGCACTAAATCCGTTATGACATAAAATGTGCTAATAAGTATATTATGTACCCTAATCCGTGTAGATTCGTTGAAGAAGACGTGACGTAGTTTTCTTTGTGATCACTTTTCCGTTTGCTTTCATTCCATTTGCTAAGGTACAGATATTTCACCCTTTTTCAGTAAGGGTATCTCATGAATTTTGATCCCTTGATATTTGCTATTCTGATTTATGATTCATTTGATATTCGTTTAGTTATTCTGTCTGATATGGTTTGATTCATTCGTTCTCTCTTGTGACTTCAATATTCGTATTAGAATCCTTTGAGACTTTGTAACCCATCTAATATTATAAATTCGTGTGAAAACCTTTCTTAAATATATATCTTGATGATGTTTTGAGAAAAACTATTTTATAATGATTTCTATGAACACGATACGATACCATTTTTATATGACGGTTTATTTACTTTTATGAAAACTACTTTTAAATGAATACTTTTATGACAACGATTTTTAATATATTTTATCATGGTTACATAAATTATGTGTACAGATAATTGTTTGCCATTCCGTTTTGATATGATATTCTGTTCAGTTAGACATATCCCTGTTTGGACATATTATGATTGTTTCGTTATGTTTGTGTTGTTTCCCGAGCTAACTAGCCATGGAGGTACCATAGCCATGTCATTGAGGCACCAATGGCATGACACTATCTGTGGCGGTGTGATTGGTCCACGGCTTTCCCTTGTGATATGTATATAATTATTGAGCTCGTGCATTTATTTACCATTTTGGTACGCCAATATATTTTTCAAAGTACAGGTGTATGGTGGTGTACATGTTTTGTTTTGCAGGGAGCGTATGGATGCATCCTAGGTTTGTTTTATAATATGTTTCTGATATGGCTTTGTAGTGAATGGTTTGTGTGTGCCATACACCCCAGTTCACTTTTGGGTGTTCGCTACTCCATTTGCTATGATTTGTTATGACAGGATATGATATATGCTTAGATATTTAGTTTAAGGCATGTATCATGCCTTAGACATATGTTTTGAGCTCGTGGGCATTTCCGTATGATTTTATGATTTTCCTTATCATCTTTATGACTCGCTAATTCTTTTGACTCTTATGATATATGACATCTTTGTTCAGCAGATCCTTATGATTCCATTTCGTACATTTATTCATGATTAGATATTCGTTTGTTTATATCTGTTCACTGGGCTTTTTCAGCTCAACCGCATTTTCTTTCCTCTGCGGCACGTTTTCAAGCAGGAGGCTGGGATTTGAGTGATGAGAGTAGGAGCTTTTAGTGGACCACCCTGACGATAGTTACCCAATTGCTTTTGGATTAGATTTGGAGTTATCCTTCATTTAGACTTCAATTGGAATTGTATTTCATTTAGAAGTTATTCTGTTTCAGACTTAGTATTTTATTAGTTCCTTAGAAAAACTTATGTAACCTTATTATTGCGTTTATGTTCTGATTTGTCACCATAATGTAGCATTTTAGTCCTTGTCGGGTTGGGGTGTTACAATTATGGTATCGGAGCTTAGGCTTCGACCTGTAGTACTTTAAGTTATGACCTGTGAAGATTTGGCCCTTAGATTTTGCGCTCTAAGAGCTTATGAAACATCCTTTGGGATTTTGCTTTAGGTTCTTCCTCTAGAAACTTAAGTTATGACATGTGAGAATTGGGTAGACTATAAGACATTTATTTAAGTATCATTCCTTCGCATCACTTTGATTCATATTCTTGCCTTTATTCGAGCCCTTGTTAAGATCCTTCTTTCCGGAGATTTAGAAAATCTGTTAGAATACGCAACGTAAGTTTAGTGACCAATTAAGTTTAGAATGATTTGAGAACTTTGTGGTAATGCCTTTTGACTATATAAGTTTCACCTTCTGATATAATTGCATTCATTCCTCAACCTTTGATTCATTTGTTAATTGTTTAGAAGCTCATTCATCCATTCTGAGAATTTTGCGATCATGATGTGTTGGACACATTTTGTAGTTTCTCTGCTTTTGCTAAACAACTTAAGGTTCCCTCTACACTATCAGATTATGCCTTACCCATTTCTATTCCTATGAGAAATCTTGTGGTTCTTAATCATGAGTATAGGAGTTATTCATCACATTTTCATTTGTTCGTTCGATATCTCAGCTTGAATTAATCGATGAAGTTTTTATCATTTGGCATTTCCTCCGTATTTATGTCATCTTCATATTGTGTTTTATGTATCTTTCCTGAGAGGTTACACTATCATTCGTTATATATATGTTTCGTATCCGTTGGATCAAGTTCGTGAAGATTTGTCATTCGTTGAAGAACCTGATGCTATATTAGACCGCCAGGATCGAGACATGAGAAACAAACCTTTCCGTTCATTTTCATTTCTTTTCGTAATATGATACGTTTCCGTTTGATCTTTCTACTTCAATTTCAAGGACGAAATTTTCTTTTAAGAGGGGAAGAGTTGTAAAACCTTAAATTCTGATATCACATTTTTCGTCTAATTTGAAATTTTAACCTAAGTCGTGAGTTAATTAATAAAAGATTTAAACTATATGTTATATGATGATTAAACCTAAGTTAACTAATAAAATTGTTACCTCTCCTAATTTGTTCTACATATCACACGACTTATTTTCTTTGTACAAAGCCCCCTATACGTTTTTCTTATGCCTCTAAGTTCACTCGAGATAAAATCAAACAAAAGGATAAGTACTAAACTAATGTGTATATTCCTAAGTTAATAAAAGATTTCCTTTGTCTCACTTTGGCCCAAAAGTCATGACACACTCTTATTAACCCAATATTCGGCCTTTAATAGTTTCCCAACTTAATCGCACGCTTTGCCATAATTTTACAAACCGTATATTTGTTTTCACCCTATCACTTTTGCAGCGAACCTATACCAGAAGGAAACACACACATAAAACTCTTTGGTTGCTACCATGAATAAGGAGAATGAGGCATCATTGGTTATCGAGATAATAGTGCAAATCGTCGGAGCTGTTGGTGGTTAATCCGAGCCCTAATTCCTTGTTCCATTTGTTTCATTTTCTAGTCGACCAAGGTGATTATGTTTTCCCTTTGTTTTCTTTTAATTAATTCGACATATACAAGACTAATACATGTTATTGAAACCGTAATAATCATGTTAGAATACTTGTTTGATTCCCTCGTTATAATGGTCACATGAAATCATAAATGTATGCGCCTTTATGTGGGCTATTTTTTGTCGCTTTTTACAGCCCTAAGTCATACTCATGAAGCCCTAATAAGATCATTAAAGACACATTTAATATGTATTAAAATCTGGAAAACCCTAGGGAATTAATGAGAGTCGATTAGGGTTTAAAGGGTTAGGGTTTGGTTGTGATTCTATGCGAACAAGCTGTCCAAAATTTGGGTCGGAGTGAACGGGGTCTAAACTAATGATGCCAACATATTTTTGTGTGATTTTTGGGTCTAAACATGAGTTCATGAAGTGAACTATCTGAATATCAAGTTTTATAGCCATTGGAGGTCGAGAAGATGGTCTTTTGATTTTTACAAGGTTAAGTGTCAAAACTGTATTTTGGATGTTTGAAAATCAGTTGGTGTTTTTGAATTTTAGTTTTCAAACAATAAGTAATTAAGAGGTCTCATTTGACAAGGATATTTTTTAAGTTCTTTATGACTTACTGGAATTTTTGTAGATTTTTTTGATAGGTTCAAATGGGTTAATGAAATACAAACTTTCGAGGTATACCTGCAGTGCACTTTCTGGGAAGGTTTGGGAAAATGATTTTTGAAGGGGTATTTTCACTTAGTAATAAAATCTTCAAAAATTAGGGTAAGTTCTTAACTAATGTGGAAGTCCCAGATAAAATTGGTAGAACCTCAGGAGCTCATTTGATAGGTCTATAAATTCATAAGATACTAAGTCAGATTTGCATTCTAAACCTAAAAATCTATTTTGGCACATATAAGCCCTAATTAAGTTAACTAAGGATTTGAAACACATATAAAACCTATGTATAATTAATTATTATTATTAGCCCTAAGAACTTAGAATAATTATGAATCTGACCTTATCTGTAAACCCTAAGTTGAGAACATGATTAATAATAAGCAATAAATCCGTTATGACATAAAATGAGCTAATAAGTATATTATGAACCCTAATCCGTGTAGATTCGTTGAAGAAGACGTGACGTAGTTTTCCTTGTGATCACTTTTCCATTTTCTTTCATTCCATTTGCTAAGGTACAGATATTCCACCCTTTTTTAGTAAGGGTATCTCATGACTTTTGATCCCTTGATATTTGCTATTCTGATTTATCATTCATTTGATATTCGTTTTGTTATTCTGTCTGATATGGTTTGATTCATTCTTTCTCTCTTGTGACTTCAATATTCGTATTAGAATCCTTTGAAACTTTGAAACCCATCTAATATTATGACTTCGTGTGAAAACCTTTCCTGAATATATATCTTGATGATGTTTTGAGAAAAACTATTTTAAAATGATTTCTATGAACACGATGCGATACCATTTTTATATGACGGTTTATTTAGTTTTATGAAAACTACATTTAAAAGATTGCTTTTATGAAAACGATGTTTAATAGATTTTATCGCGGTTACATAAATTATGTGTACAGATAATTGTTTGCCATTCCGTTTTCATATGATATTCAGTTTAGTTTGACATATCTCTGTTTGGACATATTATGATTGTTTCGTTATGTTTGTGTTGTTTCCCGAGCTAACTAGCCATGGAGGTACCATTGCCATGTCATTGAGGCACCAATGGCATGATACTATCTGTGGCAGTGTGATTGGTCCACGGTGTTCCCTTGTGATATGTATATAATTATTGAGCTCGTGCACTTATTTGCCATTTTGGTACGCCAATATATTTGTCAGAGTACAGGTGTATGGTGGTGTACATGTTTTGTTTTGTAGGGAGCGTATGGATGCATCCTAGGTTTGTTTTGTAATATGTTTCTGATATGGCTTTATAGTGAATGGTTTGTATGTGCCATACACCCTAGTTCACTTTTGGGAGTTCGCTACTCCATTTGCTATGATTTGTTATGACAAGATATGATATATGCTTGGATATTTGGTTTAAGGCATGTATCATGCCTTAGACGTATGTTTTGAGCTCGTGGGCATTTCCGTATGATTTTATGATTTTCCTTATCATCTTTATGACTCACTAATTCTTTTGACTCTTATGATATATGACATCTTTGTTCAGCAGATCCTTATGATTCCATTTCGTACATTTATTCATGATTAGATTTTCTTTTGTTTATATCTGTTCACTAGGCTTTTTCAGGTCAACCGCATTTTCTTTCCTCTGCGGCAGGTTTTCAAGCAGGAGGCTGGGATTTGATTGATGAGAGTAGGAGCTTTTAGTGGACCACCCTGACGATAGTTACTCAGTTACTTTTGTATTAGATTTGGAGTTATCCTTCATTTAGACTTCAATTGGAATTGTATTTCATTTAGAAGTTATTCTGTTTCAGACTTAGTATTTTATTAGTTCCTTAGAAAAACTTATGTAACCTTATTATTAATAAAATTCTTCCGCTTTGCACTTATGCTCTGATTTTTCACCATAATGTAGCATTTTAGCCCTTGTCGGGTTGGGGTGTTACAAAAACTCGATATAAGAAACATACAAGTAATACAATATCAATGCTTCGATAGTGATGCTTCAATAGTCACTGAAAGAAGTAGACAAACATCCCTTGGTTTGGTTTGTTGTGATTGTTGAATCTTCTTTGTAAATTTTTATTTTCTTCTACTATCTCATTTCATTAATACTTAAAAGAAAATTTTAAAATTGTACGCAATCTATGCAACTTAAGCTCATCTATACTCCATAAAAACAACAATCGGGATTGCCCGCGCGTTGCTGCGGGGAGGATGTGTTTATGTTAAAGCATTTAGTGAAAGTACGACAATTAGGTATGTAGCAACTTAAAGTGACGCGTATGTGGTGCCCGTCTGCGAAAGCAAAAGAAAAAGGGGGAAGAAAGATGGTACTTACGAAACAAAGTTATACGAATAAAAGTTTGAGAGTCACAACTTTAAGCAAGTGCAAGTAATTAATATGGGAAAATTAATTGTATCTGATACATGGTTGATTATTCAAAAGTCACTTGAGAATAAACTATATAATCTAAGTTTATTGACAAAGAAATGATGTAAGCTGAGAAACAATAGTGTGATAAAAAGAATGGTTGTTACAAAAGAGTCACTCATAATTATAATTGTTACACAATATGATAAACCCAGCAAGACAACAAATATAACATCAATATTTCTCATTCATAGATGGATCGGTATGGAGACAGCTGGGAAACTTGACTATGCGTATCCCTGCAAAGATGTGGTGAAAAGCGAATGTGTGAGTAATCTTAAAACATACAAACGAAAACATAATTTGGGTACGCTATTGAAACTTAACTTGCAGTCTGCTATCCATCCAGATTATGCACCTATTCATTATAGCTTAGTACATTAAAAAGTAACGCGTGCATCAACAGGACATGCCCGGCATGGCTGTAAACATACCATGTATCCCCACCTAGATCTGGACACTTTCAAGTTTTTCCGAACCCACAAACATTCATCTCAGACCCTTAACAGGACAAACATAACGAAGGCAGAAAAATTGTAGTTGTTGTGTTAGTATAAACGTTGCCTAAGCCCAACATAAGGCCTCGCGGCAAAACTTCCCCCACAACAATAAACATTATTTCAAACCAAGTTTAGCCGGTAAAAGGACAACGTTTTAAATCATCACCAAAATGAAACCGATATTTTTAAGGAGGCTCAGATATGTTGTACTCAGATCATCATGGGCTAATAAGCTATGGCTGCAATCACAGGTGCAAATGCCACCTTTTCAAGTAGCAAGTACCATCCTGATTGCCTAGCCAAGATACATATTGGCCTCTAAACATCATTTTGCTGACATTTACATTTCATCATCACGGCCTCCATTATTTATAACAGTAAATAAACGACCAAAAAAATGAAACCAATATTTTTAAGGTAGGCTCAGATATCTTGTATTGAGATCATCATGGGCTAATAAGGCATGGCTAGAATCACAGTTGCAACTGGTACCTTTTCATTTTTTATACGAAACATGGATTAACTTTATTTAACAAATTCAGTTTCACCTTGAGTTAATATATTTGCCTTAACGCCGTTCCAGAATTTGGTAGAATCCCATTCTTCCATCCTCAGCAAAATCAAAACCTGTGACAAATGAATTACTAAACGTTACTACAAATGAAACTGTCAAACAATCCCATGTTTACATACCGCTAATAACATACATAACAACTATGGCAGTTACCTTTTGTAACTCTGTCAAAATACTATCTGTAACTCGAACACCAATTGAGTATGCGTATACCTGCAAAGCCGTGGAGAAAAGTGAATGTGTGAATAATCTTAAAACATACAAACGAAAAGATAGAGTATGCAGCAATTCATGACAGGTTACTATATTAAAAAGTAACGTGTTCATTAAGAGGACACACCCGGCATGGCTGCAAACATACGATGTTGTCCCGCCAACAAACGGACACTGTCAAGTTTTGGAAAACCCACAAACATTCATCTCCGACCATTAACAGGACAAACATAACAAAGGCAGAAAAGAAATAATTGCTGCGCTAGCATAAACGCTGCCTAAGGCCAACATAAGCCCTCACAACAACACTTAGGCCACAACAATAAGCATTATTTTAATCCGAGTTTAGCCGGTAAAACGACAAAGTTTTAAATCACCACAAAAATGATACCTATATTTTTAAAGGAGGCTCAGATATGGTGTATTCAAATCATCATGGGCTAACAGGCCATGCCGACAATCAGAGTTGCTATGTAAGGACCCATTGTGGCTGCGCATAATTGGCCCATTCCAAGGCCAAAATTTACTTTTCACGTACGATGCCTGTTAACCACCCTCTTAATACACATGCCTTCGGAATTAGTGAGGTAAATCATGCTTACTTATACCTATATACAATGTAAACCATACATGTGTACACTAATCATGTCCTTCTTCTGACAATGAAGCTTCCTGAATACAGTAACTAAAAAAATGTACACCATAGACATTGTTAAACTTATACATTGAACCCAGGAAAAAAAATCAAAAAAAAACCCAAAAGAACCACTTGACATAACAGATCAAATTTGCCCAAAGTAGGAACCCTTCCAGCTGCAAACCCAGAAAAGCAGCGATTGCTACGTTAGCATAAACGTTGCCTAAGGGCAGCATAATGCCCTCAACATAAAACTTGGCCCACAACAATAAACATTATTTTAAATCGAGTTTAGCCAGGAAAACGGCAATGTTTTAAATCACCACAAAAATTAAACTGATTTTCTCAAAAGAGGCTTAGATATGTTTCATTCAGATAACCATAGGCTAATAAGCCATGGCTGCAATCACAGTTGCAAATGCTACCTTTTAAAATAGCAAGTACCATCCGGATTGCCTAGCCAAGATACATATCAGTCTCTAAATTTCATTTTGCGGACATTTACATTTCATCATCACGGCCTCCGTTATTTCTACCAGTAAATAAACGACCACAAAAATGAAACCGATATTTTTAAGGTAGGCTCAGATATGTTGTATTCATATCATCATGGGCTAATAAGCCATGACTACATTCACAGTTGCAAATGCCACCTTTTCAAGTAGCAATTACCATCCGGATTGTCTAGCCAAGATACATATCAGCCTCTAAACATGTTTTTGCTGACATTTACATTTAATCATCACGGCCAGATTGTGTTTAGCTACCAAAGAAATAATAATCCCTAAAGAAGCTAGAGCAAGGCGTAATTGAAAATGAATTGAAGTCTTAATTGTGTCATAAAGGTCCTTATGCCCACGTCCCAATCACCCTTCCGGTGGGATATGTGCATCTAAAAGATTTTTCATACTCTGCCCAGTAGCAATCAATCTAGGCGGAAGCAATCTTTAAATGAAAATTAGAAAAAGAAATTTGTATTCAACAATAATGGGAAACGGTCCTATTCACATGTATATATACCATTTCCATTGTGCACATTTAGTGGATCTGTAAAATCAATCCAAATGGTTCTTATTATACATTTTTTTTATAAATCCATTTTCCAAAAGCATGGTTCAGTTTTCCGGAAAAAGGTATGTATCTGATATATATATCATTTCCATTGTCGACACCTTAATTTTTTTTTATTACAGCAGCAGTAGTCATCCGTCCATAGGTAACCATTTAATATGTGTCTATCCAGTAGCTACAATGGGTCGTCCAAAGTAGGTATCGATACCAGTTGTTCAGATTATATTATGCATCTACAATTATGAAGTTGTGCATTATGAAATAAACAGTAGGGACTCTATTATTTGTGCTAACTTTTAAACCATCCAAGGCAATAATTCTGCCTTCTTTTGGATGATAGTATGGATTAATTGAAAAGAGTAATAGTACAAGGTTGTAACTATGTTCAATACCTATAATGGATATAAAAAAAATGACTGTGCATTTTTGGCAGGTATGGTGTATGCCAAATCTTGTTTTCAATAGGTGTATGATGCCAATAAGAGAAAGGACATGAGGGTACCTTGCTTCATGATATGCATGTGGCCAATATATATATATATATATATATATATATATATATATAATATATATATATATATATATATAATATATATATATATATAATATATATATATATATATATATATATAGCATATTACTTTTTTGAGTCTTGTTTGTCTATTTAAGGAAGGTATGGTGTATGTTTATTTGCACAATTCATTTTCCAACTTGTCATAAAGAAGTAAGAAAAAAAATGTCTAGGCGCCCTAGGTGTGATCAACTTAGAATTGAGGTTAATTCAAACAATTGGTCTGAAATGTTAATTCTATATTGTCATAAATCTGGAATTGAAGACATTCAAATGGCACAGCAGATGAATGCGCTATGTGGTAGACTGGGTGGGGTAATGCGTGAAAGGGCAGCTTTTATTCAGGAGTTGGACACTGTCGGGAACCTGTATGCTTAGAAAAAAGCTGAATACCTGTAAAACCCGAAAATCTAAAACATGCAAAAATTACCAAAATGCCCCTGCAAGTTTAAAAATTAATTAAAAGTTTATAAAGTATCAAATAAATCCCAAACTTCTGGCAATGCATAAGTTATGATCCCAAATAATTTTAACAATCTCATTTAACATTTATACAAGAGATAAAATTACCAAAATGCCCCCATAGGGCCGAATAACATTTTATTAACATTTAAATTGTATAAAAGTAAAATAAATGCATTTAAATGTGGAAATAAATCACATTAATTTGGCCAACCCATTTTGCCGAGATTTCTAGTCCAAGCCCACCCCATTGACTCGGTTTCCTATTTTAAAAATCAATCGCACCTTTTCTTGATGACCCTAAATTGCCGAGTAAAACAACACACACAAATAAATCCCTATAGCCTCCACTCGACACTCTAAAATCCCTAGACCATTTTTCTGTGTTAGATCATCATCCAAGGAGTCCTAGAAAAATAATACTTCGAATTGTGGTGGCCGGATTCAAGGGTTTTCGAAAATTCTTGTTTAATTCAACCCGAAAGGTAAAAATTCCATTTTGATTCATTCGATCTTGGAAAAATTCGTTTCTTATTTTTATTGTGTTCCTCACATCATATGTGACACGTGAAAATTGGTTTCAAGATTTTTAGATCATTTTTGAAGCCGTGGTGAATTTTTGTTCGATTTGCTCATACGCGTAAGGAAACAAATCGTGTAGCCCTCTCCCCACGTTTGATATTTGGTTTGGTAATTTTCTCAGATCCTATATGTCATATGAACATCAAATAAAATGTATAAGTCGATCCATGCATGCTTTATATAATATTTGTGAATTAAATCTTAAAAACGTGTATAAAACATAAATAATTCAATCCGAATTTTTGAAGCTTCTTATTTATTTTATTTGGACTCTACATGATCATAATAATCTGAGAAAAATATTACTTCGAATTATTGGGGCCTAATCGAATTATTTTGGGATTTAATTAGTTTACCGATTTAAAGGAAATTAAAAAGAAAAAGAATATAAAATCGTATAAATTAGGGTTTGAGGATTAGGGCTTGTTTTGATCATATTAAATGATGTGTAATGATGGTATAATTATTGGGTAATGAATTGTATTTTTAGGGTTAGGATTTTGGTTAATAAAAGTGTATACGAGTTGTTTTAAAATGTGTAGGGGGCGTTTTGTAACTTTTAAAACTCTTGGGTCATTTTTAAAACTTATTTTGGGACATGTACTTACTGTATAAAATATAAAAGGAGGGGGTCTAGTGTCATTTTTGTATCTTACAGGATTAAAATGTTTTTAGGGTTTAATGTTGGTTCGAATTATAACGTAATTAAATGGAGGGACTAAACTTGTAATTTCTGGAAAGTTAGTGCTGTTTTGAGTAATATATTATACTCAGGGGGTTATGTGTTAATTTGGTGATTTATTGGGTTAATATGTAATTATTAATAATTAAAAGTTGAAATTGTGATTTAAAGGTTTAAATATGTAAGTTAATTAAATTGAGGGACCTATTGTGTAAATTATGGAAACTTGAGGGTACATTCGAATAACTTATTAAATTAAGTGCTAATTGTGTAATTTTGGTAATCTAAGGGTTTAATGTGTAATTATGGATATTATAAGGTTTAAAATGTAAAGGTGTAAAGTGTAAAATTGGGAAACTTGAGGGGCTGAATTTGTTAACTTGATAAGTATGGATTCAAAACAGATCACTTGAGATATTTTTATATTTGAACCTCAACTTTGATATAATTACACTTAAAACCCTAATTTATGTAAAGTCGTCATAATTAACCCTAAACTTTTGTGACTGGTTAAAATACACCCTAAAGCCATAATATGTTTGATAATGACTTAACCTTAATGAGAATATGGAAATATTACTAATTATGGAAACTTTCTAAATAAGGAAACTTTCTAAAAATAGAAACTTACTAAATATGGAAACCTGCTAAAAATGGAAAGTTACTTAAAAATGGAAAGGTTTGTAATTCTTTTCTACCCATCTAGGTGTGAAGAAGGAGAGTACCTGATCCTTTGCATCTTATTCATTTGGTTTGTGCTTTGCTTTTGGAATAAGGTACAGATATTCTGCTTCTTGTATGAGGAGCCTTCGCTCTCACTTTATTTTCGTATTAGGGTTTTCCATGCCATTGCTATGATTCCCTACTTTGACTTTGAACCTTTGATATATGAACCTTTCGGCAATTGGGACCCTTAGCATTTGAACTTTGATGTGTGAACCTTTTGATATGAACCCTTTGATTTGGACTTTGACATGTGACCCCAGTTTGATACCCGAGCCAAGTTCGTTTCCTAGCCATGAAGGTAACATGGCCGTGTCTGTGATGCACCACTGGCATGACTAGCGTGTAGCCCTAGTGATTTGGTTACACCGTCCCCATTTTGATTATGATATGCATGCACACTATATGATTTATTATGGCCGATATGATTGTTCGGGGGGCGAATGGATGCATCCTAGGTTCGTGTCCGTGTTCGTGGACAGTTCGTTTTGATATGATATGGTGACTGGGGATGGGTGCAATCCACTCCTTTCACAAAGTTCGGGAGCTAGCTACTCCACCTGAAGAATGAGGACACCCCTCATATTATCTGATTATCTGAGAGGTCTCCCCTCTATATGATTATGAAGATATGATATGATATGATATGTGATATGTTATGATATGGGCTCGTGGTGGATGACTGTCCTAAACCTTACTCTTTATTTCCTTTTCCTATATCTCATTCATTATGATATGTCTGTTCATTTCCATTTAATTTTGGTTTCCGTTTATTATATATCTGTTCACTGGGCTTTTTAAGCTCAGCCGCATTTCTTTTCCTGCGGCAGGTTTTAGTAGGAAGCCAGGAGCTTGGGTTTGCTTTGGGATGAGAGATTAGCTTATGAAGACGATACCTTAGTTAGAATTTACTTATGTATGACTACGTAGATTTGGTGTATTTCCTTTGTAACATTATAAACCATTTGTAATATGTAAGTCGTATGTTATGCTTGCCTTTGATATGTCACCATTTGCGTGACACTTCTACCCTTGTCGGGTTGGGGTGTTACAATTATGATATCAGAGACAGGTTTGCAACTTGTAGTACATCTACCCTTGGCCTGTGTAAGTTAGGACCCCTAAGTTTCCACTGTAGGCGCTCGTAGGATGACCTTTGCGAAATTGCGTAAGATTTTCCCATAGGAACATAAGTCATAACCGGTGAGGAATGGGTAGTCTAGGACATTCATGTGAGTAGTATTTGCTTCCGCATCACTCTGAATCTTGCCTTTGCCTTTAGTCATGCCTTATAAGAACGTTTGTCCCTGAAGACGAGGAAGTCTTATCTTCCGTCATTTGAAGAATGAACTTTGTATGTTCCCTTTGGAAGGATTTGATGTTAATACTTGTCTTGCACGGAATTGTTATCTGAGCATGCTGATGCTAATAACTGATATTCCATACATCTCGCCTCTGACAGTTAAACGATGTTCGTATTACTATCGATGCACACCCTACCATTCCTATGATATAAGCTAAACAAAATTTCGATCCTTTGAACTGTTCACTCTTCTATCCTACACTTTGATGAACCATGTACTAAATTTGATATGTGAACTATCCGTATGATTTGACAACCACATTCGTTCTAAGAATCCGTTTACCTTGGACTTTGAGGTCTTTTGATTTTGGATGGGTGGCTTTCGTGAAGCTACCGTAGACTACAATATTTGAAATGCGATCTTTAAGAAATCTGCTTCACCATATTTTGATATGACATTTGAATCTGTTAAGATTATTGTTGTATGAAGCACATACTCCGATCTCTTTGATTTCCAATTTTCTCCTAACGCCTGTTAGTATCCACTCTTGGAAAACTCCGGCACTTGAAAGTTTGTTGTACGAATTTCTGGTGTTTCTAATGAACCTTTTGAAATCCGTTTGGGAAGTAAAGTTTGCATTGAACCGATCTGAATTGGCGAAACCATGACACTGAAGAAGTTAAGAGATTGTAGGAACTGATGGAATATGAGTTTGTTCACTTCAGTAATCTCTTTGAATGCTCCTGTTTGTTATGAAGAAGAAAGAGAGAAGTGTGCGGCGGCGCACCGACCATCGTGAATTTAACCGTAATCGTTATTCCATTCCATTTCCGCGTATCAATATTCGATTTGTGCTATTTTTGAAACTCCGTAGCAGACGACCTCTTCTGAGTTGAAAGACGGAAGAAGCAACCACAAGAACATCTGAGAAGGAAGTTGATTAGTTGAGATTAGGTTCCGCGAAGTATTACAATTTGAATTGTGAAGAGGAAGATTTGTGATATGAAGTTTTTTTTCCCTAAGAAGGTTTCCTGAAGTTGCTTTAGTACTCGTGTGACCATTATGAGTTTGAGTGATGTCAATTGTATTGGTTGGAAGAAGCATATTTTCGCAAGTAGCTGGATAATTGTCATAGTATGACAGTGTGTTTGTGCTCAGAGACGAACGAGGAACTCGTAGACCGTTTGTTTGTATTTTGTGAACCGACCCTTTGCTCTGGAAGAATAGTTTTGATTTGCGTTCAGAGATTGCAGCAGACAACACCACCAGGTATCCGATGACGACAGAGCTTCCACAGAAAGGACCAAGACTGAAGACCATGGTTAGAGTTAGAAACCTTGTAGAAGATTGGTAGAAGATGTTCGTGACCGGCGTTACCAAGAGAGAAGCATGAGAAGAGAAGACAGGTTGAGATGAAACTCGATTACACCTCAAGCAGCACGTAGAGATTTCAGTTGGGCATCAAGACGACCAGACCGTAGAAGATGAGATTTCAGCACATAAACCAGGAAGTCCACAGCAGTGTGAGTTGGTGAATTTTGAATCATGCTAGAAGACCTTTAGGAGACACGCAACCTTGTTTCTCTAAGTCATTTTAGTTGTATTAAGATGAATTGAGAGCTGAAGCAGACTCGCAAATGGAGGTATGCACGGTGATCACGTTGGAGATTCACGCTACCACACCGAAGTGTCCAGAGAAGTGTCGAAGACTTGAGGAACCAGACTCAAGTTTATGATTTCCTTTTCACCCTATGATCGTATGATTAGACAAGAGAGCGACTACTTGGAATTTGAAAAGATTCGAGATTATGAAATTGAATGGATGAAATTTTGTAGTAAACGGTTGGATTCGGAAGATTTGATTTTTGTAAAGGATGAAGATATTGAAGACGTAATTCATTTCCTCTTAGACCACTCAAATTTCCGTTACCTTTCGATAAGATCTTGAAGGAACCTTACCCTATTAGAAATTTCATTCTATGTTCATTATGCATTTGTTTGGATGATGGTTTCGTTATGAAAAGGATGATGAATGGTGGAAGACCTAACGTTTCGACGACGAGTTTCATTTTGAGGTGTACTCATTCCGTTACGCTATTTGTACGTTCAAATTCTTCCGATTTAGAATCCGTAGTGATGTTTGTTTTGGACCAACCTTAGGAGGTAGAAAGACTGATAGGTGGATAAGATAAGTAGTTCGGTTCGCGACTTGAGATAAAGTATGACCATCATGATGGTATACTCATATGATGCTGGTATTATGACGGTTCGCGAACGTGATAATACTTACGTCATATGACGTACCCTCATTGTGTTCATAGGATATTTCGAGGAGTACTTTAGAAACCTTAGAATTTTGATTAGAGATGTGAGAAATTTCGCGTTTGTAAGATTTAGGTTCGTTCCACCTATACGCTTAATCTGTTTCGCCGTTATACGATTTGATACGTTTAGATTCTCGGTACGCGGTTGTTGACCTTTGTAATTCCGATAAGAATCTTAAGTTCTGCTATAAGTTTCTTCCATTTGATATCACCTACAATTTATGTTCTGTACGATCTCATCTGATTTGTATAATCGAATGCTATGGACGGCATATCCGTCACAATCTTGCGTATCCTTGTATTTCTTTTGAGAGAATATGATAACCATTCGTCATGTCTAAATATGATCCTTGCAATCTGAATTCCGTATGATATGTCAATTCTGGGAACTGAAGTTACTTTTGGATCGGCAATGAAGAGTCATGAGAAACAAGTCTTTTTACATTTCCGTTCGCTGTCCGTTGTGTATTCTGTTTCGTTTCATCTCCGTTCGCAAAGATTCTTTGGAAGGACCACCCAGAGCGGGAAGCTACCTGGGAAACCGAGGAATTAATACGAGCTAGTTATCCGCATTCTGATCTAGTACGTTCTTACTTTGTTTTCGATCCTTTCACTTCTGATTCTTTGCAAATTTCGAGGACGAAATTTTTCTGTTAGAGGGGAAGAGTTGTAAAACCCGAAAATCTAAAACATGCAAAAATTACCAAAATGCCCCTGCAAGTTTAAAAATTAATTAAAAGTTTATAAAGTATCAAATAAATCCCAAACTTCTGGAAATGCATAAGTTATGATCCCAAATAATTTTAACAATCTCATTTAACATTTATACAAGAGATAAAATTACCAAAATGCCCCCATAGGGCCGAATAACATTTTATTAACATTTAAATTGTATAAAAGTAAAATAAATGCATTTAAATGTGGAAATAAATCACATTAATTTGGCCAACCCATTTTGCCGAGATTTCTGGTCCAAGCCCACCCCATTTACTCGGTTTCCTATTTTAAAAATCAATCACACCTTTTCTTGATGACCCTAAATTGCCGAGTAAAACAACACACACAAATAAATCCCTATAGCCTCCACTCGACACTCTAAAATCCCTAGACCATTTTTCTGTGTTAGATCATCATCCAAGGAGTCCTAGAAAAATAATACTTCGAATTGTGGTGGCCGGATTCAAGGGTTTTCGAAAATTCTTGTTTAATTCAACCCGAAAGGTAAAAATTCCATTTTGATTCATTCGATCTTGGAAAAATTCGTTTCTTATTTTTATTGTGTTCCTCACATCATATGTGACACGTGAAAATTGGTTTCAAGATTTTTAGATCATTTTTGAAGCCGTGGTGAATTTTTGTTCGATTTGCTCATACGCGTAAGGAAACAAATCGTGTTGCCCTCTCCCCACGTTTGATCTTTGGTTTGGTAATTTTCTCAGATCCTATATGTCATATGAACATCAAATAAAATGTATAAGTCGATCCATGCATGCTTTATATAATATTTGTGAATTAAATCTTAAAAACGTGTATAAAACATAAATAATTCAATCCGAATTTTTGAAGCTTCTTATTTATTTTATTTGGACTCTACATGATCATAATAATCTGAGAAAAATATTACTTCGAATTATTGGGGCCTAATCGAATTATATTGGGATGTAATTAGTTTACCGATTTAAAGGAAATTAAAAAGAAAAAGATATAAAATCGTATAAATTAGGGTTTGAGGATTAGGGCTTGTTTTGATCATATTAAATGATGTGTAATGATGGTATAATTATTGGGTAATGAATTGTATTTTTAGGGTTAGGATTTTGGTTAATAAAAGTGTATACGAGTTGTTTTAAAATGTGTAGGGGGCGTTTTGTAACTTTTAAAACTCTTGGGTCATTTTTAAAACTTATTTTGGGACATGTACTTACTGTATAAAATATAAAAGGAGGGGGTCTAGTGTCATTTTTGTATCTTACAAGATTAAAATGTTTTTAAGGTTTAATGTTGGTTCGAATTATAACGTAATTAAATGGAGGGACTAAACTTGTAATTTTTGGAAAGTTAGTGCTGTTTTGAGTAATATATTATACTCAGGGGGTTATGTGTTAATTTGGTGATTTATTGGGTTAATATGTAATTATTAATAATTAAAAGTTGAAATTGTGATTTAAAGGTTTAAATATGTAAGTTAATTAAATTGAGGGACCTATTGTGTAAATTATGGAAACTTGAGGGTACATTCGAATAACTTATTAAATTAAGTGCTAATTGTGTAATTTTGGTAATCTAAGGGTTTAATGTGTAATTATGGATATTATAAGGTTTAAAATGTAAAGGTGTAAAGTGTAAAATTGGGAAACTTGAGGGGCTGAATTTGTTAACTTGATAAGTATGGATTCAAAACAGATCACTTGAGATATTTTTATATTTGAACCTCAACTTTGATATAATTACACTTAAAACCCTAATTTATGTAAAGTCGTCATAATTAACCCTAAACTTTTGTGACTGGTTAAAATACACCCTAAAGCCATAATATGTTTGATAATGACTTAACCTTAATGAGAATATGGAAATCTTACTAATTATGGAAACTTTCTAAATAAGGAAACTTTCTAAAAATAGAAACTTACTAAATATGGAAACCTGCTAAAAATGGAAAGTTACTTAAAAATGGAAAGGTTTGTAATTCTTTTCTACCCCTCTAGGTGTGAAGAAGGAGAGTACCTGATCCTTTGCATCTTATTCATTTGGTTTGTGCTTTGCTTTTGGAATAAGGTACAGATATTCTGCTTCTTGAATGAGGAGCCTTCGCTCTCACTTTATTTTCGTATTAGGGTTTTCCATGCCATTGCTATGATTCCCTACTTTGACTTTGAACCTTTGATATATGAACCTTTCGGCAATTGGGACCCTAGCATTTGAACTTTGATGTGTGAACCTTTTGATATGAACCCTTTGATTTGGACTTTGACATGTGACCCCAGTTTGATACCCGAGCCAAGTTCGTTTCCTAGCCATGAAGGTAACATGGCCGTGTCTGTGATGCACCACTGGCATGACTAGCGTGTAGCCCTAGTGATTTGGTTACACCGTCCCCATTTTGATTATGATATGCATGCACACTATATGATTTATTATGGCCGATATGATTGTTCGGGGGGCGAATGGATGCATCCTAGGTTCGTGTCCGTGTTCGTGGACAGTTCGTTTTGATATGATATGGTGACTGGGGATGGGTGCAATCCACTCCTTTCACAAAGTTCGGGAGCTAGCTACTCCACCTGAAGAATGAGGACACCCCTCATATTATCTGATTATCTGAGAGGTCTCCCCTCTATATGATTATGAAGATATGATATGATATGATATGTGATATGTTATGATATGGGCTCGTGGTGGATGACTGTCCTAAACCTTACTCTTTATTTCCTTTTCCTATATCTCATTCATTATGATATGTCTGTTCATTTCCATTTAATTTTGGTTTCCGTTTATTATATATCTGTTCACTGGGCTTTTTAAGCTCAGCCGCATTTCTTTTCCTGCGGCAGGTTTTAGTAGGAAGCCAGGAGCTTGGGTTTGCTTTGGGATGAGAGATTAGCTTATGAAGACGATACCTTAGTTAGAATTTACTTATGTATGACTACGTAGATTTGGTGTATTTCCTTTGTAACATTATAAACCATTTGTAATATGTAAGTCGTATGTTATGCTTGCCTTTGATATGTCACCATTTGCGTGACACTTCTACCCTTGTGGGTTGGGGTGTTACAATACCTAAGAGAAGTGCAGTCAAAAGATGACCAAAAGGGCATGCAAATGCACATTAGGATAGCCGAGTTGGAGCTAAATGGTCGTGATAAGGAGATCTTTGTTCAAAAGCTTAAGGGCCTAATGGATTTCTGACTGTTTGGCTAGAAGTGGAGGGATTTGTTGTTGGTTATGTTGTGTTATTCATGTTGGTGTCTATATTTGCAGTTATGTATCTGTATTTAATTTTAGTATGAATGTTGTAATACTGTCTGCCTAGAGCCTATGTGACTAAATTGTAAGATGTTATAAAAGTTATTGTTTATGTTAAGTTAAATTGTGTAACTAACCTTTTTTGCTTCCTTAGATGTGGTCGTTCATCTTGAAACAATGCTCTCGTAGTTGATCTTCATTTGTTGTGTTCATCTGGCTTTTTAGAAACAAAGTAGTTAATATTTGCATTTGCATATGTTATCTTTAAATAAGTGAAATTGTTAATTCGAATGTTCGTACCTGGGTTTGCTTCTATTATTTTTATTGTTCCTTGATCTGAATTGGTATTGTTGAGAAATTGTTGTAGAATAAAGTTAACTGTTCTGCCTATTTCATTAAGATGAATTTGAAAAGTATTCTTTTCACCTTCAATTGCAAAGATCTTGTGTCATATTTCATGCAGATTTGTTGGTTTGTGCATTAAAACTAATGGTGAACATTAGTACCCGGTCACATGATCTCTTGCAAGGGTAAATAAATCGTTTGGAGCCACTATACATGGGTTTATGATAAACCCTTTTAAATTATACCTGCAGAGCATAAACCAAGTTAAATCATCATTTCGAAAAAGGTATAATAGTTAACGGACAAAGAATCTTTAAGGACAGTAATATGATACCTTGCCGCGCCCATAGGGATTCATTGGGTTGAGTTGAAAGTCCTCAACACATGTAATTTTCCTAGGTTGCACATAAACAGTAGCAGAAGATGATAAAACCAACTGCACATCAAAATGAAAATGTAAGTATGGTGAAACGGGTTACCCAAAGGTTCACGCAACAGTTTTGTTTTATTGTTGAATTTATTCGTAAGGGGTCAAAATTAACTGAAATGCTACTTAATATGGCCATGGTTACTGAAATCTCTTTGGGTGTCCATGTTTGTTTTTAAAGGGTAATAGATCATGTGAAAAGTTATCGTTTATAAGCTCAAATAGGACGCGTAAAAACTTTTAATCCCAACACTTGATGTTCCGTGTCTGTTATAGCAATTTTTTTCTTGCATATTAGCAGCTCCAGTTCCACAAAAGGTCTTGATCAATAATAGCGTGCAATTCTCAAAGATAGATGAGTAACAAAAGTGGATGGTGCGAAGAAGTAATCTGCACCAAATCACTTGTCACAACATTCTCTTTAGTTCCCCATCTATCTTTGGTGAAATGCACACGACCAATGATCAGACCCTTTTGTGGAACTGAACCTGTCAACATGCATAAAACAAATTAAGTTTGTATAAAAATGTACACTAATTAGATAAACGAATAACCACAAAAGCCATGAAATAAGCAAATCATGAGAGTCAATTTAGAAAGAAAAACAGGACCTTTTGTGGAACTGATCAGACCCGTATTAATACCTGTCAACATGCATAAAACAAACACCCCTGTTGGATCTTCGATGACTTATTTCAGTAAACTTAGATTAGGAAAATCATGACAGCCAATTTAGAAAGAAAAATAGTTAGTATTAATACGAAATCGAACACCATATGTCATTTAACAAACTTTTTATTACAAAAATAATAGCAAACTACAGCGCTGGCTTTCTGATCCAACGATATATATAAATAAACATAACAGGTGGCCCAATAAACTTCAAGCTTATGGTATAAAACACAACATAATGACCCACCATTATGCATAAGCAAAATCGATTTGTAGTATATATTATAATTTGTTTAAAAGCTTAGATACCACAAAACGGATACAATAGACCATTAGGCTCAGATTTTTAAATGGTAAATGGTAAAAAAAAGTCAGAGTACCGTCATGGCTGCAAATAAACACGGTCGCAAAATAGCAAGTATGTTATCGCGCCATCCGGTAATTGCCCCGCCAAGTTATGGTTCCGATTTCGTATGACCGATATCATCTGATTCAGTAAGAAACAGTTAATCATCATAGCCCATCACTATACTGCATTGAAACAGCACAAAACAGATACAATAGACCATTAGGCTCAGATTTTTAAATGGAAAATGGTCAAAAAACTCAGAGTACCGCCATGGCTTCAAATAAACGCGGTTGCACAATAGCAAGTATGTTATCGCGCCATCCGGTAATTGCCCCGCCAACTTACGATTCCGACTTCGTATGACCGATATCATCTGATTCAGTAATCAACAGTTAATCATCATAGCCCATTACTATACTGCATTGAAACAACGCTAAAAAAGAAAACACATGTTTAGTATACACATGTATGTTTTGCACTGCAGATCGGTATAAGTGAAGATGTTTTACTTCACTAATTCCAAAGAAATTTGTATTAGGAGGGTGATTAGCAATGATCATACATGAACAGGGAAAAAGGTCCTCCAATGGGCCAACCATAGGCGGCCACAATAGTTACCTAAATAGTAATATGGTTGTTTATTTTGTTAAACATAAAAGGTGGGCTAATCAACTGCAAGTTTATGAGATAACAACCAACATAATGATACACTATTAAGTCTAATAGACCATGAAGGTGCCATTTTTAACTGGAAAATGGTCAAAAAAACTCAGAGTACCGCCATGGCTGCAAATAAACGCGGTTGCATAATAGCACCTATGCTATAACGCCATCCGGTAATTGCCCCGCCAAGTTACGGTTCCGACTTCCTATGACCAATACCATTTGATTCAGTAAGCAATAGCTGATTACCATACGCCATTACTATACAGGTAACCTCAGTAGGGTATACTTTTCAAGGTCAAAAGAACAGTAGGACAAAACATACTGAATTGGTATAATAAAATTAATAGTATTGTCTGGCTGCACACGTAGAGGTTGCTGAGGCAACTGCTTGTTGCACTCTACCATCCTTCCACCTTCCGCAACAAGACAACATATTTAAAGGATCATCAGATGCAAGGAAAGCGCACAACCAACAACGAAACCATCTATATTTATTATAGACGATGGTAACTGCGATTGTGTTCTATATATTTGTGACCACAGTTTATAGCAACATATAAAATCACTTCACGTTACCAAACACTTGCCGTGGCTGCACCCACAATCATGGTATGGCTGCCTCGCAAACATACGGCCTGCGGTGAACAATGCATATGCACAACATATAAGTAATTCTACACCATAAATACGAAAGTAAATGATTTTCAGTAACAACAAAATTGGAAAGTAACACCTAAACATGGTTAGCTGCAAAACAAATCAAAAAAACCCCAAAATTAAAAAAACCCTAATTATAATTATATTATTATAATATATACTAAAAACCTTTTTTACTTAGGCCTAATGGTGGATCATTATGTTGTGTTTTATACCATAAACTTCAACCTAATTGGACCACCTATTATGTTTAACCAAAAAAAAAAAAAAAAAAAAAAAAAAAAGAAAAAAAAAAACTTATTTGTTTAATTATAATTATATTATAATATATACTAAAATCCGATTTTGCTTATGCATAATCGTGGATCATTAAGAAAACCCCCAAATTAAAAAAACCATAATTGGAAATAAAGATTAAAATTAAAGAAAAACCTAAATGAAATAGTTAATTAACCAAAATTAAATCATAACGAGGTGGGCGAAGGGCCGCCGCGTTGCGGCGGGGTGTTGTTTACCTCACCTAAACGAAGTGGGTTGAACCTACAGTCGAAAACGTTGTTTTGGACCTCACCTAGATGAAGCAGGGGATAAAATAGAAAATACAACTTATAATTATTTCTTTTTTGTCAAATATTTTTAGGCAATATGAATATAAAAAAATGGCAAAAAAAATTCATTACCATCAGTAGTAGTTTCAGTACAGTCTTCTTGAGGTACCATAATGTTGCAAATGTAACAACATATCTGAACTGTTGAAAGAAACATTATTACCTGTTCGGATATATAATATGACCATGGTGCGATTTAGGTTTATGTTCTCATCCGCCCACTCATCGACTTCCTCAAACTCCGTTGCTCCCTCATCAAACGATCCTCGCCTATTTCATCGCGAAACTGAAGCAATCCGGTGTCGGGCTTCAAATGTTTCTCATTTTTATTCCACTTATACCTAGCATGAAAAACGATAATAGAAAAAGCCATACCTGAAATAATGAAAACCAAGACGTAATAAAAAACAATACCTGATTAAGCAATCCGGTATCGTATACCAACATCTTTTATTCAAAACAGCAGTGAATCACAACATACCAGCAGACAAATCACAAAACCACCTGCGAAGTAAACCGACTCTCGAGAACAGTGCAAAGAAGATGAATACGTCAAGGCGTTGTTATCATAACAAAAAGGCAGCAGGTTTTTGGGTTAGGCCGAACAGCGGGCTAATATTTGGGCTAACTTGGGCTAACAGAAGATGATGAAAAAATGACGTCATCAAAACGGCTGATGTGGAGTCATTTAAAGATACATTGATCATGTGCACATGACTCCAAATCTAACAAAAGATATTTCATAGTTTTGAAACTATCCAGGCTTTTAAGGCCTCAAATTTAGTGCTACCCAATAAACATATAGTTTTGTAACTTTATAAATACATTAAATATGCAAATAGAAAATCATTATTAGAGGCTATGTACGAACCCGCCAATAGCTCTAAGGAGAACAACATCAGATTACTTGGCAGCCGTCAGTGTTTCCTCTAGTAACGGAACTTCAGTCGTATCCAAAGCAGCACCTCCCATTAGCTTCTCATTGAAGTTGAATTAAATCCCTAGCAGCAAGAGCATCAAAAGATCATTATCCTTTAAAGGATTGGGCTTGCTTATTAAAGCTATTAATCTAGTTATGGCGTTTGGATTGCCACTTAAAGCTAATAATATGCTTATCATTTAAAGCTACTAATCTATTTATGACGTTTGGATTGGATTGCCACACCAAAGTGCGGCTGAAATATGTATGTCTTTCCTTCTAATGCAATTAGTTATGCTGAAACTTTGTACGGGTTCTTGTTTTCTAGTTTCTAGATAACCTCGGTGCAGTCCTTGACAATCGAATTTGCCTCATTGCTAAAACACCTCAGCATTATTTTTCCAGTATCATCATAGATATGCGCCTTAAAACAATAGTTATGGGAAAATTTTATAGGATGTCTGTGAGTACATTTACTAATTTTTCTATGTAAATAGTTGTATGTATATATGTATTAGATTTCGTGTGTGGTTACGTTTACCTGGAGTCGGGCTCGGGTTGGGAACCGGGCTATTTGAAGTGTGCATGTGGAAATCGTTCAGATACTTTGGATTTGCACATGCGACATCTGGTATAAAGCCACAGCATTTTGCTGTCGATGTTGTCAATAGTTGCCACTACAATAAACCGAACATTCTGCAATATTAAATTTGGTTTTAGATGTTGTCTATTGCTTTCATGTGAGGTATGCAGTGTTTGATTAATACCTGTTGGTGTTCCGGATTTTCTCTTAGCAGTCTGCTAATTTGACACGGTTCCTGTTTTTGCTTTTTCTATGTCTGCACAACGTTGGTACTGGACATTTAGTATCGTTGGTGGTTCCAGGAATTGGTTGTACCTGTACAATTACGGTATGTGACATTAGTATTCTTTTCATGCATATTTCTTAATTTTTTTTAGTGTTTGTCGTTTACTTACACGGCATATATTTCATTTGCTTCTGGTATATCTAGATTAAAGTAGTAAGAAGTTGCAGTTGTGCTTGAAAGCTGAAGGTCTATATGAGGTAATGATGTATAAATTACCATACGTATGTAGTAGTATTGGAAATAAGTATAAGGTAATCAATTTACCACCATAGGTTTTGACCAAACATGAGGTAACAGCTATAACTGTTGGCTTTTCACTATCTTCGTATTCTTTGATGTTGAAACTCCGTTCTTTTTCATTCCATAGAGTAAATCTAACGCTATGGCCACTATTGGATACAGGGATGTTCAGTGCAAGGTAGTCTAAAGATTAATGTGTAATTAAAAATGAATGATACATACTCAAGATTTTGGATCCCGATGTCCCTCCAAAATATAGTTTCTTTCATAGGCTTAACTGACTCGAGTAATTCAGTCACATATTGGATGCAACCAACATAGTCTGTGAATAGCAAAAGTAAGTGATATAATTTTTCTTACAGATAAAGTATGCATATCTATTTTGTATACCTATGAGCATTCCTTCTTTTTTGTCGACCTTTGAAAAAGTTCACTGTATTGGACAAAGTTGAAATAGTGCCTTGGGAATCCTATACCTGATGCTGGCTGAATATCTGTGTATCTTCCGAAAAAAACACCATTACTGATTCTTTCCTATTAGATGAATCTGATTTTTGATACAAATGAGAGAGAGAGGCGGTCAGGAGGTCTGGTAGGGTCTGGAGGAGATGGAGTTTTATATAAACGGAAGTTTGTATCCAGCTAACATGAGAATGGATCGGGCCTTATCACTTTAGCAGGCCAAAAAAAATCCAGGGAGCCCACACCATACATGACGTCAGTTTGACGGGGAGTCGTAGTTGGCGTTTATTTTTTTTAAATATATTTAATTGCTGCTAAAACTATTAAGCATATTACCTACGATCGAATATTGTGCAGATGTATGAGTCATTACGTGTAGTTTGGAAAGGGTTGTGGTCCTTGCATCTTGGTGCCGACAATTCTTCATTAACTTTTTGATAGTTCTCGTATAAACTATTGCAATTCTCGCCTATTCTTCATTTGATATCTGTGACAATAACAACCTTCAACTTTTGAATATTTGTTGAAGCGTCAGACATTTATACAAATAAGATAATCCAAACACACATTCATACAAATAACAGTTGGATACTGCTTCCATTTAAATAAGTTTACATGCGGGTCATCTGCGGTTGTAGTTGCTAAGTAAAGTTTTTAATCAATCGATCCTTTTCACATGTTTTAGAAGCCACTGATTATGTCGATCTATTTATTATTGGCGAGTGTTTGCAGTTCTAGTTGCTAGACATCACTTAATTAGTTAATTCTATATGCTCTAAAGCAAAAACCAATTCATAATTCCAAAATTTATTCATCTGATGTATTGTGATCGTCAATTCTAAAGAATATAGCAGTTGATTATAAAGGTACGAAACATGTACCTTATAAGTAAACTACAGCTGTTCCAGGTACATTTCGTCACCTCAAACCAACCGACTTCAACCCCAAACGCACCCATAGCAGTCTCTATTTCAGTTCCCCAATTCCACACCCATTTGAGCCCCCAAGCTGGCCCGTTTTAGCCTCAACTTCACTACGTAAACACATCTATTTATGCCCTATTTCGACACCCAAGCAGACCCATGGCTGCCCCAAGCATCACCCACTTTAGCTCCTATCTCAGCACTCAAACTGACCCATGGTGGCCTCTATTCCAGGCCCGAGTGGCACACCCATTTAAGCCCCGAATTGCCTTTGGTTCTTTGTAATGTGCCTTTCATAGAACCCGTTTAACCGTTGATTAAAAACTGTATAACTCAGTTTACAGGGTACGAATGTAACTCATAATTTTGCCACAATTCAAAGGAAAAAGCAGTTTAATCAAAGAATATATCATGTTATAAAGAACAACTATAACAATTACCTGATTAGCAGGAGTTACTAAACAGCGTATCATGTGGGCTTTTGATTACACGATTTACAAACACGGCGGGATCTTCCACAAAAGGCCGCCTGCATTTATTTTATAAAACTTTTGACACGTGTGGACCTAAAAAGTATGTAACTAATATGGGATTTTTACCTATTAGTTGGTATCTAATATGAGAAAATGGAAAAACAAAAGTTCACTTAAAAAGTAACTTTGGTGCTCATCCGAGAACATCCTTAATATGAGCCACCTGCATTTGAAAATTGGCTACCCAAGAATAAGACATGTCTTTCTATTTACAGACAAAGAACTATTATTGTCAAAGGTGTGTGAAATCAGTGTCTCTATACTCAGATATCCTACATACCGGAACAGGATTTGCTATCCTTGTTCTTGTAATACATGTCAATTCAAGTTAAACAAAAATTCCTGTAACCATTGCTCGTGTTTCAAGAAGCTTCAACTTAGACCTAAATATAAATACGGCAAATAGCTAACATCTAAACATAACATCTCATAATAGGTAACATGAAAGAAAATCTACCTTGGTAACCATTAGTTGCCATAAGTGCGCAAGACGCGAAGACAAAGTTTCCACCTGAATGGAACATACGTAAACACATAAGCATCACATTCCAAATATCGCTAAAGCCTCAACACTATAAAAAAATTGCGACCGAAGATGATAAAAAAAACATGGCTAACAGTAAATATCTAGCAAAAACTCAACGAAATCGTTGTATTCCAACAACACCAATAGTTATTAGGCATGAAAAATCTAAAAAAAATCAACAACCATCAAAATGGTTGGGTTTGCTTCCCAAAATAGTCAGCCAAAAACTGTTCCATAAACCAAAACAACATACCTGTAACCTCTTGACATTTCAACAAACACATGGTTGACAACTCCAAGTGAATACCAAAGATCTGAAATCAAGAAAATATGTATCAAACACAAACATGTATCATATTTGTTACAATTCAAATATGTAAATTAGTTAACAAGGACAAACCTCGAAAATATTTCACACACCAACATGGCAACACATACCAACCTGTAAAAATATAACAAAATCATGGATAGAGTCGTGCAAACGAAAACCACATAGCCAATTTTACCTTCGACAAAGCAACCTGCGATAGAGGGTTTGCACAACAAACGAGGAAGACAATACGTATGAAGATGTTGGCGGTGCTTAGTGACACGTAACAAAGCATAAGAAGGCGTAAAATAAATTAAAAAAAAGGAACGAAGTGGGCTAAAGCAGGCAAGGGGGCTGGACCAAAAATGCGGGAATCAAAATGACAATGCAGGCGTCGTTTTGAGACGCTGCATTATATATATAGTAACAACAAACATACCTTCTAATCCATTTCCGTAGACGCGTCTCTCCTATTTTTAATCGTAATCTTCAAGGACTGTTATTGATTATACCAATATGCAAACAATAATGATCAAAAGACAACTTACCACAAACCAAATTCTATCAAGACTTTCATCGAACAGTTGGCGGGTATCTTGATGTTCATGTCTATGACCACCATAACCGATACTAAAGTTTAAAATTTGCGTGTTATAGTAACTGTGAGCTGCAATATATATACATGAAACATAAAGAATTAACATATCTGAAATTTGAAAACACAATGCTAAAAAAACAGGTTACTCACTAACAGCCTTTTTATTCATTTAACAGTAAAAAAAATCTTTTTTACAACAAATACTTCAAATAGTCATAAAAACATTAAGTTGACAACAAATATATCAAATTTGCAGCATATAAACATAAAATAAAATAAAAATTAAAAATCCATAAAGCGCAGGAAAATTAACATAAAGAACTTACCTGGAAAAATTAAAAAATCCTAACTAATAATTCATCCAATGAAGTCCGCCCTTGAGCCATTCAATTCCTGTAAAAAAACCAAAAACAAATTTCGGGTTTCACTTTGCATAGTATGAAATCACACAAAAGTTAACAACCGGGGAAAAAAAATTAAAAATACCAAAAATCTTTAGACAATCACATTATAAGAGTAACTAATTTTTGGCAGAGGCGATAAGGATGGATCTAGTAACTTTTTGTACCTTTTCGCGATGGATCAACGGTAGCACAAAAAATTGGCGGGAAAAGAGTAATCCCAACCAAACCCAACTTTCTCGCCGAAAAACATGGTAGGTGGTTTTCGGAGTACTGGATGTGGATCCGAATGCTGTGTTACTTTGGTGGATTGAGAAAGGCAGTTTGATGTATCTGGAGAACTCCAGATGATATGATGCGTACTTATAAGTTTTTTTTTTTTTTTTTTTTTTTTTTTCTTTTTTGAATGTGTTTTGGGCCTGGACTTAGCAAACGGACTGGGCCAAGAACGCGAAACACCAAAACGACATCACTGTTGTCGTTTTCGATGCTCTATAAATATATATATAATGAATCATAAAGAGTATTAGGGGACAAAGCTTGAATAAATCGGTTACTGGCCTTCGCTGTAAACCAAATTAAAAAAAGCCTAAGTATAATTCTATTATAATATATACTAAAAGCCATTTTTTCTTAGGGTTAATAGTAGATCATTAACAAAACCCCCAAATTTAAAAAACCTTAATTGGAAATAAAGATTAAAATTAAAGAAGTACCTAAATGAAATCATTAATTAACCAAAATTAAATCATAATGAATCATAAAGAGTATTAGAGGACAAAGATTGAAGAAATCGGTTACTGGACTTCGCTGGAAAAGTTCCCGGAATTCGTCAATTCGGAACCGAGTGGATTAGAGAAAACTACTGTATTCAGGAAGCTTCATTGTCAGAATAAGGACATGATTAGTGTACACATGTATGGTGTATATTATATATCGGTATAAGTAAACATGGTTTACCTCACATATTCCAAAGGAGTGTGTATTAAGAAGGTGATTAACAGATATAGTACGTGAACAGTAAATTGTGGCCTTGCAATGGGCCGATCATACGCGGCCGCAATGGCTTCCTACATATTAATATATATATATATATATATATATATATATATATATATATTTGTTAAACATAACAGGTGGCCCAATCAACTTCAAGCATATGGTATAAAACACAACATAATGACCCACCATTAGGCATAAGCAAAATCCGTTTTTAGAATATATTATTATAGGTCGAATATTTGGTTTGTTTCATTAAGGCGGCCCTGTTGAAAAGTATAGCTGGTAATATCGATCAATTATTTGATACTTTGAATCAGAGATAACTTTGTCATATAAATTCTTTTTTAGTTACTTTTTTTTTTTGTGCTTAATTTGTTGAATTTAATATCATGGCATATCATAAATTAAACACAATAAACATCAAAGTAATGTGGAAGCGTAAGCAACATATAATTGTAATTAACTAACCGAAAAGTAAATAGTATGCATACCTCTTTTGTAATCTTCAACAAGCAATCAAGATGAACCCTAATTAGGGTTTATGTGGATTGTAAGAATTGCCCCTTACCTTTTTGCAATTCAATCCAAGATATAAACAAAAGTATGGTTGTACAAATTTCTTATACACACGTACTATTAACGAATTAAAGCTAGTTTAGTCAAAGAAAACACAAAACAATTTTGTTTTAGAAAACAAAATCTGAAAACCCTATGGAATAGGGGTGTTCGGCTGAGCTTCAAAACAAGAGAAAAAGAAAACCAAGTTTAGGTTTATTGTGTGTACAAGAGATATAAACAATGAACCATTAGTTTTGTATTTATAGAATAACAAATCTTAGGGAACAAGTTAGGGTTTTGGGTTGGGTTTTCCCACCCTTTTGGCCGATCGGATCTTAAACCCACAAGGGGTTTCTAAATCTTTCTTGTTCTCTATATTTTCCATATACAATACTTTCCTTTTATTAGTTAACGGTCGTTAGTCAATTTTCCGTTAATTACTAACGGTCTTTATTTGTTTTGTGTAATTAATAATTAAATATAACCTTCTATATAAAATTATTAATCTTTAATTCTCATACGTAAAGTGTGCAATCCCGTGGTCTCGAGTTCGATCCTAACATACGTCTATTAATTTATGTCCATAAAACTAGCAGCTCCCACTTGGACATATCTTAATAGTGTAATCACATCGGTTAGCGTCTAGCAACACGCCGATGCCTCTAGTACAACTCGAGTAAGGTCTCTTGGAAAAATCTTTTAATGATTCATCATTATTATTTTCCTTTTGTTACTAATACCATGTTAACGTGCATATGGATCTCAGTCATTCCATAATTAACTATTCTGTTTCTCGTTGTTTATGATTGAGCAAGATTACCAAATCTTCTAAACGTATTCCAAACAGATCTTGGGCGTGCGTACGCAAACATCTTGTCAACCCTACGAGGGGCCCAGCAGTATTAAACTTCAAAACGAATTTGAAGGAACAAATTCTTTATTGACTACAAGCAAAACCCATGAACTTTGTAACACTTCTGAAAACAATCCTTATAACTACCAGTTACGTATAGCGTTAAATTGTTCCACAGAAATGCACTACATCCATGACAGTTCTCTGGTATCTCAAGTCTGAGGATAACTATTTGTGATTTACTTAATGACTAGATCCATAAAGTACAATCACATAGTTTGGGATAAGTCCTATATTCAATTCATTGAATATCATGTGAAATTGGTATGTCAACGCATCAATATACTTTCAAGTATATTTTACCAAAACTCAGATTTGCCTTAATTTAATGAAAACAAACGTACCAAGTACTTAAATTCATTACAAATAATAAATGCTTAACATCATTTATCCAAATACTAAATAGATCAATGCATGATAATTTTAGTTGATGAATTATGCCTCAAGTCATGATAATCATACTTGTTGACAAGTCATAAATCAACTAACTTTGATCTATCAGAATTTTGAGAATACTTATTTCAAGAATTCAACTAGTGAAGTTCTTGTATATGCGCATTCAAATAATTTGATATTGCCACATAATATTTCATAAAGTGTGTGACAATCACGACCATCAATTTATGATAATCAAACTTCCAAACATTTTTAAAGTTTAAAGTATTCTAATTCTTTAATGTATAATGCAACTATGCTCTTAGTGAGCACAACTAGTTTACATAGCCAAGGATGAAATCCTACCATGACTAGTATTGATTGTCATCTCAATTAAACCAGTATCATTGTAAACAAACAAAAATATGCTTTTTAAAATTCCGTAAACTTTAATATCTATTGTGTAATTTTTTATGCCTTCCAAACTTTCAAGTTTGATGGTTATGACAATTTGCACAACAATTGACATATTGTTCATCCATAGAATCTGGGAGCAACCCGAAGAAATGCAATTCTAAATCCAAACATATTCTATTTTATTACACTAGTTATCTAATAACTTTCAATTAGATATTAATTTTGTCAAATCATCTTGTATTCAAGCATGATACAACAATAACATGATGTACATGAAAAATCCTTAGATTTCATTCATGTTCTATTTATCCATTTAGAATTTCTAAATGATATTTCATGTCTATTAGATTTATTTACCGCACATGTTTAATAATAATAAACGATTGTTCAAAGGTTGTATGTCTTATTTTCTAAATCTTTCAAGTGAAGTATCATTCCAATCCAAGACTTAACATTTTACATATATGGAATGTTAATTCCTATATGTTATACAACACATATGATTCAAGAAAATAAAAATAATACTCCCACTAGCTTTCAGGAATACTTAGAAATTATCTTATTTCAATTATAAATCTAAACATGGATTTAATAATTAAACATAAATTTTATCTCCTAGATGCATGCTTTAATCTTTTCATGAATTATTGCACTTTGTACACTTCCAAAGATTATTTGAATTCATAAACTCCTTTTGATTACTTACCGTCCTCGCATAAGTAATCACTCAAGAAAGAGTTTTGATATTCCATTGTCATTTTCCATATTAATGAAAATAGGTATGACAATTATCATCTTAATATGTTTAATGTGCCTATGAAAGAATATTCAATCACAGTTAATTACTTAAGTGTGATTAATAATATTGTCATAAGATATACATTTAATATGTGTGCAAAATTGTCCTTATAATTTTTACACAAAGATTTAAACCACTAGGGTTTTCCATCTCTTTGAAGAAACTCATCTTTATTCTATAGTCTAACCATGGATTTCAAGATAAACCAAGTTTCTAAAATTGATTATCTTTATGGACAGCATCTTAACATTCATAGTATGAGTAATCTGCCAAATTCAATATTTGCAAATCATCATGATTAACAGGTTTACCATGATCCTGTAACTCATATTCCTCAACATATTAATCAAATATCTAAGATATCCTTACGGATCTATGAATGAGAATTCCATCATCTTGAGGTCTAACATTACATGTCTAGCCTCATTATGATATTCACTAGTGTATTTTAGAAGATTATGTATCTTGTAATTTTATCTTTTCAAGATAAAACCTCCCACTTGCCTTTTGTAATTTAGAGACTAAATACTTAGCAATTAGAGCAACACTCAATTGTTCTCTTTTGGGACATTACAAATACACATTGATAGTTCCTGACATTAGTTTGTTAATATCCTACTTCATAAGTTGTTTAATAAATTCAGAACTTCAATTTTAAGACTTAATATGATTCATCACATTCCATAATATAATGGTGTCTTATTAATTTTCTAGGTTTGAGTCTTATTGAGTATATATAATCCATACTCAATCTTCTAACCTTAATTAACATTTTGAAGAAAAGAAAATATAGTTATCTTGAATCAAACAATATAACAAGAGTTTGATTTTCCTAACTGAACATACCAGGAACATGTGGTATTTCATTAGAAATAATATTGTGGGACAGTCTATCAATATTTTAATATAACCAAATTTCTTTTGGCTTATCTATTTACAAACTAATTCATCTTATTGATATAATAGAATTTCCAAGCCAATTGCATGCTTTATAACACAAGTACTTTTTAACCAAGTCACTTCATGTTCATGTCTCAATAAAAAAACATAAACAATTATAATTCCACTATACGTTATAAATCATTGATCAACTCAATGACTTTTTGTGTATGTCTTAATTAAAAAACATAACAAGTTAACGTCTTACTTTATTATAAGTCTTGTAACAGTTAAAAGACTTTATGTTTGTGACTTTACAATAAAACGTAAACATATTTAACTAAAATATTCATGAACACCACCAATTTGGTTTCAATAGTAATTTCAAGTTACTTTTATTACTTCATTTATTTATTTCATTCCAAGAATAAATAACTATTCAAATTGAAGTATTATTATATTACTTCATTTATTCATGTCATTCCAAGAATACGTAAATAATTTATCCATTTCATTCCATGAATACATAAATATTAGAATTGAAGTAGTCTATGTTATTATCTTGACACGTGTTCTAAATAGTTGTCTAATTTAGAAACAGTAAATTATCCATGTACGGTCTCACGTAATCATGGAGATTTACCTTGTTGTTTCAATCTAGCTAAGCTCTCACATAACATAAATTGCAACACCAAGTGTTTCTTGGATTAGATGTGTTAGAACGTTAGTCTCTTACCTTGCAGTCAAGAGAATCCTTTAAATCATATTCCTATGTGTTGTACCTTGCACATAATAAATATTTCTCCCACTTGTGCATGGAACAACATCATGTACCAGATAAACAAAACGACACATGTTTGTTTATGTGATCAATATGATTGTGTCATAGATATTAGCATAATTAGTAGATATATAACTACTTAATTAACAAGGAAACGCACATGACTATCCTTGAAAATATGTGTGTCTATAAAAGGAAAGTAATTATCATTCTAGAAATAATGCAGATTACTACCAAGATGACAAAACTTGTAGCTCCCACAGAATTAGAGATCATTACAATAATTCCTTATTCAGTAATAAAAACACATTGCTCCCACTGGATTTGACAACATTCTAAGTGTTTCATTAACCAGTGAAAGAAAATAGTGTGCTATTTATGTTCCTACATCTTTGAGAAAACCCATACGTAACAATTACTTAGGTATTAAAAGAGTGTATTCTACTACGTAGATGATGTACTATCCATTAATGCTATTAACTTGAAAATTGAGCATGCAATTTTTCCTTAATAGGTCTATCATCCCTACAATGGTATGTAGTACCTATAAATGGTCAAAGCAAAACAACTAGATAAATATACTAGTTTGTCTTTTACCAATTTTGCGGTAATTTGTCTAGCTTTTAATTTCAATAACTCATAAAGTGTCATACATATTTTCCTGTTAACCAAATATCATGTTGATGCGTGCGATGTGTCGTTGCGGTTTAGCAGTATTAATGCCTACTCAAGTTTTAAATTTATATTTAGCCGACTTATCAATAACACACACTTAACGAGCAGTGTACCCGGTCAGTATGAATATAATGGTAAGTAGAGTGTCGATCACTAAGAGTGGAACGTATTATCTAGTTATTCTAATCAGTATTTTAATATATTAAGTTAGCTATACAACCTATTCTAACGCAAGGGGGTTCAGCCTGAGAGACTGGCACGATTTGGTTGCAATTAAATAATAAACTAAACCAATAGGCACGAATCAGCGAATAGCACACACGTACACAGATAAATACTCGAGACAATAAGAAGGCTGTCCTGATAGATAAGTAGTTTGTCACTTGTTTTATTTCTAGTTTTAAATGAAGTGTATAGTTCAATGCAACGCACCGAGATTAAGTCCTTTCTCGTTGGTTCTAATCTTATCGGCGAGTAAACCCTTAATGATTACTTATGACTATCCTATTTATCTTTCTTCCTACTTTTCTACAGACGATAGAATGTATAGGCGATCTAATAAATAGGCGAGGGCAGAGGCATGGCGACCCGATCAACGCTCAGCTAGACACAGAGGTTATCAATGCACTAATAAAAGTCACCAATGACATCAACATATAAACTTTAATTAATGAGAAAGCAGTTTTAAGGGAGTGCAATCTTTCCGTTGTCACATTACACAAGCCACCAATCTTGATGAATTAAAGTTTACTAACACAATAAAACAAAACTACTTAATGAATTAAACACATGCAGCACCTTCTTACAGCTCTTGTATCTTCGTTTGGGTGTGTCTTGTGCTGCCTTAATCGACTGAATTCGTCCTAGGTTTCTGTACTTCGGCCTTCTGTGTGTTGACTAAAAGCTTCGGAATTCGTCTGGTCTTGGGGTATTTATAGTTTCTGTCTGAGGGTAAGATGCGGCGCATCTAGTAAGTAGATGCGGCGCATTGACTTAACTTCGCGTGGGGTCCAAGATTAATATATTCAGGAATATTCGTACACCGCCAGAAGATGCGGCGTAACTCCATTCTAGGATGCGGCGCATGTCCTCTTGTATCTTGGATCGTATCTGGTGAAATATTGATAGTGATGCGGCGCATGTCATAAGTGAGATGCGGCGCATCTGGAGCAGAATAGTCTTGATCTTGTACATTTCGGTAGACTCTTAACTTCTTGCATGTTTTGCTCCATAATTAGTCCAAAATCGCCAAGTTTCACCAAATGCTTGTTTTTACCTGAGAATTACAAAAGTAAACGATTAAGTATCAATCCTCATACATAATATAATAAAACAAGTCAAATAATTAGGATAAATGATAGTAATAATATGTACTTATTTGAGTTCATCAAATATCCCCCACTTGAACTTTACTTGTCCCCAAGTAAACCTTAGAATTAATCTTATGAAAATGTATCCTAAAAGATATTAGGATTTATTTTTATATTTAAGCATGTATTCGTTTTTTTGCCATAATCACACAACCAAACACTTAACGAATTAGAAGTAAAATAAAATATTTCGATAAAAGAAAATCTAATCGTTTAACTGTCCAGTCGCGACGAATATTCTATCATAAGCTTGGCAAGTATACACATCTCCCCCACTAAAGCAAAGGGATAACAAGTCTAAAGCGGTAAAAAGGGTTTTGAGGTTTAAGGGTTAATTACTCTTCTTAATCATTATCGATCTCAAATTCCAGAAAAGGCGACAAAATCACAAATACATGATCGAATCCACGAACACGATACTTGCAATTGCTCAAATCCTTAACTCGAATAGGCTAAAGATAGGTCCAAACTTCACCAATAATAATATATCAAAAAGGACGACAAAATCATAAATACATAGCCGAATCCACGACTACGATACTTAAGATTGCTCAAATCCCTAATCTCAATAAATCAAAGGTTTGGTTGGATAAAGAATAATAAAGGGTATGGATAATTTTTGGGATATAAATTGGTGTAAAACGAAAAATAAACAAAACAAATAAATTAAAATCCTAAGTGTGGTTAATCACTATCCCAACCATCCCATGAATAAGACTCATATCATTGAATAACTCACGCTTTAACACTTGAAACACACGCTTTAGGTAGACACGAATTATACTCAACAAGATCTTAATCAAAGAATAAACCTTAGTTGGCGTTCCCATAACTGCCAACTCCCATTCAATCCATAGATATGATATACAACAATTAGTGGTGATATCGACCACTTAATACAAAACTTCACATCGTTGGTTAAAACAAACATCCAACTTTCTTCATTTTTCTTTTTCTTTTCTCATTTTTTTGATTTTTTTGAATTTTTTTTTTTTTTTTTTTTTTTTTTTTTTTTTTTTTTTTTTTTTTTTTTTATGAAACATAAACATAGATGTGTAAAATTTCACCACATCACCAAAACAATAATTCTGGATAATTTTTCCATACTTTTCATGACTTCAGAAATAACGGTAATAGTGAAAGTAGTAAACACACGAAAAATAAACTCAAAGATATACAATATTTACTTTCACTCCAATTGCATTGTGCAATTTCCCGACCTAACCATAGATAATGAATTACGCACGCGAACACAGGTAATGTAAGGAAACTCACTTTGCCTAAAGCAATTAACCAACCACGGATTTTAATCTACAGGGTAGGCTAAGGTTTAAGGTGTAACGAAACATTTTAACAAAGGTGTAAGAAACGAAAGGAATGGCTCTGAATGTTTTTCTAGGGGTATCTTACTCTAAAAATGAGAGTAACAAAAGGGTTTATACGGGGGTTAACTAACCAGTGTAGTTAGTTAATATCACATAACATATAAAGGCTTTTTGGGTGTAATCCTAGAAATTTACCAATTTAGACAAGTCATTCCAATTATATAAAATAATACTTATTATGGTGGTCTCGAATAGTATACAAGCCAAGTTCTAAAGTTTACAAGTCACCGGCACACTCATAGATTTGTGAGTTTTGAAAAATCACAATTTTTAAATAACGTCATGTGTGCAGCTATGCAACTTAGACTTTAAACAAAAACATGCTAAAAAAATTTAAATTTTGATATATTAAGCACATTTTAAGCATATTTTGAAAAGTTTAGGACAAGTAAGTGTTAAGTGTTCTAATTCTCCAATCCCCCCACTTAAGTTAAACAACGTCCTCGTTGTTTGTATCAAAGGTTAAAAACTGGAAAATAAAAGAATTAGAACAGAAAAACTCCCCTGAGATTTGCTCGATATGATCCTCCATTTGTATAAGAGCAAAAATCATCTTTCTTGTGGATTAGAACGTTTAAGCTTCATAATAGATGTATCCACAGGAAATGCAGGAATCTATAATACCACCAAGGCTTTAAAACACACCTAAGTTAAGAAAGGTTCAAACTTGCATAATACATTAGTAGTTAGGTAAAAATAAAACATAAAAAAATAAAAATGAAAATCATCAGGTCAGTCGATGCGCCGTATCTTATGGAAGAAGATACGCCGTATCGAGCCTGGAATAAATACGGATCAGAATAGAAGATGCGTCGCATCCTTAACCAGGGATGCGCCGCATTAAAATAAACTGATAAAAAATTTAAATTCGAAAAGTAAAAATGCAGAAAAATAAAGATATGACCTGTGCAGGAGATGCGTCGCATCTCAGGATTGAGATGCGCTGTATCCTCTGCGGCCTGACTGACTCGACACAAAAACAGAAAATTAAAAGATAAATCCGGGTTGTCTCCCGGTAAGCACTTGTCTTTATTCCAGAGTCTTCAAGTTAGACTCACGTTCAGCTCTTCATTCCATTACTTCAGGTTCAAACTCCACCACCTCGTTCTCATTATCCTCAATTCTACTATCAAAGTATTTCTTCACACGTTGCCCGTTTACTTTGAATATATAACCATTTTTATCGCATATTTCAATAGTTCCATATGGATACACTTTCTTGACAAGGAACGGACCCGTCCATCTTGATTTAAGTTTACCAGGATACATCTTTAATCTGGAATTAAATAGTAGCACTTTCTCTCCAATAGTAAATGTTTTATCCCCACGTAACCTCGAGTCATGCCATATTTTAGTTCTTTCTTTGTAGATCTTAGTATTTTTGTAGGCTTCATCTCTTAGTTCATAGAGTTCATTAAGTTCCATGAAACGGTTCTTCGTTGCAGCTTCCATATCCATATTACAATTCGTCAAAGCCCAATATGCACTTTGTTCAATTTCGACCGGTAGGTGGCATGCTTTTCCGTATACAAGACGAAATGGAGTGCATCCCGTTGGTGTCTTATAGGCTGTACGGAATGCCCATAAAGCATCATTTAACTTGTCAGACCACCCTCTCGGATTATATATCCAGTCGTTTTTTCAAGAATTCGCTTAATAGCCCTATTGGTTACTTCAGTTTGCCCATTGGATTGAGGATGGTATGCGGTGGAAACCCTATGATATACTCCATATTTTTGCAAGGCTCTTCCCAGATGATGATTACAAAAGTGTGTCCCCCTATCACTAATCAATGCTTTAGGAATTCCAAACCTAGAGAACAAACTTTGTAAAAATTTAAGTACTACCTTGCTGTCGTTTGTTGGTAATGCTTGCGCTTCGACCCATTTTGATACGTAATCAACAGCAACCAAAATATATTTATTACCTTTAGATTCAGGAAACGGTCCCATGAAGTCCAATCCCCATATGTCGAAAACCTCACATACATGGATATAGTTTTGCGGCATTTCATTTCTTGATGTTATATTCCCGGATCGTTGACACGCATCACATCCTTTTATATAATCTTTTGCATCATCCAACATAGTGGGCCAATAAAATCCCGCATCAAGGATCTTTCTTCTTGTGATGACTGCACCGTGATGTCCCCCCGTTGGCCCTGAATGGCAATGTGCCAATATTGCTGGGATGTCATCACCATCTACGCATCTTCGTAAAATATTGTCAGGACATAATTTAAAGGCATAAGGTTCATCCCAAATATACTCGCTAGCGCGAGTTAGAAACCTTCTTTTCTCGTCGGATGTTAGCCCTTTTGGAATTTCATTTGCAACAATAAAGTTTATATAGTCGGCATACCATGGTCCATTATTATTGCTCTTAATTCCTACCATCATAAGGTGTTCATCAGGAAAGTCATCAGCTATTTCCCTTTCATCAAGCACCTCCATATCAGGGTTTTCAAGTCTAGATAAGTGGTCAGCAGCTAGATTCTCGGCACCCTTTTTATCTTTAATTTCAATATCGAATCTTTGGAGCAATAAAACCCACCTAATAAGCCTTGGCTTGGCATCCTGTTTATTGAACAAATACTTCAAAGCAGAATGGTCAGTGTAAACCATAGTTTTTGACAATATAAGATATGATCTAAATTTATCGAATGCAAAAACTACTGCTAAAAGTTCTTTTTTCCGTGGTGGTTTAGTGTTCTTGGGCATTATTCAATGTTTTGCTAGCATAATAAATTGGCTTAAATTTCTTATCTATCTTTTGGCCAAGTACAGCTCCAACAGCATAATCACTAGCATCACACATTAGTTCAAAAGGCAGATTCCAATCCGGCGAAATTATAATAGGTGCGGAAGTTAGTTTTTCTTTAAGTATATTAAATGCCTTTTTGCAATTTTCAGAAAAATCAAACTTCGCATCTTTTAACAATAATTGGGTCATAGGCCTAGATATCATTGAAAAATCCTTTATGAACCTATGATAAAATCCGGCATGCCCTAAAAAACTTCTAACACCTTTTACATTAGTGGGGTAAGGTAGTTTAGCAATTACATCAATTTTAGCTTTATCGACTTCTATACCTTTCCCAGAAATCTTATGTCCTAACACAATTCCCTCTCTAACCATAAAGTGACATTTTTCCCAATTAAGAACAAGGTTAGTTTCTTCACACCTAGCAAGCATTTTATCAAGTTTAAAGAGACAATCACTAAATGAGTTACCGAACACCGAGAAGTCGTCCATGAAGACTTCCATAAAGTCTTCTACCATATCATGGAAGATAGCCGTCATACAACGTTGGAAAGTAGCAGGGGCGTTGCATAGTCCGAACGGCATTCTCCTATAGGCGAAGGTTCCATAAGGGCAGGTGAAAGTCGTCTTCTCTTGATCCTCAGGGGCAATTGGTATTTGGAAGAAACCTGAAAAACCATCTAAAAAACAATAATAATCATGACCTGATAGTCTTTCTAACATTTGATCAATAAATGGAAGAGGGAAGTGATCTTTTCGCGTAGCATCATTGAGTTTGCGGTAGTCGATGCAAACTCTCCATCCGGTAACAGTTCTTGAAGGGATTAGTTCATTATCGTCATTGAGTACTACCGTCATTCCTCCCTTTTTTGGTACAACGTGGATAGGACTGACCCACGAGCTATCGGAAATTGGGTAGATAAGTCCGGAGTCAAGTAATTTCACAATTTCATTTTTCACCACATCTTGGACTTTTGGATTCAAACGCCTTTGAGGTTGGATAGTTGGTTTGAATTCATCCTCCATAAGGATTTTATGCGTACAAAATGACGGGCTAATTCCCTTAATATCAGACATACTCCACGCTAATGCTCCTCTTCGTTTATACAGTACCTGCAAAAGTGATTCTTTTTCTTTTGGCGTTAAGTTAGATGCAATAATAACGGGCGAATTAGTGTTCCCATTTAGATAGGCATACTCCAAAGTAGAAGGGAGATCCTTAAGCACAGGTTTAACACTATCAATTTCAGTAGCACTAGCGGAATAAACTTGTTCCTTAATTATATCGCTGCTGTCATCAGATAGATGCGCCGCATCGATATTTTCGATGCGCCATATCGCGTTACATACAGCAGAGTCAGCAGCTAAATAATAATCAATAGTATTTGCATCAACTTGATCTTCTATAGCAATTGTGTTTTCTAAATTTTTAAGCAGAAAAGAATCAAGCAAATTACTTTTTAACAATTTCCGAGTAAATAGATTAATCGTATCATCAGAAACATCGATATTATAGCATTCATCGTCATCGAATTTATCTTTACTCATAGATTGTTCCGTGTTAAACTCAACCTCATCTTTTCCTATGGTAAGAGTTATCTTTTTATTAAAAACATCAATTATGGCCCTACCAGTGGCTAAAAACGGTCGTCCTAATATTATAGGAGTTCTAGAATTTTCAGGCATATCGAGGATAACAAAGTCGATAGGTAACTCAAATTTATCAACTTTTATTAATATATTTTCAGCTATTCCTAATGGGTATTGTATGGACCTATCAGCTAGTTCTAAGCACATCCTAGTAGGTTTTGGTTCACCAAGACCTAATTTATCATACATAGAAGAGGGCATAAGACTTATACTAGCTCCTAGGTCGGCTAAAGCATTTTCAATATGCAAATTTTTAATTTGACAAGGAATAGTGAAACTCCCTGGATCCTTTTCTTTTGACGGAAGTTTGTTGAGCAATGCCGCTGAGCTTCTTTTCCCCATTGTTATGGTGCAAGCCTCTTCAAGTTTAGACTTGTTAGTAAGCAAACTCTTCAGGTATTTAGCATATTTCGGCATTTGCACTAGGGCTTCCATAAATGGTATGCTTAGCTGCAGCTGCTTGAGATTCTCCAGGAATTTCTTTTGATAGGCATCTTCTTTCTCTTTCCTTACCCTATGTGGGAAAGGTAGTGTTGATCGTTTAGGCTCAACAGAAGGTTCTTCTCTGATTACAGGTTCCGGATTAGTCTCTTTTGGTTGCTCTTACTCAGGTGATAAAGATTCAGGGGAAATCTTGTTTGTACCGTCATCCTCGGGTGTCTCTCCGATTTGAAAGGTCGACTTTCCGCCTCTAGTTGTAATCCCTTTCAAGTCTTGCTTTACCAAAAGAACCCTATTAAGCACCGTTGACAATTGGTGCACTTCAATTGCCAATCCATAAATCATGTTGTTTTGTTCCTTTAGTAAAAGCTCATGACTGCCTTTGAATTCATTAATAAAGTTTCGTGCTTCATGATGTTCTTTTTCATTGGCTTGAGCGATTTGTAGTGCAAACTCTTCCATGGTAAGATTTCTTTGGGGTCTTCCGAACAAGTAGGGGAAAATATCGAACATTGTTCCTGAAAATTAAAGAGAGGTAGATTTCAAAGTAAAAGTTTCCAGGTATAAGGGTCAGAGTATTTTCCGTTCGGATATAAGAAAAATAAAAGTTGCTGATATCTGCAGACGATGCGCCGTATCCAAAAAGTTGGATACGCCGTATCTTATAATCGTTAAAATTAAATCAGACTTTATTCAGAAAATAGATACGCCGCTTAGAAATTTGAATGCGCCGTATCAATTTTAATAATCAAAAATCGATATTTATTTAAAATTAAATGCGTCGTATTAACAAAAGTTAATGCGCCGTATTTTCGTTACGTTTCAAAATATAAGATTTTTTATTCAGAAGATACGCCGTATCGACAGAGATCGATGCGTCGTATCTGTTTAATAATTCGAAAACTGTTTTTAGTTAAAATAATAGATACGCCGTATCTGCAAAAACTTATTCCGTACTTAATGCGTGCATCTCCTGCAATGGTCGTTGCGGTTTAGCAGTATTAATGCCTACTCAAGTTTTAAATTTATATTTTGCCGACTTATCAATAACACACACACTTAACGAGCAGTGTACCCGATCAGTATGAATATAATGGTAAGTAGAGTGTCGATCACTAAGAGTGGAACGTATTATCTAGTTATTCTAATCAGTATTTTAATATATTAAGTTAGCTATACAACCTATTCTAACGCAAGGGGGTTCAGCCTGAGAGACTGGCACGATTTGGTTGCAATTAAATAATAAACTAAACCAATAGGCACGAATCAGTGAATAGCACACACGTACACAGATAAATACTCGAGACAATAAGAAGGCTGTCCTGATAGATAAGTAGTTTGTCACTTTTTTTATTGCTAGTTTTATATGAAGTGTATAGTTCGATGCAACGCACCGAGATTAAGTCCTTTCTCGTTGGTTCTAATCTTATCGGCGAGTAAACCCTTAATGATTACTTATGACTATCCTATTTATCTTTCTTCCTACTTTTCTACAGACGATAGAATGCATAGGCGATCTAATAAATAGGCGAGGGCAGAGGCATGGCGACCCGATCAACGCTCAGCTAGACACAGAGGTTATCAATGCACTAATAAAAGTCACCAATGACATCAACATATAAACTTTAATTAATGAGAAAGCAGTTTTAAGGGAGTGCAATCTTTCCGTTGTCACATTACACAAGCCACCAATCTTGATGAATTAAAGCTTACTAACACAATAAAACAAAACTACTTAATGAATTAAACACATGCAGCACCTTCTTACAGCTCTTGTATCTTCGTTTGGGTGTGTCTTGTGCTGCCTTAATCGACTGAATTCGTCCTAGGTTTCTGTACTTCGGCCTTCTGTGTGTTGACTAAAAGCTTCGGAATTCGTCTGGTCTTGGGGTATTTATAGTTTCTGTCTGAGGGTAAGATGCGGCGCATCTAGTAAGTAGATGCGGCGCATTGACCTAACTTCACGTGGGGTCCAAGATTAATATATTCAGGAATATTCGTACACCGCCAGAAGATGCGGCGTAACTCCATTCTAGGATGCGGCGCATGTCCTCTTGTATCTTGGATCGTATCTGGTGAAATATTGATAGTGATGCGGCGTATGTCATAAGTGAGATGCGGCACATCTGGAGCAGAATAGTCTTGATCTTGTACATTTCGGTAGACTCTTAACTTCTTGCATGTTTTGCTCCATAATTAGTCCAAAATCGCCAAGTTTCACCAAATGCTTGTTTTTACCTGAGAATTACAAAAGTAAACGATTAAGTATCAATCCTCAAACATAATATAATAAAACAAGTCAAATAATTAGGATAAATGATAGTAATAATATGTACTTATTTGAGTTCATCACATGTTCATTACAAAAGGATTTAATCACCAAATGAGGGTGATGAAATGTTTATGGAAAATGTGCAATTCTCTTAACTATTAAAGTTTTCTATGAGTTATATTAGAATTTAGACAATTCTAATGTTCCTATCATACCTTTCTCATTCATGAAAAGGAATAGGATTGTATCTCACTCTTCTTTCATAGAAAGGAGACTTCGTTTGTCTTTTAAGTAAATTTTTCTTAATCAAACATTGTTTGAAAACAGAACTAGATCAGTTTACCAAAGCCTAACTTACGTTTACGGTTTAACGTTGCATTAATACATTTAAAAGAATTTACAAAATAAAATTTTGGTATTTTCGATAATTAATATTTAAGAAAATTAAATACCTATTGGTTAATATTCATATAAACCATAGAATTTTCTTAAAGCTAGGATCCTAATTGACATAGTACTATTACATCAGTTGATCTGCTAGTAATGATAGTACTCAACAAGATAATTTTTGAACAATGATTGACAATCTCATATTGAAATTCCTAGATCATTATGGGATTTACATTTTTGCCAAACCTAGTTGCATTGTAAACATGTTTCATCCCCATCTTATGCCTTGAGTTCTAGTTCTCACTAACAACTCAATTAAGTCGTCTAATTTAGAAACCGCAAATTCTCATGTACGTCTCACGTAATCATGAAATTCACCTCGTCATCACAATCTAGCTAAGGTCTCACTTAGGCTAAATGGTGACTTCAAGTGTTTCTTATAATTAGATGGCATAAACTTAAATTTAAGGGTACTAGTTTTTTATGTATGTAATCAAAAAATTATGTATGAAGAAGCATGCATACAACTTCATAACATTGGTTTTAATAAAAACTTTTTATTAACTAATTCACTAAGATTAAATTAACAAAGTTTTGATTGAGGTATTGGGTTCACCAATCAAAGAATTACCTTTAATTATCGTCCATTATATCTTACTTTTGCATAAGTCCAAATACTTGGTGTTTTGGCTAATTACCACAAAGTGGTGCATGGAATTAAAGGCTAATTCACCCTTAAGATGATTTTGTACAAAAGAATAGTCATACTAGGTAGCTCCAATTTGACGCACAAAGGAGCGGAGAAATAAAGGTTAGCATAAAGCTATTAAAAACCCGTTTCTTTAAGGTCACAATTTAATGCGTACTCTCCTTATGCCCCTCTTATAGTTTGTCACAATTGGGTGAGCCGTTCTTACTATTGGTACAAAACTAATTACTCAATTAAACTATTGAAAATTTAACTCTTAAAAACCAAATCATATTGCACCATTGATTAGTCCAATTTATTTTTCTATTCAAAATGACCCTTTTGTTTACAACATGTCAAACAAAAATAAACAAAACAAGTAACAATAAAAAATAAATAACTAAACAATGCGCACATAATGTAACAATTAATATGTGTAAAACAAGTAGCCACATGCATACTTATTCGATAAAACCTATTAATAATCAATTCTTGGTTAAATAATGCATATATTAACTATGGCTCTCACTTACAAAGGCAAGTGAACCGCATGCATCGACGAATCAATTGCGTAAACCATAGCTAAAATATATGCCATATTGCACATAATTGATTAATTAATTTTTATTGAGGTCTTTCCCAATTCAAGATTTATCAAAACAATACATGTGAACAAATCTTAACAATTAAACTAAAATAATCTTAACAATTAAATCATATAGACAATAATCCATGACAAACATGCATGTTTTATCATGGATTTCTCATAAAAATTATATCACGTTGTCACAAGTTCGCATACAATTAACACGTAATTATATCATGCAATCCTAGGGTTCCTAATTCAATTAATAAACAAAACAATTTTTTTTATTAAAATAGGGCAATCGTCCCTTCCTAAAAAACAATTAGGTTTCAAAATTAAAGCCCTAAAATTCGACATATATAAATAAACACATAACAATTATTTATTTTTTTACGTGTTTCAGTAATTAATTACACATTAACCTGACTCTCATGCCACTGTTGAATTTAATATCATGACATATCATAAATTAAACACAATAAACATCAAAGTAATGCGGAAGCATAAGAAACATATAATTGTAATTAACTAACCGAAAAGTAAATAGTATGCATACCTCTTTTACAATCTTCAACAAGCAATCAAGATGGACCCTAATTAAGGTTTATGTGGATTATAAGAATTGCCCCTTACCTTTTTGCAATTCAAACCAAGATACAAACAAAAGTATGTTTGTACCAAATTCTTGTACACACGTACTATTAACGAATTAAAGCTAATGCTAGTTAAAGAAAACACAAAACAATTTTGTTTTAGAAAACAAAATCCGAAAACCCTATGGAATAGGGGTGTTCGGCCGATCTTCAAAACAAGAGGAAAAGAAAACCAAGTTAAGGTTTATTGTGTGTACAAGAGATATAAACAATGAACCATTGGTTTTGTATTTATAGGATAACAAATCTTAGGGAACAAGTTAGGGTTTTGGGTTGGGTTCCCCACCCTTTTGGCCGATCGGATCTTAAACCCACAAGGGGTTTCTAAATATTTCTTCTAAATCTTTCTTGTTCTATATATTTTCCATATACAATACTTTCCTTTTATTAGTTAACGGTCGTTAGTTAATTTTCCGTTAATTACTAACGGTCGTTATTTGTTTTGTGTAATTAATAATTAAATATAACCTTTTATATAAAATTATTAATCTTTAATTCTCATACGTAAAGTGTGCAATCCCGTGGTCTCGAGTTCAATCCTAACATACGTCTATTAATTTATGTCCATAAAACTAACATAATTTACGTATTCGGGGTTGTATTCGGGATCATATGATGTACATGGTTTCCAAAACACTTATCTCATTCATAATTAAAGATGAAGAAGTCTTCCTGGATATAGGTTTCTCTTTACATACTGTAAATATATTACAACTATGTAATGCAAAGAGTTGAGTGTCCCAATCATTTTCAAAAGTGTGCAAATCAATTCCCTATTGATCCAACTTTATTCATTAGAAAAAAAAAGATTGTCACACCATGCTTGTACAAATCTTTGTCGATGATATCATTTTTGGATCTACAAATCCCAAATCTTGTAAAAAGTTTGAAACCTTCATGAGACAAATATTTGAGATGAGTATGATAGGCGAGTTAAAAATTTGTTGGGTCTAAAAATTAAACAAACTCCTCTTGGTATCTTTATTCTTCAACACAAATAAACGATGAAGATTTTCAAAAAATTTGGAATGGATAAATCTAACTCACTAAGTACTCCAATGGTTCATAAGCAAAAACTAGATGAACATACTTATGGTAAGCTTTTTGATGCTACAAAATACTGTAGCATGATAGATTCACTAATTATCTCACTTCTAGTAGACCAGACATTCAATTTTCTACTCGTATGTGTGCCTGTTACCAATCTCGGCCAACAAAAAAGCACCTTACTTCCGTGAAACGGGTGTTTCGGTACCTCTAGGGAACACCCCATATGGGCCTTTGGTATCCGCAAAGAATTCGATTTCGAACTAACAGCCTATTCAGATGCAGACTTTGCAGGTTGTCAGAGTACTTCAGGAACTGCTCAATCTGTGGGAGATAAGATTGTAAGTTGGTTGTCAAAGATTTAGAATCATACTGCATTATCAACGGCTGAAGCTAAGTATATATCTCTCTCCGGATGTTGTGCTCAAGTACTGTGAATGAAAACTCAATTAATTGACTATGGTTTCTTCTTCGATAATATTCCAATTTATTATGATTCGAAGAGTGTCATTGCCATCTCTTGTAACCCAATACAACACTCCCAGATGAAACAAATTGCGGTCAGATACAATTACATTAAAGAACACGTGGATAGACGGACTATGGAGTTGTACTTTGCGGAAGACTGATTACCAGCTTGCACACTTCTTCACGAAAGCGTTGCTAGAGGAAAGATTTGAGTAATTAAGAAAATGACTCGCAAGTAGCATCTTTTACAAGTACACTTGGTATCTTTTATTCTATGTTATTTTTCATTTTATAAAATTTAAGAAAAACCAAAATATTTTCCTTTTAGATAAATTTTTATTTTAATTCTATTCTATTTTTCTTTTTTAATATAACGAGTTACTTAACTCACAATGACTTACAATTAAATATCAGATTGTAACTCATTTCTGAAAGAAACTGAAGTTGTATGTGTCAGTGCAATGACCCTTTTGGACGAAAAGAGAAATCTTTTCTATCTTGAGCATGTTTTTCTTATTTTAGTAAATCTTTGTTTAGTTCAAGACAAATAAATTTCAAACACAACACTTCCCGAATGTTTGGAATTAAATAATCTGACTTAGTACTGCTAGGGAGAAATACACTAACAGTACAAACTGCTAGTGTATAAATGAAGACTGCTGAGATATAACTAATAGTACAAACTCCTAAGTTTTTTGTACTGTTAGTTATAAAGAAGGTACTGCTGGCATGGATAACTGATTTTTGAGATATTGTAGGTGATAAGTATGGAATATATATTTTGTATATCTTATTTAGTTAGCATTATACGGTAGAATACTTATCTTGTAAAGGACTCCTTAAGTCTATAAAAGGAGATCCTAGGTTATACGATTAGATATATGAGTCATAGAGTTTTGTTAAGATTCAAGGTCATTGTAACCCTAGTGATAGCTAGATCACTCGTATTATTCAAGCAATAATATTGAATCGTTTGGTGTTAAAACTTCCTGTTCATTGTTCATTCAAGTTTACTGTTCCATTAATCAAACCAACATTCTTCTAAGTGTGGTTAAGTAGATTCCGCATACTTAACTGCATACACTCAAAGTATCTCAAACACATTATAAAGGAGTAACATCCTAAGTGTTTTATAATCCTCTCAAGTGGTATCAGAGACAGGTTTGATACTATTGATTTAGAAGAGAAAGTAATGGATATGGAGACTACCCAAACAAACATGGCTGCTAAATTGCCAATGCTCAAGCAGAACGAATTTGATATGTGGAGGTTAAGAATAGAACCGTACTTCCAGGTGCAAGACAATGCACTCTGGGAAATTATTGAAGAAGGAAACACATTCAAGCCTTTAAATTCTACGACAACAGTTGACGGTAAGGTAGAGACAGTTGTGCAGACCTCTCCAGTGACTGCAGAAGAGAGGCTTCAAAAGAAGAATGACCTCAAGACAAGAAGTTTGCTGATGATGACCATTCCAAATGATCAACTCTTGAATTTCAGCAAGTACAAGGATGTTAAGACCTTGTTTGAGGCAATCATTGCTAGGTATGGTGGGAATGAAGCCACCAAGAAGACACAAAAGACTTTTTTGAAGCAGAACTTTGTTAACTTTACTGTAACCAGCAATGAGTCTTTGGATCACATGTTCAATAGGCTTCAGAAGATTGTTAGCCAACTTGCTGTTCTTGGTGTGGATATACCTTAGGAAGATCTAAACTCCAAGTTCTTGAGGAGTTTACCTGCAGAGTGGGCTATGCATGTGGTAGTCTGGAAGAACAAGCCATGCATTGATACTATGAGCATGATGGATTTATACAGCAACTTCAAGATTGTTGAGCAGGATGTGAAGAAGGCTGGAGGAACTAGTTCAAGCACCGGGAACATGGCCTTTATGTCATCTCCTAGTAATACAAGTCCAGTTGAAGAAGTAAAGGTTGCTGTGGGAGTTAGTACTGCTAACCCCAATGTTAGTACTGCTAGTTCATTAAGCAGTACTACTGGTATTTTGGATGAGAAAACCTACTGTGCCTTCCTGACAAGCCAGAATGATGGGTCAATGCTGACTCATGAAGACCTCCAGGAAATTAATGATGATGATCTAGAGGAGATGGACCTCAAATGGCAGATCTCACTTCTTAGCATGAGGGCTAAGAAATTCTACCAAAGAACTAGAAAGAAGATCACCATCAACAGTAATGATACTGCTGGTTTTGACAAATCAAGGGTAGAATGCTACAACTGCCACAAGCTGGGGCACTTTTCAAGGGAATGTAGGAGACCTAGGCAACAGGATGGGAGGAGCAAAGGTTATGGGAACAAGCCCAAGGTTGTAGAAGAAGCTGATTTAACTTCAAAATCCATGGTAGCTATTGATGGCTTAGGCTTTGATTGGAGTTTCATGGCAGAAGATGAGGAAGCACCTACTGAGATGACACTTATGGCCTTCTCTGACTCTGAGGTACAATCTACTAAATGTCGTTCAAAATCATGTACTGCACTTAAAGAATTAGAAACTTTAAGGAACCACTATGATGAACAAAGGATTGAACTAAACAAAACAAATTATAATTTGCCAAATCATAAGCGAGGTTTAGCAGTCCTAGAGGAGCAAATAGTGCATTATAAGAATAATGAGACTAGTTTTGCTGATGATATAGCAGTTCTTAAAAGGGATTTGTCATTTAAGAATGCTGAAATTAGTCTATTGAAAGCTGAGCTGGATAGAATTAAAAAGGCTAATGAAAATATTCAATTAAGTGTAGAAACCTTAGAATATGCCTCTAAGGGTGTAAAAAAAATAATTGAATGCCAGTTAATCAACAAAGCTAAGTCTGGGTTGGGGTACAAAACAGTTCCACCTCCTCACAGGGGAATTCCTGCACCCCCAGGGATAGTCCTAGAGCATACAGGTTTGTCTGAATTTCAACAACCTAAGTTAGAATATGGTCTTAAGCCACATGAGAATGTAGTTGTTGATAAGCCTTTAGAAGTCAGTGAACCTTTTGAGAGTGCAAGTGATACTTCACTCACTGAGGACAAGGCATCCACTGATAGGAATTCAGATGGTCCAACCATTAAGGAATGGACATCTGATGATGATGAGGAAGATTAGGTTGTGGTTAAACCTGATATAGTTAAAGTAAAAGGAACCAATGTTCCTAAGATGGTTGATAATAAAACTGTTAGGCCTAAATCAAATGTTAAACCAACTAGGAAAATAGTTAGGTACTGTGAGATGTATAGATCCACAGACAACCCAAGAGGTAACCAGAGGAACTGAAATAACCTCAAGTCTCACCAACTAGGTGATGACTTTGTCCTGTATAAAAAGGCTTGTTTCACTTGTGGTAGTTTTGACCAACTTGAAGCTTTTTGTAACAACAGGGTATCTGGGAACTCAAACCATAGGGTGAACTTAAACAGGCCTAAAACTCACTCTAATATTGCTAGAATGACACCCAGAGCACTTTTATTGAAGTCTGGTCCAAAACCAATTCATACTGCTAAACCAGCAGTTAGTACTGTCAGACCCTTTAAGACTATTTACCCTAGACCAGCAGTTAAAAGTGCAAAAACAACTTTCAAATATGCACTAACAACTGCTAGAACAACTGCAATTCCAGCAGTTAATACTGCTAGCCAAGCAGTTAATACTGGCAACTTTAAAAACACTGCTAGGGAAAAGAGGGCTAATGCATGTTAAGGCCTCAGCATCTTGGATTTGGAGACCAATCTAGTCCAATGGTGCATCAACTGTTTTGAAAAGATTTGACTATATTGATGCACGAGGCAAACCCAAGTCAGTAATGGCTTGGGTACCCCAAGGAAACTAATTTCCTTACTTCATGTGCAGGGACATTCACAAGAAGATGATGAAGATCAAGGTTATGCAGACCGTGGGTGTTCCAGGCACATGACAGGCAACATGTCCTATCTTTCAGACTTTCAAACATTGGATGGAGGATATGTTACCTTTGGGGGAGGAATATGAGGCATAATTACTGGTAAAGGTACTCTTAAAACCAGTAAATTGGATTTTGAAGATGTGTACTTTGTTCAAGAGCTTAAGTATAACCTGTTTAGTGTCTCACAAATGTGTGACAAAAAGAACAAGGTTCTTTTTACTGACACTGAATGTGTTGTGCTTTCTCCAGACTTTAAGTTACCTGATGAAAGCCAGGTATTACTTAAAGTTCCAAGAAAGGGCAACATGTACAGTGTTGATATGAAGAAGATTGTTCCTAAAGAGGCCATTACTTGTCTTGTTGCAAAGGCCACATTGGATGAATCTATGTTATGGCATAGGAGACTTGGTCACATTAATTTTAAAACCATTAATAAAATTGTAAAGGATGGTTTGGTAAGAGGCTTGCCTCAGAAAAGGTTTGAAAATGACCAAACTTGTGTTGCCTGTCTCAAAGGCAAACAATACAAGGCTTCTTGTAAGCCCAAGATTTTTCACTCTATTGATCAACCTTTGTTTATGCTACATATAGATTTATTTGGCCCAACTTCTTTGAGTAGTATTAAACATAAGAGGTTTTGTCTTGTTGTTACTGATGACTATAGCAGGTTCACATGGGTTTTCTTTTTAGGCTCATGGATGAGACACCTAGCATTCATAAAACATTTATTACTGAGATAGAAAACCTAGTGGATAAGAAAGTAAAAGTCATTAGGTGTGACAATGGGACAGAGTTCAAAAATAGAGTTATGGATGAGTTTTGAAAAGAAAAAGGTATTAGAAGAGAGTTTAGTGTTGCTAGAACTCCTCAGCAGAATGGGGATGCTGAGAGAAGAAATAGGACACTGATAGAAGCAGCTAGAACCATGTTAGCTGACTCTAAGTTGCATATCACTTTTTGGGGGCTGAAGCAGTTAATACTGCTTGCTAGGTTCAGAACAGGGTTTTGGTAGTTAAACCTCACAACAAGACACCATATGAGCTTTTTAGAGGTAGAACTCCTGCATTAGGATTTCTAAGACCTTTTGGGTGTCATGTGACTATTCTGAATACCTTAGACCATCTAGGCAAATTTGATGGTAAAGCAGATGAAGGATTCATGGTTGGGTACTCACTAAATAGCAAAGCCTTTAGAGTATACAACAAAAGAACTAGGAAAGCTGAGGAAAACCTGCATGTTAAATTTCTAGAAAATAAATCTAATGTTGCTGGTGAAGGTCGAAAATGGCTATTTGACCCTGAGACTCTAACCCAATCAATGAATTATGTGCCAGTTGTTACAGGAACCTTGTCTAATAATTTTTCAGGTTCAGAAGCTGTTGATGAAGCAGGCTTGGGTAAGGAGAAAGATCAAGATCATGTACTGATGCCAATATGGACAAGTGTGGATTCAACTTCAATGAATGGTGAACCTTCTACTGATGAAGCTAAGGAAGGGATTGAAGGTGGAAACAATGTAGATGGAGCTGAGGAACAAGAGAATCAAGATAACAGTACTAATGGTGATTGTACTGTTGAGCCACAAGTTGGTACTGCTGGGCAAAATGTTCATACTGCTGGCCCATCAGATACCAATACTGCTGATTTTTCAGAAGATGAGGTGGATTTCAACAATCTACCACCTACATATGCAGTTCTCACTACACCACACACAAGGATTCACAAAGCTCACTCCCTGGACAATGTGATTTTTGACATGCAATCTGGAGTAAAGACAAGAAAGCAACTCATGACTTCAGATCAACAAGGGTTTCTTAGTACTGTTTATGAAGAGAAGCAGCATGAAGATGCCAACACTTGTTTACTTGTGTGTTTCCTCTCACAATCTGAACTAAAAAATGTTCTCAAAGCCTTAGAAGATTCAAGCTGGGTAAAAGCAATGCAAGAGGAGCTTCTCCAATTCAAACTTTAGAAGGTTTGGGTACTAGTTGATTTACCCAAGGGTATGAAGGTAATTGGCACCAAATGGGTCTTCAGAAACAAAAAGGATGAAAGGGGAATTGTGATCAGAAGCAAGGCTAGACTTGTAGCCCAATGATATACACAAGAGGAGGGTATAGACTATGAAGAATTTTTTGCACCAGTAGCAAGGATTGAAGCAATCAGACTATTCTTGGCCTATGCTTCTTTCATGGGCTTCACTGTATATCAGATGGATGTTAAGAGTGCCTTCTTGTATGGTACTATTGAAGAGGAGGTTTATGTCTCTCAACCTCTAGGTTTTGTTGATCCAGAACATCCTGATAAGGTGTACAAGGTTGTAAAGGTTCTTTATGGACTACATCAGGCACCAAGGGCATGGTATGAGACTTTGGCTTCCTATTTTCTAGAGAATGGATTCCAAAGGGGCAAGATAGATCATACTTTATTCATCAAGAAGCACAAGAAGGATATCTTGCTGGTACAGGTATATGTGGATGATATTATTTTTGGATCCACAAAAAAGGAAATGTGCGTTGACTTTGAGAAACTTATGCATGATAAATTTCAGGTGAGTTCCATGGGGGAACTCACTTTCTTCTTGGGTCTACAAGTAAAGCAATCAAATGAAGGAATATTTATCAGCCAGGATAAATATGTGGTAGAGATTCTAAGGAAGTTTCAGTTTGCTAATTCTAAAGTGGCTAGCAAACCAATTGATCCTGAGAAGCCTCTTCTTAAAGATGCAGATGGAGAGAATGTTGATGTACACACATACAGATCAATGATAGGGTCCTTGATGTATCTTACATCATCAAGACCAGATATCATGTTTGCTGTTTGTTCCTGTGCAAGGTTCCAAGTGACTCATAAGGGTTCTCATTTAACTGCAGTCAAAAGGATCTTTAGATATCTTAACGGTCAACCTATCTGTGGTATCCTAGGGAATCACCTTTTGACTTGGTGGTATATTCAGACAGTGATTATGCTGGTGCAAGCCTGGGCAGAAAATCAACAACTGGTAGATGTCAATTCTTTGGATACAGATTTATATCATAGCAGTGTAAGAAGCAGACAATTGTGGCAACTTCAACTACTGAAGCTGAATATGTAGCTACTGCAAGTTGCTGTGGTCAAGTGCTTTGGATTCAGAATCAGCTTCTTGACTATGGGTATAACTTTATGGACACCATGATATATATTGACAATAGTAGTACAATTTGTATAATTAAAAATCCAGTGCAACATTCTAAAACAAAACACATAGAAATTAGGCATCATTTTCTTAGAGATTGCAATGAGAAAAAGTTAATACAAGTGGTTAAAATTGATTCTGATCAAAACTTTGTAGATCTTCTCACAAAAGCCTTTGATGTAGGAAGTTTTCAATACTTGGTAGCAAGTATTGGGATGCTTAACCCTTAAAGTTTTCAAACTGTGTGTTTTTGTACATAACTTAGATTTGTACTGCTAGCTTTGTCAATTAGTACTGGTATTGTATAGTTTGTACTGTTAGTACAAATTTGGTCTGTTTTTGTTAAGACTGTTAGTCATATGTTTATACTGTTATGAGGCAAGTGCTTTGCACTTTGTTCTCTTGGTTTTGGACTGACAATTGCAGGTGATAGAGTTGATAATGACAAACCAAAGTATGAAAGATCTGGACTTCCCCTTAACCATGAACTTCCTCTGACGTTGGAAACTTTTGTCTTGATCTTGGAATTTGTGCACAAAGGGAATTACTAGTGCAATGTATGTGCAAGCAGATGGTGGTTCAGTTGCTGATATGATAGGTTAATGATAGACAGGTTTTGGGAATTCATTAACAAAGGTTTACACCTAAGTTAATTGATTCTTTAAAGCTTCTCTCTTGAAACCTTATTATTATATTTTTATATTGGATTGATGATTTAGTTAGTCAGACAGTAACTGACATAACTCACTTTCTATCATTTTATACTTTTATTAGTATAATGAGTTAGTCTAAGGACATCTGATAGAAAGAACAGCGAGCAAACGTAAATCTAACACTTATGTTAGAGGTAACAACTACCACGAGCTAGAAACCCTGTCAAGAAAGCTCTTTGAATGAGTTTATCTGTACACAGGCAGTTATTTATAACTGAAAACATTGGTTCTCACACAACCAGAGGTTGCTTTAAACCGAAATCTTTATTAAGTGTCTGTCTTTACACTTAATCCCTTCAAAAAGGTTGTTAGCAGTATGGTTTTTCATTAAATTCTAGTTCATACTGCTGAGTCAAATTTTTCTCACAAAGTTTGTACTGCCAGACTTAAAGTTATTACTGGTAGGCTTAATTTGTATTGCTGAATAGACGTTAGTACTGGTGCGAAATAACAACTTTTTGAAAATAGACGTTGGAAGTTTGTTGACATTTTTACTGATAATTTCCTTGTTTCCAGGGTTTTCCTATTTGGATATTTTAACTTTTATTCTATTATATTAACCTTATCTTAAATCAAAAGTTAACTTTTTCTTCAAGTCGGTCCAATAGAAACTCTAACAAGCCTTTAATAATATCTCAATTCACTTTCTTCTTCTACTTTCTACCCTAACATTACACTATTCCCACCAGTCAAATCACTTTTTACTGAAAATAAATGGCTTCTTTATCCTTTGCTGAAAAACACAATCAAGTTGATTACTTAGAAAAAGCAGAGGATGACACAACTTTTCATCAGATAGTGGATTTCTTAAATAACTCTTATATAAGGTATTCTTTACTTTTAAATCCCACTATCTATGTCGCTCACATCAAACAGTTTTGGCAGACTGCTACTATCAAAACCTTTAAAAATGGTGACAAAGAGATTAATGCTAAAGTGGATGGCAAATCCATCACTCTTACTAAATCATCCCTCAGGAGGCATCTCCATCTGAGTGATGACAATGGTATTACTGCTATGCCAAACACTGAAATATTTGAAAACTTATCCAGGATGGGGTACAACACTGAATCTCAAGCTTTAACTTTTCAAAAGAGTCATTTTGCCCCTCAATGGAGATTTTTTATTCATACCATCCTTCACTGTCTTAGTCCCAAGAAAACCTCATGGGAACAGTTCTGTAGTAATATTGCTATTGCTCTCATTTGCTTGGCTACAGATAGAATTTTTAATTTTTCAAAGCTTATTTTTGATGGTATGGTTAAAAATGTTGATAGTAAATCAAAATTTTTTATGTATCCAAGGTTCATCCAATCTATTTTGAACAAACATCAACTGCTTCCACATAAAACAGTTTATCAAACACCCAAACTTACCCAAAAACTCTTTAGTAACATGAAAATTGCTTCAAGAGGGTATGGTGGGGAAGCAGTACCACTTTTTGATTCTATGATACAGGTATAGGGTGAAGGAGCAACAAGCCCCGTTGCCTCCCTTCACACACCCACAACATCAGAAAACTCATCTTCACAACCATCTTCATCAACACATAGGACTATATCCAGACAGGACTATGATGTACCTCAGCACAGAGTTCCTACTCCCACAAATGTAGCAGATGAGGCTGACTTTGTCAGTGTGGAAAGGGCTACTTCTACTGTCTCTGGCTTAGAAGCTGGGCAGGACAAAAGTAACATAGATAAGACCCAATCCATGGAAACACCAGCAGTACCTAGTACTCCTGGTGGAATCCCTAGCCAAATGGAAACTCAGGGTGGCGCAGAAACTCATCATATGATGGATTATGAGTCTATGCCCCATGATACACCTCTCCCTGAAGGTAACACATCAGGAAGTGTTGAGGGCAGTAAGACACTAAATGAATTGATGGATTTTTGTACCAAACTGTCTGAGAAAGTAAATAACTTGGAAGCTGAACTCAAGAGCCACAAGAAGAATTTTGGGGTTGTCTACACAAAGCTGGTTCTCAAAGTGAAGAAGTTAGAGACAGCAATCAAGAAACTCAAAGGAAAAAGATCAGCAAAGATGGTGGTTTCAACAAGTTCTTCTTCTAGATCATCCAAGGGTCCAAGTACTGATGATGGTGAGGAATCTTCCAAACAGGGGAGGAAGATTGCCCAGATGGATCAGGATCCTGATATTACTTAGAGTATGACACTCAGGGGAGGCAAGTAGATCAGATGGATCAAGATATTGCTTAGATGGAAGAAGGTACTGCTGGGTTGGAAGAAGGTACTATCAGTGTTCAAGGTACTACTAGTCTTCGGGATCTGATTGATGTTGGATATCAAGGTACTGCCAGTGCAGTTTATTCAAGGAAACCAAGAATTTCAAGAGCAGATAAGGGCAAAGCCATAATGAAAGAGCAAGAACCATCTGCCAAACAGTTGTCCAAGAAGGAACAAACTTAGTTAGTCCTGGATGAAGAGTTAGCACGGAAGTTTCATGAAGAAGAATTAGAAAGAGTTGCTGAAGAAGAAAGATTAGCTGAAGAAGCAAGATTGGTTGCATTTATGATTGAAAGAAAATATCAGACTGAGGCAAATCAGACAGCTGCTCAGATTCTTGCAGATCAAAAGTTAGCTAAAAAACTTCAAGAAGATGAAAGATCTAAGTATACCATAGAAGAACAAGATTCAGCTCTTAATGATTTATTAGAGGAGATCAGAAAGAAGCAGAATAAAAAGAAAGCTTATAAGAAGAAGATTCCTTCAAAAAGTGAGCAGTTAAGGTTTATGAAGAACTTCTTGAAGCATCAGGATTACTGGAAGGAAAGTTACTTCAAAGGGATGTCTAATGAAGAAATTGAAAAGGCATACTTGGAAGCTTATGCAAGAATTCAGAGGCATTTGAAAGATGATAGTGCAATCATTGAAACTGAACCCAGCAAAGGTATGAAAAGAGGAGCATAACAGTTGGAATCTGAAGAAGCAAAGAACTGAGGAAGGATCAGTTCAAGAAGAACCAGTTGAGGAAGAATTAGCTGAGAAAGAAAAGGAGTTATTGACTGATGAACAAGTATATGGAATGATGGTAGTAATTCCAAAGACTCTTAACATTGATCCCCTTCAAGCCAAGCATCCTATTATTGATTGGGAAGTATATTCAGATGGAAGGATCAAGGGGTGGAAGATCATCAGGGTAGGAGATCAGACTGAAGTTTATAAATTCTTTGAAGACTTGATCAGAGCCTTTGACAGAGAAGATTTGGATACCCTATGGAGGTTAGTTCAAGAAAGGTTTAGAACTGCTGGTCCTACAGATGACAAGGATAAAGAGTTATGGGTTGAACTAAAAATGTTATATGAGCCAGATGCTACTGATTCACTATGGAGATTTCAAGCTCATGATTTGGCTACTACTTGGAGATTATTTAATAGATGTGGTGTTCATCAAGTTGCTACAAAAGCAGGAGTACAAGTCTACATGCTAGTGGAGAAGGATTATCCACTGAGAGCAGGAATTTTATGTGTATTGATAGGTACTAGACTTGAAGTGGCTGAATACTCAAAAATGGCTAGAGAGTTGATAAGAAAAATCTATCAGCAATTTGAAGACACAAAGGTCAGAAGATAGTGTTTGGAAGAATCCTCACAATCCCTATTTAATTCAAAAAAAACTTGATGGCTTGGGATAAATCATAAGTTTAGGGGAGGATTGTTGGGAATTAAATAATCTGACTTAGTACTACCAGGGAGAAATACACTAACGCTGTGTTCTAGAGAAAAAAAATGAATGAAAGTGAAAGAAAGAGGAAGTAAAGTAAAAGAGAGGAAGTAAATGAAAGAAAGCTATTGTTTTATCTTGTGTTCTTGAGATTAGAAGAAAATGAATGAAAGTGAATAAAAAGTGTGGTCTTGAAAAAGAATGAGGTAATAAAGTTACAATTACACCCTTTTGAAAAGACAAAAAGACATAAAAGAAAGATAAATTAAAGGGTAAAATTGTCATTTAAATATCATAACACCACTTTACTTCCCTTTCATCCCATTTTTGGGATGAAACATATGGCTAAAAAAACAAGTGGGTTCTCTCCCTTTTCACTTCCTTTCCATCCTCCATAAAATCTTGAGAACATGACTTTTTTTAATTTCTTCCACTTTACTTCCCTTTCCTTCCTCATATGCAACTTGAGAACAGAGTGTAACAGTACAAACTGCTAGTGTATAAATGAAGACTGCTGAGATATAACTAACAGTACAAACTGCTAAGTTTGTACTGCTAGCTATAAAGAAGGTACTGCTGGCATGGATAACTGCTTTTGGAGATATTGTAGGAGATAAGTATGGAATATATATTTTGTATATCTTATTTAGTTAGCATTATACGGTAGAATACTTATCTTGTAAAGGACTCCTTAAGTCTATAAAAGGAGATCCTAGGTTATACGATTAGATATATCAGTCATAGAGTTTTGTTAAGATTAAAGGTCATTGTAACCCTAGTGATAGCTAGATCGCTCGTATTATTCAAGCAATAATATTAAATCATTTGGTGTTAAAACTTCCTGTTCATTGTTCATTTAAGTTTACTGTTCCATTAATCAAACCAACATTCTTCTAAGGGTGGTTAAGTAGATTCCGCATACTTAACTGCATACACTCAAAGTATCTCAAACACGTTATAAAGGAGTAACATCCTAAGTGTTTTATAATCCTCTCGCCGAATTTCTCAAAATAATTCAAAAATAGTTTTACAAATAAGATATTTTTGAGTGGAGTAAATAAAAAAGATCATTTTGAAAATTTGAATAAAAACTTGTTAAATGTTTCTACTTGCAGTGAAAAATTGCTGAGAAAATCTGGAAAAAAGATATCACTTCGAGGGGGAGTGATACTTTTTATAAAACTTTTATACGATAAACATAAAAATGTTTTACTAAATTAAAAGTTTAAAGTAAAAAGTTAACTGCCTTTTGGACTTTGTTTGTAAAGAATGCATTAAGCGAGGGGGAGTTTGTGTTTAAAAAGTTTAAAAACCATTTTGAACCATCCTTTTATGTGTGTTAACCGGTCAAAGGTTCAAACCAAAAGGGATATTAACCCCCTTGGTCGGTTCTGAAACCAAATTAACTCTCTAAAAAAACCCTCTCTTTCGCAAGTTTTCAAATAAATTAGGGCTTTTCGATTCTACGTGTATCTACAAAAAATATGAATTACAAAAGCTTTATTGTTATCTTGTGATTATGTGTTCCAAATTTTATCCACAATTATCCATTACATTTTTAGATTTGATGAATTGTGGGTTTCGGTCAATATAACTAAGAACACATAGTGGGTTTTTGATTTTTAGTTCATTTTGGATCTTAAAAAGTGGTTAGACGACTTAGAAATTGCGTTATGATCACTATGCAACTGTTAGTTTGCAATTTTAGTGGTTAAATTTTGCATTAAGAATGATATAGGGTGCGTTTGGTTTACGATTTTGTTCCGAAGGTGATTAGAATTGTTCATAGGGCTTATATGATTACAAAACCTAGATGTTGCGAATGATTTTCCATTTGTTGAGCATTGTTCCAAACACTATACCTCTAAAATCTTGATAATGGTAGTTTCGTAAATTCTAAGTTGTTACGAACCCAAGTAACTTAAATGTTACCTGGGTTCGTAACTCTTGGAGTATTACAAACCCTCGCAACACAAACCGGTTTCTTAGTTTCTTTTATTTTCAGTTTGTTGCAAACCCTAGGGATAATTTAACATGTTATTTGCGTTCTCAACTTCACAGTTGCGAACCTTCACAACATTTTAAATGTTCTGAAGGTTCACAAGATCAAAAGGGTTCCGAAGGCAAACTTTTCATTAATTTCAAAATTTAACAGAGTTATGGAAAATTATTTTGAAAATTTTTGTGCCATTGCAAAGAGTTTTAAACTTGGTTTTTATCCAAAAGGTAACGAGGTCATGCCAAAAAAAATCAAAGTTGTTTCTTTAACGTTTATCGGTAAGAAATATATTTTTATAAGATTCACGAGACTTTTTCAAACGTTACTTGTCTTTGTGAATACATTTTCAAAAATTGTTCCACAAGCTCATGTGATCTAAAACAAGTGCTTTCTGATGTCACGAGCTTATCTTCGACTTGGTTCGAGATTTTTCAATTTCAAAGTGTGTAAAGTTCGTTCGGAGATCATTTTTCAAAGAATTCTACGAGTTGCATATGATTTAATTTATTACGAGAATTAGACTAGGATTGCATCACTATATTTCCTTACAGTATATTGGGATGCATATCTTTAATTTTTATACGTAGATTTATCTATGATTGTATCTTGTATAATATTTGTGAAAAGACATTTCACTATGTCATGAATAATTTATCCGAAATTTTCTTGCAACCTTATGACTACAAGTATTCAAACCTATATCCTCTAGTTGTGTTTGGTCCAAGGGTTCTACCTCCATTGGGGTTCCTATAGTCTCTTCTACTTCTTCTGGGTAGGTTACGGGCGGTGTGTGTTTCTCAAATGATGGTGGGACTTGTGAGGTACTCGGTGGGCTTGGATTTTTCACCTTATCCACCATCGTATCTAGATTATCTATATGTTCCTCATGTGTTTTGGTAGAATCTAACCCAAATACACTCCTAAGTATCTCAAATCATTCTCTAACCATTTCAAATTCTAAGTCCGATTCATAAGAATCTTCCTTAATAACTTGATTACTATGTTCCATTTGCCTAAAGGATTCCTCATGCGTGTCATATGTTTTGGTGAAATCTATCCCACGCGTGCAACTAGGTAGCTCAACTCTAACCATCTCACTATCTTGGTCCGATTCAAAGTCCATGTTCTTAGAAACTAGGTATTTTTGTTTATGGTGCTTATGGTCAGATAAACCTCTTCATTAATTTCCTCAGATTATGATGTATACAAACCTATCAATTCATTTAACTTATGGTTCACGATTAGGAAGCTTTCCTCAAAAAATTTCCAAAGGGTCTCACTAAAAGGAGTTGATCCTAACAATGATTGTTTAATAGAAGCCACACATGCACATAATTCATCAAACCTATCAAACTTTACCCCCATCTCCTCTTGGATATCTTTAAGACCACTCAAAATTTCATTGGAACAACAAGTAGCAAATCCATTCGTGTAAAATAATTATTCCTCTATTGTTAATGATCTAAATGGAATTTCATCCGCCATGGTGACTGTCACACCCCAAAAATGGCGCAGCAGAATGGCATTCACGGGGTATGACCTCATAGTCAAGAACACAAGGTGTCACAATAGAGAAATACTAAATGTATAACATAAGACAGATTAAAGTCGCAAACTCCCACAACCGGGATAAGTACAAAGATCCAAAACAAGCATAAGTCTCAAAGTTAACAACACCACTAGGAAATAACAGAATGCAACGTCACGAGTTATAACCCGGAAGGGTCTTGTCTTAAGTCTTGCTAAGCTAGGCCAGTACTCAACCTTCTAGTGTAACTTCAGTCTTAGCACCTGAAAATGGATACACGAAAATGTCAACATAAAGTTGGTGAGCTCGTAGGTTTAAAAGTTACCCACGATGCTGTGAATAATGTATTGTAGGAGAACAGTGAGCAAGATATACAAATGTGAGCATATAGTAAGGATCGCAAACTATCTCAGGCTGCAAACCCGCATAATTGGTCCACACATAGTCTGGGTGCCACTTCCCAAATGATGTACTGGGTGCCACTTCCCAAAATTATACTAATAATGTATCACTAGACAGTTGCGCACGTTCAAGCTAAGTCATACAATTTGAATTCACACAGTAAGGCACATATTGCAATCAAGACACACATATTGTCCAAAATCATGAAAACAGTAGATCACAGCATGAAAACATTCGAAAGCATTGAGTACCATTTCCACCCCAAGGTAAAACACGTTAAAAAGTGGGGCTACGAGAACTCACCTCAATGAAGCCAAGCACAAACACAAATCTACAGAGGCAAGGTACTCAGCACTCTCAAGTATCGGCACTCACGGACTCGGCACAACCTAATAATATAAACTCACCTTAACATATATCTCCAAATGTAAAAGTTTCCAAAAGCTAATTATCCCCAAGTATATTCCATTTCAATTCTAAAATCTCTTTCTTATATTAGTTACAAGCGTTTGGTATCAACGGGTGTGCGGTGGAGACACAACATGACTCAAGTGTACTCACGCCAAACAAATGATCAAAACGAACATGACTTACGAAACAATATCCCAAACCGACTCTACTACTAAACTCACAACCACCTAACAAGAACAAAGATCCAGTAATTTAATTAAAGTTTTAATAAGTTATACGGGCAAATTGACGGATGCTTATCGAATTCGAAATTGATTCCACATAATACTTGATCCCAATATTATAATAATAAAGTAATGTGTCTCGGTAAACGTGCCCTCAAAATATTTAATAACTCTTATTTATTTCAAACTTTCTATTTATAACATATCGTTTTTAAATAAAAAAACTCCGTTAAATATTAAGTAACAAATGAGTTTTTGTTAATTAATATTTCCCGTTTTTAGCCGTTATTATTTATTTTCCATTGCTAGTTATATATACATTTCCAAACAAATATTTTTCGAGTTATTATCCGTTTCAAGTCACGTGTCCGAGTTTTCATTATTCTCGGGTCAAATAACCAACCATAATAGTCCAATATCAATCATAAAGTTCTAGTATCACTTTTGGCTTGTCGACGCCACAACGAGACTAATAAGTCTCGGCGACTCTCGACTTAGCTCAAATCAACATGGTTCGATATATATATATAATTATAAAAATAATGCCGCAAATATCAATCAACCACCAATAATTTTTAACGGCCAAATAACCTATGGCGTGTTATCTACAACTCCTCCCATTCAATGCAAACAACAACCACAAGAAATATATCCAGGCCGAGACCCTAATGGTCTCGGCTCCATCTCTCGGCTCCAATATAAACCAAATCGACCCTAAGGTCTTTTCGGCATTAACTTCTCAAGAGCCTCAAAATAACCAATAACAACAACCACAACAAACCAACAGCCGCAATGTTATAACTAATATGTAACCATCAAAATCTAATCAATGAACAATCCCATATTCAACCATAATAACCTGATGAAGCCGAGGGTTTTACCACACCCTCGGTTCGAGTGAAACAACCCACAACACCAAAAATAACGGCATACAAGATTCCTCATGACTCGACTTAACCACAAATATAACCAATAGGACTCGGCCATGAGCTAAAGCTCACGAAATAACCACAAAAAAACCTCAAACAACACAACCACACCACAATAAAAGATGCCAAACGTTTATTACTGATTTTTAGTTAATAAAAATGTAAACCCCATTTGTTTTAACCCTCAAATCGAACCAAAAACTATAAATATAACTCGACACAGTCGAGTTGTTGCACACCGAGCCACAACCATGGGTGACTCGGTGTTACCCACCTTTGGTACTCTCGGATATGGACGAATCTTGGTCGGAAAATTATGTGGTGGCGCGTAGTGATGTTGGAAGGAAGGTTTTGAGTGTGTAAATTGGGCGCGGGGTGGGAAGTGGCATTTGGCTAAACTTCCTATAACACGTAACCGAGATAGATTTGAGTACTGAGACATTTTGCCGAATGATTTTAATGTTTTCCACTAATTTTAGAATAATTTTTCCAGTCAAAACGACTATAAATACGTCTATGTTCATTTAGCGTGTCAAAATAATCAATATTTCTCATTTTTATTAGGTCTAACTGTGCCGACTCATGGAGTGCCTCATTGGTACACAAGGAAATACTCATCACATTATGAAAGTACACGATATATAAACCAAAATCCGGATAAAATATCCAACACATCCAAAAGTGATTACAAGAGATAAAATATTCATTTTAAAACGTAATGCGGTAATTTGAAAAGGCTCTCGAATTTTACCAGTTGCCACAGCCTCCCAGCCTCAGAAGAAACCCGTCCCGGGTTTCAGTTTGAGTTACCCGATACGTTTGTGTTGGTCCCTTTACACGATTAGAGTTAACTAGAAACTTAATCTATTTGTGTTTATGACTAATACAATGTTTAAGGTTAATTCTAACAGTTATAAAATGGTAATATGAAAACAACAATATTTTTCAACGTTTAAATTCTCATTAGAAATAATTCCAAGAATCTATTACCCAAGTGTTTTGCGGAACAAACACTTGGGATTGAATAGACAAGGGTATGGGGTGTCTCCTATCGAAACTCAAGTTTTGCTTGAGTGGTAAAAATATACCCACTGAGCTATCTCAGTGAGTTGTATACTCTTTGTAGGAGAGAAGTTCCTTTGTAAAAGTTCTAGACTTTTAATATACAAAGCACACTTTAACTTCTCTCCCATCAGATCTATTTGTACACAATTAATCTAAGTATTAGTGATTAAATATAATACAAGTTATTGAGGTTGTGTGTCTGACAATTACTAAAAGTAATTGTCATTTCCAAGAACCAATAGGAAAGGGCTAATAAGACTTTGGGAGTTGTTGGCTGACACTTCATGACTTTTAGCCGCAATAGGGAAGGTTGGATCTGACAAGAGAAGAGTGTTTGGCTGACACTTTTATGTTCTCAGATCTTTTCCCTATTGTTCCCGCCTTTTCTTCAGGCGTTGGTTCCTCAGTCTTCAATCACTTTGTTGTTGAGGAGACTGGGGTTCAGTGAGTTCTTGTCCAACACTCACTGAACCATCATCTTCTTCTTTAGCTTAAGCCCTACTCAGGGAGTACCGCCTTCCTGAGAAGTGAATCCTTTTTCTTGAATTTTCCTTAAGCATCTTGAAGATGACTCACTGAGAGGCTGTTCTCTCAGTGACTTGAATTGTTCTCGGTTTAAGTTTAACACTTAGTTAATTTGTGTCCAAATCATGTTTTACGTATTCTTGGGTTTTTCATGACCCAACAATCTCCCCCTATTTGGATATAAATTATTCCTAAGTGTTTTGATCAGTATGAGTGAGCTAAAGTCTTCTGCTCATACGGAATGTACTAGAAAATAAATAAGGATATTGATATAGCAAAACATTCATCAATTTATTCATATCATTACAAGTCCTATTATTCTAAGTACAAAATACTCAAGGTTCCTGAACAAGACCCATGAGTTCAAGTTTCGCCTTCTTTAACATCAAGACCTCTTTATCAGGTCGATCCTTCATCATTTGATCCATCAGTCTGACAAACTCCTCATTTTCAGGTCTCCTGATATTAAGCGCCATTAGTTTGTAAGCAAGGAGTGTTGTTGTTTCCACTTTGTCAATGTCAGAGACTCTTTGAAAGGCTTCCTGACCAAATTCATCCATAAAGAAGATACCATACTCAGGTTCCTTGATGACCACGTTGGGACGGAACTTGACTCCCTGAGGAGTAGTCCTGTTGCAATGAAGTGCAGCTATGTATTGTTCAGGTTCAATATCCACAGCTTTTCTTTTCTTCCCAGTCTTCTGAGTAAGTTCAGGGATAGCCAGTCCCTGAGAAGCAAGTGCTTCATCATGGTTAATGCCAAGACTCTTTGCCACTCTTGCGAGTTCCTCATACTTAGCACTCAGTGACTTGATGATGATTGGGGCATTCTTGCTTGTGGTTTTCTTCCTTAGGATAGGCATCATCATATCCCATTCTCTTAACCCATAGTCTGAAAATTTGACAGCTGGAAGATGTTCAGACTTTCTTGGACCTCTATGGATTGTCAAGCTCAGAGGTCTGGTGGGGTGAATGGTGATGTCAGTTATTTTGCCTTCACCATTGGTTTTGGTCATGTGCCATACATACCTCTCATAAATCCTCTGCCTCTTTTCTTCCTTAAGTTTGGCTTGTTTGTTGTGTTCCTTAAGGATTTCATCCTGAAGCTTGAGAAACTCATCCCCTTTGATGTCCCTCTTCTCAGAATCCTTGATCACTTCTTTGGCAACCTTAGAAATTTCAGACCTGTTGAGTTCCAGCTCTTTCTCTTGTTCCTTCCTGAGCTCTTCTTGGTGTAAAATTTCAGCAAGTTGTTCAGGAGTCCCATAGACCCTTCTCCCATCCTCTAAATCAACATAGAACGGTGCATCAGGATCTGCACGTCTTTCAGTTGAAGCCTTGACTAAGCGTGCTTCAGGAGGAGGGTTTGTTTCAGTTACCATGATTTTCTTCCCTTTGTCAATGGGAGGAGGTTGACTAGTGGATGTCTCAGGGACAGTTACCAAAGCAGAATTAGGGTCAGGGATTGGAGGATCATCATTTATCTCCCCCTCAGCAGATGGTGGAGCTTCAGTGGAGACACCTGCTGATTGAGGAGTTGGAGGAGTATGAGAGGCCTGAAGAATGGATAGGATGTTTGAGACCATAGACTTTGTTTCAGAAGTCTCATTCTTCACAGCACTTAATTAGGCAGCCATTTCCTTCTGGTGGGTGGTGAGTTCAGTTACTTGGGTAGTGTAGTGGTCGACCAGCTCATTATGTGTTGTTGAGAGCTGCTCAAAGGCTGAGGAGATTCTGATCAGGTGCTCCTTGGATGTAGTAACAGCCTGATGAATGGACTCTTGCTGTGTCCTTAAACCTTGAAGATCTACCCCCTGAAGGAGCTTTAGAAGCTCAGTAATGCTGGTGGAGGTGTTAGCCTGAGAGGCCAAGTATGCATCCAATCTGGTGACAAAAGTGGGATCATCTGTAAGATGTTCTTGTACTGATTCGATAGCCTTGAGAATGTTGGACAGTTCCTGATGCTGTCCAGTGGCTATGTCATCTACAGATTTGTTCAGGTCGCCAAGTTGTTTATCAGTGAGGGTGGCGGCCTGAAGAATCTTTGCCATAGATTCTTCAACAGAAGCCCTGAAGTCAGCATAGGAGGCTGCCACTTCAGTGTGCTTATCCCATTGCTCATCCGTAAGAGAGTTGTAAAGACCTTCGTTGGCTTTGCGAAGGACTTTTGCCATTTGTCTTTCTGAGGCCGGATGAGCATTGTCATACTTTTGTAACCACTTAGGAGTGGTTGAAGCACCTGATGATGAGGATGAGGTTGATTGAGAACTGGGTGGTTGATCCTCAGGATGAGGAGAGGAATGTTGTTTCTCAGAGGGCTGAGGAGGGCTTAATTGGGTTTCCATTTCCTCCTCAGCATCAGGGATATCATCATCACCAAAATCAATCTCCTCCTCTGACTCATCAGCCAACAAATTTTCATAGTCAGCCAGAGAAGGAGCCTTCAGGAAATCCGGCTCCCCCTCAGAAGAGGGCTCACCTTCGTTGTGGCCAGGTCCTGACTCTTTTGTCATAATAACTGGTGGGGTTTGACCAGCCTGACTAGTCATAATAACTGGGGGGGTTTGCCCAGCCTGACTTTTAGGGTCAGTTCCTGAGAGAACAAAAGTGCCTGAGGTGGGTTTGGGTTCCGTATCGGCGGGTGGTTTATATCCCTGATGGGTGTTTTCCAGTGGAATCATGAGGCACTCCTTGTGAAGATGTATGGACCCCCTTCCCATCAGGATTGGTCTGTCCTTTTGGGGATTTAGGGTCCTGAACTCCCTGAGACCCTGAGTGTGATTGCTCAGGGACGTTAGCAGGATGTGAGTGGGTATGGGTCCCCTTCTCAGTGGAGTAGTACTGCTCCACCGAGGATATAGAACCCTGAACTCCCTCAGGCTCTGATTGTGATTTATCAGTGCCTTCATTAGGATGTGAGTGGGTGGATGCTCCTGACCCTTCTGACTTGTTTTTGTCAGTAGGGACATTAGGAAAGGGTTTGCCCGAGGATACTGAGGATGATTGATCAGCACCCTCCAGTGGCGTTTGTTTTGTGGCCAATGTGGTCTCTGTTATGGGAGTCTGAGAGGTCAAGGTCACAACAACTTTCTTGGTGCCTGAGGCAACAGTCTCAGTGACGAGTGGTTTAGGTCTAACCACCTTACTGGATTGTCCCCCTTTCCCTTTGGTCTTCTTCACCTTCTTGGTTGGTGAAGGAACTGGTGAGCATACATTTTCACCCTGAATCACCATTAACATGTAGGTGGTCAGGGCGACCGGTTGTACCTCAGTAATGTCACTACTAAAGTTGGTCTTATGCAAGACGTCAGGTTTTGTACCTTCATCATCAGACCTTAAGTAGTCAGAACCAAGAAGATCCTGAAGCACACAGGAAATGAACCTAGGATAAGACATGTGTCTTTGCCTATGTTTCCCTGAGAGCTTTGACACGAGGTCTCGGAAGATTATTCCTCCGATATCAATTTTTCTACCCTCCAAGAGACTGAACATCATCAATTGTTGTGATGAGTTCAACTGCTCAGTGGAGGATTTGTTTCCTCCGAGTACCTGAATGATGAATGTCATCATCAGTCTCCAGACAGGGTGAAACCATGTCTTCACTATTGGAGCCTTTGCCAGCAAGGCTTCAGGGGACTCGGTAGGACGCCTAACATCATGAGGCCCTAGGAAAAGCATTTCAGCTTTTATTTCCTGATCAGTAGGGTTTGCCTCAAAGTTCCCAACAAAGTTAAGACCTGTGGCCAAGATGAAGGTCTTGTAGTTGAAGGAGAGAGTCCTAGTCCCATTCATCACAGTGAAAGTGATGATCGACTCATTGGTGTCCTTAGGGCAAGTAGCCGTTGCGGTACACCAAAACTCCCTGAGATAGTCATTATAAATGACTTCTGGGGTGGTTGTAAAAGCTGTGGCAAGGAAGCAGTTTTGTAAATACTTAACTACATCCTTGTAACCCCCATATTGCTGGGGATAGTGGAAATTTCCAACCACATTGTTTTTGGTCAGGTCCACGCCCTCCATTGTGAATCTCACATTGGGGGCGGTGGTTATAGCATTAGAGGAAGCCATTTTATGATCTGGTTTTGGTCGAAAGAAAAAAAATGGTCAGATGATTCTAAATGCAAAGAACACACACACAATTTGTTTTGAGAGAGAAAAAGGGGCAGAGTTTGCTTATAATTTTCAAAAACGTGTGTGTGAATTGTTTTGGATGGGTATTTATAGGATAGTGGAGATGGGGGTATTTTTGGCATTTGAGTGATCTTATTTAATCAAAATATAATTATTGGAAGTTATTTTGAATAAAATGTTTGAGATCCGCATTAAATGCCACCACTCCACTTTTCCTCTTTTTTCACAATTGGCAGAGTGAACAGTTGAGCAGTTTCTGCAAAAGGGGAAGTTGCAGAGTTTCCATCATCACACAGTGTATTGTGTGAGAGAGGGCATTGAATGCCAAGTTGAGAAGTGGGGGCCCATTAGGTGTATGCCAGAAAGGCTAAAAGAACAAATATTCTTGAATTAAATATGAGTTCAGTTACCAACCTCGGACATTTACTAACTAGATACTTAGAGCATTAAGTCAGTATTTAATGTCTCTTTTCAGGGCCCTGAATGACATTTCATTCAGTGATGGTATTTCAGGGACTTGGGATTAGTCACTGATGAATCAGGAATATTGAATGATTCCTGAGAAACGAGGATTCAGGAACTTGGGTTTAGTTCCTGAACCCTCAAGATTTCAGGAACTTGGGTTTAGTTCCTGAGGTTGAGGATTCAGTGAGATGTTTTTCACTGATATACACATTGAGTCAGGGACCTGAGGTTTTAAGAATTTACACTTCAGTTGGAAGGATTTCAATCAGTGGACTGATTTTCTATATCCAACATTCCTAATTCAGCTTTCAACCTTGTGAAAGTTGGTTCATCCAAAGGTTTGGTGAAGATATCAGCTAACTGATATTCAGTAGGGATGAAGTGTAATTCAATGTCACCATTCATGACATGGTCCCTGATGAAATGATATCTGATATCAATGTGTTTTGTTCTCTGATGAAGAACAGGGTTGTTTGAGATTGCAATTGCACTTGTGTTATCACAAAAGATAGGAACCATCTTATACTGAATTCCATAGTCACTGAGTTGACTTTTCATCCAGAGTACATTTGCACAACAACTAGCTGCTGCAACATATTCAGCCTCAGCTGAGGACAAGGCAACTGATTGTTGCTTCTTAGCACTCCAACAGACTAATTTCCCACCAAGTATTTGGCAAGACCATGAGGTGCTTTTTCTGTCCATGTTGCATCCAGCATAGTCAGAGTCTGAGTATCCTTTGAGATCAAGTCCTGAGCACTTTGGATAGTATAATCTAAGGTTAGGAGTGCCTTTCAGGTACCTGAATATCCTTTTCACAGCAGTGATGTGTGATTCTCTTGGGTCAGATTGATATCTGGCACATAGACATACTGAGAATTGGATATCAGGCCTTGATGCAAGTAGATACATCAGTGATCCTATCATTCCTCTAAAGAGAGTTTGATTTACTGGTTTACCAGTTAGATCAGGACCAAGGTTGTTTGGGGGGACCATGGGAGTTTTGACTGAGGCACAGTCACTGAGATCATACTTCTTCACTAGATTCTTTACATACTTTTCTTGACTAATAGTGGTTCCTCTATCAGTCTGCTTGATCTGTAGACCAAGGAAGTATGTCAGTTCTCCCATCATGCTCATTTCAAACTTCTTTGCCATTAGTTTTTCAAATTGTTTGCAAAGTTTGAAACTTGTTGAGCCCAAGATGATGTCATCAACATACACTTGTACTAGTATGACATCATTATTTGTCTTATAGATAAACAATGTGTTGTCTATCTTGCCTCTGACAAATTTGTTTTGGATTAAGAAGGCTGAGAGAGTCTCATACCATGCCCTGGGAGCTTGCTTCAGTCCATAAAGGGCTTTGTTAAGCTTACAGACATGATCAGGAGACTCATGGCTTTCAAATCCAGGAGGTTGCTCAACATAAACTTCTTCTTTCAGTGAACCATTTAAGAATGCGCTTTTAACATCCATTTGGTACACCTTGAAGTTCATGTATGTAGCAAAAGCAAGGAAGATCCTGATGGCTTCCATCCTTGCTACTGGTGCAAATGTTTCCTCATAGTCAATGCCTTCTTGTTGATTATAGCCTTTGGCTACAAGTCTGGCTTTGTTTTTAATGACTATACCATTTTCATCAGTTTTGTTTTTAAATACCCATTTCATGCCTATGACTGAGACATTATCAGGACATTTGACCAAGGTCATTACCTTGTTTCTGTCAAATTGTTCCAGTTCATCATGCATGGCCTGAACCCAACTTGGATGTGTAAGTGCTTCTTTAACACTTTTGGGTTCAATTGTGGAAATGAAGTCCACAAATAGGCATTCATTAAATGAGGCTGCTCTTAGACTAGCAGCCATGCTCCTGGTGAGCATGCCTTCAATAGGCTCTCCAATAATATTGACAAGTTCAATGTCCTGAGACCTAGTCCAACTTTCTTGAGGTCCTGGATACTGATTTGAACTTGTGGAGGCCTGATTGGGTAGAGGGGTTGGTTCTGGAGTAGACACAAGATCATTGATTGGATCTTGAGTGTCTACCAGCTCACTGAGATTGTTTGGTTCTTGAGTGTTTTGAACTGACTGATTGAGATCATCAGTATGTGCATGTGCCTCAACAAACTCAGTGATGGTTGGGTTGGGTAGGTTGTGAGGGATTATGTAATAGGAGAGATTAGCATCATCTTGATACTGAGTAGAAGGATTGTTTTTAGTCAGATATTCATCAGGAGGATATCTTGAAGAATTATCAATTCCTATCTCTTCTACTGAGGCAGTTGAGAACCTGATTGCATCAGTGCTCTCATCAAAGGTAACATGAAATGTTTCCTCTGTCTGCTGTCTCCTTGTGTTGAACACTCTGAAGGCTTTTGAGACAAGTGAGAATCCCAGGAAGTATCCATCATCAGCTTTTGCATCAAATTTCCCTAAGTGATCCTTGTGATTATGAATAAACACAGGACACCCAAAGACATGAAAGTAGCTGATGTCAGGGATTCTTCCTTTGAATAACTCTTATGGGGTTTTCCCATGTCTTTTGACAATGATGGATCTGTTTTGTGTATAACAGGAAGTTTTGACTGCATCAGTCCAAAAATGGTTGGAAAGGACTGATCCACATAGTATTGTCCTAGCAGCTTCAATGAGTGTTCTATTTTTCCTTTCAGCAACACCATTTTGTTCAGTTGTGTATGGAGAGGAAAAGTTTTGGGAAATACCTTTCTCATCACAGAAACATTCAAGTTCATAATTTTTGAACTCAGTCCCATTGTCAGTTCTAATCTGTTTGACCTTAATGTCATTTTGATTTTCAATGTTCCTGACAAAGGACATGATTGTTTCAGCTGCCTGACTCTTTTTTATCAGGAAGAATACCCAGGTGTATCTAGAGTATTCATCCACTATGACCAGAGTATACTTCTCATGGTTAGTAGACCTTGGACTGATAGGTCCAAATAGATCCATATGGAGAAGATGTAGGCAGTTTCTGATGGAAAAGTTGGTTTTGGTTTTAAAGGATGCTCTATGATGTTTACCTTTTTCACAAGCTGAGCATGGTTTATCCTTTGAAAACACAAGTGATGGTAAGCCAAGGACCTTGTTTTGTTTTACAAGATTGTTTATGTTTTTAAAGTTCAGGTGGGTGAGTCTCTTATGCCAAAGCCAGTTGAGTGTATCAGTGGCCTTAGTAAAGAGACAAGTTCCATCCTGAGTCATACTGGACATGTCTAATACATAAACATCTTGTCTTCTTGGTGCAATGAGGACAATTTCCTTATTTGCATTGAGGATGGTTCCTTGCTTATCATCAAACTGAACTATGTATTTTGCATCACATAGTTGACTGACACTGATCAGATTATACTTAAGACCATTTACATATGCTATCCTAGTAAAGACAATACCATTGTAGTTTACTGAACCAAAGCCTTCAGTGAGACATGATGAATTATCAGCAAATATCACTTTGGGTCCTGATTCTTCCACATATTTGTGCAGGCATTCCTTAACACCAGTCATGCTCCTTGAGCATCCACTATCTAGATGCCAAACAGGGTCCCTGGCATGCCTCTGCACAAATAGTAAACTGGGTCAGTTCTTTCTAGGACTCCATTTCATGGAGGGTTTGGTATTGTAGGTCTTTATGAAGGTATTAATTGATTCATGGTCAGAGGTTGAGTGGACTGAGCTACCACATGTTTTGCATTTAATTACAGGGGTAGCCTCAGTAGTCTGAGAGGATTGTTTATTCTTTCCTCTTTTTGACTGAATGACCTTCTCTTTTCCTGAGGATTTCTGAGTGGTACTTCCACTAGATTCACAGTGTTTGTCATTTTGACAATCCTCAGGATAATGGTCATTGAATCCACACAATGGGCAAGGTGGAAAAGGCTTGGCCTTTTGCTTCTGTTTCTGCTTAGAATCAGAAGGATAGTTCAGGCACTGAGCCTTAAGTCCTGAAAAGTTTGACATGACTGAGCATTTTTTATGATCAGAGGTCCTGTGATCTTCCTTTTTGCAAATCATGCAATAAAGGACTCTATAGCAGTCATCAGTGAGATGATTTGTATAGTTGCACAGTTCACACTTTTTCAGGGGTTTGGTTGGTTTGGATTTGGTCTTTGAGGAGGCTAGTTTTTGTTCCTTTTTTAAATGAGAAGGTTTTTCAGAAGATACAATCTTCTCACTTAGCTTCCTGACCATTTCAGTCAACTGATCAATTCTTGGATCAGGACTTTGAGTTGCAACTTCAGAAGGGACTGAAGTTGATGAGTCATCAGTATTTACTGAGACTTCAAGGGGTGGTCTTTTCAGGAGGATTCTACCTTTTCCTGATCTCTCTTTTGGAGAATGTGGGGAGTAGACCAATGGTGGGAGGTCTGAGCTTGGTGCAGCACCCAGAAGAGTATTTAGTGGAGGGAGTGGAGGAGTTGATTCAGATTCAGGCTCACTGATTGGATCAGAAATACTGAGTTGGTCAAAGAGTCCAAGCATACCTTTCAGAGCCTGACTTTCAGGGAGCAAGATGTTTCCAGTCTCAAAGTTTGGCAACTTACTGACTGGGTTATCCCTGACAATCCAGTCATTTGACTTGGGTTCCATCTCTTGCTCAAAGGATATCCCAGCTGGAACAAAGGTCATTTCACTGGGACTCTCACTGGAGGTTTCAGTGAGGTGGTCAATTCCTATAGTTATCTGAGGAATTAATCCCACAGAATCAAAGACCTTAGGGTTCTTTTTGGTCCAGCTTTCAATGACAGCTTTTTCTTTCTTAAGTTCTGTTTGAAGGGCTTGATTTTGTTTCAAAATTTCAGTGTTCTGAATTTGTAGAGTGATGGATTCTAGTTTGGCTTGTTTCAATGCAAGCAGTTCATCTCTACATTTATTCAATTCTGACACAATTTTGTTATATTTTGAAAACAGGTCAAGCCTTTGTTCCTCAACAAACTTTAGATCAACACAGATATAATTCATGTAAGATTGCCAATCAGAATTATCATCCATAGAAAGTAAAGTATTTACCTTTTTCATGGTGATGTTGACCCACTCTCCATTCCTAGCATGGCTTTTTCCCACAGCCACCTGATCCTCTTCAGAAAGTGCCATCAGTGCACTAACTCTTATTTCCTCATCTGAGGAAACCTCTTCTTCATCCCAGTCATATGCTTCTGCAATTAATACCTTGTTCTTTTTCTGAATAGGTTTAGATGTTTGAGCATCCTAAGACAATATGGGGTTAGTTTCAAGAAGTGCAAGTTTAGCTTTGATTTTCCTATATTTTGTTTCAAAATCCTTTTAACCCTTGTTTTGAAATTGTTGGGTGGACTGAAACATTTTAGGTTGAAACTTGCTAGTTCCTGAGAATTTGTAAGAGGGTTCTGAGATAGTTTTAGAATAACAGTCCCTAGCAAAATGACCCTTTTTACCACATTTAAAGCATTCAGTGGTCTCATTTGCTTTAGGTTTTGTAAAGTTGGACTGATTTCTTTTGATGAAACGTCTTGAACTAGCAAGGAGTGCCCTTTCTTGGAATTCCAAGTTCAAGTCGTTCAGGTACTCCTCACCAGTCCTTTCATCAATTTCTTCTTTAGAATCCTCTTGAATATCCTGCACAACACCATTAGAATAGAAAGCAGTTGGTATGGGTGTGGAGGTTAAGGCCTTTTTGGACTCAAGAGTTTTTGAGTCAGGGTATCTCCTTGAGATCAAGTTGTCCTCATAGACAAACTTCCCATAAATTTCAGGGAGCTCAAGGTTCTGAATGTGGTTAGCATTCCTCAGGCCTTGTGAGAAGTTGAGCCACTTCTCAGGGAGACTGTTGACAAAGCCAACATTTGTCTCATGTTTGGACAATACAACACCATCATTTGATAATTCATATATCAAAGTCTTGTATCTGGTGTAGGTCTGTGAGAGACTTTTAGAGTCTTTTGCCCTGAAAGTATTATACTCAAGTTTAAGGTCCATGACCCTATTTTCCTTGGTATCTGAGGGACCCTCAAAGCTGTTTACCAAGTCATCCCAAGTTTGCTTGGCTGTTAGACAGTTGATGACTGATTCCATTATATCGTCAGGAAGACATGATATAAGGATGCTTTTCAGGCGTTGGTCTTGATTGACCACCCTCCTCTCATCAATGGTCCATTGGGCCTCAGGCTTGTTTAGCCCTGCGGCTGTCTTTGGGACAAATGGGCCATCCCTGATACAGGTGATGTAGTAGGGTTCCATACTAGTAAGATAGCAAATCATACGCTTCTTCCATTTGCTAAATTTCCCAGCTTCAAGTCTGGGTGCAACAGCGGAGTAGCTGCCACCCTTTTTGTCGACTAACTAGGGTACATTGATATCAGCCATAGTAGGATATTGGTTTTGAAAACCTAGAGCACTCTTGGTTAGTATAAAAGATTTTATAAACCAGAGGCTCTGATACCACTTATTGGTCCCTTTACACCATTAGAGTTAACTAGGAAGTTAATCTATTTGTGTTTATGACTAATACAATATTTAAGGTTAATTCTAACAGTTATAAAACGTTAAAATGAAAACAACAATATTTTTCAACGTTTAAATTCTTATTAGAAATAATTCCAAGAATCTATTACCCAAGTGTTTTGCGGAACAAACACTTGGGATTGAATAGACAAGGGTATGGGGTGTCTCCTATCGAAACTCAAGTTTTGCTTGAGTGGTAACAATATACCCACTGAGCTATCTCAGTGAGTTGTATACTCTTTGTAGGAGAGAATTTCCTTTGTAAAAGTTCTAGACTTTTAATATACAAAGCACACTTTAACTTCTCTCCCATCAGATCTATTTATACACAATTAATCTAAGTATAAGTGATTAAATATAATACAAGTTGTTAAGGTTGCGTGTCTGACAATTACTAAAAGTAATTGACATTTCCAAGAACCAATAGGAAAGGGCTAAAAAGACTTTGGGAGTTGTTGGCTGACACTCCATGACTTTTAGCCGCAATAGGGAAGGTTGGATCTGACAAGAGAAGAGTGTTGGGCTGACACTTTTATCTTCTCAGATCTTTTCCCTATTGTTCCCGCCTTTTCTTCAGGCGTTGGTTCCTCAGTCTTCAATCACTTTGTTGTTGAGGAGACTGGGGTTCAGTGAGTTCTTGTCCAACACTCACTGAACCATCATCTTCTTCTTTGGCTTAAGTCCTACTCAGGGAGTACCGCCTTCCTGAGAAGTGAATCCTTTTTCTTGAATTCGCCTTAAGCATCTTGAAGATGACTCACTGAGAGGCTGTTCTCTCAGTGACTTGAATTGTTCTCGGTTTAAGTTTAACACTTAGTTAATTTGTGTCCAAATCATGTTTTACGTATTCTTGGGTTTTTCATGACCCAACAGTTTGAAAATAGATGAGGGTACTTTCGCTTTATCTCGTCCTCATGCTCCCATGTAAACTCGAGTCCACGCTTTGAGTCCCAACGGACTTTAACTATTGGTATCTTGCTAAACTTCAACTTCTTGATCTCATGTTCCAAAATTTTAACCGGTTTCTCTACGAAGTGTAACTTAGGATCTACCTGAATCTCTTCCAAGGGTATGTGTAAGGTCTGATCAGCAAGACACTTCTTAAGGTTCGACACATGAAACGTATCATGAACGCCACTCAGCTCTTGTGGTAGTTTTAGTCAGTAAGCCACTGGACCGATTCTCTCAGTGATCTCAAAAGGTCCTACATATCTAGGTTCTAACTTGCCCTTCTTTCCACATCGTACAACACCTTTCCAAGGTGATACCTTGAGTAACACATGATCACCAATGCTGAATTCTAAGGGTCTCCGCCGGTTGTCGGCATAGCTCTTCTGACGGTCTCGAGCAGCCTTGAGCCTATCCTTAATTTGAATGATCTTCTTAGTGGTTTCCAACACTATCTTAGGTCCTATCATTTGACTCTCTCCAGCTTCCGCCCAACCAATAGCAGAACGACACTTTCTTCCATAAACTGCCTTGAATGGTGCCATATCTATGTTGGTATGGTAGCTGTTGTTATAGGAGAACTCGGCTAATGGAAGATGGGTATCCCAATTACCACCGAAGTCTATGGCACACGCCCTAAGCATGTTCTCTAGGGTCTGTATGGTACGCTCGCTTAGACCATCGGTCTGTGGGTGATACGTCGTACTCATATCTAAGTGTGTTCCCAAGGAACTTTGCAATAATTGCCAAAAGTTTGACGTGAAGCGGCTGTCACGATCAGATATGATCGATAAAGGCACACCATGTCTCGCGACTACCTCCTTGATGTAAAGTCTAGCCAATTTGTCCATCGTATAATCTTCTCGGATAGGTTAGAAATGTGCAGACTTAGTCAACCTATCTACGATGACCCAAATCGTATCGTGTCCACTACTAGTCCTAGGCAACTTTGTAATGAAATCCATGGTTATCCTTTCCCATTTTCACTCGGGAATCTCCAGTTGTTGTAACAAACCAGATGGTCTCTGATGTTCAGCCTTCACTTTAGAGCAAGTCAGACACTTCCTAACGTAGACAGTTATGTCCTTCTTCATTTCAGGCCACCAGTACAAGTCTCTAAGGTCGTAGTACATCTTATCTGCTCCTGGATGAACAGAGTATCTCGTTGTATGTGCTTCGTTCATGACTAGGGTTCTCACGTCACCAGTTAACGGTACCCAAATTCGGTCTAAAAAGTACAGTCCACCGTCGTCCTTTTTCTCTAGTTGCTTATCTAAGCCTCACATCTTCTCTGTGGGTGCATCCATATTCATAGATGCCTCTCTCTAAGCTGCTAGTATCTTATACTTGATACCCGGCTGTATGGTTATACTCATGGCTTTTACTTTCCTAGGCCTGAGTCTTTCCTTTCTGCTCAAAGCATCAGCTACTACGTTCGCCTTACCTGGGTGGTAGCGAATCTCGTAGTCATAATCGCTAAAGAGCTTGATCCATCTCCTCTGGCGCATATTCAACTCTTTTTGATCGAAGATGTTTTGGAGACTCTTGTGATCAGTATAGATAATACTTTGCGTCCCATACAAGTAATGTCTCCATATCTTGAGAGCGAATACTACAGCGCCCAACTCCAGATCATAGGTGGTATAGTTCTTCTCATGAACCTTCAGTTTTCAAGAGGCACCTTACCTCTTTGCATTAACACGCACTCAAGGCCTTGACATGACGCGTCACAGCATTCTATGAAATCTTCGGGTCCATCGGGGAGGGCTAGTATCGGTGCATTACATTGATTATCTTTCAACGTCTGAAAAACACTCTCCTGTGCTTCGTCCCAATCGTATTTCTTGTTCTTTTGAGTCAGTGAGGTAAGTGGTTTAGCAATCTCGGAGAAATTCGCGATGAAGCGTCGGTAGTAACCTGCCAGTCCTAAAAATGATCGGACTTCTGTTGGGGACTTAGGGGCTTCCCAATTTTTCACTGCCTCAGTCTTGCTAGGATCCACATGAATACCATCTTTGTTAACCACATGTGCAAGGAGTTGGACTTCTTGTAGACAGAACTCGCACTTCTAGAGTTTGGCGTATAGTTTCTCCTTCTTGAGTAGCTCTAGGATTATCTTCAGGTGCGTTTCATGTTCCTCTTTGGTCTTGGAATAGATCAAGATGTCATCAATAAATACGATGACAAATTTATCTAGGTATGGCCTGCAAACTCGATTCATCAAGTCCATGAAGACTGCAGGCGCATTTGTTAGTCCAAACGGCATAACCGTGAACTCGAAATGACCGTATCGAGTTTTGAACGCGGTTTTTGGAATGTCATCTTCGTGTACTCGTAACTGATGGTAGCCGGAATGGAGATCTATCTTGGAGAAGTACCGTGAACCTTGCAGTTGGTCAAGTAAGTCATCAATTCTCGGGAGAGGGTAGCGGTTCTTAATGGTTAGTTTGTTCAGTTCCCGATAGTCGATGCACATCCTGAATGAACCATCCTTCTTCTTGACGAACAACACCGGTGCTACTCATGGCGAAGAACTAGGTCAGATGAAACCTTTGTCTTGGAGTTCCTTGAGATAATTACACAACTCCTCCATTTCAGTAGGTGCCAAGCGGTAGGGACACTTTGCAACCGGCATTGCTCCAGGAATTAGGTCTATCCGAAATTCAACCTCTCATGTAGGGGGTAATCCGGATAGGTCATTGGGAAACACTTCTGGGAAGTCTCGAAAAACTGGGATATCTTCTAGTTTCGGTTCGTCTACCTTCATGCTCGTAAGTTGTTTCAAGTTTTCTTCAAGTCTCTCCCTATAGACTTTGAGTAACTCACCGTTAGGTAGTGGTATTCGGACCATCTTCTCATGACACACTATTTTAGCCTTATTCTTAGACAACCAGTCCATTCCCACAATCACGTCGAAACTTCCGTGCCCAAATGGTATTAAGTCGATGCTAAAGGTATGAATTACTAATTCTAGTGTACACCCATGAATGATATCATTTGTTTCTACCTTTTGACCACTTGCTATTTCAACTTCGTAACTAAATTCTAGTTTACCGGGTTCCATATTCAACAGATGCATGAATTTAGTAGAGACAAAACTATAATCGGCACCAGAATCAAATGGCATAGTAGCATAGTGGTCGTTTAAAGAGAACGTACCCGTCACGATTTTGGGTCCTGGCGTCCTTCTTCAGCGTTCATCACAAATACCCGACCACGAGCTGGGTTACCATTGTTTCCACAATTCACATTGTTTCCACGGTTCACATTGTTACCACGGTTTGCATTGTTCCCATCATTTGCCAAGGTCTGATTCTGGTTGTTTTGCACTGGTGCCTGTGTCCTACCCAACCTAGGGCACATACTATGAAGGTGATTCGGGCATCCACATTCATAACAAGTCTTTGGGTTAACTGCATTCACTGGTGTTACTTGTTTAGCTGTTGCTCTACAATCTTTTGCCATATGCCCAGGTCGCTTACAGTTAAAGCATACTACCTGGCATGGCTTGGTCTCTGGATGATGGTAGTTGCATTTGATGCAATTTAGGAAAGAACCATGATACTCCTTCTTGACGGCACCAGTTGCCACAAATCCTTTTCCCCACTTAGCTTTCTTATTGTTACCATTTGCACCATCTTGCTTACTTGGCTCATTCAAGGCCTTCCTCATCTCACCACTCTTAGACAATGTCCCATTCCTGATCATCTCATCCGTAAGGGTTGCAGATTTCAGTATCGCGCTCTGGATAGTAGCAGGCTCATTCGCTTTCACCATTCTCAGGGGCCAACCCATAGATGTACCTTTCAATTCTCTTAGATTCAGGAGTGACCATATGAGGTACTAGTCTAGCGAGCTCATGGAACCGATCCGTATAAGCCTCATGACCAGTTCCTACCATGGTGTGATTGTAGAACTCATGTTCTAGTTTCTGCATCTCATTATCTGGACAATACTCCTCTCTTAACAATGCCTTAAATTCATCCCAACTCATCCATATGGCAGCTTCTCTGCCCATAGCCTGAATTTGCGTATTCCACCAAGTTAATGCTTTTCCATTCAATGAACAGTCAGCATACTTCACCTTCTGATGACTCGCACACTCACTTATGTCGATCACTGACTCCATCTTCTCGACCCATCGAGTATAAGTTATCGCACCTCCATTGCCATCAAAGTCCACCGGTTTGCACGCGGTAAATTCCTTGTAAGTACATCCTTTGTTACCGTTGTTGTGGTTCCTGCCATTGACGTGATCACTTCCACCGTCGTTGTCCGCTTGATCATTCCCACTCATGTTGTTCCCTTGGTTGCTGATATGGTGGCAAACTTGGGTGACAATGGTGGGTAGCAGTTCCCTTAGTTGTTGGGCGATAATGGTAGCAACATCAGGAGTCACATTGCAGGCATCGTCGATTCCCGTGCCGCGACCTCCTGCCCTACCTCCTCGTCCACCAGTCCTTCCACCCCTCGGTGGTGGAACACCTCGGTTAACTCGAGTCGACCTTCTTGGAGGCATGATTCTACAAAGTAGGACATTGGTAAACGTTAGATAGGAGATAGGTAGGATAGGTCGGTATACGTGTCGTGCTACTATACTTAACTTCCTATATGACAATCCATGACTTTGATAAGTCCATGCCGCATCATGTTATCGTAAAAACATTGGCCAGGCGTGTAATACCTGAAATTCTATAACATGTAAAATGACCAAATTGCCCCTGGGAATTTAAAAACCTAAATAAAACATATGTAAAGCACAAAATAAATTCCAAACTTCTAGCAATGAGCAAGTTATGATCCCAAATAATTTTAACAACTTCATTTAACTTTTATACAAGCCATGAAAATTACCAAAGTACCCTTGGGCGCCTAATATCATTTAAATTCAAAAGTTATGTATTTATATTAGGAAATTAAAGGAAATTAAGGACATTAAAAATTAGTATTGATTGCTAATAAATTTCTTTGACTAATTCCTGAAATTAGGGTCCATTATTACCCCTAAGAATCGGCCACACCATGTTTTTATCACACACATATTTTTCTCCAAAATTCCTCCAAACCGATTAAACCATAATTCACTAAATAATTCTCAAATCATCCATCCGAATTTCTGGAAGTGAGGCACCATTTTTCTTGTGTTCTTAAGGTTCTCAAGAGGCCTAGAAAAATAGCTTCACGAATTTTAGAGGTCGGGATTGCAAGATATTGAAATTTCTTCTTCTTTTCCATTCGATAGGTAAGAATTCCATTTTTATTGATTCGATCAATGTGAAATTCATTCTCTATTTTTCTCACGTCCCTCACATCATGTATGGTCTGTGAAAAATGATTACAAGGTCGTGGAGTGGCTGTGGTGATCGTGGTGAATTCTTTGGTGTCGAGTTTTAGATCCGATAGGTCCAAATTCAAAGCGCCCTATCCACTCGTTCTATAAATTATCTGGTATTTTTCTGAGCTTATACTAATCCTATATAACATGAGAAAAATGCTAAAACACATCCATGCATTGTAAATTGATCGCATGCTAATTATTGAATCCAAAACCCTAAAATCGTGTTAATCCTCTAAATCGTTCATGCGAATTTTCTGGGCAGGTTTTATAATTTTTGTGGCTTCCTTAGTCATCATATATCATCAAAAAAATGGCCATTCAAATTTTAGAAGCCTAAAACTATTATTTGTGAAATTGTGTATAATCGGCTAAATTAAAATAAAAGGGAAAATATGAATAAAACCCTAAACCTATTGAATTAATGTTTATATAATTGAATCTGAACTTTTATGGTATTAATATGATATGGTAATGATTGCATGATGATTGAAAATAAGTAGGGTTTGATTTTGTATATGAAATGTTTTACCGATTTAAAAATATAAAGGTCAAGGGTGTGTTTTGTAATATTTGAAACTCATGGGTTATTTTTAGAATATTAGTTAGGTCGTGTACTATTTAAATAAAATATAAGATGAGGGGCCTATGTGTCATTTTCATATTTAAATGGACTAAAATGGGTAATTGTACATATTGTAATTCGAATTGAATAAATAAATAAATTAAGGGACTAAAAAGGTAAATTCTGGAAAGTTGAGGTTGTACTGAGTAAATAATGATATTAAAAGTGTTTTGTGTAAGTTTGGATAATTATGGGGGCTAATATGTAATTATTTGGAATTTACAAATTAATATATATGTTTTATAATTATAAGGACTAAATGTGTAATTATGGGAAACTAAAGGATTAGATCGTACTATGCATGAAATTTAAGGGTATATTCTGAAATTAAATTAATATAAGGACTAGTGGTGTAATTAGAATTAATATTTGAATTAAATGGTAAATTATGTAACCTTTAGGGTTTATTTTGTAACTTTTATAAATAAAGGGTTTAAAGTGTAAAATATGGAACTCAAGGGGCTGAAGATGTAATTCTGAATAAATGGAGTTTTTAAATAAGTAAATCATGATATTTTCATTCTAGACCTTTAATTTGATTTATTTACAATTAAAACCCTAAACTATGTAAACTTATCATGTTCAAACCCTAAACTTTTACAACTTGCTAAAACCAACCATAATCCCATAATGAGACTAAATTAAAGACTTAACTAAATCATAATACTTAAACCTTACTCATTATAGAAATCTGCTAATTTTGGGAACTTGCTAAATAAGGAAACTTTCTAAAAATGGAAACCTGCTAAAAATAGAAAGTTACTTAATATGGAAATGGGATCTTTAGTAATCATGTCTTTACTCCTCTAGGTGTGAAGAGGGAGTAGTTCTGTGATCTTGATCATCTTATTTCAGTGTGTTTCCTTTGTCAGCAATAAGGTACATATATTCTGCCCTTCTTTAGTAAGGTGCCTTCGTCTCATGTTGATTTCTGATTCACTGCCATGTTCCTTGTTCCTATGAACCTTTGACGTTGACCTACTGATACTGAACCTTTCTTATATTGAACCTACTGATATTGAACCTCTGTTACTGAACCATCTGATATGAACTGTCTGTTATACTGAACTGGATATTGACCTATGAAACTAAACTGAATACTGAATACTGATACTTGACCACTGACCCACAGTTTGATACTACGAGCCATAACTAGTCATGAGGGTTTCATGACCATGTCATTGATGCACCGATGGCATGACTCTAGGGCAGGAGAGTGATGACCTGTTCCGTCCCTTTTATGTATTTATTTGGTGTATTGGGAGGTTTATGGCCACCAGGGGCGTATGGATGCATCCTAGAACTGTTACTGTTACTGTTACTGTTACTGTTATTGTTACTGATTACTGTATTACTGGTGACTGATGGTGTGTGCGATACACGTCTTTCACATACTGGGAGCTGATCACTCCACTTACTGTTTGAGGACTCCCCTCATGATTACTGGTTTACTGAGAGGTCTCCCCTCTATATGATTATATGGTTACATGATTACACTGATTACTGTTACTGATTACTGATACTGGGCTCGTAGAGGATTACTGTTTTCCTACACCTTTACTCTTTATCTTTCATTATTCCTACCTCATATTGATGCTTAATTTTGACTCATTCATTCTGTTATTCCTTATTCTACTGCTTGTTATCGTTATATCTGTTCACTGAGCTCGTGTAGCTCAGCCGTGTTTCTTTTCACACGGCAGGTAATTAAGCTAGGAGCTGGGCATGGCTTTGGGGTTGAGAGCACTTGAGTGGAGCTTGTTCTTTATAGCTTATCTACCATTTGAATTCATTAGACTTTATGTTGCCATTGTTTGGGCATTGAACTTATGTACTTCCTTTATTTTCCTTTCATTTGGGTATAAGTCATGTTGACTTATTGTTGGATTATGTATTTGACTTCCGCTATTTTTTTATGCATGGATACTATGTTTATCTGATATGAAACCATATATTTGTGATATCTTTACCCTTGTCGGGTCGGGGTGTTACAATTTATGGTATCAGAGAGACAGGTTTCCGAAACCCGTTGGCTTAGGCCTTTGACCTGTGAGGATTGGGTAGACATTATGTTTTCCTTTCGCGTACTCTTTTCCTTATTCTGCTCTGTCATATTTTGCTTCACCTTACTAATCGTCTTCATAATTCTATAGATGGTTAACACTCGTCACCAGGAGTATAACAGTGGAGGAGATGCTGAAATCCCCAATCTGGAGGAAATGGTGGCTAATGCTGTAGCCCGTCTGCTACCGGGCCTTAACACTGAGGCGGTGGTCAACCGGCTTATCAGTGGTGGAGCTGGTCCATCTGGGGGTGCTGGCAGTTCTTCTGGTGGTGGGGGCCGACCCACTACCATTAATGGGTGGCTGGAAAGTTTTAATAAGCTCAAGCCGTTGTCCTTCTCTTCTGCTGCTACTCCTCATGCAGCAGAAGACTGGATCACCCACATGGAGAAACTGTTCGAGGTGTTAGGTTGTGAGGACGGGTTCAAGACTCGTCTGGCTGTGTTCAAGTTAGAGGGTGACGCGCTCAATTGGTGGAAAGCGCACAAAGAAGCAAAGGGTGGTGATGCATACGTTCTTGGTTGTTCATGGGTTGATTTTCGTACCACATTCTATAATCGGTACTTCCCAGTTTCCGAGCAGCAGAGGTTCATTAGGGAGTACAACACCATCTCTCAGCTTGATTCTGAGAATGCTGGGCAGTATCTAGAGCGGTTTCAGAGATTAGTGAGTTTTGTGGGTCCGCTTGCTGGGGATTCTAAGCAGCAGGCTAGACAATTCAAATGGGGACTCAAGAGGTGGGTACTAGACCGCATACTTAATGATGAGTTCCGAGACCCGGCAGAATGTTGCGACGCAGCTCGCAATATTGAGATATTTCATCAGGGATCTGGGTATAAGAGGAACAGAGATGGGGATAGGATTCAGACTCAGGGTCAGAGCAGGGATTTTAAGGGTCGGAATGACAAGAGTTATGATTCTCGTGGACAGGGGGATCGACGATACGACCATCAGGGTCAGGCTGGCAGGAATCATGATCAGAGGAGGTCGGATACTAGAGGGCAGGATTCCAGGTCCACTACTAGGCAGGGAGATGATCGCTCAGGACGCAACAACGGTCAGAAACAGTGGAGAGACCAGACTGGTAGGGGTAATCAGCAGGGCAGGGCTTCAGGTTCTAGTTCTCAAGGAGGTGCGGCTGGGGGTTCTTATTCTTTTCCTATTTGCACTACTTGTGGGAAACGTCATGCTGGGGCTTGTCGTGTGGCTACTGGGGCATGTTTTAGATGCGGGTCTACGGAGCATAGAGTGAAAGATTGCCCTAAACACCCGGAGGCAGCCGGGAACTATTTGAAACCACCCCCTCCACCACCTAACACTGGCCGTGTATATTCTATGACGCGTGATCAGGCGGCACAGTCTTCAGGTACGATTACGGGCGTTTTATATATTGGTGATCATGCTATTTTCACACTTTTTGATACTGGAGCTACACACTCTATCATATCTATGAAATTGGTTAAGAAACTTAATATAACCCCAACACCACTAAGTAATCAAGTATCCCTCTCCACTCCCATGAAACTCAGTACTCTTATTGATCATGAATATGTAAACTGTCCTATACGATTCGATGACCGAATCCGTTCGGCAAACTTACTTCCTCTGGACATGACTGATTTTGACGTTATCCTGGGCATGGATTGGTTATCTTTTCATAGAGCCACCATTGACTGTCATGCTCGCAAAGTAATCTTTGGTGATCTAACTCAGCCTGAATTTGTCTTTCATGAAACACGCTCTCTGAAATCTGTGAAAATTATCTCTGCTATGAAAGCAAGGACTCTAATATCTCATGGTTGCCAAGGTTATTTGGCCTCTGTTAAGGATTCATCTGTCGAGGGTCCTGATATTAATACTGTTCATGTTGTTCGGGAATTTTCTGATGTTTTCCCTGAAAAACTTCCTGGTCTTGCTCCTGCCAGAGAGGTTGAATTTGCTATCGATCTGATTCCCGGCGCTGAGCCTATCTCTAAGGCTCCGTACCGGATGGCACCGGTGGAACTTAAGGAGTTAAAGGAGCAGCTTGAAGAGTTATTGGACTGTGGATTTATTCGCCCGAGTGTGTCACCATGGGGTGCTCCTGTACTTTTTGTAAAGAAGAAAGATGGGTCTATGCGGTTGTGTATTGATTACCGGGAGCTAAACCGCATCACTATTCGAAACCGTTATCCGCTACCTCGCATCGATGACTTGTTCGATCAGTTGCAGGGAGCTAAAGTATTCTCCAAAATTGACTTGCGATCTGGTTATCACCAGTTGCGGGTTAAAGAGCAGGACATTTCTAAGACTGCTTTCCGTACCCGGTATGGACATTATGAGTTCTTGGTTATGCCTTTTGGGTTAACAAATGCTCCTGCAGTATTTATGGACTTAATGAACCGGGTCTTCCATGAATTTCTTGATAAATTCGTCATCGTTTTCATTGATGATATTCTGGTATACTCTAAGTCGGCGGAAGAGCACGAGCAGCATTTGCGTACTGTTTTGGGTATTCTGAGGCAGCAGAAATTATACGCTAAATTTTCCAAGTGTGAATTCTGGTTGGACCGAGTTGCTTTCCTTGGTCACATCGTGTCTGCAGATGGGATTACCATGGATCCAGCTAAGGTCGAGGCTATCACAAAATGGCCAAGACCTACCACGGTAACCGAAGTCAGGAGTTTTCTGGGTTTAGCTGGCTACTATCGACGTTTTGTCGAGGGGTTCTCGAAGTTGGCTTTACCGTTGACTCAGTTGATGAGAAAGGGTGAAAAGTTTGTGTGGACGGATGAACGTGAGCAGAGCTTTGAGGAGTTGAAGCGACGACTAGTTTCTGCACCTATTTTGACCTTACCGTCGGGTTCGGGAGGATTTCAGATTTATAGTGACGCTTCCAAGAAGGGTTTAGGTTGTGTTCTCATGCAAAATGGGAAAGTAATTGCTTATGCTTCAAGGCAGTTAAAACCCTATGAGGAAAATTATCCGACCCATGATCTAGAGTTGGCAGCTGTGGTATTTGCGTTGAAAATATGGAGACATTACTTATACGGTGAATCATGTGATATCTTCACGGATCATAAGAGTCTCAAATACATATTTACTCAGAAGGAGCTCAACATGAGGCAGAGGAGATGGTTGGAGCTTCTAAAAGATTATGACACTAATATCCAGTATCATCCCGGCAAGGCGAATGTTGTTGCCGATGCACTCAGCAGGAAATCGGGTATGATTGCTAGTATGAATATCGAGCCTCGTATTCTTCAGGATTTAGAGCGGTTAGAGATTGAGCTATGTGAAAAAGGCGTTAGTGGTTTTTGGGCGAGTCTGAAGGTGGAATCAAACTTGATGCTGCGGATTAAGGAAGCTCAGAAGAACGATGGTGAACTCTGGGCTATTGTGCAGAATGTCGAGGAAGGTAAGCAGTCTGAGTTTCGGGTTGATGATAGTGGTGTAGTATGGTATGGAGATCGATTATGTGTTCCTGATGATTCTGATCTACGTGAGGCCTTGTTGACTGAGGCTCATAGTTCTCCTTTTTCTATACATCCCGGTTCTACCAAGATGTATCGGGATCTGAAGCAACACTTCTGGTGGAACGGCATGAAGCAGGATGTGGCATCGTTTGTAGCTAGATGTATGACCTGTCAGCAGGTCAAGATTGAACACCAGAGAGCTAGTGGGTTGTTGCAGCCTTTGGAGATTCCAGTTTGGAAGTGGGATGAAATATCCATGGACTTTGTTTGTGGTTTACCGTTGACTCGTAGGAAACATGACGCGATTTGGGTGGTCGTTGATCGGCTAACTAAATCCGCTCATTTCTTACCCATCCGTATGAGCTACAGTGTTAGTAAGTTGTCAGAAATTTTCACGCAGGAGATTGTTAGATTGCATGGCACTCCTTCTTCTATCGTTTCTGATCGTGATCCTCGTTTTACTTCGCGCTTCTGGAAAGGATTGCATAAAGTTTGGGGTGTTCGTCTTAAATTCAGTACCGCTTTTCATCCCCAAACTGATGGTCAGTCGGAGAGGACCATCCAGACATTAGAGGATATGTTACGGGCGTGTGCGTTGGAATGGACGGGTAGTTGGGACGATTACCTGTGTTTGGTAGAATTCGCTTATAATAACAGTTGGCACGCGAGCATCGATATGGCACCTTTTGAGATGTTATATGGTCGAAAGTGCAGAGCACCGGTATGTTGGGATGAAGTAGGGGAACGTCTTCTTGAAGGACCTGAGATGATTGAGGTCACAAATGAAAAGGTTGCTACGGCTAAAGAAAAATTGAAAGAGGCACGGGCGCGTCAAAAGAGTTATGCGGATAAGCACCGTCGGGATCTAGAGTTTAATGTCGGCGACCGAGTATTTCTTAAAGTATCTCCGTTCCGAGGCGTCAAACGTTTTGGTATTAAGGGCAAGCTCAGCCCTCGGTTTATTGGACCTTTTGAAATTCTGGAGCGTATCGGAGAAGTATCGTATCGTCTAGCTCTACCACCTCAGTTGGCTCATGTTCATAATGTATTTCATGTATCTCTTTTGAGGGGATACAACTATCACCCTCTGCATGTGGCTTCTTATCCGTTTGATCAAATCCGCCCCGATATGACCTTATCTGAAGAACCGGAAGCGGTCCTAGAGCGTCAAGAACGCGTTATGAGAAATAAAGTCATTCCTTTTGTAAAGATTCTTTGGCGGAATCACCCAGCGCGCGAGGCAACCTGGGAGACCGAAGAGTCAATACGATCGAGTTATCCTCATTTCATGTTTTGATCTGGTATGTTCAGTTTCGTTTCTGTTATGTTTCCTTTCTCATGTCCTTGCAAATTTCGAGGACGAAATTTTTCTGTTAGTGGGGAAGAAGTTGTAATACCTGAAATTCTATAACATGTAAAATGACCAAATTGCCCCTGGGAATTTAAAACCTAAATAAAACATATGTAAAGCACAAAATAAATTCCAAACTTCTAGCAATGAGCAAGTTATGATCCCAAATAATTTTAACAACTTCATTTAACTTTTATACAAGCCATGAAAATTACCAAAGTACCCTTGGGCGCCTAATATCATTTAAATTCAAAAGTTATGTATTTATATTAGGAAATTAAAGGAAATTAAGGACATTAAAAATTAGTATTGATTGCTAATAAATTTCTTTGACTAATTCCTGAAATTAGGGTCCATTATTACCCCTAAGAATCGGCCACACCATGTTTTTATCACATACATATTTTTCTCCAAAATTCCTCCAAACCGATTAAACCATAATTCACTAAATAATTCTCAAATCATCCATCCGAATTTCTGGAAGTGAGGCACCATTTTTCTTGTGTTCTTAAGGTTCTCAAGAGGCCTATAAAAATAGCTTCACGAATTTTAGAGGTCGGGATTGCAAGATATTGAAATTTCTTCTTCTTTTCCATTCGATAGGTAAGAATTCCATTTTTATTGATTCGATCAATGTGAAATTCATTCTCTATTTTTCTCACGTCCCTCACATCATGTATGGTCTGTGAAAAATGATTACAAGGTCGTGGAGTGGCTGTGGTGATCGTGGTGAATTCTTTGGTGTCGAGTTTTAGATCCGATAGGTCCAAATTCAAAGCGCCCTATCCACTTGTTCTATAAATTATCTGGTATTTTTCTGAGCTTATACTAATCCTATATAACATGAGAAAAATGCTAAAACACAATCCATGCATTGTAAATTGATCGCATGCTAATTATTGAATCCAAAACCCTAAAATCGTGTTAATCCTCTAAATCGTTCATGCGAATTTTCTGGGCAGGTTTTATAATTTTTGTGGCTTCCTTAGTCATCATATATCATCACAAAAATGGCCATTCAAATTTTAGAAGCCTAAAACTATTATTTGTGAAATTGTGTATAATCGGCTAAATTAAAATAAAAGGGAAAATATGAATAAAACCCTAAACCTATTGAATTAATGTTTATATAATTGAATCTGAACTTTTATGGTATTAATATGATATGGTAATGATTGCATGATGATTGAAAATAAGTAGGGTTTGATTTTGTATATGAAATGTTTTACCGATTTAAAAATATAAAGGTCAAGGGTGTGTTTTGTAATATTTGAAACTCATGGGTTATTTTTAGAATATTAGTTAGGTCGTGTACTATTTAAATAAAATATAAGATGAGGGGCCTATGTGTCATTTTCATATTTAAATGGACTAAAATGGGTAATTGTACATATTGTAATTCGAATTGAATAAATAAATAAATTAAGGGACTAAAAAGGTAAATTCTGGAAAGTTGAGGTTGTACTGAGTAAATAATGATATTAAAAGTGTTTTGTGTAAGTTTGGATAATTATGGGGGCTAATATGTAATTATTTGGAATTTACAAATTAATATATATGTTTTATAATTATAAGGACTAAATGTGTAATTATGGGAAACTAAAGGATTAGATCGTACTATGCATGAAATTTAAGGGTATATTTTGAAATTAAATTAATATAAGGACTAGTGGTGTAATTAGAATTAATATTTGAATTAAATGGTAAATTATGTAACCTTTAGGGTTTATTTTGTAACTTTTATAAATAAAGGGTTTAAAGTGTAAAATATGGAACTCAAGGGGCTGAAGATGTAATTCTGAATAAATGGAGTTTTTAAATAAGTAAATCATGATATTTTCATTCTAGACCTTTAATTTGATTTATTTACAATTAAAACCCTAAACTATGTAAACTTATCATGTTCAACCCTAAACTTTTACAACTTGCTAAAACCAACCCTAATCCCATAATGAGACTAAATTAAAGACTTAACTAAATCATAATACTTAAACCTTACTCATTATAGAAATCTGCTAATTTTGGGAACTTGCTAAATAAGGAAACTTTCTAAAAATGGAAACCTGCTAAAAATAGAAAGTTACTTAATATGGAAATGGGATCTTTAGTAATCATGTCTTTACTCCTCTAGGTGTGAAGAGGGAGTAGTTCTGTGATCTTGATCATCTTATTTCAGTGTGTTTCCTTTGTCAGCAATAAGGTACAGATATTCTGCCCTTCTTTAGTAAGGTGCCTTCGTCTCATGTTGATTTCTGATTCACTGCCATGTTCCTTGTTCCTATGAACCTTTGACGTTGACCTACTGATACTGAACCTTTCTTATATTGAACCTACTGATATTGAACCTCTGTTACTGAACCATCTGATATGAACTGTCTGTTATACTGAACTGGATATTGACCTATGAAACTAAACTGAATACTGAATACTGATACTTGACCACTGACCCACAGTTTGATACTACGAGCCATAACTAGTCATGAGGGTTTCATGACCATGTCATTGATGCACCGATGGCATGACTCTAGGGCAGGAGAGTGATGACCTGTTCCGTCCCTTTTATGTATTTATTTGGTGTATTGGGAGGTTTATGGCCACCAGGGGCGTATGGATGCATCCTAGAACTGTTACTGTTACTGTTACTGTTACTGTTATTGTTACTGATTACTGTATTACTGGTGACTGATGGTGTGTGCGATACACGTCTTTCACATACTGGGAGCTGATCACTCCACTTACTGTTTGAGGACTCCCCTCATGATTACTGGTTTACTGAGAGGTCTCCCCTCTATATGATTATATGGTTACATGATTACACTGATTACTGTTACTGATTACTGATACTGGGCTCGTAGAGGATTACTGTTTTCCTACACCTTTACTCTTTATCTTTCATTATTCCTACCTCATATTGATGCTTAATTTTGACTCATTCATTCTGTTATTCCTTATTCTACTGCTTGTTATCGTTATATCTGTTCACTGAGCTCGTGTAGCTCAGCCGTGTTTCTTTTCACACGGCAGGTAATTAAGCTAGGAGCTGGGCATGGCTTTGGGGTTGAGAGCACTTGAGTGGAGCTTGTTCTTTATAGCTTATCTACCATTTGAATTCATTAGACTTTATGTTGCCATTGTTTGGGCATTGAACTTATGTACTTCCTTTATTTTCCTTTCATTTGGGTATAAGTCATGTTGACTTATTGTTGGATTATGTATTTGACTTCCGCTATTTTTTTATGCATGGATACTATGTTTATCTGATATGAAACCATATATTTGTGATATCTTTACCCTTGTCGGGTCGGGGTGTTACAATTTATGGTATCAGAGAGACAGGTTTCCGAAACCCGTTGGCTTAGGCCTTTGACCTGTGAGGATTGGGTAGACATTATGTTTTCCTTTCGCGTACTCTTTTCCTTATTCTGCTCTGTCATATTTTGCTTCACCTTACTAATCGTCTTCATAATTCTATAGATGGTTAACACTCGTCACCAGGAGTATAACAGTGGAGGAGATGCTGAAATCCCCAATCTGGAGGAAATGGTGGCTAATGCTGTAGCCCGTCTGCTACCGGGCCTTAACACTGAGGCGGTGGTCAACCGGCTTATCAGTGGTGGAGCTGGTCCATCTGGGGGTGCTGGCAGTTCTTCTGGTGGTGGGGGCCGACCCACTACCATTAATGGGTGGCTGGAAAGTTTTAATAAGCTCAAGCCGTTGTCCTTCTCTTCTGCTGCTACTCCTCATGCAGCAGAAGACTGGATCACCCACATGGAGAAACTGTTCGAGGTGTTAGGTTGTGAGGACGGGTTCAAGACTCGTCTGGCTGTGTTCAAGTTAGAGGGTGACGCGCTCAATTGGTGGAAAGCGCACAAAGAAGCAAAGGGTGGTGATGCATACGTTCTTGGTTGTTCATGGGTTGATTTTCGTACCACATTCTATAATCGGTACTTCCCAGTTTCCGAGCAGCAGAGGTTCATTAGGGAGTACAACACCATCTCTCAGCTTGATTCTGAGAATGCTGGGCAGTATCTAGAGCGGTTTCAGAGATTAGTGAGTTTTGTGGGTCCGCTTGCTGGGGATTCTAAGCAGCAGGCTAGACAATTCAAATGGGGACTCAAGAGGTGGGTACTAGACCGCATACTTAATGATGAGTTCCGAGACCCGGCAGAATGTTGCGACGCAGCTCGCAATATTGAGATATTTCATCAGGGATCTGGGTATAAGAGGAACAGAGATGGGGATAGGATTCAGACTCAGGGTCAGAGCAGGGATTTTAAGGGTCGGAATGACAGGAGTTATGATTCTCGTGGACAGGGGGATCGACGATACGACCATCAGGGTCAGGCTGGCAGGAATCATGATCAGAGGAGGTCGGATACTAGAGGGCAGGATTCCAGGTCCACTACTAGGCAGGGAGATGATCGCTCAGGACGCAACAACGGTCAGAAACAGTGGAGAGACCAGACTGGTAGGGGTAATCAGCAGGGCAGGGCTTCAGGTTCTAGTTCTCAAGGAGGTGCGGCTGGGGGTTCTTATTCTTTTCCTATTTGCACTACTTGTGGGAAACGTCATGCTGGGGCTTGTCGTGTGGCTACTGGGGCATGTTTTAGATGCGGGTCTACGGAGCATAGAGTGAAAGATTGCCCTAAACACCCGGAGGCAGCCGGGAACTATTTGAAACCACCCCCTCCACCACCTAACACTGGCCGTGTATATTCTATGACGCGTGATCAGGCGGCACAGTCTTCAGGTACGATTACGGGCGTTTTATATATTGGTGATCATGCTATTTTCACACTTTTTGATACTGGAGCTACACACTCTATCATATCTATGAAATTGGTTAAGAAACTTAATATAACCCCAACACCACTAAGTAATCAAGTATCCCTCTCCACTCCCATGAAACTCAGTACTCTTATTGATCATGAATATGTAAACTGTCCTATACGATTCGATGACCGAATCCGTTCGGCAAACTTACTTCCTCTGGACATGACTGATTTTGACGTTATCCTGGGCATGGATTGGTTATCTTTTCATAGAGCCACCATTGACTGTCATGCTCGCAAAGTAATCTTTGGTGATCTAACTCAGCCTGAATTTGTCTTTCATGAAACACGCTCTCTGAAATCTGTGAAAATTATCTCTGCTATGAAAGCAAGGACTCTAATATCTCATGGTTGCCAAGGTTATTTGGCCTCTGTTAAGGATTCATCTGTCGAGGGTCCTGATATTAATACTGTTCATGTTGTTCGGGAATTTTCTGATGTTTTCCCTGAAAAACTTCCTGGTCTTGCTCCTGCCAGAGAGGTTGAATTTGCTATCGATCTGATTCCCGGCGCTGAGCCTATCTCTAAGGCTCCGTACCGGATGGCACCGGTGGAACTTAAGGAGTTAAAGGAGCAGCTTGAAGAGTTATTGGACTGTGGATTTATTCGCCCGAGTGTGTCACCATGGGGTGCTCCTGTACTTTTTGTAAAGAAGAAAGATGGGTCTATGCGGTTGTGTATTGATTACCGGGAGCTAAACCGCATCACTATTCGAAACCGTTATCCGCTACCTCGCATCGATGACTTGTTCGATCAGTTGCAGGGAGCTAAAGTATTCTCCAAAATTGACTTGCGATCTGGTTATCACCAGTTGCGGGTTAAAGAGCAGGACATTTCTAAGACTGCTTTCCGTACCCGGTATGGACATTATGAGTTCTTGGTTATGCCTTTTGGGTTAACAAATGCTCCTGCAGTATTTATGGACTTAATGAACCGGGTCTTCCATGAATTTCTTGATAAATTCGTCATCGTTTTCATTGATGATATTCTGGTATACTCTAAGTCGGCGGAAGAGCACGAGCAGCATTTGCGTACTGTTTTGGGTATTCTGAGGCAGCAGAAATTATACGCTAAATTTTCCAAGTGTGAATTCTGGTTGGACCGAGTTGCTTTCCTTGGTCACATCGTGTCTGCAGATGGGATTACCATGGATCCAGCTAAGGTCGAGGCTATCACAAAATGGCCAAGACCTACCACGGTAACCGAAGTCAGGAGTTTTCTGGGTTTAGCTGGCTACTATCGACGTTTTGTCGAGGGGTTCTCGAAGTTGGCTTTACCGTTGACTCAGTTGATGAGAAAGGGTGAAAAGTTTGTGTGGACGGATGAACGTGAGCAGAGCTTTGAGGAGTTGAAGCGACGACTAGTTTCTGCACCTATTTTGACCTTACCGTCGGGTTCGGGAGGATTTCAGATTTATAGTGACGCTTCCAAGAAGGGTTTAGGTTGTGTTCTCATGCAAAATGGGAAAGTAATTGCTTATGCTTCAAGGCAGTTAAAACCCTATGAGGAAAATTATCCGACCCATGATCTAGAGTTGGCAGCTGTGGTATTTGCGTTGAAAATATGGAGACATTACTTATACGGTGAATCATGTGATATCTTCACGGATCATAAGAGTCTCAAATACATATTTACTCAGAAGGAGCTCAACATGAGGCAGAGGAGATGGTTGGAGCTTCTAAAAGATTATGACACTAATATCCAGTATCATCCCGGCAAGGCGAATGTTGTTGCCGATGCACTCAGCAGGAAATCGGGTATGATTGCTAGTATGAATATCGAGCCTCGTATTCTTCAGGATTTAGAGCGGTTAGAGATTGAGCTATGTGAAAAAGGCGTTAGTGGTTTTTGGGCGAGTCTGAAGGTGGAATCAAACTTGATGCTGCGGATTAAGGAAGCTCAGAAGAACGATGGTGAACTCTGGGCTATTGTGCAGAATGTCGAGGAAGGTAAGCAGTCTGAGTTTCGGGTTGATGATAGTGGTGTAGTATGGTATGGAGATCGATTATGTGTTCCTGATGATTCTGATCTACGTGAGGCCTTGTTGACTGAGGCTCATAGTTCTCCTTTTTCTATACATCCCGGTTCTACCAAGATGTATCGGGATCTGAAGCAACACTTCTGGTGGAACGGCATGAAGCAGGATGTGGCATCGTTTGTAGCTAGATGTATGACCTGTCAGCAGGTCAAGATTGAACACCAGAGAGCTAGTGGGTTGTTGCAGCCTTTGGAGATTCCAGTTTGGAAGTGGGATGAAATATCCATGGACTTTGTTTGTGGTTTACCGTTGACTCGTAGGAAACATGACGCGATTTGGGTGGTCGTTGATCGGCTAACTAAATCCGCTCATTTCTTACCCATCCGTATGAGCTACAGTGTTAGTAAGTTGTCAGAAATTTTCACGCAGGAGATTGTTAGATTACATGGCACTCCTTCTTCTATCGTTTCTGATCGTGATCCTCGTTTTACTTCGCGCTTCTGGAAAGGATTGCATAAAGTTTGGGGTGTTCGTCTTAAATTCAGTACCGCTTTTCATCCCCAAACTGATGGTCAGTCGGAGAGGACCATCCAGACATTAGAGGATATGTTACGGGCGTGTGCTTTGGAATGGACGGGTAGTTGGGACGATTACCTGTGTTTGGTAGAATTCGCTTATAATAACAGTTGGCACGCGAGCATCGATATGGCACCTTTTGAGATGTTATATGGTCGAAAGTGCAGAGCACCGTATGTTGGGATGAAGTAGGGGAACGTCTTCTTGAAGGACCTGAGATGATTGAGGTCACAAATGAAAAGGTTGCTACGGCTAAAGAAAAATTGAAAGAGGCACGGGCGCGTCAAAAGAGTTATGCGGATAAGCACCGTCGGGATCTAGAGTTTAATGTCGGCGACCGAGTATTTCTTAAAGTATCTCCGTTTCGAGGCGTCAAACGTTTTGGTATTAAGGGCAAGCTCAGCCCTCGGTTTATTGGACCTTTTGAAATTCTGGAGCGTATCGGAGAAGTATCGTATCGTCTAGCTCTACCACCTCAGTTGGCTCATGTTCATAATGTATTTCATGTATCTCTTTTGAGGGGATACAACTATCACCCTCTGCATGTGGCTTCTTATCCGTTTGATCAAATCCGCCCCGATATGACCTTATCTGAAGAACCGGAAGCGGTCCTAGAGCGTCAAGAACGCGTTATGAGAAATAAAGTCATTCCTTTTGTAAAGATTCTTTGGCGGAATCACCCAGCGCGCGAGGCAACCTGGGAGACCGAAGAGTCAATAAGATCGAGTTATCCTCATTTCATGTTTTGATCTGGTATGTTCAGTTTCGTTTCTGTTATGTTTCCTTTCTCATGTCCTTGCAAATTTCGAGGACGAAATTTTTCTGTTAGTGGGGAAGAAGTTGTAATACCTGAAATTCTATAACATGTAAAATGACCAAATTGCCCCTGGGAATTTAAAAACCTAAATAAAACATATGTAAAGCACAAAATAAATTCCAAACTTCTAGCAATGAGCAAGTTATGATCCCAAATAATTTTAACAACTTCATTTAACTTTTATACAAGCCATGAAAATTACCAAAGTACCCTTGGGCGCCTAATATCATTTAAATTCAAAAGTTATGTATTTATATTAGGAAATTAAAGGAAATTAAGGACATTAAAAATTAGTATTGATTGCTAATAAATTTCTTTGACTAATTCCTGAAATTAGGGTCCATTATTACCCCTAAGAATCGGCCACACCATGTTTTTATCACATACATATTTTTCTCCAAAATTCCTCCAAACCGATTAAACCATAATTCACTAAATAATTCTCAAATCATCCATCCGAATTTCTGGAAGTGAGGCACCATTTTTCTTGTGTTCTTAAGGTTCTCAAGAGGCCTATAAAAATAGCTTCACGAATTTTAGAGGTCGGGATTGCAAGATATTGAAATTTCTTCTTCTTTTCCATTCGATAGGTAAGAATTCCATTTTTATTGATTCGATCAATGTGAAATTCATTCTCTATTTTTCTCACGTCCCTCACATCATGTATGGTCTGTGAAAAATGATTACAAGGTCGTGGAGTGGCTGTGGTGATCGTGGTGAATTCTTTGGTGTCGAGTTTTAGATCCGATAGGTCCAAATTCAAAGCGCCCTATCCACTTGTTCTATAAATTATCTGGTATTTTTCTGAGCTTATACTAATCCTATATAACATGAGAAAAATGCTAAAACACATCCATGCATTGTAAATTGATCGCATGCTAATTATTGAATCCAAAACCCTAAAATCGTGTTAATCCTCTAAATCGTTCATGCGAATTTTCTGGGCAGGTTTTATAATTTTTGTGGCTTCCTTAGTCATCATATATCATCACAAAAATGGCCATTCAAATTTTAGAAGCCTAAAACTATTATTTGTGAAATTGTGTATAATCGGCTAAATTAAAATAAAAGGGAAAATATGAATAAAACCCTAAACCTATTGAATTAATGTTTATATAATTGAATCTGAACTTTTATGGTATTAATATGATATGGTAATGATTGCATGATGATTGAAAATAAGTAGGGTTTGATTTTGTATATGAAATGTTTTACCGATTTAAAAATATAAAGGTCAAGGGTGTGTTTTGTAATATTTGAAACTCATGGGTTATTTTTAGAATATTAGTTAGGTCGTGTACTATTTAAATAAAATATAAGATGAGGGGCCTATGTGTCATTTTCATATTTAAATGGACTAAAATGGGTAATTGTACATATTGTAATTCGAATTGAATAAATAAATAAATTAAGGGACTAAAAAGGTAAATTCTGGAAAGTTGAGGTTGTACTGAGTAAATAATGATATTAAAAGTGTTTTGTGTAAGTTTGGATAATTATGGGGGCTAATATGTAATTATTTGGAATTTACAAATTAATATATATGTTTTATAATTATAAGGACTAAATGTGTAATTATGGGAAACTAAAGGATTAGATCGTACTATGCATGAAATTTAAGGGTATATTTTGAAATTAAATTAATATAAGGACTAGTGGTGTAATTAGAATTAATATTTGAATTAAATGGTAAATTATGTAACCTTTAGGGTTTATTTTGTAACTTTTATAAATAAAGGGTTTAAAGTGTAAAATATGGAACTCAAGGGGCTGAAGATGTAATTCTGAATAAATGGAGTTTTTAAATAAGTAAATCATGATATTTTCATTCTAGACCTTTAATTTGATTTATTTACAATTAAAACCCTAAACTATGTAAACTTATCATGTTCAACCCTAAACTTTTACAACTTGCTAAAACCAACCCTAATCCCATAATGAGACTAAATTAAAGACTTAACTAAATCATAATACTTAAACCTTACTCATTATAGAAATCTGCTAATTTTGGAAACTTGCTAAATAAGGAAACTTTCTAAAAATGGAAACCTGCTAAAAATAGAAAGTTACTTAATATGGAAATGGGATCTTTAGTAATCATGTCTTTACTCCTCTAGGTGTGAAGAGGGAGTAGTTCTGTGATCTTGATCATCTTATTTCAGTGTGTTTCCTTTGTCAGCAATAAGGTACAGATATTCTGCCCTTCTTTAGTAAGGTGCCTTCGTCTCATGTTGATTTCTGATTCACTGCCATGTTCCTTGTTCCTATGAACCTTTGACGTTGACCTACTGATACTGAACCTTTCTTATATTGAACCTACTGATATTGAACCTCTGTTACTGAACCATCTGATATGAACTGTCTGTTATACTGAACTGGATATTGACCTATGAAACTAAACTGAATACTGAATACTGATACTTGACCACTGACCCACAGTTTGATACTACGAGCCATAACTAGTCATGAGGGTTTCATGACCATGTCATTGATGCACCGATGGCATGACTCTAGGGCAGGAGAGTGATGACCTGTTCCGTCCCTTTTATGTATTTATTTGGTGTATTGGGAGGTTTATGGCCACCAGGGGCGTATGGATGCATCCTAGAACTGTTACTGTTACTGTTACTGTTACTGTTATTGTTACTGATTACTGTATTACTGGTGACTGATGGTGTGTGCGATACACGTCTTTCACATACTGGGAGCTGATCACTCCACTTACTGTTTGAGGACTCCCCTCATGATTACTGGTTTACTGAGAGGTCTCCCCTCTATATGATTATATGGTTACATGATTACACTGATTACTGTTACTGATTACTGATACTGGGCTCGTAGAGGATTACTGTTTTCCTACACCTTTACTCTTTATCTTTCATTATTCCTACCTCATATTGATGCTTAATTTTGACTCATTCATTCTGTTATTCCTTATTCTACTGCTTGTTATCGTTATATCTGTTCACTGAGCTCGTGTAGCTCAGCCGTGTTTCTTTTCACACGGCAGGTAATTAAGCTAGGAGCTGGGCATGGCTTTGGGGTTGAGAGCACTTGAGTGGAGCTTGTTCTTTATAGCTTATCTACCATTTGAATTCATTAGACTTTATGTTGCCATTGTTTGGGCATTGAACTTATGTACTTCCTTTATTTTCCTTTCATTTGGGTATAAGTCATGTTGACTTATTGTTGGATTATGTATTTGACTTCCGCTATTTTTTATGCATGGATACTATGTTTATCTGATATGAAACCATATATTTGTGATATCTTTACCCTTGTCGGGTCGGGGTGTTACAAGGCGTTTTTAAGATAGCATCATGCTGCATTTACTTATCATCATCACTTCGTGTCATATTATACGCATAATCGCACACGTAAATCCTATAATGCAAACTATATGAGGATTCTTAGGTTATAGTCTAGGTTAAACCACCTAATTCTCAATAACCTAGCTCTGATACCAATCTGACACACCCCAAAAATGGCGCAGCGGAATGGCGTTCACGGGGTATGACCTCATAGTCAAGAAAACAAGGTGTCACAATAGAGAAATACTAAATGTATAACATAAGACAGATAAAAGTCGCAAACTCCCACAACCTGGATAAGTACAAAGATCCAAAATAACCAATAACAACAACAACAACAAACCAACAGCCGCAATGTTATAACTAATATGTAACCATCAAAATCTAATCAATGAACAATCCCAGATTCAACCACAATAACCTGATGAAGCCGAGGGTTTTACCACACCCTTGGTTCGAGTGAAACAACCCACAACACCAAAAATAACGGCATAAAAGATTCCTCATGACTCGACTCAGCCATAAATATAACCAATAGGACTCGGCCGTGAGCTAAAGCTCACAGCATAACCACGACAAGACCTCAAACGACACAATCACACAAAAATAAAAGATACCAAATGTTTATTACTGATTTTTAGTTAAAAAATGTAAAACCCATTTGTTTTAACCCTCAAATCGAACCAAAAACTATAAATATAACTCGACACAATCGAGTTTTGCACACCGAGCCACAACCACGGATGACTCGGTGTTACCCACCTTTGGTACTCTCGGATGTGGATGAATCTTGGTCAGAAAATTATGTGGCGGCGCGTGGTGATGTTGTTAGGAAGGTTTTGAGTACGTGTTGTTTAGAAATGGGGTGAGGGTTGCAAGAGATGAGGTTTGGTGGTGGTGGTGTAATAAAAGAAGCGGCGGTGAGGTCGTGTGGTGGTCACCGGATTTTTGGCCGGAGAAGAGAGGGTGAAGAGAGAGAGATAGGGTCGGCTGCTAGGGATTGAATGGGTGTAATAACTCTAATTATGTTATAACTTTTGCTTTTATAGTACTTGGACTAAGAATAAGTACATAATGTCCCTTAGGGACTGATTGTGTAACTTGGGCGTGGGGTGGGAAGTGACATTTGGCCAAACTTCCAATAACACGTAACCGGGATAGATTTGAGTACCGAGACATTTTCCCGAATGATTTTAACTTTTTCCATTGATTTTAGAATAATTTTTCAAGTCAAAACGACTATAAATACGTCTATGTTCATTTAGCGCGTCCAAATAATCAATATTTCTCGTTTTTATTAGGTCTAACTGTGCCGACTCACGGAGTGCCTCACTGGGTACACAAGGAAATACTCATCACATTATGAAAGTCCACGATATATAAACCAAAATCCGGATAAAATATCCAACGCATCCAAAAGTGATTACAAGAGATAAAATATTCGTTTTAAAACGTAATGCAGTCATTTGAAAAGGCTCCCGAATTTTACCAATTGTCACAGCCTCCCAGCCTCAGAAGAAACCCGTCCTAGGTTTCAGTTTGAATAACCCGATACGTTTGAAAATAGATGAGGGTACTTTTGCTTTATCTCGTCCTCAAGCTCCCATGTAAACTTGGGTCCATGCTTTGAGTCACAACAGAATTTAACTATTGGTATCTTGCTACGCTTCAACTTCATGATCTCACGTTCCAAAATTTTAACCGGTTTCTCTACGAAGTGTAACTTAGGATCTACCTGAATCTCTTCCAAGGGTATGTGTAAGGTCTGATCAGCAAGACACTTCTTAAGGTTCGACACGTGAAACGTATCATGAACGCCACTCAGCTCTTGTGGTAGTTTTAGTCGATAAGCTACTGGACCGATTCTCTCAGTGATCTCAAAAGGTCCTACATATCTAGGTTCTAACTTTCCCTTCTTTCTAAATCGTAAAACACCTTTATAAGGTGATACCTTGAGTAACACATGATCACTAACGCTGAATTCTAAGGGTCTCCGCCGGTTATCGGCATAGCTCTTCTGAAGGTCTCGACCAGCCTTGAACCTATACTTAATTTGAATAATCTTCTTAGTGGTTTCTAACACTATCTCAGGTCCTATCATTTGACTCTCTCCAGCTTCCGCCCAACCAATACGCGAACGACACTTTCTTCCATAAACTGCCTTGAATGGTGCCATATCTATGCTGGTATAGTAGTTGTTGTTATAGGAGAACTCGGCTAATGGAAGATGGGTATCCCAATTACCACCGAAGTCTATGGCACATGCCCTGAGCATGTCCTCTAGGGTCTGTATGGTACGCTCGCTTTGACCATCGGTCTGTGGGTGATACGCCGTACTCATATCTAAGTGTGTTCCCAGGGAACTTTGCAATAATTGCCAAAAGTTTGGCGTGAAGCGGCTGTCACGATCAGATATGATCGATATAGGCATACCATGTCTCGCCACTACCTCCTTGATGTAAAGTCTAGCCAATTTGTCCATCGTATAATCTTCTCGGATAGGTAAGAATTGTGCAGACTTAGTCAACCTATCTACGATGACCCAAATCGTATCGTGTCCACTACTAGTCCTAGGCAACTTTGTAATGAAATCCATGGTTATCCTTTCCCATTTCCACTCGGGAATCTCTGGTTGTTGTAACAAACCAGATGGTCTCTGATGTTCAGCCTTCACTTTAGAGCAAGTCAGACACTTCCTAACGTAGACAGTTATGTCCTTCTTCATTTTAGGCCACCAGTACAAGTCTCTAAGGTCATAGTACATCTTATCTGCTCCTGGATGAAAAGAGTATCTCGTTGTATGTGCTTCGTTCATGACTAGGGTTCTCACGTCACCAGTTAACGGTACCCAAATTCGGCCTACAAAGTATAGTCCACCATTGTCCTTTTTCTCTAGTTGCTTATCTAAGCCTCGCATCTTCTCTGTAGGTGCATCCATATTCATAGATGCCCCTCCCTGAGCTGCTAGTATCTTATACTTGATACCCGACTGTATGGTTATACTCATGGCTTTTACTTTCCTAGGCCTGAGTCTTTCCTTTCTGCTCAAAGCATCAGCTACTACGTTCGCCTTACCTGGGTGGTAGCGAATCTCGCCGTCATAATCGCTAAAGAGCTCGATCCATCTCCTCTGGCGCATATTCAATTCTTTTTTATCGAAGATGTGTTAAAGACTCTTGAGATCAGTATAGATAATACTTTTCGTCCCATATAAGTAATGTCTCTATATCTTGAGAGCGAATACTACAGTGCCCAACTCCATATCATGGGTGTTATAGTTCTTCTCATGAACCTTCAGTTGTCGAGAGGCTTAGGCAATCACCTTACCTCTTTTCATTAACACACACCCAAGGCCTTGACATGACGCGTCACAGTATACTATGAAATCTTTGGGTCCATCGGGGAGGGCTAGTATCGGTGCATTACATAGATTATCTTTCAACGTCCGAAAAGCACTCTCCTGTGCTTCGCCCCAATCGTATTTCTTGTTCTTTTGAGTCAGTGAGGTAAGTGGTTTGGCAATCTCGGAGAAATTCGCGATGATGCATCGGTAGTAACTTGCCAGTCCTAAAAATGATCGGACTTATGTCGGGGACTTAGGGGCTTCCCAATTTTTCACTGCCTCAATCTTGCTAGGATCCACATGAATACCATCTTTGTTAACCACGTGTCCAAGGAATTGGACTTCTTGTAGCCAGAATTCTCACTTCGAGAGTTTGGTGTACAGTTTCTCCTTCTTGAGTAGCTCTAGGATTATCTTTAGGTGCGTTTCATGTTCCTCTTTGGTCTTGGAATAGATCAAGATGTCATCAATAAATAAGATGGCACAAAGAAAAAACATAGACTAAAAGAAAGCTATTAAAAAGAAAATAAAAGTCTCACTTGATAGGAATCTAGTGAGTAGACCTAAACGAGATAGAAATTGAACCTAAACAATAACTATTCCCAGGCAGCGGCGCCAAAAACTTAATGCGAGGGATGCGAACCTCTCAAAGAAGTTTTACAATCCTCCAGGCAGTGTACCTGATCGTTGTAGTGTAGTATAAGTAAATCCGGGGGATTGATCGTTCTCGTGGGGAATAGTGTCGTTAGGTTAAGATGTATGATGAGATAGGTCTAGAGGTGAGGGATGATTATTTTTGTCTTTTTATTATTTTATAAAAGTGTAATTAACACGAAATCATAACATGTATGGTACTTGTGATTTGGACCGTTTCTAGTGAGAGAAAAAAGAGAGAGAATGGAACCTTTTAGAGAGAGAAAGTGAGAGATATTAGATTAGATGAATGAGAAGGTCCAACCCTCTCCTTTGGTGGGAGAGGGTATTTATACAACAAACATAAATGCCCCATGTGGGCTGTGGAGTGAGCGGACAGTGGGTAAAGACCCGACCCAACTCTACGAATACTACGATAACTAAGCTAATACTAATAATCCTACGAGCTACTTAATGCTATAGATACTCGGGGTGACCGAGCCTTTCACATGAATATTTATATTCTTAACAATCTCCCCCTAAGGGAGGTCACCCCGGAAATTAAACTTTGAATTCTAGCATTCCGTTACATAGATTTGAGTTCCTAGCTCGTAGTCTTTGATTCTCCCAAGTCTTTAATCTTTGTACTTTCAACAGTGAACTTTTGATGACTGTTCATTTGTATTGTGATGCGTGGTTTTGCAACCTTACAACAGGTTTTACCTCTCGAGGGATCTCAAGAGGCTTACAACCCCACCAGGCAGTGTACCTGACCGATGTAGTATAGTGTAGTGGTAAGTACGGGGGATTGATCGTTCTCCACAGGGAATAGTGTTCGTTAGGTATGAAAAATTACTCTAATAGGTCTAAGGGTGAGAGAAGATTCTTTTTGTGTTTTTATAATTTTTATGAAAGCAAGTAAAATCTCGGGTTTGAAAGAGTGGGCGGAATTAGTTGCTAGTCAACTAACCCAAATTACTACGAATGCAAATAAAATAAAATAACAAAAATGAAAATGTTGGTGAAAACTTATGTGGAGGGAAATGTGTTTACTTAGATTTCCTTACTCCCTAACTATCTTTTACCGGTTGATTAGTGTGTATTAGTTTCGTGGATGACGGGTGTATTCCTTAATACCATTCGTGGGGTGGCGTACGTACTTCCCCAACTCTACAAGCTCCTACTTCACTCCTATGTCGAGCCGACTAGGAAGCTCCTAACATGGGATCACTAGAATTCGCTTGTGCATTAAATACAACCATAAAAACCTTTAGTACGCATTGGTTCATGTTTCTTAAGACGTTGAAGCAAGTTACCGAATAGGAAGTTAGCCAGTTTTCTTAAGCCTAACATAGATAAACAATCATCCAATACAACTAATAACACACTAATAACCAATAATCAATAGCTAGGTTTCATTAGATCTAAGCAAACACAAGATAAATCTAGCCTAACATGTTAAACAAAAGACAAGAACAAGATAGAATCAAACAACACATAGACATATTGAATGATTAATTGATAACTTATCTTCAATGTAACATGGAAGATCTCAAGGCAAAAAGCCTTGAAAGAGCTGCCAAATTCGTCCTAGGGTTTTCACACACAAAGTTCCCCAATAAGTTCCACACTAATGACAAAGAATTGCAAAACTATATATAGATTTTTAGATCTGACGGCGTCACGTTATGGAGTGTGACGCCGTCACCTCGCCGCTTTTAGGGTTCCCGGATGACCTTCTTGACGCCGTCCCTCTTTAGCTCTCCAAAATCCGTTCTGGCCTATCAAGGCTTGACGCCCTCAGACTATGAACGTGACGCCGTCCCTATTTAAATTATAACGTGACGACCTTGATCAAAGTAAAGGGTGACGCCGTCAGAATTCCCATGCAATTTTCACTGGCTTATCATGAGTAAATTTCACATCCACCACTTTTGCCAAGCCATGACGCCGTCCAGAGATAATCCTGACGCCGTCAAAGGTAACTTCCAGCCGATTTTTGAGACTTTGTCATTTTCTTCACTTTTATGCTCCAAAAACGTCCAAAATGCCTCCTTTTCCAGATTTCTTCTCAAAAGTACCTAAAATGACAAAAGGAACGATTTAGGGCAATATTTGATCAAATAAATACGATTTAGGGCTTAAATGACCCCTTAAAAGCGGTACACTTTTCGCTTCATCATATTGGATGATCTTTGAGGATTCTTTGAGGTCATCATCCAACATACGTCTTCAAGTCATCCTTTTGCAGTATCGTCTCCATGTGAAATTGAGATCTTTGGACCGACATGCTCACACTTTTCTCGATCATGATTTTCAGCATCAGAGTTGCGAAAGCAGTGTTGAAGGCCTTTCAATTATCATGATTTCTTTGTTTATGATTGGGGAAGTGTGGGCATGGGGTGATGGATCGGTATCTTTTCGGCGATCAGCTGCAACCGCCAGGGATTTCGACATACGACCGTTATCAATAAAACGTCCGACACTTACAGGTTTGGACTTCGAGATTGTTAACAGCATAGTGTGAAAACTTTCTCTAATCCTTACAAAGGCCGTTCCTGAATCGGATACCCCCGAGAGGGCTTACAAGATCTACCGAAGTACATCAACGATTAGGTGAGTCGCTGGAGTTCACTCCACGACTGTAGACCGTTTGAAACCGCCACGACCACTAAGCGTAATCCACAAGGAATTACCGAAGTGACCTACTTTCAGGGATGTTTGATGTTGTCCCTGGCAGGAATTTCCATTCAATCACTGAGAATTACATTTGTAAATTCCCTCATAAATGTTCTGGCAGATTGCTAAGATCTGCGTAGGACTCATAAGTTTACAACTAGTGTCCTTAATGTTGAACAACCAGTGTAGAAGTAACATGTGTTCCTATGAGATTTTATGATGCATCTCATGGCTGTAGACTTGATAAGTGCATTTTTGGTACTCGGATACTGGAGCGGTGTCTCCTGTTTCAATATCAACATAACTCGTAATGAGCAGTCGATAGATTATGCAGGGTTCCCTGTGAGAATGAAACATGTCCTTTTAAGAGAACTTGAGTGGCTTAGAAGGTTTAGTGCAGTGCGTCACTGGGTCCATGACGTCTTTTCTTCAGTACCGGCGTCACCTTAGTAACAACCAGTAGCATATGAATTGAACCCGGTTTATGCCCTAAGGTTGAATAATTGGAGGGCTATTTCTTTTCACCCTTTCTCATTATATTTCTTTTTAATTCTTCAACCCCTTCTTTCTCCTTTCTCATATTACTCCTTTTTTCATAATCATACCTAAGGACTTTCTAATACTAACTATTCGGTATTGTCCTTGGGTAGATCCCTTCGACTCTGGCGGATCATAGGACGGTTTTCCTAACCTTAGCAACCTTACAACACCATGACTATCCTATGTTGCCGTAAACCATTTATTTGAAAATTCTCTCAAAGTGTTTATAATTAAGAAACACATTTTGCTAACACTTTGAGAGTTTTGAACTTTTCAAATGCTCCCCCTTAACATGTGCTCAGATGTTTTTATTATAAATTTGCACATGTTAGGTAGAGCTTGCACTTTTTGAATTGATCCACTTTCAGTGAACATGACCAATTCGAGACATGCTTACATCACTAGTTAGACTAGCTTGAAATTATTACCCGGCCTGGTCATGTCCACAAAAAGTTTCTCGAAACGGTACAATCTACTCAGAAAAGTCCTCTTCGAGACACGCTTACATCACTGGTTATACCAGCTTGAAATTATTACCCGGCCAGGACAAGTCCTTTCGATTAATGACAGTTTTTGTTTCGTCAATTCATTTGTGAAGTCTAAGTCGCGCTCACATGAGATGCCACCAAAGATGTCACATTCATTTTGTCACCACAAACCATTTTCTCCCCCTCAATATGTGCATTGATATACCAAAGAGTTTAGCACATATGGGAGAGCTTACATTTAAGTCCAAAACATCACATTTTTATTAGATTTCATATTTAAATCACCCCCGATCAGAAATTTCAAACCTTTTGAGATTTTGTGATCCCAATTGATTTAAATAAGTTTAGAAAATATGGGAGAAAATGTGGTCAGGTTTAATATGGGCTGATAATGGAACATACTAATGCTCCCCCTCAATCAATAAGGGAGAATGTTAGTGTCAGGTATGATAAGTTTGAAAGATATTTGAATAAAAAATCATACACTGACACATAACAACAAGTTTCATTAAATTCACTGCTTATTATGTACAAAGTGACATGTTTTGATGATATGAAATTTTGAAATCACTCTCCCCCTCAATCGATAACCCGTTTTCTATTTAAAGAGCTGTAGTCATTGATTGAGTGATGGATTTTTATGAAAAGTTCAATTTTGATTGATATTCAAAAATCATGGTACCACCAAGTTTAGCACAAATACTTTCCTGAAGAATCAAAGATGGAAAAGTATCTGTGATGTAAAGAAGACTTCTCTTCTTATACGAGAAATGATGCACTGAAACGTACATCAAATCGAAGAAACATGGATGTAAAGTAATCCATGCCCGGGTGAACTTCACCCAGTGGGAGGAACAACCGTCTTTTTGGGGACGTGCTTTCCTCATTTTGAAAAACGGGTTGCATATCTGAAGTAATAGCAAACCAATAAGACATGTTTTAACAGTTTATTTGAACTTCTGCTCGAGCTTCATTTAAAGTCCCGTGTCATTATTGAATGAAATTTCTAGGACGGTAAATGTTATCGATAAACAGAAGACATGCCTAGAGAAACTATTTTTGGTATTTTTGTGTTTTTCTGATTTTTTATGGTTTTTATAGGTTTTATATTTTTCTATTTTCTTTTTGGTTTAAAATATACACAAGGATACATGAAGCAAATCCCTTACTCCTCATTTTCTTCTTGAAGACACTTGAGAGTTTCTGGCATCAAACTCTTCATGCCAAGTCGCGGGAGAATAAATTGGAACCATTCTCTCGGGAGTACCTTAGTGAAGATATCAGCCAATTGAAACTCAGTCCTCACGAAGTAAAGTTCAACAACCCCTTTCTCAACCTGTTCCCGTATAAAGTGATGCCGGATATCGATGTGCTTTGATCGGGAGTGTTGGACATTGTTGCAGCAAAGAGTTATAGCACTTTTGTTATCACAATACAGAGGAATCTTGTTGTATGCAAAGCCATAGTCCGATAGTTGGGATCTCATCCATAGAATTTGAGCACAGCACACAGACATGACAATGTATTCAGCCTCTGTGGAAGATATAGATGTTCTCATTTTCCTCTTGGATGACCAGATTACTAACTTTTCTCCTAGAAACTGAGCACCTCCCGACGTACTTCGACGTGTATCTTGACACCCCGCATGGTTTGCATCTGCATAGGCCGTGAGTGCCATGCCGGTGTCCTTAGGATACCAGAGACCCATGTGAATAGTCCTTTGAAGGTATCTAAAGACCCGCTTTACCGCTTCTAGATGCTTTTTGGTGGGCTTAGACTGGTACCGAGCACACATGCATACTGCGAACAAGAGATCTGGCCTACTAGCGGTAAGATACATTAGGGATCCAATCATACTTCGAAACATGGTTTGATCAACAGGGATCCCAGAGAGGTCTTCGTCCAACTTCGATCTCTCAACCATAGGAGTGTCAACGGGATCAATTGAATCAAATCCAAATTTCTTCAATATTTCATTTGCATATTTGGATTGATTAATGAAGATGCCTCCGGGACTTTGAGAGATTTGTAAACCTAAGAAGAACGACATTTGTCCCATCATAGACATTTGGAACTTAGAACCCATCTCGTTAGAAAACCGATCACATTCCATAGGATCAGATGAGGCAAAAATAATGTCGTCTACGTAGATCTGGATGTGAAGTAGATGTTTGCCCATTTTCCTAGTGAATAGTGTAGGATCAACAACACCTTTGGAGAATCCGTTTTCCTAGCAAATATATTCTCGAATGGAACATCATCAGCAGGAGCAAAAGGATTCACTTCAAAAGAATTGTCTACTGCAGAGCCTTGTTGTACCGAAGGAGATTGAATATTTGATGATGATGGTGAGTGACTGGCAGATGGTGCACCTTGACTGATTGAGACAGATACAGATGGACCCTCTGAGTTTTGTGGAATTGGAGCATCAGCAACTGGAGGTACAGGTGGAGCTTCAGTTGTAGTATCAACCGTTGGTGGCTCAAAGTATTCATCAAACATTGGATCAAACAAATTCTTCAACTCCTCACTGGTAGGGGGTACATAAGGAACTGCAGGAGTGGGATGTTGTACAAGACCTGAACTAATTGGTCCAGGAGACAAAAGATTAGGTGCGGGTCCAGAACTTGTGTGTCCAAGAGCCGTTTGCTCAGTCAGCTCATCGAATGTCACGTGAATGGTTTCCATAATTTGTCAGGTTCTTTTGTTGTAGATTCGGTATCCCTTGCGATATGTTGCATACACAACGAAGAATCCAATGTCTGCTTTAGCCTTGAGTTTTCCCAGATCCTGACTGTCATTTGTCGGGTAGCAGAGAGCACCGAACACTCGCCGAAAAGAAAGATCTGGTTTCTTGCCATGTATCAGCTCATGTGGAGTTTCGTTGTGAAGAGTATGTATCAAGGATCGGTTTTGGGTGTAACACGCTGTAGCAATTGCTTCCGCCCAAAGAAATATCGGTGCCTTAGAAAATATCAGCATGGTTTGTGCAACATCCACAAGAGTACGATTTCGTCTTTCAACAACGTTGTTCTGCTGAGGAGTGCGTGGAACACTTTTCTGGTGAGTTATGCCAATACTTTTATAGAATTGAATGAGTTGTTTATTAACAAACTCAGTTCCATTGTCTGTACAGATGTTTCTGAAGGTTTTGTTGAGTCTTACTTGTAGCTGTTTGATAAGTTTGATTATAACCTCTGGAGTCTCGTCCTTGGTTCTCAAAAACTTCACCCATGTAAACCAAGAGTAGTCGTCGACCACCACAAGAATATATTTCTTCCCATTTATACTCTGCACTCTCATTGGTCCGCACAGATCCATGTGGAGGGTGTGAAGAACTTCCATTATGGTGTTGACAGTTTTGGGTTTGTGAGTATGCTTCTTGCTTTTGCCCAGTTGACAAGCAGAACAAAGATGATCCTTTTCAAACTTCAATCTGGGCATACCTCATACAAGATCCTTGCGAGTAAGTTCATTTATGGTGCCGAAGTTTAAGTGATTTAAACGACAGTGCCAAAGCCATGACTTGTTCTTTAAGGCCTTTGACAGCAAGCAAATAGGAGAGGACCACATCATGTCTTCAATAGAGATGGTGTATAGATTAGTGCCACGACTGCCTTTAAGAAGATCAATACCATCTAATTCTCTAATGAAACAAGTGTGTTTTCTGAAAGCAACTTCAAGATCGGAAACACAGAATTGACCAACAGAGAACAAATTATGCCCAAGTCCTTCCACGTAGTATACCCTGGAAATTACACTGTCACCAAAAACATAATCTCCATAACCCATAATTGCCCCAAAATGGTCGTTCCCGAATCTAACTGTCCGGATAAATTTATTCATGAAATTCTTGAGCCGTGAGCAATCCCCGATCATATGTTTTGAGCAGCCTGAGTCCAAATTCCAAAGGACGATTTGTACGACCTGCATTTGAAAACAGAAAACGATGGATAACTGAAAAAGGTGGATCCCCACGTGCAACTGAGGTCTGTTTGGTTAGCACAAACAAACTCTAGAACTACAGGATTCATAGATGCCATGGTATTCACAGTGGAAACATCACTAGTAGCAGCAATTGACCTAGTTACAGGGCATTGTGTCTCTAAAGGGAAAATTCGACCAGTTGGCTTCCATTCCTTAACATTCACTACTTTATGATTTGTCATTCTATTTAAGGGGCACTGATCTCCTAAAGTGAATTTTCTTCCAGTGGGTTTCCATTGATAACCAACATGAGCAAACAATTTTCCTGTTGCTTTCCAAATTTGCTTAATCAGTTTAGGTTTCCTAACATTCTTAACTGGGGATCGTTGAGAAGACATCAAGAATGACACAACACATTCATCATGATTACCAGAAATTAAGCATTCATTACATGTCTTACAAATAGCATTAGAATTCGAATTAATTACAGTACGCTTATAGCTAATACTAGAATCAACACGATTCTTTTTTATCAAATCAAACTTATTGTTCCTAAGGTGGACTTCTACTTTCTTCTCATGAGCACTCTCAGCCGGCGCAGTCCTATCTTTCTTTGTATTGCGACTAGGCTTTGACCCGCTAGCTTTAGTGTCACTGTTTACTCCTGTAGAAGCAATGATGGGAACATTAGTTTGTTTCACTGCCATTTGTTTTTCCAGTTTTGACGTGCTGGGTTCAAATGTTTTCAGTGGTACATCAAAGGTTACATGCTTGTTCTTAGTCATTGAGGATGATGCAATAAACCTATCTCGCTTGTTATCAATCTTAGGACATGTGCCAATGACGTATTCTAAGAGTTCCTGAGATCGTTTAGTGAGGAAGCAGGCATCTACAACTGCACTATCAAGTGGTTTGTCTATCCTATTCTCTTCTACGGTCTCACGAAGAATGTCAAGACTATCCTTAAGATGAGTGAGATACACATGATGAGCTGACCTATTATTTCTAAGAGGAAGCAGAATAATCACAGCATCAATTGCATATTTTCCACAAGCAGAAACCTTTGAAACAACATTATCACTACTGATGATTGGCATTTTCCCTTTCACCTGAGTCTTTAGATTCTCAATCTCGTTTAGCAAAAAAGTTATCTTTTCATTGTGACTATTACGTGTGACTTTAATCGAGTCATATAACTCTTTGAAATGCTGTTTGATTTTTGAATTTTCAGCTTGAAAACAATCATTTTCATGTTGTAATTTATTGATAGTGTCTTGATAGTGAAAATTCTGAGAATCTAAAGACGATGGTTTATGGGTGCCAATCACATCACTCTTGTTCGATTTTAATTGGGCAATTTGGGCCCTCAATTTTCGAATCGTGTTAGTGTGAGCTTGAATTTTGTTATCTCGTTTGCTTAATTCAAAATATGCATCAAAATCAGGAGCATCCAAAGATGTCTTGGCATTTGAGATTTTAATTCTTCCTTCTAAATGTTCATATTTTAATTACAAATTAAGATTATCAACCTCTAGTTTTGACAAATGCCTGACCATGTTATCATGATCATCGTTTTGAATTTTCTCATGCAATTTTAAATTCTCCCCCTCAAGCTCAACAATACGATTCTGGGTAACATTTAATGCAATAGACAACTCATGAAATTGAGAAGCAGTTAATTTAGAATCAATAGCAGTATAAAATACATCATGTGCAATACATCTTGCAATCATATTCTCATTGGTGATGAGAATGTTCTTTTTGTCAATCTCACAACATTTAAGATCAATAGCATTTTGTTTTCCCACGTTTTCCATATCTTTAAACACTTCTTTCATTTCTTTTACTTCAGTTTCAAGGGTTTTTTGCATGCCCTCAAAATGTTGTTTGAGAAGTTTAAAAAATGGAATAACCTCAGTTAAGTAGCACTGTTTTGTTAGTTCAAAACCCCTTTCCCCTTCAGTAATTCCCGTTGGCGTAATTCCCTTCTTACATGTTTTATCAAAATCAGCAAATAGTTGACAAAGAACATATATGCTAATTAGTGTTTTACATTATGTGGGAAGAGTTAAAGGAACTAAGTGCCTGGGTGTATTGGGTGGGTACACCGTTGCAGCCGCTATTTTCCTAATGGGTAGAGTTTTGGCTTTAAGTTCTTCGGCCTTTCTCTTTTCTACGTCCAAAGACCAAAATATTTGTTCTGGCGTCAACTTAGTTTGAGGTGCAAAAACAGTCAATCGGTTCTCCTCATAATAATCATGGGGTATGATTATGACTCGATTTGCTATACATTTGGGATCTTTCATTTTTTTCAACCATTCTTTCTCTACTTATTACTTCTATCTCCTTACTCTCTTCAAATGATGACACATCGGGAGGGGCATGACCAGGCTTAAGCATTACATTTGCATCATATAAGGCAGGTTGGGCAACTTTAACACTCTTAAGTAAAACTGATTTAGGTTCACCTACATCCTTTTCACTATTTTCATCACACAGCCTTTTATGCTTTTGAATCATTTGAGCAGTTTGTCTGGTCTGGTCTTGTGTGTACAACTTGTTTTCAATCTTGTTCTTTAACGTTTTAAGTCTGGAAAAATCATTTAAGAGTTTTGTTTCTTTTTCTTTGAAATCATGTTTTAGAGTAGTTACACTTTCTTGGATCTCCTGTTTTTGTTTAACAGTTTGATCAAGTTGTTTTCGTAAAGAATATAACTCCCTTTTCAATGTTTCTTCCCTTAAATTATGTTATGTTATGAATGTACGCATTTGACTATCCATTTTCTGCTCACGTTCAGTTAGCTCAAATTTTGCACGTTGTTCATATATGGCCACCTGATCTCTATAGATGTTAAGTCTAGTGGTCAAGGTGTCTGATGTGTTTTTTATAGTCTATAATTTTTAACCAAGTTTTAAATTTATAATTGCCGAACTAACCTATAGACTAAAACACTAACGAGCAGTGTACCCGATCAATGTGTATAGTTTTTAGGTAAGCAAGGTTCGTTCACTAGGAACGAAGCTAAAATGATCTAAAGGTATTTGTACTAATCTAAACTAACTAAACTAACCTAACCTAGAAAGCAATTTAAAGTTTAAGGGGGGGTTTAGTCTGAAAGACTAGCACAAGTTTTGTTTTGTTTAATTAACCTAAATGCGAGAAAATAAATAACTAAACTAAATTAAAGTAAAGGTGAATTTAATGATAGGAGAACATGCTAGCCAAGTCTAATCCATCTTATAGTTATATATGTGCTAATGTCTACTTGTTTTACTTCATTCAAAAGTTAAGGCGAAGATCCAATTACTAAACCCTGTCACGATTTAATAACTTGCTATACGGAGCGGGAAATTGGCCAAGATCATAGTGACCTATCTAGCATCAATACTAACTTATTGCATAATCACCATCTAACCTAGTTTGGCATTACGCGCTACTAGTCCTAATAGTGGCATAAGGCACGGTTCCGATGTGTTCCATCTAAGCCCGTCTATATAGGATTCGGATTACTACACTTATGATTCAATTAAAGTAACCACAGTTTCAGATAGTTAAATTACACCAATTAAACCAATAAGATCATAATCTAGTTACATAGACTTCTACTAGTGATAAGCAATAAACGAGTTTTTAACGATAAGCACCCAATCCAATAACAAAGCAAACACGTAATCAAGAACACAAATAAACTAAATAGACTTCATAAACTTGGCTAACACCTAAGGGTGTTAGCCCATAATCTCAGTAACAATACACAATGTTTGAATCATAGCATAAAATATAGAAATCATAATGAAAACTACACGCTAACTGAATGATTAAACAAAGTAAATTGGCTTGAGATGTTCTTCGTGGATGGAATGGATCTTCAATATACTCTTCTGCTATTTTGGGAAGTTAACAGATGCCTGGGAATGATCCCGAGGGTCCCCAATGATGCCCTAATTCGTTAATGAGTTCGGTATTTATAGATTCTGAAATCTGGGTCAATACGGCGCATCTAGAGAGTTAGATGCGCCGCATCTATAAGTAAACGTAGCCTCCAAGTCTGAAACTGACCCGATATGGCGCATCTATAAATCTGATATGGAGCATCTCCCAATACGGCGCATCTAAAGACCAGATGCGCCGCATCTCCTTCAGATACCGGTAGATCTCCTTTTTCTCTTTCCGTGGCCGCTTGAATCAACTAAAACGGAGTCCGGATGAAGATTTTATGGCCAAAATACGAAAGCATCTTCAAGTGTCGACTTGTAATCTTGACTTCTTCATTAAGCTTCTAATCTCCACTTGATTTCTTGGTAAGGATTGTGTATGGCCGATACGGAGCATCGGATTGGTCCGATGCGGCGTATCTGGAGTAGAACAAGTTGGTTCTTCTTCTTTGCCCAAAGTTTCATATGCGACGCATGATAAAATCAGATGCGGCGCATGCTTCAAAGTCAGGCAATGGTCTTTAATCTCTTCAATTCAGCAGACTTTTCCAATCTTGATCATTTTGCTCCATTTTATGTCCATAATAGCAAACTTTCACCAAATGCTTGATTATAACTGAGAATTACAAAAGTAAACGATTAAGTATCAATTCCCATATAAAATAATACAAAACAAGCAATATACATAGGACACATGATGCTAATAAAATGTACTTATTTGATGTCATCAAATATCCCCCCACTTGAACTTTACTTGTCCTTAAGTAAACCTTAGATTAAACTTATGAAAATGTATCCTAAATAGGATGTATTTTTACAATTAAGCTTTTATTCATTTTATCATAGTTGCACAACCAAACACTTAACGAATTAGAAACAAAATAAAATATTTCGATAAAAGCAAATCTAATCGTTTAACTGTCCAGTCGTAATGAATATTCTATCATAAGCTTGTCAATGATACACATCTCCCCCACTAAAGCTAAGGAATAACAAGTCTAAAGCGGTAAAAAGGGTTTGTTGGTTAAGGGTTAATCATCCTTCTTAATCTCTATCGATCTCAAATTCCAGAAAAGGCGACAAAATCACAAATACATGATCGAATCCACAAACACGATACTTGCAATTGCTCAAATCCTTAACTCGAATGGGCTAAAGATAGGACCAAGTAATCTTTACCAATAATATTATATCAAAAAGGGCGACAAAATCATAAATACATAGCCGAATCCACGACTACGATACTTAAGATTGCTCAAATCCCTAATCTCAATAAATCAAAGGTTTGGATAGAGAATGATATAGGGTATGGATAATATTTGGGATACAAATTGGTGTAAAATAAAAAATAAACAAAACGGATAAATTAAAATCCTAAGTGTGGTAAATTATTTTCCCAACCATCCCATGAATAAGACTCATATCATTGAATAACTCACGCTTTAACACTTGAAACACACGCTTTAGGTAGACACGAATTATACTCAACAAGATCTCAATCAAAGAATAACCTTAGTTGGCGTTCCCATAACGGCCAACTCCCATTCAATCCATAAATATTGTACAACAACAATAATGATAACTTTACATAACTTTACAATGTTGGTAAAAACAAACTTCCAACTTCTTCTTTCTTTTTCTTTTGTCATTTTTTCGACTTTTTTTTTATTTTTTTTTTTTTATTTTATTTTTTTTTTTTTAAACTAATAACATAAACATAGATGTGTAAAATTTCACCACATCACTATAACGATAACTCTGGATAATTTTTCCATACTTTTCATGACTTCAGAAATAACAGTAATAGTGAAAGTAGTAAACACACGAAAAATAACAAGACTCAAATAATACAATATCTACTTTCACTCCAATTGCATTGTGCAATTTCCCGACCTTAACCATAGATAATGAATTACGCACGCGAACACAGTTAATTGTAAGGAAACACACTTTGCCTAAAGCAATTAACCAACCATGGATTTTAATCTACAGGGTAGGCTAAGGTGTAAGGGTGTAACGAAACATTATAACAAAGGTGTAAGAAACGAAAGGAATGGCTCTGAGTGTTTTTCTAGGGGTATCTTACTCTAAAAGTGAGAGTAACAAAAGGGTTTATAAGGGGGTTAACTAACCAGTGTAGTTAGTTAATAACACATAACATATATAGGCTTTTTGGGTGTAATCCTAGAAATTTACCTTGTTAGACAAGTCACTCCAATTATATCAATAATACTCATTATGGTGGTCTCGAATAGTATACAAGCCAAGTTCTAAAGTTTACAACTCACCGGCACGCTCATAGATTTGTGAATTTTGAAAAGTTCACAATTTTTGAAAATAAGGTTATGTGTGCAGCTATGCAACTTAGATTAAACAAAAACATGCTAAAAAAAATTTTTGATAATTAAACATAGATTAAAACATATTTTTGAAAATTTAGGACAAATAACGTTCTAATTCTCCATCCCCCCACTTAAGTTAAACAACGTCCTCGTTGTTTGTATTTAAAATTAAAAACAAGAGATAGAAAGAATTAGAACGGAGAACTCCCCTGAGATTTGCTCGGTATGATCCACCATGTAAGAATGCGAGCATATAAAATGTGGGAGTTCATCAACATCTTCATTCGTCCAGACCTGTAAATATATAGAGACCACAGAAAAAATAGACTCGAGAACATCTCGTTAATCATTGGTTAGGAAAATAAAACTACGGGAAATTACAGGCCAGAGTGTCGATGCGCCGTATCCATGGAATATTGGATACGCCGCATCAACTTCCTGTAACTAATACGCCGCATCCACTAAAAGTGCAGGCGCCGTATTGACCAACTGACAGAAATACGAAAATAAAAATAAACTAAAAACAAAATAAAAGACAAGCATGGGTTGCCTCCCAAGAAGCGCTTGTTTTTGTTAGAGTCACGAGCCTGACTCCACCCTTATTTACTAGGCAATAGGGTGTTTTTTCCCCCCACTTGCGGTCAAGTGCGGGTGATAGTAGCAATAAGCACCATAACGGTGTAAATTTGCTACTAGAGATGGATATAATATGTAAAGATAATACCTTGGCAATATGTGTACTTCGTTCATTACCTTACCCGGTTTGGTTGTTAAATTGGATGACATGAACATTACATGTGAGAGAGTAGTATGTTGAGGATCAATGAATCTCCCTTCTTCTTCGTTTGTTCTATTGGTATTAAGGCGTCCCTTGACTTCCATAAAAGATGAGAAAGGGTCTTTGGCGAGTAAAAGTTCGGGTTCCTCTATATCCTTCATAGGATTGAAATCATCCTCTTCAATCATGGTCGTGTCCATCAGCTCATCTTTGAATTCTTTTTCTATTTCAACCAAAAATGGGTTGATAACAAGTGCTTTATATTCATCATTAGTTGGTGTAGTAAATTCCACCTCATCATTCTTTCGTTTTGCAACCTGTTTAGGAAAACTAGCAAGATTATTAGTAACGGGATTAAAAATATTAAATAAATTAGTACCACTTTTTGTTGTAAGTGACTCCAATTCATCTTGTGAGTCTCCATCTTCAACTAGTGGTCTTGTAATTTCATCCTTTTCCCGAATAGCCGCCTCAAATAAGTCATCCCACATTTCTTCAAAATCCTTTGTGGGGTCATAATCTGGCTCATTTGTTCCACGCATGAATATTTCATTTTGTTGTGGCAATTGCGGTATGGCATCGTACAGAATACAATCAAAACTTTCAATATTAGAATACTCATTATCTTCATCCGATGGAATATCATCATGGTGTTTTTGATATGATGAGAATATATTTTCCAACTCGGGTGAAAAATCACAAGTAATAGCACCATACACCATTGTTCCACATTCATCTTCATTTTCATCATAAGCACTTTCGGATGAATAGGCTTCTTTGTAAATAATTGCCGGATTTTCATTCAAATCAAACACTTGTGACTCTTCTTCATCTTGGGCAACTTCCGGAGAAATAACATCATCAATAACTATTGCCGGAAACCTAATTGCACCAAAATCGTATGATTCTTCTTCATCATCATCATTGGATAAAGTCCAAGTGTATCTAAATGGCAATGTCTTTCTTTCTTTCCCTGACTCTTCCTGCTTTGATAATAAGTACTCTTCCATCGTGGGTTCTTTATCATTGATGACTTGTGCACCATATCTTGCTCTTTCCCAATCGTAAACCTTTTTATTGCTCAAGGATCTTTCATTGTTAAGCCTAAGATATTCATCCATAGTTATGTCCAGATTATCCATCATCATTATTACCTGAAAGATAAACAACCAAGAATAGCAGTAACCGAAACAAAAACAATAAAAACTAAAACGAAAAATAAAAATTAAATAAACAAAAATAAAGAAAAACGATAAAAAAAATTGGTCACAGAACGTCAATACGCCGTATACAATTGACCTGTATACGCCGTATTGATATAAGACAGATACGCCGCATCCACAGACAAGGATACGCCGTATTGCCTTTCTGAGACAGAAACACAGAAACAAAAAAAAACTAACTAAACTAAAATACCAATAAATCAAATTAAAACAATCACACCCCGGCAGCGGCACCAAAAACTTGATGTGTTTTTTATAGTCTATAATTTTTAACCAAGTTTTAAATTTATAATTGCCGAACTAACCTATAGACTAAAACACTAACGAGCAGTGTACCCGATCAATGTGTATAGTTTTTAGGTAAGCAAGGGTCATTCACTAGGAGCGAAGCTAAAATGATCTAAAGGTATTTGTACTAATCTAAACTAACTAAACTATCCTAACCTAGAAAGCAATTTAAAGTTTAAGGGGGGGTTTAGTCTGAAAGACTAGCACAAGTTTTGTTTTGTTTAATTAACCTAAATGCGAGAAAATAAATAACTAAACTAAATTAAAGTAAAGGTGAATTTAATGATAGAAGAACATGCTAGCCAAGTCTAATCCATCTTATAGTTATATATGTGCTAATGTCTACTTGTTTTACTTCATTCAAAAGTTAAGGCGAAGATCCAATTACTAAACCCTGTCACGATTTAATAACTTGCTATACGGAGCGGGAAATTGGCCAAGATCATAGTGACCTATCTAGCATCAATACTAACTTATTGCATAATCACCATCTAACCTAGTTTGGCATTACGTGCTACTAGTCCTAATAGTGGCATAAGGCACGGTTCCGATGTGTTCCATCTAAGCCCGTCTATATAGGATTCGGATTACTACACTTATGATTCAATTAAAGTAACCACAGTTTCAGATAGTTAAATTACACCAATTAAACCAATAAGATCATAATCTAGTTACATAGACTTCTACCAGTGATAAGCAATAAACGAGTTTTTAACGATAAGCACCCAATCCAATAACAAAGCAAACACGTAATCAAGAACACAAATAAACTAAATAGACTTCATAAACTTGGCTAACACCTAAGGGTGTTAGCCCATAATCTCAGTAACAATACACAATGTTTGAATCATAGCATAAAAGATAGAAATCATAATGAAAACTACACGCTAACCAAATGATTAAACAAAGTAAATTGGCTTGAGATGTTCTTCGTGGATGGAATGGATCTTCAATATAGTCTTCTGCTGTTTTGGGACGTTTACAGATGCCTGGGAATGATCCCGAGGGTCCCCAATGATGCCCTAATTCGTTAATGAGTTCGGTATTTATAGATTCTGAAATCTGGGTCGATACGGCGCATCTAGAGAGTTAGATGCGCCGCATCTATAAGTAAACGTAGCCTCCAAGTCTGAAACTGACCCGATATGGCGCATCTATAAATCTGATATGGAGCATCTCCCAATACGGCGCATCTAAAGACCAGATGCGCCGCATCTCCTTCAGATACAGGTAGATCTCCTTTTTCTCTTTTCGTGGCCGCTTGAATCAACTAAAACGGAGTCCGGATGAAGATTTTATGGCCAAAATACGAAAGCATCTTCAAGTGTCGACTTGTAATCTTGACTTCTTCATTAAGCTTCTAATCTCCACTTGATTTCTTGGTAAGGATTGTGTATGCCCGATACGGCGCATCGGATTGGTCCGATGCGGCGTATCTGGAGTAGAACAAGTTGGTTCTTCTTCGTTGACCAAAGTTTCATATGCGACGCATGATAAAATCAGATGCGGCGCATGCTTCAAAGTCAGGCAATGGTCTTTAATCTCTTCAATTCAGCAGACTTTTCCAATCTTGATCATTTTGCTCCATTTTATGTCCGTAATAGCAAACTTTCACCAAATGCTTGATTATAACTGAGAATTACATCAGTAAACGATTAAGTATCAATTCCCATATAAAATAATACAAAATAAGCAATATACATAGGATACATGATGCTAATAAAATGTACTTATTTGATGTCATCAGTGTCATCAGGGATAAACACGATGTTCTCATGCAACTCACAAGCATTATCTACTACAGAAGATGCACTACTTGGTACAACAGACACGTCGTTGTGATTCACATATTGTTCATATGGAATAACATTACTATTTCCCATATCAACAGTATCTGATTCAACAACATCTGTCTGTTGTACTTTGTTGGGAATCTTCTATTCATCTACCATGTTATATGTGTCATAAAGCTTTAGTACCTCATATATGATAGATGCATTGGAAGGACCAGCTTGTTGTGGTGATGAGACTGCAAAAGACAGATTAGCCATGAAGATGGTTTGAGCAGTGGGTTCATCATCAACGTCTGAGTCAAAAGCATCGCAGTCATCAGCTTGGAAGATGTTGGGATCATTTAGTGCCAAGTCCTGAACAAGTTGATCATCCACATCAGCATCAAACGTGTTCCCCTCATCACCAGCAAGAAACAATAACTCTTCTTCGTCCAAAGCTGCTCCATTCTCTAGAACTTGCATCAACAGCATCTTATCTTTGAAGTAGTCAGAGTTCTGTGGACGCTTTGGTTGAGTGCAGTTCCTTGCTATGTGTCCTAGTCCACCACAGTTGTAACACTTGGTTTGCCTTCCCTGTCCCTGATTAGCATTCCCAACTCTGTTCTGTATATTACCCCGACCAATGTTCCTTTGATTCACATTCTGCCTTCCCTGAACATTCTGAACCATAACCCTTCCATCCTCCATAGTTTCTTGATTACGTGGGTTTGATGAAGCTCGAAGATGGTTGTTGGTTTGAGGGAGTGTTGCTCTGAACTGTTGGACAAGTAAGGAAACTTGGTTGGAGAGATTATCAATCATCTTGTCAGTATGAGAGTATCCTGAATCCAGTTGGGAGTTCACAGCAGATAGTGGGTGCAACGATGATTGGGCAAATGATGTCTGATTCTGTGGTGAAAAGGGCTGGTGATAGACTTGATCAAGTGAAAATTGATTGAACGGCTGAACATTTGAGACAAATGCAAGAGGATCATTAGATGTTGTTGGATTGAGTTTTTCCCTCCGTTGACGATCATAGACGGCATGCTTTTCATGTTGTTGTAAGTAAGCATACAGCTATTCATAGTTGGTCTGTCTCAATCCTTTGTTGACCTTCACGGCTGTAACAAATCAATCCCACTCGGGTGACATGTTGTTCACAAACTTAGAATTGAGCTGGATATTTGGCATTGTCATCCTGATGATCCTCATGTCATTCACAAGCTTATGAAATCTCACATAATAGTCAGTGATGTTTTCACCAGGATTCATCTTGAAATGCTCAAACTCATCATACAACTGAGATTCACGATCTTCTTTGGTCAGTTCAGATCCAGCCAGAAGCATTTTGACATTGTCCCAAACAGCTTTGGCTTCAGTGTTGAAGTTGATAAGCTTGTAAACGTCTTTGGGAAGTCCTTGAATCACAATGTTAGAAGCTCTAATGTCTGCATCATAATGCTTCTTTTCCTCTTCATTAAGATCGTTGTAAGTACGTGGCCTGTCGATTCTAAGAGTGACAGTTCCATCCTCAGCAGTAGTGACAGCATCTCTAGTGGTGCCCATTTGAAAAGGTCCTTCATCAATGGATTTAAGAATGTTAACACCATTCTCTTTTCCCAAGCAATAAAGTCGTATTCTTTGTGCCCATGATTCATAATCCGTCCTATCTAGCATAGGAGGGCGGGCATCGGACCCGGCAGCTTGAATGTCATCAGAAGGAGTGCTTGCCATGATATAAACTTGCACGGGATTTTACAATTCTATGATTTAAACCGAGAAATAGGTTCTTTCACGGGATTTTACAAAAATCAAGAATGAACCGTGATTTGATTATGTTGGGAATTATCACAAGACAAGACTTAATATGAAGAACAGACTTAAGTCTGCTGGGTTACGAAGTTAAGTCTGTTAGTTGTATTCAAGTAATAGTTAAGTCTGCTAGTTCAATGTTAAGTCTGGTAGATAGATTCTATACTTAAGTCTGGTTGACTTTATTAGTTAAGTCTGTTTATGAATTATAGGAAGTCTGTTAGCTATAAGTTAGGAAAGGATAAGTAGTTATCTTAATAGAAGATACGTATATCCTTCTACACGTTTTGTATCTAGGGTTTCCTTAGTGTATAAAAGGAACCCTAAGGCTCAAGAGTTGTACGCGTATTGATTGAGAGTTAGTTATTGAAAGTTAATAGAATACGAAGTTAGTATTATTGTGTTCTTCATTGTTCATTGTTAAGATTCCGCATTAGCAATTAACAATCTGTTAGAGTTTCTCACTTAGATCAATTTGGATTTATTCAAGTTGTCTAACAAGTAACAAAGGCTACTTGGATCCATAATTCGTGTGGACCTACAAGTGGTATCAGAGCCTGTAAAGAGACTCTAAGTTCGAAGAAACACAAAAACCACAAACCCAAATTCACTCCAATAAACCCTGCACAATGTCTGAGTTTGAGAAATCAACCCATGAAGATGAAAAATCAGAAGCTGGCACATCTAAACCACAACAAACTATCCCTACAACAACCATATCCAACATAAAACTCCCAATCCTGAAGAAGGAAGAATATGACATCTGGGCTATGGAGATGGAGCACTATCTAGAGTATATTGATAACGAGGTCTGGAAGGTCATACAGAATGGGAATTCGAAGAAGAGGATTTCGGTTGGTAAAGATGGAGTGGTTAGGGTGCTACCACCAGTATCTGCTGAAGAGATACATGCCGTAGAAAAGGAGAGAAAGGCCAGGACTATGCTGCTGATGGCACTTCCCAAGGAGCACTTGAGAAGGTTTCATGGCATGAATGATGCCAAGGAAATTTGGGAGGCTATCAAGAAAAGATTTGGAATGAATGCTAACTCCAAGAAGATGCAGAAGGCTGTTCTTAAACAGCAGTTTGAAGCATTCAGTGTATCCAGTTCAGAGGGGTTGGAAAAAGGTTATGACAGGTTTCAACACCTTCTATCACAATTGGAGGTTCATGGTGCTGCTGTGTCTGAAGAAGATGCAAACCACAAGTTTCTCAGATTGCTACCAACAGAATGGTCAAGTGTGACAATGACCATGAGAATGAAGGAAGAAATTGACACCATGACAACTGATGACCTGTACAACAATCTTCGGGTTTTTGAACAGGAAATCCAAGGAAACACAAAAGCATCTTCAAGTTCTACCAATGTTGCCTTTGTTTCTCAAAGCAAGGGCAGCACTAACAAGGTTAAGTCTGCCGGTTTTAATTCTGGTGGTTATGAAACTTCTTCAAGCAGTATGAGAGAGAGAGATGCTCCTGCAGGCTTTGCTGATGAGGTAGTTTACTCATTTTTTGCTAACCAACCAGAAGAGAAGGACTTCATCAGTGAGGATCTGGAACAGATCAATGATATTGAAGTTGAAGAGATGGATATCAAATGGCAAATTGCCATGATTGCTCTCAGGGTTAAGAAGTTTTACAAGCAGACTGGGAGGAACATTAGATTTGATGGGAAGACACCAGTGGGGTACAATAGGAGGACTGTTGAGTGCTACAGGTGTCACAAACATGGTCACTTTGCTAGGGATTGCAAGGAAAAGATGACTACTGATGGGAACAGGAAGAAGGGTTCTGACTCTCAAGATGATGACAAGCTGGAGAAGAATCAGATGAGCATGTTGACACTGGAAGCTGGAGCTGTGAATTGGGATGACCATACACCGGAGGAAGAAGTGCCAAACCATGCACTTATGGCTATTGGTTCCAGTAATGAGGTATCTTTGTGTTCCAAAATATGCATTGATTCATACAATCATCTTAAAGCTTTGTGTGATGAACAATTAAAAGAAATAGGTGATCAGGAAGTAAAAATTCTTGCTTATACTAAGGCTGTCAAAACTTTAGAAGCACAAATAGTCACCTATCAAAAACAACAAGCTTCCTTAAATGAAAAACTCACCTTTCAGGCTAATGAAATATATCAAAAGGATGAAAAACTTAAGAAATATAGAAGAATTGGCATGAAAGCAGTGAAAGAAAGGGATGAATTGTAGAAAATACTAGACTCATGGAAAGCTTCATCAAAAAATCTGTTTAAATTAGTAGATTCTAGTATGAGTTCAACGTGTAAAATTAGCTTAGGATATGAGATAAAGTCTGATAATGAGATTCTAAGCTATGAGGAAGAGATGGCTAGAAGAGTGTTTTGTTAGTTCAGAAAGTGACTTAGCTGGTAAACCTACATACAATAGGTTCATTAAAACTGATGATTTTAAAGGGGTGCCACCTCCATTAAGTGGAGATTACACTCCTCTACAAAAGGAAGACCTTGATGATTCTTTGTTTGTATATGGTAAAAAGGGTCCTATATATCTTGAAACAGGCAACTCAGATGACAAATCAAGTGAATATTCTACCTGTCAAACTAATGACAGTGAAGGATCCACTAGAGATGTCTCTGAGCAGTCTAAATCAGAATCAGAGAGTGAACCAAAAGACGTTTCTGAGTCAAAATCTGTCAAGCATGGTGAACCAGTTGTGACTACACCCAAATCTGATACAGATAAACCTAGTTGTGATACTCACATAAAATCTCCTAGGAAGTCTGTCAAAAGTCAAGAGTCACCAAAATCTGATAGGATGAGAAGAGAATACAATAAAAACTACAATTTTGGTCCTAAAAGATGCTTTGTATGTGGTAGTCTAAGTCATCTAATAAAAGACTGTGATTTTCATGAGAATAGGATGAAAAGAGAGGCTGAACTTAGGAAGCAGAAGAGTGTTAATACTGGCCATATGAATGTTAAACCAGTTTGGAATAGTGTAAATAGAATTAACCATGCAAACCAATTTGTCACAAGACCAGTACCATTTAATTCTGGTAGGTCTAATGTTAATTCTGGTTGGTCATCAGTTAATTCTGTTAGACCAAATTTTAATTCTGGTAGGCCAAAGGTTAATTCTGTTGAGCAATATGTTAGTTCTGTGAAGCCAAATGTTAATTCTGGGTATGTTAATGCTGTTAGACCCAGACAACCAGTAATTAGATCACAGGTGAACTCATATAATCAAGGAAATCATTTTTCTAAACCACATTCACCTGTGAGGAGACCCATTGTAAGGGATCATAGGGGGTCTGCTGTTAAGGCCTCAGCATGTTGGTCTTGGGATCCATTTAAGAATACACTTACCTATGAATCCAAGAACAACAGTGGATCAAGCTCATACAAGACTTATAAATATGTTGATCCACAAGGAAGACCCAAGCCTGTAGAGGCCTGGGTCCTTGAGAAAAACTAATCTCCTTTCTTTACGTGCAGGATCATCCACTCATGAACATGGGAGACAGAGGAATATTTGATAGTGGGTGCTCTGGGCACATGACTGGTAACAAGAATCATCTAAAGGATTTTCAGGAATTCAAAGGAGGTTCTGTTACCTTTGGTGGTAGTAAAGGTCAGATCACTGGTAAAGGTAGAATTGTTGTAGGCAATTTAGAATTTGACAATGTATCTTTTGTGAAAGAACTAGGGCAGTTTAACCTTTTCTCAATATTACAAATTTGTGATAAGCAGCATAAGGTGCTTATTAGTGAAACTGAATATTTTGTATTGACTTCGGACTTTAAAATGCCTGATGAAAGTCAGATCCTTCTTAAAGTTCCTAGATAACACAACATGTACAGCTTTGATATGAAGCAACCTGATCCTGCAAAAGGTTTTGCCTGTTTGCTTGCAAAAGCCACTTTGGATGAATCTAAATTGTGGCATAAAAGGTTAGGTCATGTTAACTATAAGAACATAAATAAACTTGTGAAGAATAACCTAGTTAAAGGCTTACTTTCCAAGGTTTTTAAGAATGACCATAACTGTGTAGCTTGTAATAAGGGCAAACAGCATAGGGCTTCTTGTAAGGCTAAGTTAGATAGGTTTGTTACTAAGCCTTTGCATACCTTACATATGGATCTGTTTGGCCCTACATCTGTACAAAGTATTAACCATGCTAGCTACTGCCTTGTCATCACTGATGATTGCACTAGATTTTGTTGGGTGTTCTTTATGTCTAGGAAAGATGAAACCTCTCCATTAATTCAAACTTTCATTATGCAGATAGAAAACCAACTTAATAAAAAGGTAAAGATCATTAGGACAGACAATGGCACAGAACTTAAGAATAGGAGCATGATTGAGTTTTGTGGTAATAAAGGAATCAAGCAACAATATAGCAATGCTAGAACTCCACAGCAGAATGGAGTTGCTGAGAGAATGAACAGGACCCTGATTAAGGCAGCTAGGACTATGCTAGCAGACTCACTCCTACCCACAACCTTTTGGGTTGAAGCAGTAAGCACTGCTTGCTACATATTCAATAGGGTTAGAGTGACCAAGCCTCAGAATAAAACACCTTATGAGCTTATTTTTTGCCATAAACCAGTTGTTAGCTATATAAGGCCTTTTGGGTGTCATGTTACCATTCTTGATACACTCAGTGTGCTTGGAAAATTTGAAGGAAAGTCTGATGAGGGGTTTCTAGTTGGGTATTCACTGAATAGTAAGGCCTTTAGGGTATACAATTTAGTGACTAAGAGGGTAGAAGAGAATCTTCATGTTAATTTTCTTGAGGAAAAACCCAATGTGAAGGGACTAGGTCATAGATGGATGTTTGATATTGACTATTTAACTGATTCTATGAACTATGTTCCTGTCTCTAAGGAGAATCAAGCTAACCCTCATGCAGGTTCCATAGAAGTAACTAATAATGCAGATACGCAAGTTACTTCTGATGCAAGCACTGCTGTGCCAGACAAGGAGATTGAGGAGCTTATTGTGATTCCTACCACAGAAGTCAAACATGTTGCAGCTGATGAAGGAACAAAGAAATCTTCTACAAAGAAGAAGGAGATTGTGATCAAGCCTCAAGCAGAAAGGAAAGAGGCTTCTCCTACTCAAGTGTCAGAAGATATTTCATCTTTCAGAGAAGAAGTGAATGCATTAGCTGACAAACATCTTGGGAAGAAGGCTACCAGCACTAACTTGGTTAAGTCTGGTAGTGAGTTCATTAATTCTGCTACCAGTACTAACTTAGTTAATTCTGGTAGTGATGCTGTTAATTCTGCTCAACCTGAGTCTACTCTAAATGCTGGTTTTGATGATTCTGAGATGCCAGAACTTGAGTTCTTTGATAATCCAAGTGAAGGAATTTTTGATGGGGCTTCTTATGATGAAGAAGGGGTAATCACTGACTTCAACAACTTACCCACAGAAGTGGATGTAAGTCCAGCTCCAACACTCAGAATTCACAACATTCATCCTAAAATTCAGATAATTGGTGATCCTAAATCAGCTATTCAAACCAGAAGTAAAGTGCAAAAGCTTCCTGAATCTCATGCACTTATCAGCCTTATTATGAAGCAGCAAAGGGTCAACCACAAGGACCAACAACATTGTCTGTTTCCTTGTTTCCTTTCTCAAAAGGAATCCACCAAGGTCTCTGAAGCACTTGAAGATGAGAGTTGTGTGGAAGCAATGCAGGAGGAGTTGTTGCAGTTCAAATTATAAAAAGTTTGGGTTCTGGTAGATCTACCTATTGGGGCTAAAGTAATAGGCACAAAGTGGGTCTTTAGAAACAAAAGGGATGAAAGAGGAGTAGTTTTTAGGAACAAGGCAAGATTAGTAGCACAAGAGTATAGACAGGAGGAGGGAATAGACTATGATGAGGTTTTTGCTCTTGTAGCCAAAATTGAGGCTATCAGGTTATTTTTAGCCTATGCATCATAAATGGGGTTCATAGTCTATCAGATGGATGTCAAGAGTGCCTTTCTGTATGGCACTATAGAAGAAGAGGTGTATGTACACCAACCTCCTGGCTTTGTTGATCCTGCTCACCCCAAGAAGGTATACAAAGTCATTAAAGCTTTGTATGGTCTCCATTAAGCTCCTAGAACTTGGTATGCAACACTCTCCAACTTTCTTGAAGAGCATGGGTACAAAAGAGGTGTGATAGATAAGACCTTGTTCATCAAAAGGAAAAAGAAGGATATCATCCTAGTCCAAGTTTATGTGGATGATATCATTTTTGGTTCTACTAAAAGGTCTTGGTGTGAGGAGTTTGAGGCATTAATGAAGGGAAGGTTTCAAATGAGTTCAATGGGTGAGCTCACATTTTTCCTTGGACTGCAAGTAAAGCAAAAAGAAGATGGCCTCTTCATTTCTCAAGACAAGTATGTTGCTTAGATCTTGAAGAAGTTTGACTTTACAAATGTGAAGACTGCAGTCACTCCCATAGAGAACAAGGTGCCATTGACAAAGGATGAAGATGCTGATGATGTGGATGTGCACCTCTATAGATCAATGATAGGTTCTCTAATGTATCTAACAGCCTCTAGGCCTGATATAATGTATGCTGTATGTGTTTGTTCTTGTTTTCAGGTTACTCCCAAGACTTCACATCTTCATGCTTTGAAGAGAATCTTTAGGTATCTAAAGGGCAAACCTAATTTGGGCCTTTGGTATCCTAAAGAGTCATCTTTTGACCTGGAAGCCTATTCAGATAGTGACTATGCTGGAGTAAGTCTTGATAGGAAATCCACAACAGGAGGTTGTCAATTCCTTGGAAGAAGATTGATTTCCTGGCAATGCAAGAAGCAGACCATTGTGGCTACATCAACAACTGAAGCTGAGTATGTAGCAGCTGCCAATTGATGTGGACAAGTCTTGTGGATTCAGAATCAAATGTTGGATTATGGTTTGAACTTTATGAACACTGTAATTCACATAGATAATGAGAGCACTATATGTATAGTTAAGAACCCTGTGTACCACTCTAAAACTAAGCATATAGAAATAAGGCATCACTTCATAAGGGATTTCTTTGAAAAGAAACTAATTAGGGTGGAAAAGATACACACAGACTTAAATGTGGCTGATTTATTAACCAAAGCCTTTGATGGACCTAGGTTTAATTACTTAGTGGTTAATATTGGTATGATGAGTCCATAGCTGGTATTAAGGGGAGGTTACATTTAAGGGGAGGTAAAATGTAAAGTTTGTATAATAACCAGTACTTAGTAGTTAATTCTGATAGCTTTAGAAGTTAATTCTTGTAGTAGAGTTAATTCTGGTAGTTAGTGTTTTTAATTCTGATTGTAAAATTGGTTGTTTGTATGTTTTTCTTGGTTTTTCGTAGTGTTGGGACTAACTTTTATAGGAAACACATGGATTGGCGATGATCAGAAGCCTTGCTATTGCTTTTTATGCGTGTTTGTCTGATCCTTTGGTTAAGTCTGGTGAGTCATAGGTTAAGTCTGGTTGACCATTTTTAAGTCTGGTATTGTTAAAATGTAAAAATATCTTTTTTTTTACCGTTAGGTCTGGTCGTACATTTAATTATTTCACTATTTAAAATATTACCATTGATATTTTTTTTGGGAAAACGAAGTATATATGGATGAGATAAAATCTTTGCAAATATGAAAAGGGGTTTTTCTGGGGCTCATAAGACACTTTTTCCTGTTATGCTTTCTGGTACAACTAACATTGCAGGTACATCTAGTGCTGCACAAGTGGAGCCATCCCATGAGGAGCACACCCAAGAACAACCCAGATCACCCACACCCACACCACAACCAAGTCCATCATCATCTCAACCCAGAGTACCTACACCCACACCACCTTCACCACCACAGCAAACTCAGGTTCCAAGTCCGACTCAGGAGGAGGAATCTACTTCCATGACTATGGAAGGTCTTTTGCAGCTGGTGCCTACCTTGGTTCAAAGGGTTTCAGATTTGGAGAAGGCAAATAAAGCCTTGAGTGGAGCTGTTGTGACATTGGTTAGGAAGGTGAAGAAAATGGAGAAGGTGATGAAAGCAAAGGGAGTTACTTTTGGTGATAAGGAGGAGGGTGAAGATGAAAATTCTTCCAAACAGGGGAGGAATTTGGATGAAGAACAAGTTTTCACAACTCCTGATCAAACTAAAAATGTTGGTGATATTGAGATTAATCCAGATGCTATGGAAGCAGCAGAAACATTAGCCCAATCTCTGAGCAAAATTCAACAAGAAAAGAAGGCTAAAAAGAAAGTTGATAATTGATGAAGAGATTAATTCTGATGAGGAGCTTATTAAGTCTGCAGAGGTTATTAAGTCTGGTAATGAAAAAGATAAGTCTGATGGTATTAAGTTTGGTGGTGTTAGTATTGATCATGTTAATTCTGGTAATGATGTCATTAAGTCTGGTGAGGAAGAAAAGTCTGCTCATGATGATAAGTCTGTTGGCAAGCAAAAGGAAGGAAAGCAGATCTTGATTGAAACTCCTCAACCAAAGAAATCAAAGAAGCATCAAAGAGAAGAGGAAGCATCTCTAGCTGAAATTGCTAAGATACAAGCAGCAGAACAAGCAGAGATAGATAAAGAGGAAAAGCAAAAGAGGTAAGATGAATTATTTGCAAGAAGATTGCAAGAGGAGTCTACTGATGATCCTCTTATGTCAATGATTCATGATGATGATGAGTTGAGGGCAAAATTGGATGAGCTAAAGGCTGATGCAAGTCTGACAAGTGAAGAAAAATCCAAACAACTTGCTGACTTCATCAATACTAGAAGAAATTCAGAAACTTTGGGGGATTTCATGTAAAAGATCAAACAAACTCAGAAGAAAAGTGGTGCCAGAAAGAAGCTCTCTAAGCCAGAAAAGATGCATGATATGAAGATGTATTTGAAAAACATGATGCATTCTACTTTTGAGCACATGAGAGGAAAATCCTATGAGGAGATTGAAGCCATGTACCTAAGGGGATATGAAAAGGATCATGGTTACAGACCAATTGATTATGAGGATGCTATCAGAAGGAGCTTCAAAAGACAAAAGTGACAGAGTCTGAGCCTGTTATTGAAGTTGAGAAAATGGTTGAAAAAGCATCTGAGGCTGAGAAGGGATCTAGTGAAGTAAAAGAAGAAGTAAAAGTTAAAAATCCTATAATTAAGTGGACTAGAAGGAAGAGAGCAACTAAGAAGGGAAAGCTAGACTCTAAGAAGGATGAACAAGAGGAAGAAGAATCTTCATCTGAAGAGTTTACTATGGGATCAATCCCTGAGAGTTCTGCACAACCAGCCAAGATTGTCAGATATCAAATCAACAAGACTGGATTGAGAGCAGCTTATCAGATAATAAGGGAGGATAACACTGATGTAGTGTATGTCAACTTTCCAGGGCGGTTAAATGATGTAACTAGGGAAGATCTCAATGAGTTGTACAAATTGGTGAATATCAGACATGGAGACACTAGACCTGAGGAGGAGTTTGAAAGGGTTTTTTGGGGAGATCTGAAGGTTATGTTTGAGCCACCTTCAAGAACAAATGAAATTTGGAAGCTGCCATACCAACAAGAAATTGTTAGATGGAGATATTTTCACAGCTGTCAAGTACATTGCTTATCATTATAGAGAGCTCATATCTAAATGTTGGTAGAACTAGAGTATCCCCTACCACCTAGAGTCTGCAAAGCAATGTTGGAAAAGAAGTTGTATGCAGACAAGAGGGATGAAGTGTATGAGCAGATATTGGATTTGATTAAGTTGCAGTCACTAAAGGATGCAAATTAGGGTGTTTCAAGTGTTTGAAAGAAATTTCAAGATGTTAAGTGAGACTAAACGAACTTCTCACTTGGTGAAGGTGCATAGCACTGACACAACAAATGGTTATCAGTCCACCATGTCTAATCCATATAAGGACTGGCTAATCCAGAGCAAACGGCACTGGTAAAGATATTTCAAATCCTTTAATGGTTGACAATTTACCAAAAATTGTATGGTAATCAACTCACCATATCTGTGATAGTGAAGAGTTGGCTGGCCCACAAGAATATGGCTTGTGGTAAAGGCTGTGGAAAACCATAATTGGTAATCAATTCACCAAGGTGAGGTCTGATTCCACCAAAGAATTGGCTAGTCCAAAAGCAAACGGCTTTTTGTAAAGACAAAACAAATCCGTTGATAGCTGATGGTTTGCTAAAAATCATATGGTTATCAATGTACCATGGTCTTACACACCAAAACATTGGCTACTCCAGTAGTTAATGGCTATCTGGTAAGAAGACATCAAATCCATTAATTTTCAATGATTCACCTCTCACAGGAGTATACACACCTGGAAGTGATGAGAATAGTATGAAACTTAAAAGAATTGATGTACAAGTAGTCATGCTTGCTAAAAAGATCAGATGGATTGAAGATCAAATGGTGAAAAGTTTGTTAAAATCAATGTTGCTGCATAAAAGATCAGATATGATGTTTTTAAGAGTTAGAGATAATTCCAAGAGTTCAAGATTCAATCCTCAGAAGTTTATTTCAGAAGGAACTTGAAGTTCATGAAGAATGAAGATCAAGTTAGGGGAGGATTGTTGGGAATAATCACAAGACAAGACTTAATATGAAGAACAGACTTAAGTCTGCAGGGTTACGTAGTTAAGTCTGTTAGTTGTATTCATGTAATAGTTAAGTCTGCCAGTTCAATGTTAAGTCTGGTAGATAGATTCTATAGTTAAGTCTGGTTGACTTTATTAGTTAAGTCAGTTTATAAAGTATAGGAAGTCTGTTAGCTATAAGTTAGGAAAGGATACGTAGTTATCTTAATAGAAGATACGTATATCCTTCTACACGTTTTGTATCTAGGGTTTCCTTAGTGTATAAAAGGAACCCTAAGGCTCAAGAGTTGTACGCGTATTGATTGAGAGTTAGTTATTGAAAGTTAATAGAATACGAAGTTAGTATTATTGTGTTCTTCATTGTTCATTGTTAAGATTCCGCATTAGCAATTAACAATCTGTTAGAGTTTCTCACTTAGATCAATTTGGATTTATTCAAGTTGTCTAACAAGTAACAAAGGCTACTTGGATCCATAATTCGTGTGGACCTACAGATTACTTGAAACTCAAATCGCAGAAACTCAAATCGCAGGAACTCAAATCGCAGGAACTCAAATCGCAAGAACTCAAATCGCAGAGACTCAAATCGCAGAGACTCAAATCGCAACCTCAAATCACAGAATCAAGTCTCAGTATCAAATCGCAGTCAGAAGCAAATCGCAGAGAGTCAAATCGCAATATGCAAAATGACAAAACGCAATCAGCCAAAACTGTCGCTTTCTCCTCTTTTGCCTTTTACTCATTTTTAGCTACACACCAAATCGCAACTCAATATCTAACCAAATCGCAACTCTAACCTACCCAAACTAACTCAAATCGCAATCTAGAATATGCTACCGAGACTCAAATCGCAGACAAGAAAAACTTCAAAACACCACTCGAATTGACTCAAACATCCACAACACTTATGAAATAAGCAATCTAGTGACCAAAGTAAGCTACAATAACTCTTCTAAACATGAAAGTACAATCTTACAACACTAGAAACCACGAACAAAGCTCAAATTATGATGTTTTCTACCAATTCTATTCGAACCAAAAAAAACCACAAAACTAATAAAAAAATCCGAGTACCCAGAAACTAAAAGATCAAACCAAGGCTCTTGATACCAATTGTAATTAACACGAAATCATAACATGTATGGTACTTGTGATTTGGGGCGTTTCTAGTGAGAGAAAAAGAGAGAGAATGGAACCTTTTAGAGAGAGAAAGTGAGAGATATTAGATTAGATGAATGAGAAGGTCCAACCCTCTCCTTTGGTGGGAGAGGGTATTTATAAAAAACATAAACGCCCCATATGGGCTGTGGGGTGAGCTGACAGTGGGTAAAGACCCAACCCAACTCCACGAATACTATGATAACTAAGCTAATACTAATAATCCTACGAGCTACTTAATGCTATAGATACTCGGGGTGACTGAGTCTTTCACATGAATATTTATATTCCTAACAAAAAGAAATAAAAATCTCGGGTTTTAAAAGAGTTGGCGGAATTAGTTGTTAGTCAACTAACCCAAAAACTAATTATAACTGAATTAAACTAATTAAAAAGAAAAGAAAATACAATTGGTGACTTTTAATGATAGGGAAAAGCGTGTTTACTTAGATTTCATTACTCCTTAGTTATCTCCTATTGATCTGTCGAATTGTCACACCCTTGTTTTAGTTAAAGCGCTGTATTCCTTAATATCGGTCGTGGGGAGGTGCCGAAGTCCCCAACTCTATGAATCTTAGTCTCCCCTAAAAACCTTAAAGTCTATTAAGTTTTCTAGGATCTACAAGCCGCAATTCATGCAATAAATACAACGAGAAAAACCAATAATGCACTCTACGGTTGCGTTTCTAAGACGTTCAAGCCAGTTACATATAAGAGATCGGCCAGTTTTCATAGCCTAACGCAAAGCAATCAACTAAACAATAGACGACAAATCAATATTCAACAACTAGGTTTCACTATATCTAAGCAAACACAAATAAATTTAAGCTAGCATATTAAAGTAAAGAGAAGATAAACACATAATCAAACGATACATAGACATAACGAATGATTAAAGGGATAACTTATCTTTATTGAAACATGAAGTTCAAGGGTTGAAAAACACTTACAAAGCTGCTAAAATTAGTTCAAAACCCTAGCAAAGATGTTACCCAAAGATGTCACACCTTACAATGAAAAACAAAGGAGAATATATATAGGAAATCAAATCTGACGACGTCATCTTATGGGTCCTGACGCCATCAACTCGCTGTAATTAGGGTTTTGTCTTGTGCAAGTCGTCGTTCTGACGGCGTCAAATTGTAGGTCCTGACGCCGTCACTTTGTAAAGGTGTCTGAGATGTCTCTTGCTAAATTTACACGTGAGACTCTTCTCCAGTTAACACCTGACGCTGTCAGGTTATGCATCTCCAAAATTGACTAAGGCATCTCTTGTTAAACTTGAGCCAAAATTCCAGAATAATTAACAAGTGACAGCGTCACGTTGTAGCCTATGATGCCGTCAGATCTCCAGGTCTGACAAGTTTTTCGCGACTTCGTCTTTTTCTTCACTTTTGCGTCCAAATACGTCCAAAGAGCGCCGATTTCTAGATTTCTCGTCCAAAGTACCTTAAATGCAAAAAGAAACGATTTGAGGCAATATTTGATCATATAAATACGATTTTGGGCTTAAATGACCCCTTAAAAAGGTACCAACTACATCCTTATCAGGATTGCTCAGTGAGTGTGATTTATCCATGTAAAACCTTTTCAAAACCTTTTCCGTGTATGCTTCTTGGTGGACTAAAATTCCATCACTAAGATGTCCAATTTGCAATCCAAGGCAAAACTTGGTTTTTCCAAGATCTTTCATCTCAAACTCTTTCTTTAAGCATTCCATCGCCTTTAGAATCTCCCCAAGAGTTCCATTTATATTTAAGTCACCAACATACACAGCAATTATTACATATTCCGATCCAGATCTCTTAATAAAAATGCATGGGCAAATAGAATCATGTTTGTAGCCTTCTTTTAACAAATACTCACTAAGGCGATTGTACCACATGCGGCCATATTGTTTAAATCCATACAAGGACTTATTCAATTTTATTGCATAATGTTCCCAAGAACTTTTCTCACTTGATTCGAGTAACTTAAATCCTTCTGGAAGTTTCATGTAAATTTCAGTGTCAAGTGAACCATATAAATTAGCAGTTACAACATCCATTAGACGCAAGTCAAGTCCTTCTTGTATTACCAGACTAATTAGATATGGAAAAGTAGTTGCATCCACCACAGGAGAGTATGTCACCTCGTAATTGATGAACTCAAATAAGTACATTTTATTATCATCATTTATCCTATTTATTTGACTTGTTTTATTATATTATATATGAGAATCGATACATTAATGTTTACTTTAGTAATTCTCAGGTAAAAACAAGCATTATGTGAAACTTGGCGATTTTGGACTAATTATGGAGCAAAACAAGCAAGATGTTAAAAGCCTACTGAAATCCAGAAGATCAAGCTCGTTCTACTCCAGATACGCCGCAACATACTTCTAACATACGGCGTATCACTATCAAGATTTCACAAGTTACGATCCAAGATACAAGAGAACATGCGCCGCATAAGAAATTGAAGATACGCCGCATCTGAAGACGGTGTACGAATATTCCAGAATATATTAATCTTGGACCCCACGCGAAGTTAAGTCGATGCGCCGCATCTAACAACTCAATGCGCCGCATCTATCCCTCAGACAGAAACTAAAAATACCCCAAGGACAGACAAATTTGAGAGCCTAGTCTTGGACCGAAGACCATATAACCCTAGAGCCGAATTCAGTCGACCAAGCAGCACAAGACACACCTAAACAAAGATACAAGAGTTGTAAGAAGGTCCTGCATGTATTCAATTCATTAAGTAGTTTTGTTTTATTGTATTAGTACACTTTAATTCATCAGGATTAATGGGCTTGTGTCATGTGACTACGAAAAATCATGCACTCCCCTTAATATTGCTTTCCCATTAATTAAAGTTTATATGTTGATGTCTTTGGTGACTTTTATTAGTGCATTGATAACCTCTGTGACTAGCTGAGTATTGCTTGGGTCGCCATGCCCCTTCCTCGCCTTTCTATTCTAGCGTATACGAGACGTGGGCATCACGAATGCCCAATACTCTAGAAAAGTAGGATAGAAATAAGTAATCATTAAGGGTTTACTCGCCGATAAGATTAGAGCCAACGAGAAAGGTTTAATTATATACACTTCATATAAAACTAGCAATAAAACAAGTGACAAGCTACTTAATTATCAGGACAGGTCTTCTTATTGTCTCAAGTATCTATCTGTGTACGTGTGTGCTAATCGCTGATTCGTGCTCATTAGTTTAGTTTACTATTTAATCATAACCAAACCGTGCCAGTCTCTCAGGCTGAACCCCCTTGCGTTAGATTAGGTTGTATAGCTAACTTAGGATATTAAAATACTGATTAGAATAACTAGATAATACGTTCCACTCTTAGTGATCGACACTCTGCTTACCATTATATTCATACTGACCGGGTACACTGCTCGTTAAGTGTGTGTGTTATTGATAAGTCGGCTAAATATAAATTTAAAACTTGAGTAGGCATTAATACGGCGTATTCTGTTTTTAATAAGAAATTTTTCTAAACCCTAACGCCATACGACGCATCTGTTTTAACAGATACGGCGTATTTTCTATTTAAATTAAAAATAGCTTTTCGAATTTTTAAACAAAAGCGACGCATCGATTTTATCGATACGGCGCATCTACTAAATCAAAAATCTTGTATTTTGAAACGTAACGAAAATACGGCGCATTAGCTTTTGTTAATACGACGCGTTTAATTTTAATAAATATAATCGATTTTTGATAATTTAAACTTGATACGGCGCATTCTAATTCATAAGCGGCGTATCTGTTTTCTGAATAAAAGTCTGATTAAATTTTAACGTAATAAGATACGGCGTATCCAACTTTTTGGATACGGCGCATCGTCTACAGATATCAGCAACTTTTATTTTTCGTATTCCGATTTCGTTGTTAATTTTCTGATATCATACTTTCTTGAACATACCCTACTGATGCTTTTGTGATGGTTTCAGGAAGTGCATGACCAGGAGTTCAACTAAGAACTTGATTAAACCTTTCGAAGATCCTGAACAAGCTTTACATTCGCTTAAAAGGCATTTAAACACAAAAAACTTTGAAATTTCAAGTTCGTTCGAGCTTGATTACTTTTCTGAAGAGAAGGAGGAAGAAGAAACAGAAACAATGACGGAAAACACTACTATGGAGGAATACATGAACAATACCCGTGCTAATTACAGTTCAGGAGTTGCTAGACCAAAGTTTGATGAAAAGTCAAAGTTTGAGTTGAAGGGTCAGTTTCTCAAGGAGCTAAGAGAAAATGCTTTCAGTGGAACGGAACATGAAGATGCTAATGAACATGTTGAAAAGGTCCTCGAGATTGCAGATTTGTTTACTACAGAAAGAGTCTCTGACGATCAACTTATGCTAAGAATCTTTCCAATTTCGCTTAAAGGAGCTGCTAATAAGTGGCTAAGGAATGAACCTGCTAGTTCAATCACAACATGGGAAGATTTGAAGAGCAAATTCCTGAAAAGATATTGTCCACCTGCTAAAACTGCTAAAAAGATAGAGGCTATCAACAGTTTCAAGCAAGAGCCTAATGAAACTCTTTATCAAGCTTGGGAATGATTTAAAGATTTATTGATGAAATGCCCTCAACATTATCTAAGTCCAATGCAGGAGATTATATTGTTCTATCAAGGATTGGACGTGCCTACTAGACAAATCTTGGATGCTAAGGGAGCTGTGCCTCAAATGAGTGCAGCCGATGCTAGAAAAGCTATCCAAGAAGCTGCTGATCACTCTCAAAAAGGGCACGACGGAACCTCTACTAGATCTAAGAGCAGCACTAATTTTGACGGGTTTGCTGCAATTCAAGCTCAATTGGATAAAATTAGTAGAAAGATGAAGAAGCGTGATGAGAAAGTTTATGCTGCCCAAGTTGGATGTGAAAAATGCGAAGGACCTCACTACACTAAAGATTGCCCTAATAAGAATGAAAGTGAGACTTTTGAAGAAGCATACTACACACAATTTGGACAACCATTCTGACCTTCAGGAAGATTTAGGGAAGCTGCTCCGGGATACTATCAAAAGAACAACTATAATCCCACTTATCAAAAAAGGAGGCAAACTTTGGATGACACTTTAAAGCAAATTATGGCCGATGCTGCTAAAAGACATGAAGAGAACACCGCTATGATCAAAGAAATCCGAGCCTCAACGGATACTATAACAAGAAATCAAGGAGCTTCGATCAAAGAATTGGAACAACAAATCGGACAAATGAGCAAAGTTCTTCAAGAAAGGTGTGAGGTCCTCTTGTTTGATACACGGTTAAGGTGGTTAAACCTTGTGTCTTTGTGTATAAGATATATTGAGTTAATATGATTAAGTACGCGGAATTTACTTAACCACACTTAGAAGGTTATGTATGTTATGGAAATGGAAGAATTATATTTGTTACTTAACAATGAACAAAGAAAGTATTTCACTAAACGATTCAATATTATTCCAAATAATACGAGTGATCTTGTGTTTTTCACTAGGGTTACAAAACCTTGAATCTTATACTTCTAGATTTGTGATATGTTATTATTTTTTTTTTTGTTCTATGTCTTAACAGATATTCACGCACATATTCACTAGACTAAGATCTCTTTTATAGTTGCAAAAGATCTTTACAAATTGCTTAAAAGTCTTGACCGACTTACTTGTTTAACTTATTCATATTGGTGTCAGTACATAAGATACAACATGTATCTATGTATACAACTTGTTAACTAAGCACATGGAGTAAGATATTATCTACCGTATATGTTTGACCAAAATACAATAAATATCTTTTCGATCTTATCCAATGAGTCACTGATCAGCAGTACCTTCAACTTGAACTAGCAGTACCTTGATGTACTAGCAGTACCTTGATCATGAACTAGCAGTACCTTGATGTACTAGCAGTACCTTGATGTACTAGCAGTACCTTTGACTTAGAGTAATTTCTAATACTCTAACTTCAGAATATTTAATTCCCAACAATCCTCCCCTAAACATGTGAATTAATTCAAACATGTTTTTTCTGAATTAAATGAGGACTTGTGAAGATCTTTCAAACACTTCATGAATCTGAACTATTCTTCTATTCTGAACTCATCTGCTTTGTTCTTCTTTGACTTCAGCAATATCAAAACATTGTACCAAAAGATGGTGCAATTTCCTTGGATGGAGGAATTGTAAGAGGCAATGATTTCAACAAGTGAAATCATCTATCAGCATGCCTTTGCAAGTGATAAACAAACATAATGAACTGAAATTGAATCTTTCCTTCGTTTGATCTAGATAGAACTTTCTCCTTTAGAAATGCTTCATCCCTTCTAGATATTTGATCTGTTCTAATCATTTTCAACCTCTACATCATCATCTTGTATGCTCTTGTCTTTTCCTTCCATATATTGGTTTATTCTTCCTTTTCTGGGCAATTATTTCCATCTCTGAGATTATAACCTCCCCTGAAGTAAATAACGTTAGTTTCCTCCCCTTGTTTGGAAGATCTCACTATGTACTAAAGAACTTCTCTTCATATCACCTGATCTATCAGTTTGAACTTGTTTTCAGACAATATTGTACATGAAGCCATCAATTCCTTAAGAGTTTAAGTTTCTGTCCTCATCACTTCTAGGTGTGTTAACTCCTATGAGAGGTGAATCAGTGGACATTTTGATTCATAGTCCATCAATGAATGGTTTTTGTGAATCTCTTGAAAATCCTTTTAAGAAATCATTTAACTTAGTAGTATGTTCATGATTTTAGAATTGAAAAATCATACTACTTGTAACCATTTTGAAGAAATCAAGTGAATAACAGTCACCTAATCAAAATTTCGGTTTAAAATAACCTCTGGTTGTGTGAGAACCAATGTATTTCAGTTATCACTAACTGCCTGTGAAAAGATAAATCTATTCAAAAGACTTTCTTGACAGGGTTTCCAGCTCATAGTAATTGTTACCTCCAACACAAGTGTTAGATTCACTTTCACTAGCTGTTATTTCTATTAGATGTCCTTAGACTAACTCATTATACTTGAAAGTATAAAATGATAGAAAGTGAGTTGTATCAGTTACTATCTGATCAACTAAGTTATCAATTCAATGTGAACTATCATAACTAGATTTCAAGAAAGAAGTTTTAAGGAGGTTAAATTCCTAAACTCAGTCCATCATAAATCTACTATGGTCAGCAATTTGATAAGAATTCTGCTGTTCCCATTTCACTTGAAATATCCTTTGTGTTCACATATTCATACCTGAAATAGTTAGTCTAAAACCAAAAGAACAATGTACAAAGTACTTGTCTTGCATTAGAATAATCATAAAACCAATTGTATGAATAACACAATTCAAATTTTGATATAGCAGTACCTTATAAATCCAGCAGTACTTTCAAAATTTTATGTACAAAAACACATCATATTGAAAATTTAAAGATTAAGCATTCCAATACTTGCTACCAAGTACTGAAACCTTGAAACATCAAAAGCTTTTGTTAGCAGATTTGCAAAATTATGCTCTGAAGCAATTTTAAGAACCTGAATTAATCTTTTCTCATTGCAGTCTCTTATAAAGTGATGTCTAATTTCAATGTGTTTTGTTTTAGAGTGTTGTACAGGATTTTTAATAATACAAATTGTACTACTATTATCAATATAAATAACAGTGTTTAAGAAATTGTACCCATAATCAAGAAGTTGGTTTTGAAGCCATAGAACTTGACTAGAGCAACTTGCAGCAGCTATATATTCAGCTTCAGTTGTTGAATTTGCCACACTTGTTTGCTTCTTACACTGCCATGAGACAAGTCTACACCCAAGGAATTGACATCCTCCAGTTGTTGACTTTCTGTCTAACCTAGCACCAGCATAATCACTATCCGAATATGCTACCAAGTCAAAAGGAGATTCTCTAGAATACCATATACCCAACCTTGGTTGACCTTTGAGATATCTAAAAATTCTCTTGACTGCAGTTAAATGAGAAACCTTTGGAGTAACTTGAAATCTTGCACATACACAAACAGGAAACATGATATCAGGTCTATATGATGTAAGATACATCAAGGAGCCTATCATAGATCTGTAACTGTGTACATCTACATTTTCTCCATCTTCATCTTTCAGAAGGTGCTTCTCTGGGTCCATTGGTGTGCTTGCAATTTTTGAATCAGCAAATTGAAATTTTCTAAGTATCTCTGCAACATATTTGTCTTGACTAATAAATATGCCTTCAGATGATTGCTTAACTTGCAAACCCAAAAAGAATGTAAGTTCTCCCATAGAACTCATCTGAAACTTATCTTTCATAAGTTTCTCAAATTCTAAACACATTTCCTTCCTTGTAGATCCAAAGATAATGTCATCCACATACACCTGCACTAACAAAAGATCCTTCTTGTGCTGTTTGATGAAAAGTGTCTGATCAATCTTCCCTCTTTGAAATCCATTTTCTAATAAGTAGGAAGCAAGTGTTGCATACCAAGCTCTTGGTGCCTGATGAAGGCCATAGAGAGCTTTCACTACTCTGTACACTTTGTTTGGATGTAATGGATCAATGAAACCAGGAGGTTGTGAAACATACACCTCTCTTCCAATTTCACCATATAAAAATGCACTTTTGACATCCATTTGATAGACTGTGAAGCCGAAAAATGAAGCAAAAGCTAGAAACAGCCTAATTGCCTCAATCCTTGCTACTGGAGCATAAACTTCATCATAATCTATTCCTTCTTCTTGTGTGTACCCTTGTGCTACTAGTCTAGCCTTATTTTTGATCACAATTCCTCTTTCATCCCTTTTGTTCTTAAAAACCCATCTAGTGCCAATTACCTTTTCATTCCTAGGTAAATCTGCTAGCACCCAAACCTTTTGAATCTTGAACTGAAGAAGCTCTTCTTGCATAGCCTCTACCCAGCTTGAATCATCTAGGGCTGTAAGAATATTCTTTGGTTCCTTTTGAGAGAGAAAACATACAAATAAACATGAGTTTGAAAGTTCATGTTGTTTTGAAGCATAAAGGGCATCAAGAATCCCTTTTTGGTCTGAAGAAACCAATTGTCTTCTTGTCTTCACACCAGATTGTATATATCCAATCACATTATCCAGGGAGTGAACTTTGTGAATCGTTGTGTGTGGTGTTGTAGGAACATGATAAGATGGTGTAAGATTAGTCACATCCACTTCATCTTCTTGGAACTCTGCATCTTTTGAGTGTGAAGGACCAGCAGGACCTTCAGCTGAACTAACAGTTCCTTCAAATAAACTACCAGTACCTTGAGAAGTACTAACAGTACCTTGCTCTGACTCAGCAGTACCATCAATATTTAACATATTCAGTTGTTCCTCTGTTCCAACATCTCTTCTTTGAGCCTCAACATCTTCTTTTGCTTTACCAGAAGAAGATTCATCATTGTTTGAAGCTAAATCCACACTGGTACTTGACCACAATGGCATAATGACATCAGTTTGATCTTTATCTAACTCCACCTCATTTGTTGCTTGTGAACCTGAAAAATTATTAGTTTCTGCAACAACAGCTAAATAATTCATAGAGTTTGTTAGATAATCAAGATCAAATATCCATTTGGGTCCTTGACCTACTACATTGGATTTGTTTTCCTGAAACTCCACATGTAGTTCTTCTTGAACTTTCTCAGTTCTTAAGTTGTAAACTCTAAAAGCTTTGCTAACAAGAGAATATCCAACTAAGAAACCTTCATCTGCTTTACCATTGAATTTTCCTAAATGGTCTAAGGTATTGAGAATGGTCACATGACATCCAAAAGGTCTAAGAAATCCTATTGCAGGAGTTCTACCATTAAAGAGTTCATATGATGTCTTATTGTGAGGCTGCACAACTAAAACTCTATTTTGAACATAGCAAGCAGTGTTAATTGCCTCTGCCCAAAAGATTATAGGTAGCTTGGAATCAGCTAACATTGTTCTAGCAGCTTCAATTAGTGTTCTATTCTTTCTTTCAACCACTCCATTCTGTTGTGGTGTTCTAGCAACACTATATTCTCTCCTAATACCTTTTTCTTTGCAGAAATCATCCATAACTCTATTTCTAAACTCTGTCCCATTATCACTCCTAATGACTTTTACTTTCTTGCTTACTTGGTTTTCTATCAGTGTAATGAATTCCTTAAGGATGCTTGATGTCTCATCCTTAGAGGCTAAAAAGAAAACCCATGTAAATCTGCTATAGTCATCAGTTATAACAAGACAATATTTTTTATGTTGTATACTCCTTACTGAAACTGGTCCAAATAAGTCCATATGCAGCATAAACAATGACTGATTGATAGAGTTAAAAATTTTGGGCTTACAAGTGGCTTTGTATTGTTTGCCTTTTAGACAAGCAATGCATGTTTGATCATTTTCAAATCTTTTGTGAGGTAAACCTCTTACCAAACCATTCTTAACAATTTTATTTATGGTTTTGAAGTTAATATGACCAAGCCTTCTATGCCATAACATTGATTCATCCAATGTGGCCTTTGATACAAGACAAGTTAAATCCTTTTTAGGAATGATGTTCTTCATATCAACACTATACATGTTGGCCTTTCTAGGAATTCTAAGAAGTACTTGATTTTCATCAGGCATCTTAAAATCCTTAGATAGAACAAGACATTCAGTGTCAGTAAAAAGGACATTATTCTTTTTGTCACACATTTGTGAAACACTAAAAAGATTATACTTTAACTCTTGTACATAGTACACATTTTCAAAATCTAAATTTCCGGTTTTAATAGTACCTTTACCAGAAATTTTGCCACGAAAACCACCTCCAAAGGTAACATATCCTCCATTGAATTCTTGAAAATCTGAAAGATAAGACATGTTGCCTGTCATGTGATTGGAACATCCACTATCTGAGTATCCTTGATCTTGATGATCAATAGAATGTTCCTGCACACAAATAAGAGTGTTAGTTTTCTTTGGGGATCCAAGCCATTACTGACTTGGATCTGCCTCTTGCATCAATGTAATTTAATCTTTTAAGAACTGTTGATGCAACATTGGATTTTTGAATCCAACATGCTGAGGCCTTAACAGCATTTGCCCTATTACCCTTAGCAGCAAAGTGAGTAACATGCTTAGCAGAGTCTGCTAACTTTGAAGTCACACCCTTTGGTCTCCAAATTTGTTTGTGAACCACTGCTTTTGTTTGAATGGGTCTTAGAACAGTTTTAGATGCATGTATGAAAGTTGTTTTTGCATCCTTAGCTGTTGATTTTGGGTTAACAGTCATCAAAGGTCTAATAGTACCTTTAGATTTACCAGTACCTTTAATTTGAACTGGCAGTACTTTGTTAACAGGACCTTTTTGTCTGTCAGGACCTTTGAGTCCAGACTTGTTTGAGACTGTTCTGGGTTTAGTTCTATGAGTATTAGAGTGAAAGAGAGTTTGAGGAGTTTGCCTTTTGTGATTCACTCTATGGTTTTCATACCCAGTAACCCTTTGGTTGCAGAAAGTTGCAAGATGGTCAAAACTACCACATGTATAACAAGCTTTATTATAAAAAGCAAAGTCATCACCTATTTGGTTAGACTTGAGGTTGTTCCAATTCCTTTGGTTACCTCTGGGCTTGTTTGTAGTTCTATATTGTTCACAAAATCTAACTGGTTTCCTAACAGTCTTAACATTTGACTTAGGCCTGTTAGTGTTGTGATTGACTATCTTAGGAATACTTGTTCCTACTTTCTTAACCAAGACAGGTTTAGACATAACCTGTTCTTCTTCACTATCACTATCAGTTGTGCAATCTTCAACAACTATAGCATCTCCTTTCTTAACAAATGACACCTTGTCCTGATAAGATAAAGTTTTATCTAAACTTTTACTTACCTTTTCTATCTTAGGAGATTTAGTGACCTTAGAACCATATTCCATGATTGGTTCTTGAAACTCAGGTAACCCTGTGTGAGCTAAATCAATACCTGGAGGTGAATGAACACCTCTGTATGGTGGGGGTACAGACTTAAATCCAACACCAGAATTAACTTTATCAATAACTTGGGCTTCCTAAAGTCTATTGAATTTTTTTGAGGAATGTGCTAAAACATCCACAGAAACCTTTACATTTTCTCTTTCATTTTTGTGTTTAGCTAATGAATCATTCAACTCAACAATACACTCATCTCTGATCTTAATGTCATTTTTTAGTATATTGATGTCATCAGCAAAATGAATTTCATTATTTTTAAAATGTAAGACTTGTTTTTCTAAAACACCTAGACCTCTTTTGTGATTAGCCAAATTAAACAAAGAATCAAGTAGCTCTTGTTTATGAGCTTCAAATCTCTTATTAAGGTCTTCATAAGCTTTAAGATTAGGACATGATTCAGTACAAGATGTAATATTGTTTACCTCTGAATCAGAATGAGCCATTAGAGCAAATTCATTGGCCAAAAGAGCAGCATTTGGTGGTGCATCCTCTTCAATAGCCATAGAGCTCCAATCATAACCAATACCATCAATAGCCAACATAGCCTTTGGCTCTTCAACAGTAACTTCCTTTCTCCTATCTTTCTTATACCATGTGTTTCTATTCTCCTGCTTTCTTGGGCTTCTACACTCCTTAGCAAAGTGTCCTAACCTATGACAGTTGAAACACTCTACTTTCTTCTTATCAAACCCAGCAGTGTCATTACCATTTATGGTAATCTGCTTCCCAGTTCTTTGCCAATACTTCTTAGCCCTCATTCTAAGCAAAGCAACCTGCCATTTAATATCCATAGCTTCCAAATCATCACCATCTACCTGTTCAAGGTCTTCATGGTTGAGCGGAGAGCCATTAGATTGACTGGTAATAAAGGCATAGAATGTTGAATCTCCAAGACCAGCAACATCCTTGTGAGAACTTGTAGAAGGAGCACTTTCACCTTCATCTACCTCTTCACTCTTACCAATACTAGGAGATGACAAGAGTGCCACGTTCCCAGAACTAGTACCATAAGTTCCAGACTTTCTAAGACTTTGTTCAACAATTTTGAAGTTGTTGTACAAATCATTGAGCTTCATTGTTTCAATGTCTGGTTTGTTCATCCAGACAATGACATGAGTGTGGAACTCATCAGGTAGACTTCTTAAAAACTTCATGTTGAGATCTTCCTTCTCTGTCTCAACACCCAACACAGCTAACTGACTGACAAGCTTATGTAATCTAGAGAATAGCTTATCAAGAGACTCATTACTAAAAGCAGTGAAGTTTTCAAATTGTTGCTTTAGTAGTGTCTTCTGTGTCTTTTTGGTAGTTTCATTACCACCAAAATATGCACAAATCTCTTCAAAAAGAGTTTTTGCATCAAGATACTTGTTAAATGATAGCATCTGCTCACCAGGAATGGTCATAAGCAGCAAATTTCTTGCTTTCTGATCATTTCTCTTCAGTATCTTCTCTTCATTTGACACTGGTCCAGTATTTCTTTTCCTACTTGTTTTACCTTCTAGGACAACTTCTGAGTAGCTTGGTGAAAAGGAATCACCATATATAATTATATCCCAAAGGGTATAATCTTGGACCATGAAATATTGCTCAATTCTCATCCTCCATAACTCAAACTCATTGGGTTTGATCATGGGCAACTTTGCAGCAACATTTGTTTGAACATCCTGAGCTTCCATTTCTGTTTCTTCTAAATCAAATATATCAACCTCTAGCTCTGATACCAACTGTGAGGTCCTCTTGTTTGATACACGGTTAAGGTGGTTAAACCTTGTGTCTTTGTGTATAAGATATATTGAGTTAATATGATTAAGTACGCGGAATTTACTTAACCACACTTAGAAGGTTATGTATGTTATGGAAATGGAAGAATTATATTTGTTACTTAACAATGAACAAAGAAAGTATTTCACTAAACGATTCAATATTATTCCAAATAATACGAGTGATCTTGTGTTTTTCACTAGGGTTACAAAACCTTGAATCTTATACTTCTAGATTTGTGATATGTTATTTTTTTTTGTTTGTTCTATGTCTTAACAGATATTCACGCACATATTCACTAGACTAAGATCTCTTTTATAGTTGCAAAAGATCTTTACAAATTGCTTAAAAGTCTTGACCGACTTACTTGTTTAACTTATTCATATTGGTGTCAGTACATAAGATACAACATGTATCTATGTATACAACTTGTTAACTAAGCACATGGAGTAAGATATTATCTACCGTATATGTTTGACCAAAATACAATAAATATCTTTTCGATCTTATCCAATGAGTCACTGATCAGCAGTACCTTCAACTTGAACTAGCAGTACCTTGATGTACTAGCAGTACCTTGATCATGAACTAGCAGTACCTTGATGTACTAGCAGTACCTTGATGTACTAGCAGTACCTTTGACTTAGAGTAATTTCTAATACTCTAACTTCAGAATATTTAATTCCCAACAAAAGGGGATACGAAAGTTTACCTAGCTCAACTGAGACTAACCCAAGAGATCATGTCAAGGCCATATGCACTACTGTAGAAGTCACGCCTAACATACCTTTTCCTAGAAGATTGATGAATGGTAATGATGTTGCAAAGCCCGAATTTTTCTTTAATTCTTCAATCAGTTTAAGGAGGTTACTCAAAGAGAAGGCAAAGATTGAAGAGGAGATCAAGGCTACAATGAAAGAAGAAAGCTCTGCAACCGACTTACGTGCCTTGCCTCATAAAGAAAAGGACCCAGGAAGTTTTACTTTACCTTGTTTAATTAATGACATATCTTTCAATAATGCATTAGCTGACTTAGGAGCTAGCGTTAGTGTTATGCCCCTTAAGACATTCACTACCCTAGGACTAGGAAAATTAGCACCAACTAAGCTGCATATTGAATTGGCTGATAAAACAGTAAAACGACCTGAAGGGGTTGCTGAAAATGTGCTAGTTAAGATTGAGAAGTTTGTTTTCCCCGTAGACTTTGTTATATTAGATATGCCCGAGGATGTTAAGATTCCTTTAATCCTTGGAAGACCTTTCTTGTCTACCGCCCATGCTAAGATTAATGTGTTCAAAAGAAAAATCTCATTAAAGGTAGGGAATAATAAACTAGTCTATAAGTGCCAAAATCCTGCTAAGAGCATAATTAGTGGCGTCTATGTGCTAGGATTAAGAGAACGTATGGACCTCGATCTAGAAGCTAGGCTTATGGGAGAAACATTGATTCAAAACAACTCAACTAATCCTAATCATGAGAACCTCGAGGAATTTATTGACCTTAATGTACCTACTGAACTTAGGCGCGATATTGTTAACGATTCTGATGATGAGTGGTATGATTGCGTAGTGATTAACAAACGTAGGAGAATAGTTGAGAATACAAAATTGAATAATGATATATTTATTGAACTACCACCCCAACTTGCATATTTTTGCCTATATAATAATAAGAATTTCCCGTCTATCATTCTGTCATCTCTGCCCGAAAGGGACAGGACTTTGTTTATACAGATATTAAAGAAGAATGGTGTGGATATTAAGGACAAGCAAGGAGTGTTCAATATTACTGGACTGGCGATGAGGGAGCGCGATGCTTCTGACTCTTTCAGTGATCGGTATTAAGGAGCTGAATGTGAGTCTAACTTGAAGACTCTAGAATAAAGACAAGTGCTGACCGGGAGACAACCCGAATTTTTACTTTTCTGTTCTGTGTCGAGTCTGTCAGACCTGCAGAAGATGCGGTGCATCTCCATCATAAGATGCGACGCATCACCTGCACTGGTCATATCTTATTTCATTTTCTACATTTTTATTTTTGACTTTAAAACTTTCTGTCAGTTTATTTAATGCGGCGCATCCCTGGTTAAGGATGCGACGCATCTTTTATTCTGATTCGTACTTATTCCAGGATCGATACGGCGTATCTTCTTCCATAAGATACGGCGTATCGACTGACCTGATGATTTACAGTTTAATTTTTTAGGTTTTATTTTTACTAACTACTAATGTATTACGCAAGTTTGAACCTTCTTAACTCAGGCGTGTTAAAGTCTAAATGGTATTATAGATTCCTGCATTTTTTGTGGATACATCATTTATGAAGCTTAAACGTTCTCATCCAAAAGAAAGTTGATTTTTGCTCTTATACGACTAATGGAGGATCATACCGAGCAAATCTCAGGGGAGTTTTTCTGTTCTAATTCTTTTATTTTCCAGTTTTTAACCTTTGACACAAACAACGAGGACGTTGTTTAACTTAAGTGGGGGGATGGAGAATTAGAACACTTACTTGTCCTAAACTTTTCAAAATATGCTTAAAATGCGCTTAATATATCAAAATTTAAAAAAATTTTAGCATGTTTTTGTTTAAAGTCTAAATTACATAACCGCACACATAACTCTATTTTTTCAAAAATATTAAAACTTTAGTGTTCTGGTGACTTGTAAACTTTAGAACTTGGCTTGTATACTATTCGAGAACACCATAATAAGTATTATCTATATAATTGGAGTGACTTGTCTAAATTGGTAAATTTCTAGGATTACACCCAAATAGCCTTTATATGTTATGTGATATTAACTAACTACACTGGTTAGTTAACCCCCGTATAAACCCTTTGTTACTCTCACTTTTAGAGTAAGATACCCCTAGAAAAACCCTCCGAGCCATTCCTTTCGTTTCTTACACCTTTGTTATAATGTTTCGATACACCCTTACACCTTAGCCTACCCTGTAGATTAAAATCCGTGGTTAATTGCTTTAGGCAAAGTGTGTTTCCTTACATTACATGTGTTCGCGTGCGTAATTCATTATCTTTGGTTAAGTCAGGAAATTGCACAATGCAATTGGTATGAAAGTGAATATTGTATAACTTTTAGTTTATTTTTCGTGTGTTTGCTACTTTCACTATTACAGTTATTTCTGAAAGTATGAAGAGTATGAAAAAAATTATCCGGAAAAATAGTGATTGAAAAGTTGTGAAATTTTACACATATACGTTGAAAAAAAAATCGAAAAAAAATAGAAAAGAAAAAGAAAAAGGAAAAGTTGGAAGTTTGTTTTAACCAACTTATGTAAAGTTTTGTATTAAGTAGGAGATATCACCACTATTTGTTATATATTATATTTATGGATTGAATGAGAGTTGGCCGTTATGGGAACGCCAACTAAGGTTATTCTTTGATTGAGATCTTGTTGAGTATAATTCGTGTCTACCTAAAGCGTGTGTTTCAAGTGTTAAAGCATGAGTTACTCAATGATATTAGTCTTATTCATGGGATGGTTGGGAAAGTGATTTACCACACTTAGGATTTTAATTTATCTGTTTTGTTTATTTTTCATTTTACACCAATTTGTATCCCAAATATTATCCATACCCTATATCATTCTTCATCCAAACCTTTGATTTATTGAGATTAGGGATTTGAGCAATCTTAAGTATCGTAGTCGTGGATTCGGCTATGTATTTATGATTTCGTCGCCCTTTTTGATATAATATTATTGGTGAAGATTACTTGGTCCTATCTTTAGCCTATTCGAGTTAAGGATTTGAGCAATTGCAAGTATCGTGGTCGTGGATTCGATCATGTATTTGTGATTTTGTCGCATTTCTGGAATTTGAGATCGATAGAGATTAAAAAGGATGATCAACCCTTAACCAATAAACCCTTTTAACCGCTTTAAACTTGTTATTCCTTGGCTTTAGTAGGGGAGATGCGTATACTTGCCAAGCCTATGATAGAATATTCGTCACGACTAAGCAACTAAACGATTTAGAATTGTTTTACATTAAAAATTATTTTGTTTTCTACTTCGTTAAGTGTTTGGTTGTGTGATTATGAAAAAACGAATACGTGCTTAAATATAAAAATAAATCCTAATATCTTTTGAGGATACATTTTCATACGATTAATTCTAAGGTTTACTTGGGGACAAGTAAAGTTCAAGTGGGGGGTATTTGATGAACTCAAATAAGTACATTTTATTATCATCATTTATCCTATTAATTTGACTTGTTTTATTATATTATATATGAGAATCGATACATTAATGTTTACTTTAGTAATTCTCAGGTAAAAACAAGCATTATGTGAAACTTGGCGATTTTGGACTAATTATGGAGCAAAACAATCAAGATGTTAAAAGCCTACTGACATCCAGAAGATCAAGCTCGTTTTACTCCAGATACGCCGCAACATACTTCTAACATACGGCGTATCACTATCAAGATTTCACAAGTTACGATCCAAGATACAAGAGAACATGCGCCGCATAAGAAATTGAAGATACGCCGCATCTGAAGACGGCGTACGAATATTCCAGAATATATTAATCTTGGACCCCACGCGAAGTTAAGTCGATGCGCCGCATCTAACAACTCAATGCGCCGCATCTATCCCTCAGACAGAAACTATAAATACCCTAAGGACAGACGAATTTGAGAGCCTAGTCTTGGACCGAAGACCATATAACCCTAGAGCCAAATTCAGTCGACCAAGCAGCACAAGACACACCTAAACAAAGATACAAGAGTTGTAAGAAGGTCCTGCATGTATTTAATTCATTAAGTAGTTTTGTTTTATTGTATTAGTACACTTTAATTCATCAGGATTGATGGGCTTGTGTCATGTGACTACGGAAAATCATGCACTCCCCTTAATATTGCTTTCCCATTAATTAAAGTTTATATGTTGATGTCTTTGGTGACTTTTATTAGTGCATTGATAACCTCTGTGTCTAGCTGAGTCTTGCTTGGGTCGCCATGCCCCTTCCTCGCCTTTCTATTCTAGCGTATACGAGACGTGGGCATCACGAATGCCCAATACTCTAGAAAAGTAGGATAGACATAAGTAATCATTAAGGGTTTACTCGCCGATAAGATTAGAGCCAACGAGAAAGGTTTAATTATATACACTTCATATAAAACTAGCAATAAAACAAGTGACAAGCAACTTAATTATCAGGACAGGTCTTCTTATTGTCTCGAGTATCTATCTGTGTACGTATGTGCTAATCGCTGATTCGTGCTCATTAGTTTAGTTTACTATTTAATCATAACCAAACCGTGCCAGTCTCTCAGGCTGAACCCCCTTGCGTTAGATTAGGTTGTATAGCTAACTTAGGATATTAAAAGACTGATTAGAATAACTAGATAATACGTTCCACTCTTAGTGATCGACACTCTACTTACCATTATATTCATACTGACCGGGTACACTGCTCGTTAAGTGTGTGTGTTATTGATAAATCGGCTAAATATAAATTTAAAACTTGAGTAGGCATTAATACTGCTAAACCGCAACGACACGCACGCCCCATCAGTAATCAATTCCCGGTCTTTGAGAAAATCCTTGTGCCATCAATCACGCTTTGTATCTCATAACTTCATTTTTCTCATTGCGCTTTCGCACGAAGACCCATTTATATCCTACAGGTTTTGCTCCTTTAGGTGTACGGACTACTTGTCCAAAAACTTCTCTTTTTGAGAGAGAGTTGAATTCTGTGTCAATTGCGTCTTTCCATTTTGGCCAATCGTTTCTATTTTTGCATTCTTGAACAGACTTTGGCTCTTGATCCTCATCATTTTCCATCACTTCTAACGCTACATTATATGCAATTATCTCATCAACGTCGATTTCATTTCAGTTCCACACTATTCTAGACATGCTATAATTTATTGAGATCACATCATTTTCAGGTACCTTCGGTTCTTTCAGAACCGTCATGTCTAGTGTCTCTTCTAGAGACCCTTCTGGCGTTTCTTTTACCTCCAGTTCGCCATCTTGATTATTTGCTCCATTTTTCTTTCGAGGATTTTTATCTTTGGAACCGACTGGTCTACCACACTTCAAACGTGCTTTAGAATCACTACCAATTGTTGGTTGTCCTTCATGGACACATATTTTAACAGGAGCATTAACAGCTGGTATATGTGACTTAGTCACTCTCTTTGGGTTAGTAAATGCGTCTGGTAATTTATTTTCTAAGTCTTGTAAATGAATTATCTTTTGAACTTCAAGTTCACATTGTTTAGTTCGAGGATCAAAATTAGGCAATAATAATTCATTCCAGCTTATTTCACTTTCCAGCTGTTTTTCTCTCCCCCCAATGTTGGGAATACTGACTCGTCAAAATGACAGTTAGCAAATTGTGCCATAAATACGTCCCCCGTTGATGGTTCTAACTACTTAATTAGAGACGGCGAATCATACCCAACATATATTCCCAACCTCCTTTGAGGTCCCATCTTTGTGCGTTGTGGTGGAGCAATTGGAACATAGACCGCACAACCAAAAAATCCTTAAATGGGATATATTTGGTTCCTGACCAAAAACCAATTGTAATGGGGAGGAAGTTTGATAACTTGTTGGCCTGATGCGAATTAGTGTTGTTGCATGTAAAATTGCCTGACCCAGGCGGAAAGTGGTAGTTTTGCTTTCATTATCATTGGCCTTGCAATCATCTGAATTTGTTTGATAAACAATTCAGCAAGCCCATTTTATGTATGCACATGAGCTACTAGATGTTCAACACTTATACCAATCGACATACAAAAGTCGTTGAATGTTTGAGACATAAATTCACCAACATTTTCCAAACGTATTTTCTTTACTGGATAATCCGGAAAATGTGCTCAGCTCTAAGTCTTATTAATTGGGCAAGTAGTCGTGCAAACGCCATATTGCGACTTGATAGTAAGCATACATGTGACCATCTAGTTGATGCACCAATCAAAATCATAAAATACCTAACTGGTCCACAAGGCGGATGTATGGGCCCACATATATCCCCTTGTATCCTTTCTAAAAATTAAGGGACTCATTCCCAAGTTTAGCCGGTGATGGACGTGTAATCAACTTTCCTTGTGAGCATGCAACACATGTAATATCCTTAGTTTCAAAAATCTTATTGTTCCTTAAAGGATGCCCACATGAGTTTTCTGTAATTTTTCGCATCATTGTTGACCCGGGATGGCCCAACCGGTCATCCCAAACAATAAAATTCTCTTAGTCTATAAACTTCTCGTTTATGACTGCATTTGATTAAATTACAATAATCTTAGTGTAGTGTAAACCGGAAGAAAGTGCGGGTAATTTCTCTAATACATGCTTTTTACCCATAATCATATTTGTAACGTGAAGGTACTCTATTTGTCCTTCACTTGTTGTCTCAATATGGTATCCGTTTCTACGGATATCTTTAAAACTCAACAAGCTCCTTTGATACATGGGGGAAAATAATGCATTATCAATTTTAAACCGTGTTCCTCCCGGTAATAATATATTTGCTTTTCCCGATCCTTCGATCAATTTTACACTACCAGATATAGTGTTAACATTCGCTTTTTGTATATTTATTTGGGAGAAATATTTTCTATTCTTAAGAATTGTTTGTGTGGTTGCACTATCCACTAGACACACATCTCCATCATCAGTAGTCAAAGTAGCTAGTTGATCCATGTTCTTCAAAAAAAGAAAAATACAAATTTATTATAAGAAAATAACTCAGGTATATTAAAATAGTGAAGCAGTAAAAAAACTTTTCACTAAAACAAACATTTTATTGATAATCAAAGAGGAAAAAAAACATCCAAAAGAATTAAGAAACAAACTTAAAACGAAGGCTATTATTCTTGGCACGAAATTAAACACAAGGTATTCTTAATGTAAAGCTAGAAAACATAAAACAAAGAGACTTTTGGAGTTGATTGCTCAATCATTCGTTGGTAAGAAAGTCGCTGATGAACTCAAATAAATACATTTTATTACCATCATTTATCCTATTTATTTGACTTGTTTTATTATATTATCTGTGAGAATTGATACGTTAATGTTTACTTTTGTAATTCTCAGGTAAAAACAAGTACTATGTGAAACTTGGCGATTTTGGACTAATTATGGAGCAAAACAAGCAAGATATTAAGAGTCTACTCAAATGAACAAGATCAAGATCATTCTGCTCCAGATACGCCGCATCCTACTTCTAACATACGGCGCATCACTATCAAGATTTCACAAGTTACGATCCAGGACAGCAAAGGACATGCGCCGCATACAAAAATGGAGTTACGCCGCATCTTAAGGCGGTTTACGAATATTTCTGAATATATTAATCTTGGACCCCACGCGAAGTTAAGTCAATGCGCCGCATCTACTTATTCAATGCGCCGCATCTAACCCTCAGACAGAAACTATAAATACCCCAAAGTCAGACGAATTTTGTGTGCAATATACGGAGTACGAGACTTAGCAATAGACAGAAGAAACCCTAGGACGAAGTCAAACGCATTAGCACAAGACACACATTGAACGAAGATACAAGAGCTGTAAGAAGGTCCTGCATGTATTCAATTCATTAAGTAGTTTTGTTTTATTGTATTAGTACACTTTAATTCATCAGGATTGATGGGCCGATTCCATGTGACTACGGAAAACCATGGGCACCCCTTAAAATTGCTTTCCCATTAATTAAAGTTTATATGTTGATGTCTTTGGTGACTTTTATTAGTGCATTGATAACCTCTGTGTCTAGCTGAGCATTGCTTGGGTCGCCATGCCCCTTCCTCGCCTATTTGTTTTAGCATCTCTTTAATAAATAGGATAGACATAAGTAATCATTAAGGGTTTACTCGCCGATAAGATTAGAGCCAACGAGAAAGGTTTAACTCTCGATGCGTCGCATCGAACTATACACTTCATATAAAACTAGCAATAAAACAAGTGACAAGCTACTTAATTATCAGGACAGGTCTTCTTATTGTCTCGAGTATCTATCTGTGTACGTGTGTGCTAATCGCTGATTCGTGCTTATTAGTTTAGTTTATTATTTAATTATAACCAAACCGTGCCAGTCTCTCAGGCTGAACACCCTTGCGTTAGATTAGTTTGTATAGCTAACTTAAGATATTAAAATACTGATTAGAATAACTAGATAATACGTTCCACTCTTAGTGATCGACACTCTACTTACCATTATATTCATACTGACCGGGTACACTGCTCGTTAAAGTGTGTGTTTATTGATAAGTCGGCTAAATATAAATTTAAAACTTGAATACTGCTAAAACCACAACGACATCCGTGGATATAAATTAGAGCAATACACCGCACGCACATCAAGTTTTTGGCGCCGCTGCCGGGGAGTGAATCGTTATTATTTGTTAATTTGATTAGTATTTTAATTAGGTTTTCTTTTTAATTTTTTTTTATTCTAACCGCTAACCCTGTTATATATTAGATAAATTGCATTCATTGTATTATTTGCATATTTTCTGTTTTTGTGTGTTTTTATTTTCTTTAATTTTTGTTTCTTTTTGTTTGATTTTATTTTTGTTTTTATTTTTTCTGTTTTTCTGTATTTTGCTATCGTTGTACTGAGCTGATTCAAACGATACGGCGCATCTGTTTTCACAGATACGGCGTATTGCGTTTAATTTTAATAAAATACAACGCGTTTAATAAATTCGATACGACGCATCTTTCCCCAAGATACGGCGTATTCTGTTTTTAATAAGAATTTTTTCTAAACCGTAACGCCATACGACGCATCTGTTTTAACAGATACGGCGTATTGTCTATTTAAATTAAAAACAGATTTCGAATTATTAAACAGATACGACGCATCGATTTTTATCGATACGGCGCATCTTCTAAATCAAAAATCGGTTATATTTGCTAAAATTAGATACGTTGATTTTTGATAATTAATACTGATACGGCGCATTCAAAATTATAAGCGGCGTATCTGATTTCTGAATAAAAGTCTGATTAAATTTTAACGATTATAAGATACGGCGTATCCAACTTTTTGGATACGGCGCATCGTCTGCAGATATCAGTAACTTTTATTTTTCGTATTTCGTTTTTCGTTGTTAATTTTCTGATATACTACTTTCTTGAACATACCCTACTGATGCTTTTGTGATAGTTTCAGGAAGTGCATGACCAGGAGTTCAACAAAGAACTTGATTACACCTTTCGAAGATCCTGAACGAGCCTTTCATTCGCTTAAAAGGCTTTTCAACACAAAAAGCTTTGATATTTCAAGTTCGTTCGAGCTTGATTATTTTTCTGAAGAAAAGGAGGAAGAAGAAACAGAAACAATGGCGGAAAACACTACTATGGAGGAATACATGAACAATACCCGTGCTGATTACAGTTCAGGAGTTGCTAGACCAAAGTTTGATGAAAAGTCAAAGTTTGAGTTGAAGGGTCAGTTTCTCAAGGAGCTAAGAGAAAATGCTTTCAGTGGAACGGAACATGAAGATGCTAATGAACATGTTGAAAAGGTCCTCGAGATTGCAGATTTGTTTACTACAGAAGGAGTCTCTGACGATCAACTTATGCTAAGAATCTATCCAATTTCGCTTAAAGGAGCTGCTAATAAGTGGCTAAGGAATGAACCTGCTAGTTCAATCACAACATGGGAAGATTTGAAGAGCAAATTCCTGAAAAGATATTGTCCACCTGCTAAAACTGCTAAAAAGATGGAGGCTATCAACAGTTTCAAGCAAGAGCCTGATGAAACTCTTTATCAAGCTTGGGAACGATTTAAGGACCTATTGATGAAATGCCCTCAACATTATTTAAGTCCAATGCAGGAGATAATATTGTTCTATCAAGGATTGGACGTGCCTACTAGACAAATCTTGGATGCTAAGGGAGCTGTGCCTCAAATGAGTGCAGCCAATGCTAGAAAAGCTATCCAAGAAGCTGCTGATCATTCTCAAAAATGGCACGATGGAACCTCTACTAGATCTAATAGCAGCACTAATTTTGACGGGTTTGCTGCAATTCAAGCTCAATTGGATAAAATTAGTAGAGAGATGAAGAAGCGTGATGAAAAAGTTTATGCTGCCCAAGTTGGATGTGAAAAATGCGAAGGACCTCACTACACTAAAGATTGCCCTAATAAGAATGAAAGTGAGACGTTTGAAGAAGAATACTACACACAATTTGGACAACCATTCCGACCTTCAGGAAGATTTAGGGAAGCTACTCCGGGATACTATCAAAAGAACAACTTTAATCCCACTTATCAAGAAAGGAGGCAGACTTTGGATGACACTCTTAAGCAAATTATGGCCGATGCTGCTAAAAGACATGAAGAGAACACTGCTATGATCAAAGAAATCCGAGCTTCAACGGATACTATTACAAGAAATCAAGGAGCTTCGATCAAAGCATTGGAACAACAAATTGGACAAATGAGCAAAGTTCTTCAAGGAAGGGGATACGGAAGTTTACCTAGCTCAACTGAAACCAACCCAAGAGATCATGTCAAGGCCATAAGCACCACTGAGGAAGTCACGCCTAACATTCCTTTTCCTAGAAGATTGATGAATGGTGATGATAGTGCAAAGCCCGAATTTTTCTTTAATTCTTCAATCAGTTTAAGGAGACTACTCAAAGAGAAGACAAATATTGAAGAGGAGATCAAGGCTACAATGAAAGAAGAGAGCTCTGCAACCGACTTACATGCCCTGCCTCATAAAGAAAAGGACCCAGGAAGTTTTACTTTACCTTGTTCAATTAATGATATATCTTTCAATAATGTGTTAGCTGACTTAGGAGCTAATGTTAGTGTTATGCCCCTTAAGACATTCACTACCCTAGGACTAGGAAAATTAGCACCAACTAAGTTGCTTATTGAATTGGTTGATAAAACGGTAAAACGACCTGAAGGGATTGCTGAAAATGTGCTAGTTAAGATTGAGAAGTTTGTTTTTCCCGTAGACTTTGTTATATTAGATATGCCCGAGGATGTTAAGATTCCTTTAATCCTTGGAAGACCTTTCTTGTCAACCGCCCATGCTAAGATTGATGTATTTAAAAGAAAAATCTCGTTAAGGGTAGGGAACAATAAACTAGTCTATAAGTGCCAAAATCCTGTTAAAAGCATAATTAGAGGCGTCTATGTGCTAGGATTAAGAGAACGTATGGACCACGATCTTGAAGCTAGACTTATGGGAGAAACATTGATTCAAAACAACTCAACTAATCCTAATCATCAGAACTTCGAGGAATTTATTGACCTTAATGTACCTACCGAACTTAGGCGCGATATTGTTAATGATTCTGATGATGAGTGGTATGATTGCGTAGTGATTAACAAACGTAGGAGAATAGTTGAGAATACAAATTTGAGTAATGATGTGTTTATTGAACTACCACCCCACCTTGCATATTTGTAAGATCCTACGAAAATCCGTTATGATAATCTTTGTTAATTAATAATAACCTCGACTTACCGTTTAACAAAACCCATTTTTATGGGGAAATTTAAAATTTTTTTTATTACTATCATTACCACATCACGTTTAACGACGTATATAAAATAGCAACATGTACCTCGTGATTCAGTGATTCACAAAAACCCCATCTACACTAAATCTATAATACACAAATTACACGTTATAGTAAAAACTACTAAATCTATAACTGATTACGATTATACAATAATCACATTTCTAATTCATCAACTACATTTAATTATATAACCCATATTTCATTACACACACTAACTTTATTTAACTACAAACCGAATGGACTTTAAACCGGACATTTGAATTAGTTCAGGCCCATCTCCACTCAAACTCACATGCCACACAAGCCCAACTTCTAAAACCAAAATCCTGTCTGAGAATTTTAAGTACATTCGACTAACATGCACTCTCCAAAATGGCTCGAGATCTTCCAATTTTTAAACACAACTCACAAATGTTTTTGCACCACCTAGCTCGCCACCCACTAGACCATGAATGAGCCAAGTTTCAGATTCACAAGTCGTATTTTAATATGAATTTCAATGCTCATTTAGTTGTCCCATTTTAACACAATCCAATATGCGTAACTCATCGAAACTCAACCAAATTAATTCCCGACTGTTTCTATGTCTCACTAATACTATTTTTAACATAATAGAGAATAGTTAAGACTGCAGTAGAAGGTTGTGACTTGCTAACTCCATTTGTTAAACTAGTATAATACAAAACATATACTTACAAATTGCAAACACATATTACAAATACAAAAATAAGATCACCTACCTACCTAAGATATTTTATGGCCAGCAAAACATGCCACCTTCACAAGTACTAGTCACGAAACAGTAGAACCAAATGATTGATTTGAAGTCTTCTAGTCAATAAGAAACGTGTGCAATTCTTGTATATAGTCTACCCTTCATTGGCCACCTACACTACTTACCTCACCCTCCCTTTCACTCTCACAATACCCCTTAAAAACCAGGAAGTGTACTGTCCCAAGATAGAAAACAAATCGAGTGAGAAGAACGTTTAAGTATATTGCCTTCATTTCGTCCTTGTGCTATCAACCGAACATCACTATCCCTTCCCTATCTCTCACTCACTCACTTGCATACTAACACAAACATTTCCCAAGTCTTTCTAATTCAAGTTTCATCAAGCCTTGAATTCCAGAAGCAGATCTTCTCAATCGGGTTCCAGAAAACAAGTCGAAAGACATATCTCTAGTATATACTGCCTAGTCCTAGAACGAGTTGTACTCCACTCGACTCCCACTGCTTTCTCCACCACCTTTCAAAGGTGTGGTAAGTCTTCTTGCCTCCTCTCCAATACACATCTCACGTACACAAGTCACATGCATGTTTCGTTTTCACTCAAATGTATCACATATAGTATCACGTAGTCGCATTTATTAGTTCATGCCACCACGTCAGGTGACGAGCCTCCACTATGAGAGACTTAAGAGTCTTGAGAAACACAACTCACACCACCTCTCACTCTATTTTTAGTTTCACATTGCCACATATATATATTCACTCGTATGTTTATTGCATGCATTCAATATTCTAGTGTAACCCACGTAAAATGACGAGGCTCCATCTTGGAAGCCTCGACAGCCATTCCACACACACACTCACACGTTAACTTTTTGGTTCATGCAAATGTATACAATCCTTATATCATACGTTGAAACTAAACTTGAGGACATTTGAATTTATTGCACACAAAAACCCTTCCCAGCCGCTCCATATGTGACCCCCTAACTCACAAATCGAATAAATGACCACGCCCTATTTTTGCTCGACCTAATAGAACTCCCAACTAGCTACCATTTTCATATAAACATCATGTGAGAATAACTGAGAAACAACCATTTAAAAACAGCCACGCTAGTCATAGAAAAACTAGACCATTTTCGGAAATAAATCAAAGATCGATTGGGCTTATATTCAGCCCAATAAGAATTTATGATTAAACAGCCCAACAGGCCCATATGGCATATTTTTAGAATCATAAAAATAGCCCAAGTCCAAGCCCAAAACTATTTTCATGCCCTCGCCTCTCGATTTCTTAACGGGCCTATGTATATTTCGTTAATAAGCCCAATAAGCTAAAAATAAGGTGTTTTCAGAAATAAGCAGTTGACTTAAGCTTTAATAAGATTGAATAAGCTTCATAAATTTTCAGAATATTTTTCCCGTTATTTTTATGCAAAAAGGACTAAAAATGTAACGCGAACTAACTAGAGGGACCAAAACTGCCAAACTATGAAACTGATGGACTGAAGCTGTGAAAACAGTTTATAAGGGACTTAAATTGACATACCATTGGACTCCAAGCCTTATGTGGACATATGGACAAAATTTGGACTATTATTGGACTATGGACTTAACTGAGGACTAACGACGTAACGCAATCGCAGTTAGACTAAAAAGTATAGAATCTGAAAAGGACAAAGGATCTATTTAACTTTACTTGACATTCTTAGTTATTTTTATTTTTCACCCTTCACTTCATATGCATTTTACATTTTAAGTTATGCATTATTAAAATTGCTATTAGAAAGTTAGTAACTTCATTTGCATATCATTTTAGCATATTTTGAGAAAGTAATATTTTTGGTTGACTTATATAAGAATCAAGATAATATTATAGATATATTATATTTTTAACTTGAGGCATTTTAGGCATACCACACTCATATCACCAATCAAATCATTATACGATTCTCACATCACACCCACTGTTAGCAGTAAGTCAGAAATCTTAGATTTCCCTTATATTCAGGTTTCGTATCAAAGACGTCTCCATGATCGCTTCCATGAATCTAATAAATATATCTTGCCAGATACGCTCCAGGTGAGTCGTGGCCCCTACTTTTAACTCTTGTTTTAATAACTCTTTTAGGGGAGATACATGCTTTGACTGTTTTAAGTTACTTATATAAAACTCTTATGATTTACTCAAAATCATCCACTATGCCTTACATGTTTGAATCACCTTTGAGAGGAATACATGTTCGTTGTATGTACAAACTGCTTGCTAGCTTAAACACGGAACTTGGAAGATAACACTTTCAACTACTTGATGTAATATGAAACTGAAACTCATTGTATGCATTCATATATCAAATGAATGTACTGTTACTTTATTATGATATTTCTACATTCCACTAGAAATGATTGCCAAGACTAAAATTACGCATAATTCATGCACCCTGAAACCTATATTGCCTAAGTTTACTTTATTGCCATAAAGTCCCTCGATCATGAGCCATTAATCACTGCGGTGAGCGCGAATATAGTGAACAGCTTCGAAACCTGTTAGAGGCTGACAACCTATCCCACTAAATACTTTGACGGAATGCCTTATGGTTAGTCGTATTTAGTCGCGATACACTATATTTGAGAAAAATAGGAATTGGCAAGTCACCTATTAACATGAGGGCTTAATTACCCATCAGTAACCCTGGTGGGGCACCGCCGTTTTACGGAACTGTTAACGTTTTGCGTGTCATGAGGCTTAGGGCAATATAACTTTATGAATATATGAATGTTTCATATATATCCTAGAATACAGCTGTATTAGTAAACCACCACTTTACACTGATAGATTTCAGATTCTAGATTATTATTTTCACAATGTGTTATGATTATAAATCATGTACTTGAACTTTAACTGTTACCATATGCGACTAAATCTTGAATTCTATAAAAAGACAACTCAAATTGCTTAGTATATCGTTACTACTAAAAGTTGATCCAACACGTCATTTCGAGCGTATAACAACGTAGCTCATCTTCGTTTAGAAACTTGAAACTTATGATCACCTGAGATCATACATGGATCATTAGTGGATTTTTATTCAACTCACCTTATTACTGATTTCATGAAAAACTATTATTCATTTCGACAACTGCTATACACCTTTTAAATTCATTGAAAGAAGTTATTTTCTATCAAACTCCACGAACTCACCAACCATTGTGTTGACATTTTAAGCATGTGTTTATCACAGGTTCACAATAAGCACGGATGGCACGGAGGAGCACGGACAATTATGAAGGCTATAAATATCATTCGAAAACCTATTTAATAAACTTTGAAATCACGGGGACCTTACTTTGTAAACTCTGATATTCGAATGATAAATCTTTTAAAACGACCAAATTTATGATCGTTTTCTACAATTCAACTGTTGTGCCATGAAGTAACACCCAAATTAAATTCCGCTGCACATCACAAAATTGGGGGTGTTACAATATCTATGCCTATAGTATAATAAGAATTTCCCGTCTATCATTTTGTCATCTCTACCCGAAAGGGACAGAACTTTGTATATACAGATATTAAAGAAGAATGGCGTGGAAATTAAGGACGAGCAAGGGGTGTTCAATATTACTGGACTGGCGATGAGGGAGCGCGATGCTTCCGACTCTTTCAGTGATCAATATTAAAGAGCTGAACGTGAGTCTAACTTGAAGACTCTGGAATAAAGACAAGTGCTGACCGGGAGACAACCCGGAAAATTTTTACTTTTCTGTTCTGTGTCGAGTCTGTCAGACCTGCAGAAGATACGGCGCATCTCCATCCTAAGATGCGACGCATCTCCTGCACTGGTCATATCTTATTTAATTTTCTGCATTTTTATTTTTAACTTTAAAAACTTTCTGTCAGTATTTTAATGCGGCGCATCCCTGGTTAAGGATGCGACGCATCTTTTATTCTGATTCGTATTTATTCCAGGCTCGATACGGCGTATCTTCTTCCATAAGATACGGCGTATCGACTGACCTGATGATTTTCATTTTAATTTTTAAAGTTTTATTTCTACTGACTACTAATGTATTATGCAAGTTTGAACCTTCTTAACTCAGGTGTGTTTAAAGTCTGAATGGTATTATAGATTCCTGCATTTCCTGTGGATACATCAAATATGAAGCTTAAATGTTCTCATCCACAAGAAAGATGATTTTTGCTTTTTTACGAAAAAATGGAGGATCATACCGAGCAAATCTCAGGGGAGTTTTTCTGTTCTAATTCTTTTATTTTCCAGTTTTTAATCTTTGATACAAACAACGAGGACGTTGTTTAACTTAAGTGGGGGGATTGGAGAATTAGAACACTTGTCCTAAACTTTTTCAAAATATGCTTAAAATGCACTTAATATATCAAAATTTAAAATTTTTAGCATGTTTTTGTTTAAAGTCTAAATTACATAGCTGCACACATAACCTTATTTTCAAAAATTGTGAACTTTTTAAAATTCACAAATCTATGAGTGTGCCGGTGACTTGTAAACTTTAGAACTTGGCTTGTATACTATTCGAGACCACCAAAATAAGTATTATTTTTATAATTGGAATGACTTGTCTAAATTGGTAAATTTCTAAGATTACACCCAAATAGCCTTTATATGTTATGTGATATTAGCTAACTACACTGGTTAGTTAACCCCCGTATAAACCTTTTGTTACTCTCACTTTTAGAGTAAGATACCCCTAGAAAAACACTCAGAGCCATTCCTTTCGTTTCTTACACCTTTGTTATAATGTTTCGTTAACACCCTTACACCTTAGCCTACCCTGTAGATTAAAATCCGTAGTTGGTTAATTGCTTTAGGCAAAGTGTGTTTCCTTACATTACCTGTGTTCGCGTGCGTAATTCATTATCTTTGGTTGAGTCAGGAAATTGCACAATGCAATTGGTATGAAAGTAAATATTGTATATCTTTGAGTTTATTTTTCGTGTGTTTACTACTTTCGCTATTACAGTTATTTCTGAAAGTATGAAAAGTATGAAAAAAATTATCCGGAAAGAAAGTGATAGAAAAGTTGTGAAATTTTACACATATATGTTGATGTCAAAAAAAAAAAAAAAAAAAAAAAAAAAAAAAAAAAAAAAAAAATCGAAAAAAAAATAGAAAAGAAAAAAAGAAAAAGAAAAAGTTGGAAGTTTGTTTTAACCAACTTATGTAAAGTTTTGTATTAAGTGGTCGATATCACCACTAGTTGTATATTATATTTATGGATTGAATGGGAGTTGGCCGTTATGGGAACGCCAACTAAGGTTATTCTTTGATTGAGATCTTGTTGAGTATAATTCGTGTCTACCTAAAGCGTGTGTTTCAAGTGTTAAAGCGTGAGTTATTCAATTATATGAGTCTTATTCCTGGGATGGTTGGGAAAGCAATTTACCACACTTAGGATTTTAATTTATCTGTTTTGTTTATTTTTCATTTTACACCAATTTGTATCCCAAATATTATCCATACCCTATATTATTCTTTATCCAAACCTTTGATTTATTGAGATTAGGGATTTGAGCAATCTTAAGTATCGTAGTCGTGGATTCGGCTATGTATTTATGATTTTGTCGCCCTTTTTGATATAATATTATTGGTGAAGATTACTTGGTCCTATCTTTAGCCTATTCGAGTTAAGGATTTGAGCAATTGCAAGTATCGTGTTCGTGGATTCGATCATGTATTTGTGATTTTGTCGCCTTTTCTGAAATTTGAGATCGATAGAGATTAAGAAGGATGATTAACCCTTAACCTACAAACCCTTTTTACCGCTTTAGACTTGTTATTCCTTGGCTTTAGTGGGGGAGATGCGTATACTTGCCAAGCTTATGATAGGATATTCGTCACGACTGGACAGTTAAACGATTAGATTTGCTTTTATCAAAATATTTTATTTTATTTCTAATTCGTTAAGTGTTTGGTTGTGTGATTATGACAAAATGAATACATGCTTAAATATAAAAATAAATCCTAATATCTTTTAGGATACATTTTCATAAGATTTATTCTAAGGTTTACTTGGGGACAAGTAAAGTTCAAGTGGGGGGATATTTGATGAACTCAAATAAGTACATTTTATTACCATCATTTATCCTATTTATTTGACTTGTTTTATTATATTATCTGTGAGAATTGATACGTTAATGTTTACTTTTGTAATTCTCAGGTAAAAACAAGTACTATGTGAAACTTGGCGATTTTGGACTAATTATGGAGCAAAACAAGCAAGATATTAAGAGTCTACTCAAATGAACAAGATCAAGATCATTCTGCTCCAGATACGCCGCATCCTACTTCTAACATACGGCGCATCACTATCAAGATTTCACAAGTTACGATCCAAGACAGCAAAGGACATGCGCCGCATACAAAAATGGAGTTACGCCGCATCTTAAGGCGGTATAAGAATATTCCTGAATATATTAATCTTGGACCCCACGCGAAGTTAAGTCAATGCGCCGCATCTACTTATTCAATGCGCCGCATCTAACCCTCAGACAGAAACTATAAATACCCCAAAGTCAGACGAATTTTGTGTGCAATATACGGAGTACGAGACTTAGCAAAAGACAGAAGAAACCCTAGGACGAAGTCAGACGCATTAGCAGCACAAGACACACCTTGAACGAAGATACAAGAGCTGTAAGAAGGTCCTGCATGTATTCAATTCATTAAGTAGTTTTGTTTTATTGTATTAGTACACTTTAATTCATCAGGATTGATGGGCCGATTCCATGTGACTACGGAAAACCATGGGCACCCCTTAAAATTGCTTTCCCATTAATTAAAGTTTATATGTTGATGTCTTTGGTGACTTTTATTAGTGCATTGATAACCTCTGTGTCTAGCTGAGCATTGCTTGGGTCGCCATGCCTCTTCCTCGCCTATTTGTTTTAGCATCTCTTTAATAAATAGGATAGACATAAGTAATCATTAAGGGTTTACTCGCCGATAAGATTAGAGCCAACGAGAAAGGTTTAACTCTCGATGCGTCGCATCGAACTATACACTTCATATAAAACTAGCAATAAAACAAGTGACAAGCTACTTAATTATCAGGACAGGTCTTCTTATTGTCTCGAGTATCTATCTGTGTACGTGTGTGCTAATCGCTGATTCGTGCTTATTAGTTTAGTTTATTATTTAATTATAACCAAACCGTGCCAGTCTCTCAGGCTGAACCCCCTTGCGTTAGATTAGGTTGTATAGCTAACTTAAGATATTAAAATACTGATTAGAATAACTAGATAATACGTTTCACTCTTAGTGATCGACACTCTACTTACCATTATATTCATACTGACCGGGTACACTGCTCGTTAAAGTGTGTGTTTATTGATAAGTCGGCTAAATATAAATTTAAAACTTGAATACTGCTAAAACCACAACGACATCCGTGGATATAAATTAGAGCAATACACCGCACGCACATCAGTCGCTGACATCCAAATGGGTTGGATTAACTTGGTCTTCATGACCACTGGGACTACAAACATTTTCATTCTCATAGACGAAATTCACTTCCACCCCTTTCCCTTTGCTCTTTTGGGACTGTTGATAAAGGTCCACTAGATGCTTGGCCGTACGACATGTATGTGCCCAATGGTTTACTCCCCCACAACGGTAACATGTATTTGTGGTGACACTTCTTGCTTTTTGATCTTTTTCGTTCACCTTTCCCTTATCTTGCCACATGTGTTCTTAAATTGAACACCGCGATAATTTCCTCGACCAAAACCACGTCCAAGACCACGGTCAGAACCACGACCGTGACCTCCATTTTGATTATTAATTGTTGCCACATTAGCCTCAGAAAATGGCGCGGTACCAGTTGGACATGTCTCGTGGTTCTTCATTAGGAGTTCATTATTTTGCTCAACCACGAGTAAGCAAGAGATTAAGTTACAATATTTTTTGAAACCTCTTTTGCGGTATTGCTGTTGTAAAACCATGTTGGATGCATGGAAAGTGCAAAATGTCTTTTCCAACATTTCTTCATCGGAACATGGCCGAGTTATATTCACTTACTGACTTAAATTCTTGTAGCCTCAAGTGAACCCACTCACAACGGGCTCTTGGCAAGATCACCGTTTTTTGATGGTCATATCTATCTTTCAAATTATTCCCATAGTATGAGTGGGTCTTTCACTGTGAGATATTCAGTTTTTAAAGCCTCATGGATGATGGCGTAAGAAAATCATTGCTTTGGCCTTTTCTTGGACAATTGTTTCATTGCCCTCTTTAATCGTATTGCCAATTCCATTAGCATCCAAGTGAATCTCAGCATCCAAAACCCATGATAAATAATTCTTGCTAGTGACGTCAAGAACCAAAAACTCAAGCTTTGCAAGATTTGACATGATAAACTATAATACAAAGTTTAAAAGGTTAATACATAACATTTATATGAAATACGATATAAACAGTTTAGAGATGACACATGCATATACACACATCGAGTATAGAGATGATGAATGCCATATATAGCAACTATAGTGGGTATCAACATGTACAGAAAATAATGTTGATAAGATACCCTACACAATCAAACAACATACACACTAAGTCTACATATTAGTTAAAAATGAATAATACTATACATATACCATTGTATCATAGCTACACATAAATTCAGGGTGCGAAAGGGATAAGATAAATTAGCAAAAACATTAGCATGTTGTGATTTGAAACATTCAAGCAAGCACATGTATTAAATTAAGCACATGTATTCAGAGAATTATGACAACAATCTATACTATCTATAAAACAAAAATGGTCAAACTTAAAAAGTGAAAAAATTCAGTCATGATCAAACTTAAAAATTCAGTCATCTATCTAAGGAAACTTATGAAATAAAACTTAAAAAATTCAGTAATGAAAACTTATGAAATAATTTTAAATAAAGTATTTAAGGTAAATATTGAAAAAATTAAAAAGGAAATGTTGAAAATAAAAAAGAAAATGTTGAAAACATATATTTCAAAAGAAAACTATTAATACACATTGAAAACCGGGTTGACCCGGTTTAATTTGACCTGTTTTTTCGACCCAACCCGTCAGGTTGACCCGTTTTTCGACCGGAACGGTTCAACCGGTTGAACCACCCGGGTCGAACCGGGTTTCAAAACATTATGTTTAATCCTCAAACCCTCAAACTTTTATTATTTTTCGTTTATAACCCATAAACTTTTTTTTATCACTAAAACTGTATGCCGCTATAAAATTTCGTTGCTATGCACGGGTACTCGTCTAGTATTATATTAAGGAGTTTATATGAATTGTGATATGCTAGTGAAATGCAAATAAGATAGTAGAGTGCTATAAAAAAAATCAATTAATTATATGATATACTATATGGTACGGGTGTATAAAATAGTTAACCATGTTAATGACGTTTAGGGTGCGTTTGGTTTGTAAGTGGGAATGAAATTAGATTCGGATTTGGGAAATGTTTGAAAGAAAAAAAATGAGAGAGAAAATGTGTAATATTTATAATTTATAAATTAATATTGAAAAAGTAAAATTAATAGTTATTATAAATAAGAGAGAAAGAAAATATTAAAAATAAAAATTTATAGAATGTGCGGCTCATATTAATTAATATGTGGGACCACTCAAATAAAATTGTATCTTTTCATCCAAACCTACTAGTAAGGCTAGGAATGTAATCTATCATTCAATACCAATTGCTATTCAATACCAATTGCTAGAGAATCAAATATAAACCAAACAAGTGATATGACATTGCTTTGATTCTAAACCCTTTAAGGCTATGTGTAATGGGGTGTGACCCATCCCAAACCCCCCCCCCCCCTCCCTCGCGCCCCCCTCGCACCCCAAACCAATACACAAGGGCGCTAAAGCCCCATTTTTTGCGTTAGGCGTGAGCCAGCTCGCGCTGGTGCCCCTTCTCTTTTCCAAAAAAACTAGTCGTTCAACATGTGAATCAAGCTTTGCATTTTCTTGATTTTCTTGATTTTCCGGTTGGTTTGGTCGGAATGGTCGCCGAAGATGTTTATTTTCCGGCATTTCGCATACTAGTGGAGAAAAGTGAGTGGCAGAATGGGTTGATGAATGCAGAATGTTTATTTTCGGGTTGGTTTGATGAATGCATAATGGGTTTTTGATAAAATAAAGTGGAGAAAAGTGAGTGGGCATATACTAGTTTAGGAAGAAACTAGTTTAGGAAGATATGAGTGGTGCTTGTTTAAATTAAATTGTTTTGAATATGTTTTGTTTGGTTGAATTAAAAAAAAAAAGGAAAAAAAAAAAAGAGAAAAGAAAAAAAAAAAAAGAGTGTCACGTGTCGCGAAATGCCCAACCCACCATTACACACCTAAAGCTCTCAAGCCCCTTTGCTGACTGGGCTGCCACATGACAGAAAATGCCCCATGGTGGGGCGTGAACATTACACATAGCCTAATACCCCTATACCAAACGGGCCCTTAGTCAAAACACTCATATAGTTCGTGATAATTAATATTTGTCCGTTTTAATTAAATTTGTTTTTTTTTAAATGAAATAATTATAGGCTATTGAAGGATAATAATAAATGTATTTAATGAGTAACGGTTACGAAATTTGAAGAAGAAGAATATTATTATGTTAATAATACTATTAAAAGAAGAAAAAAAAAAAAAAAAGATTAGTTGAACGTTGCGATACCTTTCAAAAAAGTTGAACGTTGCGATGTGCAAAACGGATTCGCGGTTGAGACATGCAAAAATTCAACGAGATAATGTGTTGTATAATAATACATTTACTCAAGTAATCTTTAGCGCACATATCGATTTTATAAATAAATTAAAACAAATGATTAATAATATAAGAACAAATTTGATTGTATTGTAGTAATATTTGAAAAAAAGGCAAATTAACAATCATATAATATACATAAACAAATATAAATATCATCGATTTTTAGATCAAACTATCTTAATAACGAGGAATACGACCCCCGCGTTGCGGGGGCTATTCGTTAGGTTTATAAAAAATAGTCGTGTCAGCACCTGTAGCTTGTTCCTTCAACATTAATTTTTTTTAACTTAAACATGAAATTAATTAACATGTGTAAGCGTTTGTGAAATTGGAAGTTCCTATATATACAGTTACATGTGCTAAGAAGGCAGCCTTTGTGTGCGTCAATTGTAACTTCTTTGCGTGCACCACCTGTAACGTGTTCATACAACCCCTTTAGCGCTAATCTGTTGCTGCTCGGAGTGCATCTGGCGACGAAACATGTTTTCAACTTTTGCATCTACACGACCTACAAACCAAATCTCGTAATTAGTTTCGGTATTCCAAAAAGGAGAAGTAATCAATACCAATAATACAGGATTAAAAGTTGTAAGTTCACTTGGCTTACGCTAATAATGGCGGCCAATTATTCTGGTCGCAAGAACCACTGATCGCAAGAAATACTGGTACCATTTTTCAGCAGTTTACCTGTACGTAGCAAGTTAAGAAAACCTGAAAAAGGAGGCGTACCCAAAAGTAACGTGGAGGCAATGGTAGTTGACGACAAAAGGAGGCGGACCACAACACAACAAATTAACAAAAATGGAAAGTGTAACTTGTAGTAATTATGATCAAATTAACGTTGCACCTGTGTTGCCAGTTTGCCCAATAGCCGTGCTTCCAACGGCTGATACATCTACTGTGGAAGATCTTAATATGATTCAGAAGCATGAAATGGAGTGATTTTAAGTCTATACGTGTTAGCGCTACCCAACACAATGGGTTTATGTAGACTAAAAAGTAACCCATTTAACCTGTAACCCAATGGTCCCAATCCACACGACCCGCCCAATTTTCCATCTTTGCTAAAAATATCAAATTGTGTCATATGAAAAAGCTTATAGGGTACAATCAAATTGATAATAAGATGAAGAATTAAGAAGAGTAGACAAACCTGTCGCTGCCTTCGACGCTGCAAAATGCTGATAGCCCAAACCATGATGTAACATGGCAATAGAAATCGAGCAATCCGAAGCAAGAAAAGCTTTAACAAAAGAACGAAAAATACATAAATCATAGTTAATTCCAGGCAACAAAATCTAGCATTTCCCTTTCGAGCAAAATTTTAATCCAAGATTGTCTCTTTTAGAGATTAATTAGAAACACATGATTACTCTTTTGCCATCACCAGTGATATTTCAGATCTTTAAGTAACGGTTTATCACTCTTATTAAAGCATTGTTTGATTATTAATTCTAACATAACTTACAGTTAAGAAGGTAGATGCATCCTCATCGGAGAAGCGCCGTCAACTGCCAAAAGATTAGTGCCGGTTATAATAAAATTTTAAAGATAAACACAACCAACCAGTTTCCAAACTTAAGAACGTTAATCAAGTTATCAAGGCAAACAGACTGACTGAAGTTATAGATATATGTTAAATATGGGGGATTACAATTAAAACAGCTGAACGGCAAAATGCAGCTCCGCTGGCATTTGTTGCATTATAATCGTCATACTTGACTTCCAGATATTGACGGTCAGCTTCTGAGATTTGCCGTGCTCCCCTGCAGAAAGCGGACACAAATTAGAACCAAAGTAAGTTTAACTGTCCTTGTATGTGTTCATTACATTATGTTATCATGCTTGGTTGGCTATAGGAAGGGTATGTGCTTTCGTTATAAATTTATAATAAATAGACAACATACACTTATATCTACTTTATACATTATCAAAATTTGTTGCAATTTGTATGTATTAATAGTATAAAATTAACATAATAAAATCTTAGTTAAAGCTCGCATTTAAAAAAAAAAAAAAAAAAAAAAAAAAAAAAAAAAAAAAAAAAAAACATTTATGTTAGAGAATACGTAACCAGTGTGGTCTACATTGTAGTATTTCATTCCATTCATTTGACAGAACAAAAAGCTTTTAATTCAAATGAAAAACCATTCCGTTTAATTCCCTATTGCAAATTCGTCAAGCCATACACTAAATAACGAATATGGCAGCCAGAAGAAAGAAGAAAAATACCCAATGTCTATGGTGGTCTCTTCCAAGCACGGTCGGGGAGGGGGAGCAACATATCCAGGTTAGTAAGGCTGCAAGTAACAACAAATCAACATAAGTCCACCTATTAATGTAAATAGATGCATAAAGTGGAATGCTTTTTCGAGCTACATTTGGATAAGAAAAAAACCAGCACATCCCATTGTCATGCGTGCTAAAAAAATGTAATAATTTTTTATTTATTTATTTATTATTATTTTTTTTGCACAATATAATAATGAGGATTTACTACGTTGGTCAAACAATAATTCATGATTAGATTAAAACAATGCCTATTAAAAAAACTTGATCAACCTAAGGCTTTTGGTGTAGGTGTGTGAAAATTTGTTCTAAAACAAATACTTGATCAATGATAACATACCTGATGTCATATCTCGCAGGTTATGTCACCCTTTTCATTGCACCAGTGTTGAACACACTTCCTGTGAGCATACTGCATAAACAATACACTTATTCAATATACTTAAATTTAATAGACAATAATGAATAACCACCACAAACATCACACTCGGATATAAAAATCATCATACATGGAGTTTCTACATATAAAATGTGGAAAACTAGAAGGGGGGGTTGATTAGTTTTACCGTTTAAAATTAATTCTCTTTGTTACTGTATGTTAATTCAAAGGAAACAAGCACAAACAAATATTCACACAATATATATGAAAAGTAAATAGAGGAAAGATCAAACAACACAACACGGATGTTTATAGCGGTTCGGCTACAAGGACTCTCTTCCTTGCCCTACTCCACTCCTCGAGCCTCTAACTCGAGAGTTATTCTTCACTAAGAAACAAACTTTCTTCTAGGTGGAGAAAACCTTTACACGTTGCTTACTTCCTTTTCCGGTACTAAGCTAAACACCGAGTTCTAATTCAAGGCAGAACCAACCTAACGTCGCCTATACAATTACCGACACTAAGCTAGATGTCGAGTTCTTTACAAGGGTTCAACCACTCCCGTTTGGTTCTTTCACAAGGGTACAACCACTCCCTACACTCTTTGGGTTTTGAGGACTAAAACACTAACCACACTCACTGAGATAAATGATACAAATAATGATGTGTGAATTTACAACTATATCACACAGTAACTATCCTAAAGGTTTTACACGTCTGTGTTGAACCTTGATGCTTAATCTCCTTTGCTACAAAAGGAAAGATCAATGAAATGAATGAATAATGAAAGTTAGATGATATGTAAATGAATGAGTATGAATATTAGGCTATATGAGTGATGGTGTGTTCAAATGATCAGCTTGCTATTTATAGGCAAGCTGGTGAACAGCCGGCGGATCCCATAAAAGGGATCCGTCTTTGATGTCGTTTGGTTCCGCCAAAATGACAACTAAGAGATTTCTCAAATCTCTCCAAATCTTCCACAATCTTTCCATATCTTTGTGTTGTCATATCAAGATCTTCCAAAGTCAACTATCTTGCTTGAAGATCTAACTAAGATATCACATAATCTATGTATGATGCATGCCATGATGTCATTGTAACATTTTAAAAATAAAGTTTCCTTTTAAGGAAATAAACTAGTAGATGTGTAAAATGTAATTCTAAGTAATCTTGTGAAATGTAAAATGTGTTATAAAGTGACTTTAGCTAGTATTTATAATTTGCTAAAAGATATATTTTGTAATTGTCATTAACAAAACTAAGTAAATATCGTAAAATATAAATAACGTTTTTAGGAAGATATTTGTATTAACAATCTCCCCCTTTTTGTTGATGACAAAACATAAAGTATATTTTTGAGCAAAGGAATAAATATAGCATGAGTTCTTTAAAATATAGATTAAGTTTGTTTTATTTGTGTTAAAAAACTATTTTTATGCAAAAGTGTATGTATTGTGATGATTCACGGTTATGCAAACTTAATCCTTTCTCCCCCTTTTTGTCGAAACAAAAAGAAGAGTTGCGTAGCGAAATGCGATATTGAGAACTTTAAGAGCTCCCCCTTGTTTTATACTCCCTCTAAATGGATTAACAAGGTGATGATTTATGAACCTACAAAACAAATGGTTAGAAAAATGAAATGCTCCCCCTCGATGTATACTCCCCATTACAAGAGTCCCAACGTATACATTTGAAGGGTATGAGATGCTACAAAAGAAATGTTAGTTGTGAATAACTTCAATGGAGAAGCATAATGCATATGAAATGGTCATCCAAATAAGAATGTTAATCTAGTTGACTTGAAAAAGTCAAAATGTAGTGTCTGATCCAAATTTTGTACCTAAAGTACAAGTGATCAAACTATAATGTAGATTCCAAATAGCTATATAATGATGTTAGTTACCCAAATAATGATAATATGCTTAATGTTGATCACTCACAAGCATAACATATAACATTTATATGTATTGAAAATATGTGACCAAAGTTACAAAAATATGAAGTTACAAGAAAATTAAAAATACATCCTAAAAATCCTAAGACAACATCCTATATAATGAGACTAGAACACTCCTATTGAGGAGGATGAGAGATGGCGTTTAGACGCTCAAGAATGTGGTTCAATATGAACCTCATTTCATTTTGGAGCTCATGCACCAAAATGTTTGTCCTTTGAGCTATGTGAGCGGTTCTTTCACACATGTTGCAATCATGGCGAGGAAAACCGAGCGGAAGAGTAGACTCATTTGGTTGAGGTGGTGGTGGTGGTGATTGGTTGTTGGGTGGTGGTGGTTGTGCTTGTTCATTGGTTGGTGGTGGTGTTTGGATGGAGTTCATGAGGATGTTTTGGAGGTCCATGGCTTCATTGAGGCGGTGATCTACCATACCCGAGAGAGTGTAGAGATGGTTGAGCTCTTCACTAATCTCCTCTTGGGTTTGAGGCAAATTGATCCGCATTTCCTCATCTATGGCAATGAGAGTTGATGTGGGTGAGAGAGGTGGTGTTTGAGGTTGAGATGATGGTGCATCATGGTATAAAGGACCATGGATATCCGGGAAAATCGGATGAAAAAGCATAGGCTCTTGACCTTCAAAGGTCATGGGTGGAGGATTGGTTGATCTTGGTGGGAGATCCTCCAAGTCATCAAGGTATGGATGTGGTGATGCAGGTGGAGTCTTAAATAGCTCCATAGGTTGCAACTTGGGTAATTTTGGGGGTGATGTTGATTTAACAGGCTGTGATGGAGCGGGTGGTGGTGTGGTTGCTATTGGAGTTATGGTTGGAGGTGGAGTTTGTATGACAACATTGGATGGTGTAGGTGTGGATAGAGTGAGGAAATTCTCACTTGCAATAGGTGATGAGATATTTAGAGGAGATGATTCCTCTGATGATGAATTTGCAAGATTTATAAAGCAACAAGGCTTAACACTAATGCGTGCGGTTCATTTTGGAGGTTTAGAGGTTGAAGAGTTGTTTGATTTGGTCATGGTGAGTTAAGATAACTAAGATGTACAGGTTATATGTGGAGAGGAAAGTGAATAAGTGAGTTTTTCTCAAACTTAAGCTTCTAATTTATAGACAGAAGGATTATAGGAACTAGTGTTTGGATTTGATGTAAATCCAATAGAGAATGTTGGTTCCTAATGATTTGGAACAAAAAATTGTGCAAGTCAAATCACATAAGTCAATCCATAGAACTTATGTTGAGTAATATGATGAAGATATGCAGTAAATGCAATGAGATAGTGGAAAATCCTGTGATGTGATGTTCCCACGGATTTGAAGGATCCCTAAAAAGGGTTCCTTGTTTGTATCAGAAAGGTAACTCACTCCTAAAATTTGAAAATTCAAATTTTGGTGGGAAATTTTGTTCTTAAGTTTCTAAGAGTTCCTAAATCATTCGAAGATGATTAATGATCAGTGAACCTATTCTAAAGAACACTAGAAACTAAAATCTAAGAATCGGGATGAGTCGAAAAGTTTTAAGAAATTTACTGTTATACCTGCGGATCCAAACGATAACACGTGCGGATCCAATTTATGGGATCCGCAGGATCCGCAGGTTGAAGAATGGCGGATCCAACGCTAACACATGGCGGATCCAAATTTTGGGATCCGCCAGATCCGTCTGGCAAAAATACTAAAACTTCACAGAGAGTATTACATATTTCGCGTTTTTCGACGAAAACCCGAAAATTCTCCTGGAGCATATCTATCATCTAATATGTAATGCAAAACAATCAAATATGATGATACTAACACATGTTTAATCATAGATTAATCCGTTCATGGGAACTTACCTTAAGAGGAGTTAAGCCAAACATAGTCTTAAACTCGGAAAATTGATAACATCAAGTGTTATCGACCTGCAATTCTTAGTTAGTTCATATACACATCAAATATCAACATAACAAGTTAAGAAACAATCATTTTTAATACTACATTGTCTAATAATGTTTAGAGCCAAACACTCCTTCAACTTAACTTCTTCTTCAATTTCTTCATGCCCTTATGATGCTTCATCATTCAACGTCCTAAATTCTTCACCATTTCTTTGATGTTGATGTTAGGAATATAAATATTCAGATGAAGGCTCGGTCACCCCGAGTATCTATTTAGCATTTACATAGCTCGTAGGATTATTTATATTCGTTTAGTATTATTAGTAATATTAGTATTAACTTAGTCGTATTTATATTTGTGGAGTGGGTCGGGGCTTTCCCCACTGTCAGCTCACTCCACAGCCCACTAGGGGCACCAATATGTAGTAGTATATAAGCCCCTTCCCACACTTGGGAAGGGTTGGAACTCTTGTATTATTTCACACACTTGAATCTAATAGATCCAGGTTTTCTCTTAAGGTTCCATCTCTCTCTAACATCTCTCTAAAACTCCACCATGGATCTAATCTTCCATGAACCAAGACCACCCGAATCAACCACACAATCAAGATGGTTATATCCTACAATTGGTATCAAGAGCCATGGTTAGGTCCGGTTTGATTGTGTGTCCGTTTTATTTTTTTTGTTCGAACCTTTTTTTTTTTTGCTTAAACTGCTTTGTATCTGTTTTTTGTTCGAATCATATTTCACATACTGTTTTACTCATAATTTTTGTTCGAATCATTGGTCTCTAAATCTGGGCTTCACTTGTTGACTTTTGTGTTTGTGGGCTTCACTTGTTGTTAGAATATCAATTGGTTTGTTCGAATACAAAGTCTCAAGAGTGTCTTGCTGTCTATGTGGTTTTCTAAATGTTTGAATATTGGTAATATTGTGTGTGGACCTTAGTGGTTGTGGGCTCACAACACAGTTGGTGTGGCAAAATCTGTGGATTTGTTTTTTGTTGCTTGCTCTATATTTTTTGAATCCACAAGTAAATCAATGGTTCGAACAATGTTTCAAGAAAGTCACAAGATGTCCAAGTGGTTTGAGCTTATTGTGTTTAATATGGTCGTTGTTGGTGGTGTTCAAGATGCGGAGTTGGTTGGGCTTAAATGTTCACCAATAGCACACGAGTGTGGGTTGTTCGAATTAATTGTTCTTGGTTCATGATGTGGCTCATGATATGGTTCATGTTACTTTTGTTACACTTTGGTATTTAAAATCATTGTTGTAACGTGAGAATTGTGATGTGTGGTATAAGATTTGTCTTGACAGCTTTGTGGTTCTTGGAATGATGTTCTTGGTTGCTGCTGGTGTTAAATGGATGTTCTTGAATGCGGTTTGTGGGTATTTTTGGGAGCAGTTTGGATTGTAACCAAAAAGGGGTAAAAGACAAAAGTGTGAGAGTGACAGCTTTGACTGGTCAAACATGCGGTTTGTCTAAGACGCGGTTTGTCTCTATAGTCATGAACTCGGTTTGTCTATATACTCACGAACTCGGTTTGTGTTCTTACTTGTGTGTTGTGCACAGACGCGGCTTGTGTGTTGTGCACAGACGCGGCTTGTGTGTTTGCACAGACGCGGCTTGTGTGTTTTGCACAGACGCGGCTTGTGTGTTTGCACAGATGCGGCTTGTGTGTATTGCATACATGCGACTTGTATGGGTTGATAAAGGTGAAACAAAATAGAGGGAGATGAAGCAATGACAAAGACCATAACCATTTGAACAACAGTCAACACAACAATTATAGCAACAAATTCACAACTCTTTCCTCAAACAAGATTCAACGACCAACCAGTACATCAACTCAATTACCCTATCTCATCACATCACAACATTTAGATCTCAGTTGGGTGCACCTTTAATTCAAATCAATAACGATTTTTTTTTTTGTGACCTTAACCATCATCGATCTATAGAAGAACAAAGCTTCATATTTAATTTTTCGAATCTTATAAAGAACGAACCAAAAACAATACGGTTTTGATTCATTCTTTTTCATTCGGTTCTATAAAAGAAAGCATATGAACAGAAAAATCTCAGATATGTTCTATTAGTGTTCGGATCTATAAAGATTTAAGATCGTATGCGTTAGAACAAAAGTCATCATCGATCTTGTAAGAAGATTAAGTCCTTATTAATATACGAAACGTAAAAGAGATATCAAAACAAGTGTGTTTCAATATCACTTTCTTTCGTTCGATTAAACAAAGAAACACAAGTGCAAACAAAACTTACCGGTTATTATTTTCGATCAACGAAAGACAGAAAGGTTTTGTTTGGATCGGATTTTATCAATTACAAGGACGAATCATTTGGTGGCTGCGTGTTTTAGGGTTAGAGAAAAAATGGAGTGGTGGCGTTGAGTTTATGAGGGATTAGGGTTGGATTAAAAGTGTAGTTATGTGAATGTGTCATGTTATATACCGAAAATTAGGGCTATTCTAATTCAGTTTAGGGGAGTTTAATGTTGGGCTGGTGGGCTCATGTTGATGAATATTGCAAACTGGACCAGTGATTTCATGGTTGGATCGGACATACAAATGGGCTGGTTGGGCCAATGTACACATGCACTATTTGTTGGCGGGAACACAATTGGTAAAATAAACGTATAGAGATAATTCTTTATTACCACTAAAATGAATTACCTATGCATTAGAGATAATACGTATTATCTGTTCTAATACGTATATTGCTTGAAATGAATTACCTATGAACACAATTAAAGAATTATTGCTTGAAATGGCTTTGTGGACTTAAAGTTTGGATTTGGAACCTTAGTGTTGGGCCGGATGTGCATTTGTGCTAACCAAATGCAATACACGTGAAAGGTGGATTTGGATCGGGCTGTGGTTACTTATGATCGTGGTTATCTTTTGTCTACCGTATGTTTTTTTCTGGAGTTGGGCTTATGAGCTTAACACCAAAATGGTGACAAGTGTGGTATGTTTGGATCTACAAAATTTCACATGGATGCACTCGTCACGGCTAGTATTTGGGTTTATGTATGTCAATGGGTTTATAGAGTTGTGGATTTAGAAGCATAGTCCTAGTGATGCCTACGATTTGAGTGAGCCTATGATTTGATATTTGCAATTTGAGTTACAGTTGACTAATTACAATTTGATTAGTTGCAAATTGACAAGTTGTTATTTGACTTGATGCAACTCGACTGATTGCGATGCTACCAGTTGCAATTTGACGTTGCGAGTTAACACTTGCGATTCGACTTATTGCGATATGATTGATTGCGATTTGTCTTGTGGCACCTTGACAAACTGTGACTTGACTTGTTGCGATTTGATCAAGTTGTGACTTGATTTCTGTGACTTGAACTTCAAAGGTTAGCATAGCACTTCACTCTTGGGTATTCTGGGTGATTTCACGGTTTCTCTTGTAGATTTTATAAAATCCCGCGAAAGATTCGATTTCTCGGTTAAAATCTCAAGAGCTGTAAAATCCCGTGAGATTAATTTTGGACATGTAGGCGGGACTTGAATTTAGACATAATAAAACTTACGGGGTTTGACCAACTTTTCGGGATAAGTTTGTGCTTCGAGATCGGCAGGAATTGGGAAATTATGGTGACTTGGTTGGTTTGTTAATTCACGGGTTGGTGTACTTAGTGTCTGTAACACCCCAACCCGACAAGGGTAGAAGTGTCACGCAAATGGTGACATATCAAAGGCAAGCATAACATACGACTTAAATAATACAATAGAAATTCAAAGGTTACAAATGATATACTGAAGCTACAAGGTTACAAATAAGAAACAAAACTAAATACTATGTCTGTCAACGCAAATCCTTCTAAAAACTTCTACTTCCGAAAAACTATCAAAGTCTTCTAAGTCCAAGGTCTCTTCACTCATTCCCAGCTTCCAACTAAAACCTGCCGCACACGGAAAGAAAACGTGCGGCTGAGCTTAAAAAGCCCAGTGAACTGATATATATAATAAACGGAAACCAAAATCAAATGGAAATGAACAGACATATCATAATGAATGAGATATAGGAACAGGAAATAAAGAGTAAGGTTTATGGACAGTCATCTACCACGAGCCCAAACAAATCAAATCATATCATATCATAACCACAATCTTCAAATCATATAGAAGGGAGACCTCTCAGATAATCAGATAATATGAGGGGTGTTGTAACACCCCAACCCGACAAGGGCAAAGGTGTCACAAATACGGATTCTTATCAGAACAGATACAAGCATAAGACATACATAATACAATAGGATACCAAGGGTTACAACTGAAAATCTGATATTACAAGACTACAAATGAGATATACAATAGTTACTAAATCTGAAAATAACTCTTCTAATCATCTCTAATCCAATTTAGCTAGTAGAGTCTTCTAAGTCCAAGGTCCTCTCTATTAATAACCCAGCTTCCAACTAAACCTGCCGCACACGAACAGAAAACGTGCGGCTGAGCTTAAAAAGCCCAGTGAACAGATATAACGATAACAAGCAGTAACGGTAAAGTAGTGAAGTAAAAGAATGAATACCACAAGAGTCAGGAACAGGTATATAAAAATTATACAGATATAACATGATTAATACTTGTTACAGAAAATAAGTATAAACACGTAATCCAAGATCCTACCACATACCAGGTCAGCTCAAATCAAGTAAAGTGTTAAATCACATACCAGGTTGTCGGGTGACAGTAATAGTAATGGAAAGAAAAGGTAATCAGGTTATAAGGTTACAAGGTGCAGGGTAACAGAAATCCTCTACGAGCCCAGTATCAGTAATCAATGACAGTAATCAGTATAATCATGTAGAGGGGAGACCTCTCAGTAATCAGTAAATATGAGGGGATTCCTCAATCAGTAAATTGGAGTAGCTAGCTCCCAGTAGTGTGAAAGACGTGTATCGCACACACCATCAGTCACCAGTAATAACAGAAATCAGTAATCAGTAATCAGTAACAGTAACAGTTCTAGGATGCATCCATACGCCCCTGGTGGCCATAAACCTCCCAACACACCAATTAAAATACAGAAAAGGGACGGAACAGGTCATCACTCTCCTGCCCTAGAGTCATGCCATCGGTGCATCAATGACATGGTCATGAAACCCTCATGACTAGTTATGGCTCGTAGTATCAAACTGTGGGTTAAGGTCAGGTATCATGTATCATGTGTCAAGTGTCATGCCTCAGAAATCAGTATTCATGTATCGGGTATCACGTATCAGGAAATCAGTATCATGTATCAGAAATCAGTATCATGTATCAGGAATCAGTATCATGTATCAGATATCAGTATCATGTATCAGGTATCATGTATCAAGTGTCGGATTCAAGTATCAGGTGTCAGGTGTCAGGTATTCAGGTGTCAGGTTCAAGTATTAAGTGTTAGGTTCAAGTATTCAGAGTCAGGTAGTCCAGGTCATGTTTTATATAAGGGTTCAAGACAAAGTTCAGGACAAAGGATCAGGGCAAGAGTCCAAATACGGGTTCAAGTTGAATGGTTCATATCAAGTGTATCAGGATTCAAGTTAAGTTTATAGCAAGGTATCAAGTATTTAAATTAGTTGCATAAGTCCATTTCCATTTCAAAAATATCAGAAGTTCATATCAGAGGTTCATATCAGAGGTTCATATCAGAAAGGTCATACCAGTAGGTCAATATCAGAAATGTTCAATATCAGAAAGGTTTAATATCCAAAGATCATATACCAGAAAGATCATATATCAGAAAGATCATATATCAGAAAGGTCATATCAAAAGTTCATAATATCATAAAAAAAACAAGCAAGGTTTACAGAACAAGGAAACATAGCAATAAATCAGGAATCAGAAACTAGGTTCAATATCCAAAGGTCTAATGTCAGAAGGGTCAAATATCAGGGAGTCCAAAATCAGAAGGTTCATAACAAGGTTCAATTTAAAGGTTTATATTAAAAGTTCCTATCATAGTTCAAAAAGTAATCTCTTAAAATGGATTTCATGAAAGTGATCCTCAAAACAGTCTTCATAAAGTAGGTCCCTTTAAAGAAAGTTTTCAAAACATTTTCACATGAATTTAAGAAGAGTTTTTACATTTAGTTATAAAATCCTATGAACCTTCAATGTATCCCAGAATCTAAATATTCATATTACAGGGTAGTGAACAGGTCATATCATGTATCAACAGAAATAAAGCACGGTTCATGAATTAAGGAAGACATAGCAAAGGCATAGATTCAAGTAGGAAAGCCCCAGATAAAAGGCTCAGATCATAACCAACTGGTACACATAATGAAGAACAAATCAGAGTATGAGAAAACATAACAACTGCTCAGAGAAATACTAAGATGAATCATGGATACTGAATGAAATGAGGAAGAGGACACCCTTACTGAAAAAGGGCAGAATATCTGTACCTTATTGCTGACAAAGGAAAATACTGAATAAGATGATCAAGAGCACAGACTACTCCCTCTTCACACCTAGAGGAGTAAAGACATGATTACTAAGATTCCAATTCCATGTTAAGTAACTTTCTATTTTTAGCAGGTTTCCATTTTTAGAAAGTTTCCATATATAGTAAGTTTCTATATTTAGTAATGTTTCCATAATTATTAATTAGGTCAAGTTAAGGTTATTTTATCCAATTTTACACTTTATACCCCTGAGGCTTCATACTTTACATGTTTAGTCCCTTTACTTAATAAAGTTACATATTAATCCTTAATTATTCATATTAACATGTTAAGCCCTTTAGTTTTACAAACTACACATTGCATCCTTATTTTATAATATGGTACGACTTGGAACCCTCAAAATATAAGTTTTACAAATCAAGTCTCTCAAGTTATAATAGTTACATATTTAGTCCTTATTTTCATAAAATCAATCTTTAATTAATAACAATTACATAATAGCCCCTTAAATTATCAAAATGACACAAGGTACTTTAAATATGATTTAATACACGAATGACCCATATGTTTTCCCAAAATTACAAGTTTAGTCCCTCTAGTTTACTTAATTTTAAAACCGATTATAAAATTTACATATAATTCAAAATAAACCCTTAAACATTTATTTTACATGAAAGGTTCCTCTAATAATTATTATACGACATCCCACAAAGTTTATAAAGTTTCAAAAGTAACCCATAGGTTTTAAAAATGACAATTCGATCCTTACACCTTTTTAAAAGAAATCGTATAACCTTTGTTTTAAATCGAATCAAGCCCTAATCACTCCAAATAATTAAGCCATCATTACATGTCAATTAATACTCATTAAAAAACCCTAATTCAAAAGTAAAAACCCTAGATCGATTAGTTCTACATTTTTCCCAAAATAATTTCTAGACCCGGTTTTAAACATAATTCGAAAATAATTCTTTTAGGCCATGATAATTCGAATACATATTTTTCTTATGTTAACCTAATCATAAGGAGTCTATAAAAATTAATCACCAGCCCTTGTTCGATCGTATACATTTATTTTAGATTTAAGGTTCATTTTTAAGACCATAATTCACCACGACTTGTTTAGGCTTCAATAATTCGTTTTCTCATTTTTCCCAGACCTTATATATCACATATGGTCTAAATAAATTAACCATGGCACCCAGAAAAATATGTAGCACATATTTTGGAAATAACATGTGTTTTAATCCACATAATTCAAAACGATATAAAAACTATGCATGCTTCGAAGTAAACATTATTCCTGAGTCTTATAGGTTGTAAGGAACATAAGAAAATTATTGGATAAATTTTAGATCGTGTAGAAACAAAATGGGCGAATTATACCTCTCGGATGAAATAAATGGCAAGAAAACGCGATCTGGATCAAACCCGCAAACCACAGACCCAATTCCTATTTTTCGTAGCTTCCTTGTGTGAAGAACCAACCCAGAAAAATACTAGATCATACCCAGAAAATCGTATGGAGGTAGGGCGAATTTAACTTGTGATTTCTAGGGTTTTATGTTCTTCGGTATTTTCTTTGGGAGGAAGAAAGATCATGGGTTTGATATACTTGTGATGAGGCCGAATATTGTGGGAGAGAATGATGCCAAAATCATAAAACCTTTCATGGACCGAATCACACTTTCAATTTGTGATTTAAGATTTCCATATTTAGCTTAGAATTTGAATTCCAAAGATATATTATGTACAATCCATTTAATTTCGGCTAGACAATAATTTTAGAGGTCCATAAGACTTATTTAATGTGTTACATGATGTTTGGAAATTTTTTGGAATCGTAGTTTATTTATTTACGAAGATTCGGGATCAATTCGGTGCGTTATGGACTTGTTTTGTCAAAGTTTTTGATTACAGGGGCATTTTGGTCTTTTTACATGTTTTAGAATTTTTGGGTTTTACAACTCTTCCCCTCTAACAAAAAAATTTCGTCCTCGAAATTTGCAGGAAGCAGAGAGAAAAGAGAACGGAATACTCATACGGAATGCGAACAAGATTTCAAATCGAATGATTGTATCTACAGCAGAGAGCTCTTTCAGGAGTTTAAGATTCATAACTGAGGTCAACAGAATGCAACACGAGAGTCCAAACTAATCCAGATATTTAACGAACGAAGGTAAGGTATACGCATAGGTAGAATGAACCTAAGGTCTCACTAATCACAGATAATGCATTGGAAGTCAAGTTCTAAACTTCTTAGGTACTTCCCAAGATATCCTATGGCCACAATGAGGGCACGTTATATGGTGTAAGTATTATCACGTTAATAATACCAGCACCACATAATTATGCCTTCATGATGATCATACTTTATCTCAAGTCGTTAACAAGGACCCCTATCTTAATCCACCTAGTACTTCTATAGTCTCAGAGGTCGACAAAAATCAATGACTTAGTCAGGAGGGAAAACAAACTACTTGCAAGAGTATCGGAATCCCATATTGCCTAGTAGAATAAGGTACACCGTCCACAAGCGTCAAATCTTCCACAATTCGCCAAAATTTCCCCAGAACAAAGCCATCATCGAACGTACGAATAGACACGGAACTGAAATGCTTCTTAAAACATCATGGAATCTTATTACTATATAACGAAGTTTAAGTGAGTCCATCAATATGGGAGTGAAACAAAATCGTAAACTTGTGTCTGGTCCTTCAAGCCTCCTGCTGTTCTTCTTAGAATGTGACGGAGTAATATGAATTTCTGGCACGATCTTCAAGTCCTTCATCATCCAGTCTGCTTCCGCTCTCAATTCGTCTTAGTACAACCAAGGCGAATAGGGAAGTTAGACTGCATGTCTTCATCAGCTCCAGGTTCGCCGTCTTGGCTAGATTTTCTTCTTCTGCATCGCCCACACTTCTGCTTGTAAGGGACGTCTTCACTCTTCAGGGTAGCCGTCGTTGTTGTCAAAATTTCGAATGCTCAATCAACCAATCCCTTATCAGAATAAAATCGAAGTTGACTATCCAAGAAAGACGGATCAACAAGGCAAATCTTATCGTTCAAAGTGAGAGGGAAACATTAAAACATCGCAAGACTTTTCATAGGGATAGAGAGGGTAAAACGAAGTCAAATAGCGTCAGAAGATTCATAGATGCTTATCAAAAGCAAGAGACAAACAACAGAATATATCGAGTACGTCATCGCCATGGAGATTCTCAGGTTTGCCCGAAGAGGCATCAACATGATAAACAAAGGATCCGAGGTCAGAGTCGGAGTTTAGAGATAAGGATCAAATAGTGTCATGCACTTATTATACAGTTCTTAAAGACATAAATCTTGTAGGCATAAACTTTCAATCTCCAAGAGGGATTTGACAGGCTTAAACCAAAAGTAATGCACGAGTCAGAGTGATACGGAAACAATGATACCTAAACAAATACCTTATAGTCTATCCATTCCTCACTGGTCAGAGCTTAAGTTCCTATATGGAAATCTTAGAGCAATTCTTACAGGTTATCTTATGAGCGCCTACAGTGGAAACTTAGTGGTCCAATCTTCACAGGTCAAGGGTAAATGTATTACAAGTCGCAACCTGTCTCTCTGATACCATAAATTGTAACACCCCAACCCGACAAGGGCAAAGGTGTCACAAATACGGATTCTCATCAGAACAGATACAAGCATAAGACATACATAATACAATAGGATACCAAGGGTTACAACTGAAAATCTGATATTACAAGACTACAAATGAGATATACAATAGTTACTAAATCTGAAAATAACTCTTCTAATCATCTCTAATCCAATTTAGCTAGTAGAGTCTTCTAAGTCCAAGGTCCTCTCTATTAATAACCCAGCTTCCAACTAAACCTGCCGCACACGAACAGAAAACGTGCGGCTGAGCTTAAAAAGCCCAGTGAACAGATATAACGATAACAAGCAGTAACGGTAAAGTAGTGAAGTAAAAGAATGAATACCACAAGAGTCAGGAACAGGTATATAAAAATTATACAGATATAACATGATTAATACTTGTTACAGAAAATAAGTATAAACACGTAATCCAAGATCCTACCACATACCAGGTCAGCTCAAATCAAGTAAAGTGTTAAATCACATACCAGGTTGTCGGGTGACAGTAATAGTAATGGAAAGCAAAGGTAATCAGGTTATAAGGTTACAAGGTGCAGGGTAACAGAAATCCTCTACGAGCCCAGTATCAGTAATCAATGACAGTAATCAGTATAATCATGTAGAGGGGAGACCTCTCAGTAATCAGTAAATATGAGGGGATTCCTCAATCAGTAAATTGGAGTAGCTAGCTCCCAGTAGTGTGAAAGACGTGTATCGCACACACCATCAGTCACCAGTAATAACAGAAATCAGTAATCAGTAATCAGTAACAGTAACAGTTCTAGGATGCATCCATACGCCCCTGGTGGCCATAAACCTCCCAACACACCAATTAAAATACAGAAAAGGGACGGAACAGGTCATCACTCTCCTGCCCTAGAGTCATGCCATCGGTGCATCAATGACATGGTCATGAAACCCTCATGACTAGTTATGGCTCGTAGTATCAAACTGTGGGTTAAGGTCAGGTATCATGTATCATGTGTCAAGTGTCATGCCTCAGAAATCAGTATTCATGTATCGGGTATCACGTATCAGGAAATCAGTATCATGTATCAGAAATCAGTATCATGTATCAGGAATCAGTATCATGTATCAGATATCAGTATCATGTATCAGGTATCATGTATCAAGTGTCGGATTCAAGTATCAGGTGTCAGGTGTCAGGTATTCAGGTGTCAGGTTCAAGTATTAAGTGTTAGGTTCAAGAATTCAGAGTCAGGTAGTCCAGGTCATGTTTTATAGAAGGGTTCAAGACAAAGTTCAGGACAAAGGATCAGGGCAAGAGTCCAATTACGGGTTCAAGTTGAATGGTTCATATCAAGTGTATCAGGATTCAAGTTAAGTTTATAGCAAGGTATCAAGTATTTAAATTAGTTGCATAAGTCCATTTCCATTTCAAAAATATCAGAAGTTCATATCAGAGGTTCATATCAGAGGTTCATATCAGAAAGGTCATACCAGTAGGTCAATATCAGAAATGTTCAATATCAGAAAGGTTTAATATCCAAAGATCATATACCAGAAAGATCATATATCAGAAAGATCATATATCAGAAAGGTCATATCAAAAGTTCATAATATCATAAAAAAAACAAGCAAGGTTTACAGAACAAGGAAACATAGCAATAAATCAGGAATCAGAAACTAGGTTCAATATCCAAAGGTCTAATGTCAGAAGGGTCAAATATCAGGGAGTCCAAAATCAGAAGGTTCATAACAAGGTTCAATTTAAAGGTTTATATTAAAAGTTCCTATCATAGTTCAAAAAGTAATCTCTTAAAATGGATTTCATGAAAGTGATCCTCAAAATAGTCTTCATAAAGTAGGTCCCTTTAAAGAAAGTTTTCAAAACATTTTCACATGAATTTAAGAAGAGTTTTTACATTTAGTTATAAAATCCTATGAACCTTCAATGTATCCCAGAATCTAAATATTCATATTACAGGGTAGTGAACAGGTCATATCATGTATCAACAGAAATAAAGTACGGTTCATGAATTAAGGAAGACATAGCAAAGGCATAGATTCAAGTAGGAAAGCCCCAGATAAAAGGCTCAGATCATAACCAACTGGTACACATAATGAAGAACAAATCAGAGTATGAGAAAACATAACAACTGCTCAGAGAAATACTAAGATGAATCATGGATACTGAATGAAATGAGGAAGAGGACACCCTTACTGAAAAAGGGCAGAATATCTGTACCTTATTGCTGACAAAGGAAAATACTGAATAAGATGATCAAGAGCACAGACTACTCCCTCTTCACACCTAGAGGAGTAAAGACATGATTACTAAGATTCCAATTCCATGTTAAGTAACTTTCTATTTTTAGCAGGTTTCCATTTTTAGAAAGTTTCCATATATAGTAAGTTTCTATATTTAGTAATGTTTCCAATATTATTAATTAGGTCAAGTTAAGGTTATTTTATCCAATTTTACACTTTATACCCCTGAGGCTTCATACTTTACATGTTTAGTCCCTTTACTTAATAAAGTTACATATTAATCCTTAATTATTTATATTAACATGTTAAGCCCTTTAGTTTTACAAACTACACATTGCATCCTTATTTTATAATATGGTACGACTTGGAACCCTCAAAATATAATTTTTACAAATCAAGTCTCTCAAGTTATAATAGTTACATATTTAGTCCTTATTTTCATAAAATCAATCTTTAATTAATAACAATTACATAATAGCCCCTTAAATTATCAAAATGACACAAGGTACTTTAAATATGATTTAATACACGAATGACCCATATGTTTTCCCAAAATTACAAGTTTAGTCCCTCTAGTTTACTTAATTTTAAAACCGATTATAAAATTTACATATAATTCAAATAAAACCCTTAAACATTTATTTTACATGAAAGGTTCCTCTAATAATTATTATACGACATCCCACAAAGTTTATAAAGTTTCAAAAGTAACCCATAGGTTTTAAAAATGACAATTCGATCCTTACACCTTTTTAAAAGAAATCGTATAACCTTTGTTTTAAATCGAATCAAGCCCTAATCACTCCAAATAATTAAGCCATCATTACATGTCAATTAATACTCATTAACAAACCCTAATTCAAAAGTAAAAACCCTAGATCGATTAGTTCCACATTTTTCCCAAAATAATTTCTAGACCCGGTTTTAAACATAATTCGAAAATAATTCTTTTAGGCCATGATAATTCGAATACATATTTTTCTTATGTTAACCTGATCATAAGGAGTCTATAAAAATTAATCACCAGCCCTTGTTCGATCGTATACATTTATTTTAGATTTAAGGTTCGTTTTTAAGACCATAATTCACCACGACTTGTTTAGGCTTCAATAATTCGTTTTCTCATTTTTCCCAGACCTTATATATCACATATGGTCTAAATAAATTAACCATGGCACCCAGAAAAATACGTAGCACATATTTTGGAAATAACATGTGTTTTAATCCACATAATTCAAAACGATATAAAAACTATGCATGCTTCGAAGTAAACATTTTTCCTGAGTCTTATAGGTTGTAAGGAACATAAGAAAATTATTGGATGAATTTTAGATCGTGTAGAAACAAAATGGGCGAATTATACCTCTCGGATGAAATAAATGGCAAGAAAACGCGATCTGGATCAAACCCGCAAACCACAGACCCAATTCCTATTTTTCGTAGCTTCCTTGTGTGAAGAACCAACCCAGAAAAATACTAGATCATACCCAGAAAATCGTATGGAGGTAGGGCGAATTTAACTTGTGATTTCTAGGGTTTTATGTTCTTCGGTATTTTCTTTGGGAGGAAGAAAGATCATGGGTTTGATATACTTGTGATGAGGCCGAATATTGTGGGAGAGAATGATGCCAAAATCACGGAACCTTTCATGGACCGAATCACACTTTCAATTTGTGATTTAAGATTTCCATATTTAGTTTAGAATTTGAATTCCAAAGATATATTATGTACAATCCATTTAATTTCGGCTAGACAATAATTTTAGAGGTCCATAAGACTTATTTAATGTGTTACATGATGTTTGGAAAAATTTTGGAATCATAGTTTATTTATTTACGAAGATTCGGGATCAATTCGGTGCGTTATGGACTTGTTTTGTCAAAGTTTTTTATTACAGGGGCATTTTGGTCTTTTTACATGTTTTAGAATTTTTGGGTTTTACAGGTGTCCTCATTCTTCAAATGGAGTAGCTAGCTTCCAAATTTTGTGAAAGACGTGGATTGCACCCATCATCAGTCACCAAATCAAATCATATCAAAACGAACTGTCCACGAACACGGACACGAACCTAGGATGCATCCATTCGCCCCCCGAACAAATCATATTGGCCATATCAAATCATATCATAGTGAGCTCATATCAAATCAAAATGGGGACGGTGTAACCAAATCACTAGGGCTACACGCTAGTCATGCCATTGGTGCATCAATGACACGGCCATGTTACCTTCATGGCTAGGAAACAACTTGGCTCGGGTATCAAACTGGGGTCAAAGGTCAATATCAAAGCAAAGGTTCACATGGTCATGGTCCAAATATCAAAGTTCATATCAGAAGGTTCATATCAAAGGGTTCATATGCCAAAGGTTCAAATCCCAAGGTTCATAGCAAAGGTCAAAGTCAAATCATAATAAGGGTTCAAGAGACCGAAGGCACCTTATTAAAAGGGCAGAATATCTGTACCTTATTCCAAAGCAAAGCACAAACCAAAAGAATAAGATGCAAAGGATCATGACCTCTCCTTCTTCACACCTAGAGGGGTAGAAAAGAATTACAACCCTTTCCATTTTAAGTAACTTTCCATTTTTAGCAGGTTTCCATATTTAGTAAGTTTCCATAATTAGTGAGATTCCATATTCTCATTTAGGTTAAGTTATTATTGAATCATAATATGGTTTTAGGGTGTATTTAAACAAGTCACAAAAGTTTAGGGTTACTTATGACAACTTTACATAAATTAGGGTTTTAAGTGTAATCATATCAAAGTTAAGGTTCAAATATGAAAATTTCCCAAGTAATCTGTTTTGAATCCATATTTATCAAGTTAACAAATTCAGCCCCTCAAGTTTCCCAAATTTGACACTTTACACCCTTAAGTTACATAATTTACATTTTAAACCTTATAATATCCATAATTACACATTAAGCCCTTAATTTATCAAAATTACACAATGGACACTTATTTTATCATATTATATGAATCTACCTTTAAGTATTCATAATTTACACATCAAGTCCCTCAAGTTATCAAAGTTACATATTCAACCCTTAATTTACATTTTCAATCTTTAATTATCAATAATTACATATTAAGCCATTAAATTACCAAAATAGCACATAACCCCCTGAATATAATTAATTACTTAAATCAATCTTAAGTTTCCAGAAATTACATATTTAGTCCCTCTATTTTAATTATTTTCAAAATCGATTTATACTTTATCAAATAAACATTTTAACCCTTTTAAATATAAACATTACACATGGGGCCCTCAACTTATATTTTATTCGAAATGTTCACAGCCTAAAATAAGTTCTAGAAATAACCCTTAAGTTTCAAAAGTTACAAAACACCCCCTAACATTTTCAATCAAATCGTATAACACTTTTTATTAATAAAATCCTAACCCTAAAAATACCAATCATTCACCAATCATATCATCATTATTAATCATCATTTAATCACTCAAGAACAGCTCTAAAAGTCTAACCCTAGATCGATTTATATTTTATTTCTTTTTCTTCTTTATTTTCTTTAAATCCGGTAAATACATAATTCCAAAAATAATTGTTCTTGGCCTCAAAATTTCGAAATATCATTTTTCCAGGTCTAATATGATTGTATAGAGTCCAAATAAAATAAATATGAAGCCTCACAAATTCGGATTGAATTATTTAGGTTTTATATGCGATTTTAAGATTTAATTTACAAGTATTGTATAAAGCATGCATGGATCGACTTATACATTTTATTTGGTGTTCATATGACATATAGGATCTGAGAAAATTACCAAACCGAAGATTTGAACTTGTAGAATGGGCTGTATCAATTCGATGATACGCGTATGAACAAAATGAACCAATATTCCAAAACGACTCCAAAAGCTTCTCCACAACCTTTCCAACATTTTTTCCAAAGTATATTCGACATAAGGATTGTGATAAAAATCATGAACGAATTTTATATGGCTTGATCGAATTTATTTAGGAAATACCTTAAAATTTGGCTCGATAATGACAATAATTCACAAAACGTGATCCCAGCCAAGAACAGCTCCAAAACTATTTTCATGGATCAAATATGATACAAGGAACATGAGAAAAATAAGAAACGAATTTTTAGGAGGTCGCAAGAATTAATTCGATCCATACCTTATTTTGTTCTAGCGACAAAGAAATAATTCACCAAGATCGGACCAAGCTTCAAATAATTCGAATGGTATTTTTCCTAGTTCCTTTGGATGATGATCAATCACAGAAAAATGGTCTAGGGATTTTAGAGTGTCGATTGGAGGCTAATGAAATTGTTGTGTGAGTTTTAATTCTAATCGGCAATTAGGGTAAATGAAAATGATTTGATTGGATTTTAAATTAGGTATGCCGAGTGAGGGGGGGGGGAGGATAAGACCAAGAATTTGACCAAATTGATTAGTACTTTAATGTGATTAATTTCCACATTTAAATGCATTTATTTTAATTTATACAATTTAAATGTTAATAAAAATATTATTCGGCTCTATGGGGGCATTTTGGTAATTTTATCTCTTGTATAAATGTTAAATGAAATTGTTAAAATTATTTGGGATCATAACTTATGCATTGTCAGAAGTTTGGAATTTATTTGATACTTTATAAGTTTTTAAATAATTTTTAAACTTGTAGGGGCAATTTGGTCTTTTAGCACATTTTAGATTTTTAGGGTTTTACAACTCTTCCCCTCTAAACGAAAAATTTCGTCCTCAAAATTTGCAAAGAATCAGAAGTGAAAGGATCGAAAACAAAATAGGGACGTACCAGATCAGAATACAAAATGTGGATAACTAGCTCGTATTGATTCCTCGGTCTCCCCGGTAGCCTCCCGCTCTGGGTGGTTCTTCCAAAGAATCTTTACGAACGGAGATGAAACGAAACAGAAGACACAACGGACAGCGAACGAAAATGTAAAAAAGACTTGTTTCTCATGACTCTTCATTGCCGATCCAAAAGTAACTTTAGTTCCCAGAAATGACATATCATACGAAATTCAGATTGCAAGGATCATATTCAGACATGACGAATGGTTATCATATTCTCTCAGAAGAGGTACAAGGATACGCAAGATTGTGACGGATATGCCGTCCATAGCATTCGAATTAGACAAATCAGATGAGATCGTACAGAAAATAAATTGTAGGTGATATCAAATGGAAGAAACTTATAGCAGAACTTAAGATTCTTATCGGAATTACAAAGGTCAACAACCGCGTACCGAGAATCCAAACGTATCAAATCGCATAACGGCGAAACAGATTAAGCGTATAGGTGGAACGAACCTAAATCTTACAAATGCGAAATTTCTCACATCTCTAATCAAAATTCTAAAGTTTCTAAAGTACTCCTCGAAATATCCTATGAACACAATGAGGGTACGTCATATGACGTAAGTATTATCACGTTCGCGAACCGTCATAATACTAGCATCATATGAGTATACCATCATGATGGTCATACTTTATCTCAAGTCGCGAACAGAACTACTTCTCTTAACCACCTATCAGTCCTTCTACCTCCTAAGGTTGGTCCAAAACAAACATCACTACGGATTCTAAATCGGAGGAATTTGAACGTAAAATAGCGTAACGAAATGTGTACACCTCAAAATGAAACTCGTCGTCAAAACGTTAGGTCTTCCACAATTCATCATTCTTCTCAGAACGAAACCATCATCCGACAAATGCATAACGAATACAGAACGGAATTTCTAATGGGGTAAAGCTCATTCAAAAGATCCTATCGATAGGTAACGGAAACTTGAGTGGTCTAAGAGAAAATGAATTACGTCTTCCATATCTCCATCCTTTACAACAATCAAATCTTCCAAATCCAAACGTTTACTACAAAATTTCATCCCTTCAATTTCATGATCTCGAATCCTTTCAAATTCCAAGTAGCCGCTCTCTTGTCTAATCATACGATCATAGGGTGAACAGGGAATCATAAACTTGAGTCTGGTTCCTCAAGTCTTCGACACTTCTTCTGGACACCTCGGTGTGGTAGCGTGAATCTCCGACGTGATCACCGTGTATTCCTCCATTTGCGAGTCTGCTTCAGCTCTCAATTCATCTTAGTACAACTAAAATGAATAGAGAACTAAGGTTGCGTGTCTCCTACAGGTCTTCTAGCATGATTCAAAATTTACCAACTCAATCTGCTGTGGCCTTCCTGGGTTATGTGCTGAAAGCTCATCTTCTACGGTCTGGTTGTCCTGATGCCCAACTGAAGTCTCCACGTGCTGCTTGGGGTATAATCGAGTCTCATCTCAGTCTTTCTTCTTCTCACATGCTTCTCTCTTGGTAACGTCTGTCACGAACCTCTTCTGCACATCTTCTACAAGGTTTCTAACTCTGACAATGGTCTTCAGACCTGGTCCTTTTTGTGGAAGCTCTTTAGTCATCGGATACCTGGTGGTGTTGTTTGCTACTATCTCTGATCATCAAGTGAATCTATTCTTCTAGAACAAAGGGTCGGTTCACTTCATACTAAAAATGGTCAACGTGTTCCTCGTTCGTCTCTGAGCACAAACATACTGTCATACTATGACAATTGTCCGAATACTTGCGAAAACATGAATCTTCTAGTCAATACAATTGACATCATTCAAACTCATATTGGTCACACGGGTACTAACGCAACTTCAGGAAATCTTCTTAGGGAGAAACTTCATATCACAAATTTTTCTCTTCACAAATCAAATTGTAATGCTTCGCGGAATTTAATCTCAACTAGTCAACTTCCTTCTCAGATGTTCTTGTGGTTGCTTCTTCCGTCTTTCAAACCCAGAAGAGGTCGTCTGCTACGGAGTTTCAAAAATAGCACAAATCGAATATTGATACGCTGAAATGGAATGGAATAACGATTACGGTTAAATTCACGATGGTCAGTGCGCCGCCGCACACTTCTCTCTTTCTTCTTCATAACCCAACAGGAGCATTCAAGAGATCACTGAAGTGAACAAACTCATATCCCATCAGTTCCTACAATCTCTTAACTTCTTCAATATCGTGGTTTCGCCAATTCAGATCGGTTCAATGCAAACTTTACTACCCAAACGGATTTCAAAAGGTTCATTAGAAACACCAGAAATTCGTACAACAAACTTTCAAGTGCCGGAGTTTTCCAAGAGTGGATACTAACAGGCGTTAGGAGAAAATTGGAAATCAAAGAGATCGGAGTATGTGCTTCATACAACAATAATCTTAACAGATTCAAATGATTGAGAATATTCTATCAAAATATGGTGAAGCAGATTGCTACAGGCTGCATTTCAAATATTGTAGTCCATGATAGCTTTACAAAAACTACCAACCCATAATCAAAAAACCTCAAAGTCAAATGCATCCAAAGTAAACGGGTTCTTAGAGCGAATGTGGTTGTCAAATCATACGGATAGTTCACATATCAAATTTAGGTACATGGTTCATCAAAGTGTGGGATGGGAGAGTATTAGAATATATCAAGGTCAAATATATCAAATTGAAGGTTAGAATTGTGAACAGTTCAAAAGGTTGGAATCTTATAACATAGGAATGATAGGGTGTGCACCGATAGTAATACGAACATCGTTTAACTGTCAGAGTTGAGATGTATGGAATATCAGTTATCAGCATCAGCATGCTTAGATAACAATTTCGTACTGGACAAATATCAACATCAAATCCTTCTAAAGGAAATTGGTTAACATACAACGTTCATCTTTCAAATGACGGAAGGTAAGACTCCCTCGTCTTCTGCGACAACGTTCTTATAAGGCATGACTAAAGGCAAAGGCAAGATTCAGAGTGATGCGGAAGCAAATACTACTCACATGGATGTCCTAGACTACCCATTCCTCACCGGTTATGACTTATGTTCCTATGGGAAAATCTTACGCAACTTCGCAAAGGTTATCCTACGAGCGCTTACAGTGGAAACTTAGGGGTCCTAACTTACACAGGCCAAGGGTGGATGTACTACAAGTCGTAAACCTGGCTCTGATACCATAATTGTAACACCCCAACCCGACAAGGGTAGAAGTGTCACGCAAATGGTGACATATCAAAGGCAAGCATAACATACGACTTAAATAATACAATAGAAATCCAAAGGTTACAAATGATATACTGAAGCTACAAGGTTACAAATAAGAAACAAAACTAAATACTATGTCTGTCAACGCAAATCCTTCTAAAAACTTCTACTTCCGAAAAACTATCAAAGTCTTCTAAGTCCAAGGTCTCTTCACTCATTCCCAGCTTCCAACTAAAACCTGCCGCACACGGAAAGAAAACGTGCGGCTGAGCTTAAAAAGCCCAGTGAACAGATATATATAATAAACGGAAACCAAAATCAAATGGAAATGAACAGACATATCATAATGAATGAGATATAGGAACAGGAAATAAAGAGTAAGGTTTATGGACAGTCATCTACCACGAGCCCAAACAAATCAAATCATATCATATTGTAACCACAATCTTCAAATCATATAGAGGGGAGACCTCTCAGATAATCAGATAATATGAGGGGTGTCCTCATTCTTCAAATGGAGTAGCTAGCTCCCAAATTTTGTGAAAGACGTGGATTGCACCCATCATCAGTCACCAAATCAAATCATATCAAAACGAACTGTCCACGAACACGGACACGAACCTAGGATGCATCCATTCGCCCCCCGAACAAATCATATTGGCCATATCAAATCATATCATAGTGAGCTCATATCAAATCAAAATGGGGACGGTGTAACCAAATCACTAGGGCTACACGCTAGTCATGCCATTGGTGCATCAATGACACGGCCATGTTACCTTCATGGCTAGGAAACGAACTTGGCTCGGGTATCAAACTGGGGTCAAAGGTCAATATCAAAGCAAAGGTTCACATGGTCATGGTCCAAATATCAAAGTTCATATCAGAAGGTTCATATCAAAGGGTTCATATGCCAAAGGTTCAAATCCCAAGGTTCATAGCAAAGGTCAAAGTCAAATCATAATAAGGGTTCAAGAGACCGAAGGCACCTTATTAAAAGGGCAGAATATCTGTACCTTATTCCAAAGCAAAGCACAACCAAAAGAATAAGATGCAAAGGATCATGACCTCTCCTTCTTCACACCTAGAGGGGTAGAAAAGAATTACAACCCTTTCCATTTTAAGTAACTTTCCATTTTTAGCAGGTTTCCATATTTAGTAAGTTTCCATAATTAGTGAGATTCCATATTCTCATTTAGGTTAAGTTATTATTGAATCATAATATGGTTTTAGGGTGTATTTAAACAAGTCACAAAAGTTTAGGGTTACTTATGACAACTTTACATAAATTAGGGTTTTAAGTGTAATCATATCAAAGTTAAGGTTCAAATATGAAAATGTCCCAAGTAATCTATTTTGAATCCATATTTGTCAAGTTAACAAATTCAGCCCCTCAAGTTTCCCAAATTTGACACTTTACACCCTTAAGTTACATAATTTACATTTTAAACCTTATAATATCCATAATTACACATTAAGCCATTAATTTATCAAAATTACACAATGGACACTTATTTTATCATATTATACGAATCTACCTTTAAGTATTCATAATTTACACATCAAGTCCCTCAAGTTATCAAAGTTACATATTCAACCCTTAATTTACATTTTCAATCTTTAATTATCAATAATTACATATTAAGCCATTAAATTACCAAAATAGCACATAACCCCCTGAATATAATTAATTACTCAAATCAATCTTAAGTTTCCAGAAATTACATATTTAGTCCCTCTATTTTAATTATTTTCAAAATCGATTTATACTTTATCAAATAAACATTTTAACCCTTTTAAATATAAACATTACACATGGGGCCCTCAACTTATATTTTATTCAAAATGTTCACAGCCTAAAATAAGTTCTAGAAATAACCCTTAAGTTTCAAAAGTTACAAAACACCCCCTAACATTTTAAATCAAATCGTATAACACTTTTTATTAATAAAATCCTAACCCTAAAAATACCAATCATTCACCAATCATATCATCATTATTAATCATCATTTAATCACTCAAGAACAGCCCTAAAAGTCTAACCCTAGATCATTTATATTTTATTTCTTTTTCTTCTTTATTTTCTTTAAATCCGGTAAATACATAATTCCAAAAATAATTGTTCTTGGCCTCAAAATTTCGAAGTATCATTTTTCCAGGTCTAATATGATTGTATAGAGTCCAAATAAAATAAATATGAAGCCTCACAAATTCGGATTGAATTATTTAGGTTTTATATGCGATTTTAAGATTTAATTTACAAGTATTGTATAAAGCATGCATGGATCGACTTATACATTTTATTTGGTGTTCATATGACATATAGGATCTGAGAAAATTACCAAACCGAAGATCGGACGTGTAGAATGGGCTGTATCAATTCGATGATACGCGTATGAACAAAACGAACCAATATTCCAAAACGACTCCAAAAGCTTCTCCACAACCTTTCCAACATTTTTCCCAGAGTATATTCGACATAAGGATTGTGATAAAAATCATGAACGAATTTTATATGGCTTGATCAAAATTTATTTAGGAAATACCTTAAAATTTGGCTCGATAATGACAATAATGCACAAAACGCGATCCCAGCCAAGAACAGCTCCAAAACTATTTTTCATGGATCAAATATGATACAAGGAACATGAGAAAAATAAGAAATGAATTTTTAGGAGGTCGCAAGAATTAATTGATCCATACCTTATTTTGTTCTAGCGACAAAGAAATAATTCACCAAGATCGGACCAAGCTTCAAATAATTCGAATGGTATTTTTCCTAGTTCCTTTAGATGATGATCAATCACAGAAAAATGGTCTAGGGATTTTAGAGTGTCGATTGGAGGCTAATGAAATTGTTGTGTGAGTTTTAATTCTAATCGGCAATTAGGGTAAATGAAAATGATTTGATTGGATTTTAAATTAGGTATGCCGAGTGAGGGGGGGGGGGAGGATAAGACCAAGAATTTGACCAAATTGATTAGCACTTTAATGTGATTAATTTCCACATTTAAATGCATTTATTTTAATTTATACAATTTAAATGTTAATAAAAATATTATTCGGCTCTATGGGGGCATTTTGGTAATTTTATCTCTTGTATAAATGTTAAATGAAATTGTTAAAATTATTTGGGATCATAACTTATGCATTGTCAGAAGTTTGGAATTTATTTGATACTTTATAAGTTTTTAAATAATTTTTAAACTTGTAGGGGCAATTTGGTCTTTTAGCACATTTTAGATTTTTAGGGTTTTACAGTGTCACAAACATCTCGGGGTGGATGGATGCACGATGTTTGATGACCCTTGCTCGAGCGTATTTAAGGTGATTAGACTTGGATGTTCAAGAAGTGGATATATACAATAAAGGATGGAAGGTTGGGTATATATCACTACCTATATTTAAAGGAGTTACGTTGTTGTGCTCAATATAGGTTCTAAATCACAATTTGCAATTTAAGGCGATTAAGGTGATTAGACTTGGATGTTCACGAAGTGGATATATACAATAAAGGATGGAAGGTTGGGTATATATCACTACCTATATTTAAAGGAGTTACGTTGTTGTGCTCAATATAGGTTCTAAATCATAATTTAGTGCAAGTTTAAGTCGCGGACTTGTTCTTTATCAAGCTTCATCAAGTGATTGTTGTTTCTCAAGCTTCTAATGAGATTGTTGTTCAAGATCTTCTCAAGAGGTAGTCAGGCTTATAGACAAGAGGTGATTTGTTTGGAGACATGTTTTAACCTTTTACTCACTTTAAAGTCATATGCATTTCATCAAGCGGTTTTGGCATATTACGAGCTTCAATGAATTGTTAATCTACTAAACCATTGATGAGGAGGAAAGCAAGGGGTTACTACAAGAGAGTCTTAATCACCATCTTCGTTGCAGTAGTTTCATTTGTCTCTTTCCATGTTTTATGCCTGTCATTCACGATCATCACAGACTTTTAACTTTGGCAAAAAGGTCATTTCATGCCCTTTTTGAGGGGGAGAATTAGGCGTGTTTCCTAGCAGTTCCGTCTCCAGCGATGTGAATCTTAGCGGCTCCGGTGACAGTGGGTTAGATCGTATCAGTTCTGTCTCCAGCGGTTTGAATATTAGCAGTTCCGGTTTCAGCGGGTCAGATCATAACGATTCAGGATTCAGGGGTTCAGTCTACAGAAGTTTGATACTTACTGTTGTGCAGTTTGTTCTTGAATTTATTTCTCAGATAAATCTCAAGAACTGTAAAATCCTGTACATAGTACGTCTACTATTCCATGCACTGCACCTGATAACATCCAAGTGGCTGGGTCAGACAGCTTTGTTTGATAGGACTGACTATGAGTCAGGGGCACTACTAAGAATTAGCGCATGTTTCTTCTCTCTTTTTGGCTAGTCAACAGCACAAGATGATCACGAAGTTAATCTGGTATTCTTTATTTGTGATTGAAGTTGAATTTCACGAAGGCGTCTACTTATTTTATCTTGAAGTCGGGGTTGGTTGGATGCATGACCTTCAATGATAACTTGCTCGTGCGTAAAATTTAAGTTGAAGACTTGGGTTATCTAGTTACCAGCAGTCGGGGTAACTATCACTTAAGAGTTATTGGAGTACTCAGTGTCACACGTCAATGACGATGTCGATAATCGCAAGAGGTGTTAATGTCTCATACTTTGGTTGGGTATTGAGCACTTAGAGATTTGCTTGGAGCATTAATTCTCTACACCGTTCGTCCAACATTAGTGCAAGCTTAAGTAACAAATTTGGGGACTTCTACTTCAGTTTTCAGTATTGGTATATCGGGTTTTCTTCATCGAGTGGTCACTAATCTATGTACAAGGTTGGTTAGTTGGCCAAAGGTTTTAAAAGTTGTGATGTGATCTGTAATCTTCACAAGATATTCTTTACCCAAACTGATGTTCACCAAAACCAAATCAGTCATGCCACATTCAATCTGTTACTGTCTCACGGTTTCTTCTTGGTTTTGTAAAATCCCGCGAAAGAACTTATTTCTCGGTTTAAATCATAGATTTGTAAAATCCCGTGATGATGGGCTATGCGCTCTTGACCATGATCGGGTTAAAACCATTATCAAAGTTCAGCTATAACATCACAAATGGCTGGATCGAGGCATTTAATCGACAAGATGTGACTAAGGGGTTAGTTCAGTATTATTTATTTGAGGCTGAAGTGAAATTTCATGGGTGAGTGTACTTAGTATCTGAAGATATCGGGGAGGTTGGATGAAGATTCTTCGAGATCCTTGTTCGAGCTTTCAACATTTAGAATGACGAGGACTTGGATATCTAGTTATTTTTTTGCAAAATAACTATCACTTTAAGGAGTCACGTTGTAGTGCTCAGTGTCACACGAAGTTGTGGATATCCAAGAGGTGATGTACGTCTTATACTTGATGGTTGGTTGGTTGAAGAGTATAGAGTACTTAGGGATTCGATGTTGCACGAAGTCTCTACACCGCTCTTTGTCACGCATTAGTACAAGTTTAAGTCACAAGTTCGGGTTATATTACTTCAGTATCAAGTTCATCATATTGGGTTTTTCTCCATCAGTGGTCACGACATCAAGCCGATAAAATGATAATGGGGTTGGTAACGGGTTAGATGAGAGAAGTAGTAAAGAGAGAGTAATGACGTTTGTACAAGTCAGTGCAGGCCTCGCTCTTCAACATTATGACGTCTGTACAAGTCAGTGCAGGCCTCGCTCTTCATCATTATGACGTCTGAATACCTCAGTTCAGGCCTCGTTCTTCAAAGAAAAGAAAAGTGTACGCTTGAGTGCACTTTATCTTCAAAAGAAGAGGAATCTTCTTATTTATGGCCATTCTCATCAACAAGTTTTACGCTCTTTCCGTGCTTATTCAGTCATCAAGTGGATCGGCGCATATTGGAGTATTTTTTTTTATTCATTTGTTCAACCAAAAATTGCAGTTGACAAGCATATGCAGTTTTTGAGGGGGGGAAAGGGTGAATAAACAACATGTCAGTCTTCAAGAACCGTCAAGTGGAGCTACTTACCGTTGATGGTATTCATATTCACTAGTTCAATCATCAAAAATTGCAGTTAGCAGGCATATGCAATTTTTGAGGGGGGGAAAGGGTGAATATTATTCTACATGTTGGTTGATGATTGAGAAATGGTCATACGACTCCTGAATACGTCAGTTCAGGAGTCGTGCAAACCATGGTTCTCCAACACTACATCTTCCTCCGTCTATCAAGGTGTTGAAGAACATGGTCATGGAATGCTAATCGACGTTATCTCACGGGCTGGTACAATCAGCAACAAAGGGTTTCTAGTCAATGCTTCATGTACACTTCATTAGGCTACACGTACACATCATGATGATGATTCTGATTAATCGTAACCATCATGGGGGAGAGAAATGTGTACACCAAGGACGCACAACAGGTTCACATGATCGGGCGTAATCATTTATTTCGGTGTTGATAACCGCAGAGATGATCAGTGGTTCAACTTGTTACCTTGGTATTTACGTTTCACTGTTACGTCATGGGCTGATTAATCGTAACCATCAGGGGAGAGAGAATGTGTACATCAAGGACGCACAACAGGTTCACATGATCGGGGCTTAATATCCAAGGATGGATACATACTATAGATGATCAGTGGTTCAACTTGTTACTTTGGTGTTATACTTAAGACTGAAGAAGGTCGAGTCGTCAGTCTGCTCTTCATTCTCTGTTGGGTGTTATCATCTCATGTGTATGCTGCGGGCTGATGGGTTATATGTAAGGTTACTGGAAGGCATTTGGTGAGATGAAGATGATTGGTATTCTGTTCCTCCACATTGGGCAATCTTGAAGAAGGTCGAGTCTACAGTCTTCTCCACAGTTAAAACATGTTGAGTTCTTTTCTTACAACTTGATATTTAACTTAATCCCATGACAGTTCTTGTTTGATGAGTTGTGGAGTTAAGTTAGGTTCAAGTTGTTCCGTAGTTTAAGGTTAGGTCCAACTTGATTTTAACCTAATCTCATGACAGTTCTTGTTTGATGAGTTGTGAGGTTAAGCTGAAATCAAGTTGTTACTGGGCTTAAATTTGTGGTTTAGCTTAACCTCATGACAATTCTTGTTTGATGAGTTGTGGGGTTAAGCTAGATTTCAGTTGAGGCTCAACTTAAACTACCGAAAAGATGCCTAAGGTTTTTGACGGTGTCACTCTAGGACGGGAGTGTTAGAAGATTAAAGACGGCATGCATTTGGTTATCAAAAGACTTCTTCATATTTCGGGCGTTCATCCAAAGTCTTCTTCCTATTATGGGTGTTCATCAGAAAGGTTGTCAGATTGGGGGAGAGCACTAATTCGGGGAGAGTGAAAAGCCAGAATCATTCCCTGATTGAAAGTGCTCACATTGCTCTTCAGTAAGTCAAGTGATGAATGCGGAGAAGATTCAGAATGCTGAGGAGTAATGGTTTCTGGTTCGTATCCTTGTATATATTTTGCTTCTTACATTCTTTTTCATATCCTATACCATTTTTGTAAATAGATATATAGAAATCTTGCTAATTGTAAATAGAGAATCGTAAAATCAGAAAAACCATAAAAAAATTAAAAAAATTAGAAAAGACCAAAAATAGTTTCACCTAGGCATGTCTTCTGTTTATCGATAACATTTACGGACTTAGAAATGTCATTCAATAATGGCACGGGTCTTTAAATGAAGCTCGAGCAGAAGTTAAAATGGATTGATAAAACATGTCTAAATGGCTTGCTATTACTTTAGATAGCAACCCGCGCTTCATATTGGGGAAAGCACGTCGCCATAAAGACGGCTGTTCCTCCAACTGGGTGATGTTCACCTGGGCATGGATTACTTCATATCCATGTTTCCTGATTTGATGTACGTTTCAGTGCATCATTTCTTGTAAAAGAAGAGAAATCTTCTTAGTATAACAGATAGTTTTCATTCTATGATTCTTCTGAAAATTATTTGTGAGACACTTGGTGAATATGTGTTGTATGAAATTTGTTTATACTTGGATTATGCATAAAATTTGTCACTCAATCAACGACTACAAAACCTCATGACAGTTCTTGTTTGATGAGTTGTGGGGTTAACCTTGATTTTAGTTGAGGCTCAACTAGAATACGGGTCAGTGATTGAGGGGGAGAGTGAATTCAAATTTTATATCATCAAACGGGTTTCTTGATTAATTCATGACTCTTAGAAAAGGTTTTGCAGTTAATGGGGTATTAGTTGAAGAGGATATTGCTTAAATATATCAAATGACCAAGTGTGTTAGTTGCTAAAAAGTTTAGGACATTATGTGCAATTTGCTTGTAGTATCCTAGCTTCATATAACTAGAAGGTTCATTTGTATCTCTTTGGAATCCTCGTTTAATCCCCTAGATACATTAAAACTCAAAATCTGAAAGAAGTTAGAAAACCCGATGTGTTTGATGTTCTTGAATGTTGCACTGACATTTGTATGAACTAAGTGAATGAGTTTCAAATGTTGTTTGTCTCTGCTGCTTAATGGTTGTTGATATTGTGCATATGTTCTCAGGATTCGCTTAGGTAGATTGCTATTATGTTAGAATCATGTTCCTAAGATCCTGAATTAAATATTGAAATCTGTGTGAATTGCCATGTTCATGATTGCTAATTGCTCTTCATGCTAGATAGTGGTTTGACGTAGTTCCTGATTGGGGTTTGATTATAAGATGAACTTGGTATTATAATGTGGCAAGCTGCTGAAGGGTAGCTATTAAGGAATAGTGTATCTGTATGCATGTATATCTGTGTTGATATTCTTATGCAGATTCCATAGCCAAAATGAATGTGCCAGTTCCCATTCTAACCATTTAATCAGACGTTCAAATTCTATTGAATGGCTCGAAATTCACCACAACAACAACGTCGGCAACAACAACAACAACACTTTCACCACCGCCACCACCATTCATCTATTTTTGGTCTCGCCAAGTGGGGATCAATGACATTTTTGAAAGATTTGTTGGTGGATGGATAATTGATGTTGACTACTAACTCAGAAAAGCGGGTGATTTCATCATCTGCGCAAAAAAGGTCAATATCATTTGTGTCATAATTGTCGAATTGTGCATAATAAGCAGTGAATCTCCCTCTTAGTTTAAGGGGGAGCATAGTATGTTCCATTATCAGAATATATTAAATCGGACACATTTTCTCCCACATTTTTCCAACTTATTTAAATCAATTGGGATCACAAATCTCAAATGGTTTGAAATTTTTGATCGGGGGAGAGAATGTGATTTAAATATGAAATCTGATAAAATGTGATGATTTGAACATATATGCAAGCTCTCCCGTATGTGTTAAACCATTTTATATATCAATGCACATATTGAGGGGGAGCAAAATGTTTTGGATGTGAATGTAAGCTCTCCAGTAAGTGCTAAACTCTTTTGTATACCAATGCACTTATTGAGGGGGAGCAAAGGATTTGGCATGCATCTCATGTGAGCAAGGCTCAGACTTCACCAATGAATTGACGAAACTTGAACTGTCATCAATCGAAAGGATACGTCTTGGCCGGGTAATAATTTCAAGCTGGTCTAACCAGTGATGTAAACGTGTCTCGAAAAAGATGTATCTGAGTAGAGTGTACCACTTCGAAAAACTTTCTGTGGACTTGACCAGGCCGGGTAATAATTTCAAGCTAGTCTAACTAGTGATGTAAGCGTGTCTCGAATCGGTCCTGTTCACTGAAAGTTAATCAATTCAAAAAGTGCGAGCTCTACCTAACATGTGCAAATTTATAAAACAATCAACCGAGCACATGTTGAGGGGGAGCATTTGAAAAATATAAAACTCTCAAGTGTTTGCAAAAATGTGTTTCAGAATCATGAACACTTTGAGAGATTTTTCAAAGATTTGGTTTATGGCAATCGTGGAAGTACATCAAAGACCGACCATTTTAATGAATGTATGGAGTTATAAGGATGGTAAGGTTAGGCTCAAGTTCCCACGATCCCGCCAGAGCCGGAGGGATCTACCCAGGGACAATCCACTAGTTAGTGTAGAAGTCCTTAGGTATGATTAAAAAGGAGAAAAGTGGATAAGGGAAAAGTGCCGACTGAGATGGAGCTAGTACTGGAACAAACCCAACAAGGTTCTAGTAATGAAGTCTCGGTAAGCACTGAAGGGGTTGAAGAATGAAAAAGAAATGTAAAGGTAAAGGGTGAAAAGAAAGAAGCCCTCCTTACACTTTAGGCAGAAACCGGGTCAATACATATGCTGTCAGAATCACTTAGTTGATTGCTGACATTGAAGAAAAAGTATCATGGACCCAGTGATACGCTGCACAACCCTCCCTAGCCACTCAAGGTCCCTCAAAGGATTCTTGTTTCAATTGTCACGGAGTTCAATACATTCCTATCGTCTATCTCACTCCGAGTTAGATGATATTGAAAAGGTGGCAGTCCTCTCCAGCCTCCGCTCACTAAATCAAAACGCACTATAGAGTCTAGAGCCACGAGATGAATAAAAAGATCTCATAGGAACACGAATTATTTCTACACTGGGTGTTCAACATTAAGGACACCAGTTGTAAACTTATGAGTCCTACGCAGATCTTAGCAATCTGCCAGAACATTTATGAGAGAATCTACTAATGTAATTCTCAATGATTGAATGGAAATTCCTGCCAGGGTCAACATCAAGCAGCCCTGAAAGCAGGTCACTTCGGTAATTCTTTATGGATTACGCTTAGTGATCGTGGTGGTTTCAAACGGTCTACAGTCGTGGAGTGATCTCCAGCGACTCACCTAATCGTTGATGTGCTACGGTTCGATCTTAAAAAGCCCTCTGTGGGTTTTCGATTAGGAACGGTCTTAGTAAGGATTAGTGAGAGTTTTCACACTATGCTGTTAACAATCTCAAAGTCCGAACCTGTAAGTACCGGACGTTTTATTGCTAACTGTCGTATGCAGGAACATCTGGCGATTGTAGCTGATTGCTGTTGCAGCTGTTTGCGGTTGTAGCTGATTGAAGTTGCAGCTGATTAAGGTTGTAGCAGATTACAGAAAAGATGCCAATCCAGCACCACATGCTCACACTACATCATCATTGTAACTCAACAAAGTCATGATCAACCAAAAGGACCTTCAACACGGCTTCTGCAAACTCTGATGCTAAAGATCATGACACCAAATAGTGTGAGCATGTCGGCTCAAAGATTTACACATCACGTGGAAACATACTACTGAAAGATGGCTTGAAGATACATGTTGGATGATATTTTAGAAGAATACTCAGAGTCATCCAAGACAAAGGAAAAGTCATCAAAAGTTCACTGCTGAAAGCACAATGATCAAAGTCGTTGAAGAATCAATGACTACGAGCTATGAAGACAAGTTCAGAAGACAGAATGCTAGAATTCAAATTATTATTTCCGGGGTGACCTCCCTTAGGGGGAGATTGTTAGGAATATAAATATTCAGATGAAGGCTCGGTCACCCCGAGTATCTATTTAGCATTTACATAGCTCGTAGGATTATTTATATTCGTTTAGTATTATTAGTAATATTAGTATTAACTTAGTCGTATTTATATTTGTGGAGTGGGTCGGGGCTTTCCCCACTGTCAACTCACTCCACAGCCCACTAGGGGCACCAATATGTAGTAGTATATAAGCCCCTTCCCACACTTGGGAAGGGTTGGAACTCTTGTATTATTTCACACACTTGAATCTAATAGATCCAGGTTTTCTCTCAAGGTTCCCTCTCTCTCTAACTTCTCTCTAAAACTCTACCATGGATCTAATCTTCCATGAACCAAGACCACCCGAATCAACCACACAATCAAGATGGTTATATCCTACAGTTGAGAAACTCGGCTGATTCATTTGGGATTGGTGGAAGTTGGCTCAAGTACTCCGGAGGAGGAATCCTAAAGTTTGGCAACCCATCATCGTCACTCATGGATGATGATGATGATGATGAAGTTTGAGCACGAGAACGTTTGCCTTTATCAACTGCTACCCTATAGTCGCTTAAGGGAACAAAGGTGCGTTGGATCTCATCATATTCGGGAACAAATCCTAAGGCATTTCTAGGAATGGGTGCAAAAGCTCTAAAGAGACGGGTCAAAAGCATTCCATAAGGCGATGCCATTTTTCCTTGAATTGGAATATCGGCCATTCTTTTGGCGATATAGTAAGCAAGGTTGAAAGGTTGATGGGTTGAAACATTGTACATCATGTGACAAAGACAAGCATTGATGTGATCGCGGTTTCCAACCGTGCACATGACATTGGCCCTTAAGACTTCTTCCATTTTCCTAAATTCGGGCTTAAGTTCATTGAGCTCCATAGCAAATGGATCTCTAGCAACATATTTCCCTCGATACAACCTAGTTGGGTTGTTCCTAGGTATGAAAAGATGCTCACGAATGATTTCTTTTGAAGTTAAGGGAGTGGCATATGGTGCCGTTCGTTCAAGATTTGACTCAAGAATGGTCAATGACCATTTATCAGAATAGACACTCGTTCCATGACTTGGAACTCCTAGGACTTCTCCAAATTGATCTAATGGGATATTGAATTGATGTCCATTGACGCTGAAGTGAATGTTCATGTAACCTTGATCATTTTACTCTAGATTGATACTAGCATAGAATTCTAAAATGAATCGTGGAATTAATGGTTCATCGATATCTAGGAGGGAATCAAAGTGAATAGCCACTAGTTGTTCCCTAAGATTGGTTCCTTCATAGAATGAGGAGTCTACAAACCTACCCTCATGTACGTAGTGTTTTTCTAGAGCTTTGAAAATTTCAACTTGTTGATCCCTAAGTCCTTTGGTTTTATGGTGTTTAGGTAGGTAATTGACGGTGCGTTTGTGATCATAGTTGGTCGCGGGAGGCATGATTTTCCTAAACACAAAAAATTATATAGTTTTAGTCAAAATTATCGAAAATACGTGTATAGGTCTAGTGTGTGCCTACATGGGGACTATGTAGAGGTACAGTTATCTCGACTCATTTAGATGCATGAAAATTTTGTTTATGCAAGTTTTATGATAAAACAAGAGATAACCCAAATGCTCCTACTTCAATGTAGCTACATTTGAATGTACCCGAAAATACATATTAGTTATGTTTTCCCTTTAGCATTCAAGAGACATTATGCAAGTGATGTTTAAAAACTAACGTTTTTATATTTGTATGAACAATGGTCAAAAACCATTTTTCCTAGTCGTGAGAAGATTTTAGCAAAAATTTCTCATGGGGTTTTTGATGAATAATGATAATGTACTACAAGATGCAATTCCTAACTAAGAAAAACATGATTTGAAGTGCAATTCAGTAACTATGTTTCATGATTTTACAAGAATTATGCATATTCCCCAAGTTTTGATTTTGTGCAAGAAATAGAAATCCTAGACGCAGATCAGGAGTATAAACATGATAAGGATACTTACAGTGATGTTTGGAGCACAAATTTGTGGAAGAAAATAACATAAATTATGATTGTGGTGAAGTATGAAACGAATTCAGTAGGTGATAAGTATTAGGAGAGTGATGAATAGTACTTGGTGTTGTTTATTATATAATAAAACAACCTGTGCATGTGACGGATCCGGCAGATCCAAAACAAAGGATCCGCCTTTGTTATCGTTTGGATCCGCGGGATCAGAACACAATTTTTGGTTTAGTGTCGAGTTTGGTTAAACTAAGATTTACGCTACTGTTTTATCTAATCACTAGGTTCCATTAATCCTAATCCAAGTCTAAGTTAGTTGAAAGGTTCTCTTTTGAGAGGTTTTGTGAGGATGTCGGCAATGTTGTCCTCTGAGGAAACTTTATCAATTGAGATGTTTCCCTTCTGAACATTGTTGCGTAGGAAATGATGACGTATTTCAATGTGTTTGGTTCTAGCGTATTGGACCGTATTTTTGCTGAGGTCGATAGCTCCTTTGTTGTCACAAAGAATGGGGATGTCGTTGAGTTCAATTCCATAGTCTACGAGAGCTTGTTTTATCCACAGTGCTTGTTGACACGCCTTTCCTGCAGACACATACTCTGCCTCGGTTGTTGAAATTGCAAGGGCCGTTTGTTTCTTAGCGAACCATGAGGTGAGACAATGTCCTACAAAAGTACAAATACCGCTAGTACTTTTCCTATCAACATAGTCACCAGCATGATCTGAATCGGCATACACTATGGTTTCTACACCCGTTCCTTTGGGATACCATAATCCTAAATGTGTAGTACCTTTAATGTATCTAAATATCCGTTTAACGGCTTCAAGATGGGATATTTTGGGATCTTCTTGAAAACGTGCACATAGACAAACACTAAACATAATGACCGGCCTACTAGCCGTAAGATAGAGTAAACTACCAATCATTCCCCTATATTTAGTGCTATCTACGGATTCATTTTCTTCATCCTTTGTGAGTTTGGTTTCGGAGGACATGTGTGTTTTCATTGGTTTTGAGTCTTCAAGACCAAACTTCTTAAGCATATCTTTGATATACTTTGATTGGTTGAAGAATATCCCATCTTCTAATTGTTTAATTTGGAGACCTAAGAAAAAGTTTAGCTCCCCCATCATACTCATTTCAAACTCGTCATGCATGATTTTTGAGAAATCGTCACATAACTCTTGACAAGTTGAACCAAATATAATGTCATCCACATATATCTGGACGATGATAATATGTGATCCCTTTTTCTTGGTAAAGAGAGTGTTGTCTACTAGGCCCATGGTGTACTTATGGTTAACTAAGAAGGTCTTAAGTCGATCATACCAAGCTTTTGGTGCTTGCTTAAGTCCGTATAAAGCTTTCTTTAATTTGTAAACATGATTTGGTTTTTCAAAATCGGCAAAGCCGGGAGGTTGTGCAACATATACTTCTTCAGTTATAAATCCGTTTAAAAATGCACTTTTGACATCCATTTGAAATAATTTAAAATCATGTGCACATGCATATGCAAGTAGTATCCTAATAGACTCAAGTCTAGCTACGGGTGCAAATGTTTCATCGTAATCTATACCTTCTTGTTGATTGTAGCCTTGTGCTACTAGTCTAGCTTTGTTTCTAGATACTACGCCATTTTCATCCATTTTGTTTCTAAAAACCCATTTTGTACCTTGATGCGTGGTTTTGCAACCTTACAACAGGTTTTACCTCTCGAGGGATCTCAAGAGGCTTACAACCCCACCAGGCAGTGTACCTGACCGATGTAGTATAGTGTAGTGGTAAGTACGGGGGATTGATCGTTCTCCACAGGGAATAGTGTTCGTTAGGTATGAAAAACTACTCTAATAGGTCTAAGGGTGAGAGAAGATTCTTTTTTATATTTTTATAATTTTATGAAAGCAAGTAAAATCTCGGGTTTGAAAGAGTGGGCGGAATTAGTTGCTAGTCAACTAACCCAAATAACTACGAATGCGAATAAAATAAAATAACTGAAAATGAAAAGGTGGTAAAACTTATATAGAGAGAAATGTGTTTACTTAGATTTCCTTACTCCCTAACTATCTTTTACCGGTTGATTAGTGTGTATTAGTTGCGTGGATGACGGGTGTATTCCTTAATACCATTTGTGGGGTGGCGTACGTACTTCCCCAACTCTACAAGCTCCTACTTCACTCCTATGTCGAGCCGGCTAGGAAGCTCCTAACATGGGATCACTAGAATTCGCTTGTGCATTAAATACAACCATAAAAACCTTTAGTACGCATTGGTTCATGTTTCTTAAGACGTTCAAGCAAGTTACCGAATAGGAAGTTAGCCAGTTTTCTTAAGCCTAACATAGATGAACAATCATCCAATACAACTAACAGCACACTAATAACCAATAATCAATAGCTAGGTTTCATTAGATCTAAGCAAACACAAGATAAATCTAGCCTAGCATGTTAAACAAAAGACAAGAACAAGATAGAATCAAACAACACATAGACATATTGAATGATTAATTGATAACTTATCTTCAATGTAACATGGAAGATCTCAAGGCAAAAAGCCTTGAAAAAGCTGCCAAATTCGTCTTAGGGTTTTCACACACAAAGTTCCTCAATAAGTTCCACACTAATGACAAAAAATTGCAAAACTATATATAGACTTTCAGATCTGACGGCGTCACGTTATGGAGTGTGACGCCGTCACCTCGCCGCTTTTAGGGTTCCCGGATGACCTTCTTGACGCCGTCCCTCTTTAGCTCTCCAAAATCCGTTCTGGCTTATCAAGGCTTGACGCCGTCAGATTTAGTCGTGACGCCGTCCCTCTTTAAATTAAAGGGTCGTGACGACCTTGGCTTATCATGAGTAATTTTCACATCCACCTTTTTCTTGCCAAGCCATGACGCCGTCTGGAGTAAATCCTGACGCCGTCCAGTGTACTTTTCAGCCGATTTTGAGACTTTGTCGTTTTCTTCACTTTTATGCTCCAAAAACGTCCAAAATGCCTCCTTTTCCAGATTTCTTCTCAAAAGTACCTAAAATGACAAAAGGAACGATTTAGGGCAATATTTGATCAAATAAATACGATTTAGGGCTTAAATGACCCCTTAAAAGCGGTACACTTTTCGCTTCATCAGTTTGATTTTTAGGTTGTGGAACTAAATTCCAAACGTCATTCCTAACAAATTGATTTAATTCCTCTTGCATAGCAATTACCCAAGATTCATCTTTTATAGCTTCATTTATATTTTTAGGCTCAATTGTTGAAACAAAACAAAAGTAATTACTTTTATTTTGAGCTTTAGATCTTAATGTTCTTTCATTAAGTTTTCCTATGACGTTTTCTAATGGATGACTTTTTGTTTCTTTGATATTGACTATATCTCTTTTTGCTGGTTCATCTTCATTATCATTTTCAACATTTTCTATGTTTTCAACCATTTGGCTTTCAACCAAGTCATCATCTACCAAAGGTGATGTCTTAGAGGGAGGTGGACTTTCGTCAAATGTTACGTTCAACGATTCCTCGACTCTTAAGGTTTCTTTGTTCAAGACTATGTATGCTTTACTGTTTTGTGAGTACCCAAGAAATACACCTTCATACGACTTTAGGTCGAACTTGGTGAGATAATCTTTTGTGTTTAAAATGAAGCACTTGCTTCCAAAAACTCTAAAATATCCTAAAGTAGGCTTTTTGTCTCGATAAAGTTCATAAGGAGTTTTATTTAAAAATTGTCTAATTAAAACTCTATTTAGGATATATGTGGAAGTATCTACTGCGTGACACCAAAACTTTTGAGGTATGTTTTGTTCATTTAACATAGTTCTACTCATTTCTTGAATTTTCCTATTTTTCCGTTCTACTACACCATTAGATTGTGGAGTTCGAGGAGCCGAGAAATTATGTGTTATTCCATTATTATCACAAAATGTTCCGAATTGGATTTCGTTGTCAAATTCTCGACCATGGTCGGTTCTAATAGATACTATGTTACTTCCTATTTGATTTTGAATTTTCTTGCTTAGAATTTCAAATTTATCAAAGGCCTCATTTTTTGTTTTCAAAATTTTAGTCCATGTATACCTAGAGTAATCATCCACTATAACTAAAGTATAAAAGTTACCCCCATAACTTTGTATAGCGGATGGGCCAAACAAGTCCATATGCAATAATTCTAGACACCTAGATGTAGACACCATATTTTTAGCCTTATGGCTATTATGAGCTTGTTTCCCAATTTTGCAAGCATCACAAAAGTGTTGGTCATATTTCAACTTGGGTAAGTTCCTAACGAGTTCCTTAGATGATAAGGATTGAATTAGCCTCATATTGGCATGACTTAAACGTCGATGCCATAGAGTTGAGTTTTCGTCCAAAGAGGTAAGACAAAGCTTGTCTTTAGGTGTTTTATCTAATTTCATAACATATACGTTATTTTTCAAAACACCTTTTCCTACTGTTATGCCGTCTTTAAGTATTTTACTTTCATTTTCACTGAAAAGTACGTTATACTTTTTGCGGCACAATTGACTTATACTAAGCAAGTTAAAACCTAAATTATCAACATGAGCAACACCATCAATAGAGAGAGAGAGTCATGAGAGATCGTACCTTTTCCGATGATTTTACTTTTAAGCTTGCTACCAAATGTGACATTACCTCCGTCGTACACTTGGTAGGTTGAGAAAAGGCTTTTGTTTCCCGTCATATGTCTTGAACACCCACTATCTTTGATCCACTCATCAGGTTCTAGTTCAAGTTTTAAGCATACCTAAGTTCAGGAAAGACTCAAGCGTTTGGTCCCCAATATCTCATGGGTCCATTTGGGTTAAACATAACATTATCATGGTTCATGTAAGCAAATGGAGGATAATTGTTCCATCGCATATAATTGGGACCTTGGAAGTTTCTAGGCATATTTTGGTTCCAATTATTTTGATAATGATGTTGTGAGTTAACATTACTCTTAGGAAAGGGGTGTTTGGGAAAACTAGTTTGAGGTCTCTGTTGAGTTGTTTTAACTCTATACTCATTCCTAGCTTGACCTCTTCCTCTTCTGTGTCATGAGCCATAAGGGCAACTTCGTTGTTCTTAGGCTCATCATCATCTCCTTCACTATTACTCCAAGCTCCACTAACAAATGCTTTTTGAGACTTGTTCTTTGGAGGCTTTGGACATTCACCTATAAAGTGACCAGAATCTCCACACCTATAGCACTTCCTATATAACTTGCCTTTTCTATCATCACGGTCTTTTCGGAAGGATTTCTTTTCTTCACGAGGTGGTCTTACGAACTTTCCTCGTCTCCTGAAGAATTTCTTGAAATCTCTAACGGCCATGGCATATTCTTCTTCTTCGCTACTAGAACAAGACTCTTCATCATCACTTGACTCAACTCTAGCTTTCAAGGCAATGGACTTCATTTTCTCCTTTTTGCCTTTAACTATTTCTGAATCTTTTTCCATCACCATTTCATGAACTTTGAGATTTCCTATGAGCTCATCTAGTGTCATGCTTGAAAGATCCTTCGATTCTTCAATAGCTGTCACTTTTGCTCTCCACTATGGGTGGAGAGCTCTTAGAAATTTTCTGACAAAATTCTTACTAGAAAAAGATTCGCCAAGTGCTTTAAGTGATGTAATAATAGTATTAAATCTAGCAAACACACTATCAATGGTCTCATATTCAGAGATAACAAATTGTTCATATTGTTGAACAAGAAGATCAATTTTGTTATCTTTGACTTGTGAGTTCCCTTGATGAGTGATAATTAGAGATTGCCAAATATCTTTAGCCGTTTTACACATAAAAACTCTTTCATATTCTTTCTTAGGTAAAGCATTGTAAAGCATCATTTTGGCTTCATTATTTTTGGCAATCAACTTCTTTTGCTCATCACTGTGACGAGTAAGAGAAGTTCCTACATCCCGACCACCCGAAATATCATTACTTATGGCCTTGTAATCACCCTCAACAATTATATACCATAGATCTATATCCTTTGACTTCACATAAGTCTCAAAGCGATTTTTCCAATAAATAAAACAATTTTAAAAATCTTAGGTAACGTAGCTCTTGATGCCAATTGTGGAAAACTAGAAAGGGGGGGGGGTTGAATAGTTTTACCGTTTAAAATTAATTCGCTTTGTTACTCTATGTTATTTCAAAGGAAACAAGCACAAACAAATATTCACACAATATATATGAAAAGTAAAGAGAGGAAAGATCAAACCACACAACACGGATGTTTATAGCGGTTCGGCTACAAGGACTCTCTTCCTTGCCCTACTCCACTCCTCGAGCCTCTAACTCGAGAGTTATCCTTCACTAAGAAACAAACTTTCTTCTAGGTGGAGAAAACCTTTACACGTTGCTTACTTCCTTTTTCGGTACTAAGCTAAACACCGAGTTCTAATTCAAGGCAGAACCAACCTAACGTCGCCTATACAATTACCGACACTAAGCTAGATGTCGAGTTCTTTACAAGGGTTCAACCACTCCCGTTTGGTTCTTTCACAAGGGTACAACCACTCCCTACACTCTTTGTGTTTTGAGGACTAAAACACTAACCACACTCACTGAGATAAATGATACAAATAATGATGTGTGAATTTACAACTATATCACACAGTAACTATGCTAAAGGTTTTACACGTCTGTGTTAAACCTTGATGCTTAATCTCCTTTGCTACAAAAGGAAAGATCAATGAAATGAATGAATAATGAAAGTTAGATGATATGTAAATGAATGAGTATGAATATTAGGCTATATGAGTGATGGTGTGTTCAAATGATCAGCTTGCTATTTATAGGCAAGCTGGTGAACAGCCGGCGGATCCGGCGGATCCCATAAAAGGGATCCGTCTTTGATGTCGTTTGGTTCCGCCAAAATGACAGCTAAGAGATTTTTCAAATCTCTCCAAATCTTCCACAATCTTTCCATATCTTTGTGTTGTCATATCAAGATCTTCCAAAGTCAACTATCTTGCTTGAAGATCTAACTAAGATATCACATAATCTATGTATGATGCATGCCATGATGTCATTGTAACATTTTAAAAATAAAGTTTCTTTTTAAGGAAATAAACTAGTAGATGTGTAAAATGTAATTCTAAGTAATCTTGTGAAATGTAAAATGTGTTTTAAAGTGACTTTAGCTAGTATTTATAATTTGCTAAAAGATATACTTTATAATTGTCATTAACAAAACTAAGTAAAGATCGTAAAATATAAATAACGTTTTTAGGACAATAATTGTATTAACATAAAATTTTATCAAGACCTCTGTGATGCGTGGTTTTGCGACCTTACAACAGGTTTTACCTCTCAAGGGATCTCGAGAGGTTTGCAATCCCCACCAGGCAGTGTACCTGACCGATGTAGTATAGTGAAGTGGCAACTACCGGGGGATTGATCGTTCTCTAGGGGAATAGTGTCGTTAGGATTGAAAAACTACTCTAATAGGTCCAAGGGTGAGGGAAGATTCTTTTTGTATTTTTATATTTTTATAAAAGCAAGTAAAATCTCGGGTTTGAAAGAGTGGGCGGAATTAGTTGCTAGTCAACTAACCCAAATAACTACAAATGCAAATAAAATAAAATAACTAAAATGAAAAGGTTGTGAAACTTATATGGAGAGAAATGTGTTTACTTAGGTTTCCTTACTCCCTAACTATCTTTTACCGGTTGATTAGTGTGTATTAATTGCGTGAATGACGGGTGTATTCCTTAATACCAATCGTGGGGTGGCGTACGTACTTCCCCAACTCTATAAGCTCCTACTTCACTCCTATGTCGAGCCGGCTAAGAAGCTCCTAACATGGGATCACTAGAATTCGCTCATGCATTAAATACAACCATAAAAACCTAGTACGCATTGGTTCATGTTTCTTAAGACGTTCAAGCAAGTTACCGAATAGGAGGTTAGCCAGTTTTCTTAAGCCTAACATCGATAAACAATCATCCAATACAATTAATAACACACTAACAACTAATAATCAATAGTTAGGTTTCATTAGATCTAAGCAAACACAAGATAAATCTATCCTAGCATGTTAATCAAAAGACAAGAACAAGATATAATCAAACAACACATAGACATATTGATTGATTAAGTGATTACTTATCTTCAATTAAACATGGGAGATCCAAGGGTATGAAAACCCTTAAAAATGGCAGAAATTCGTCTTAGGGTTTCTCCTCACAAAGTTGCACACCAATGACAAAAAATTACAAAACTATATAAAGAACTTAGTGGCTGACGGCGTCACGTTATAGATCTTGACGCCGTCACCTCGCCGTGGCTAGGGTTCCCGGATGGTCTTCCTGACGCCGTCCCTCTTTAGTCCTCCAAAATCCGCTCTGGCTTATCAAGGCTTGACGCCGTCAGAATAGGGCTTGACGCCGTCTCTCTTTAGCTTAAACCGTGACGACCTTGATCACTTCAAAGGGTGACGCCGTCAGACTTCCTTTGTAAAACTCCCTGGCTTATCATGTGTATTTTTCATATCCACCTCTTTTGCCAAGCCATGACGCCGTCAGGAGCAATCCTTGACGCCGTCAAGAGTACTTTTCCAGCAGATTTTGAGACTTTGTCGTTTTCTTCACTTTTATGCTCCAAAAACGTCCAAAATGCTTCCTTTTCCAGATTTCTTCTCCAAAGTACCTAAAATGACAAAAGGAACGATTTAGGGCAATATTTGATCAAATAAATACGATTTAGGGCTTAAATGACCCCCTAAAAGCGGTACACTTTTCGCTTCATCAAATACCCTTACACTTGAGATTTGCTTGTCCTCAAGCAAATGCACTTTTATTCTAATCAAAATACAAGTTAGGGGTCATTTAATGCTAATATAAAAGTAATTACAACAAATAGTCGTTCCACTTTAATCATAATAAGCACGGAGATTACAAACTAGCACCTCACAAGTAGTGTTTAGATACTCACATCTCTCAAGTGTCATCAAAATAAATCTCATAAATGAAAACGGATAATATCTCTCACTACCTGTCATAGCAAATAGATTACCATAGGCTTGGGAAAGGATCAAAAACCTCCTCCACTAGGCGTAAGCACCTAAGATAAACTATCAAAGAGGGCTTTTACATGGGTTATAACGTTAGGTGTAGGGATATGATAAACACGGTTTTGTTGGATAAGGGATATTTTACTGGTGGCGAGTTAAAGATCTTGATTAATTACATGTACAATATGGCGTTGCTAAGCCAAGACTAGACTCGACTTAAGCTAAAAACAAAATAACAAAAACATAAAATGAAACGGGATGGTAGTCCGTATGTTTTTTCTACTTTTCTTTTTCTCATTTTTTTTTTTTTCATACACTCTTGCCCTACCATCCAAAATAATACATCATAGGGGCGTTGCATTCCCCTTACACTTGAACTTTTACATAACTTTACAAATAACTATTCTAATGACTCGAATTAAGATAATCGAAACACTTGGAGTACTTTTAAAATATTTAGCACATATGGGGGTAATAATGTTGTTCTTCCCCATTACTCCATTACACTAGTACTTTACCCATGAGTCCCAATCATCCCAAAACAATATGTACAAGGATATGACTCGACTTAGCAACCATGTAATCAATTAGATAATTAACTAAGGGTTTAAACAAATGTTGTCACAATAATGCACTAAAAATGAGTGCATACAAGGTAGGCTAAGGCGATTTGGGTGTACATTTAAGTGGGGTGTAACAAATTCTTCCTTTAAGTAAAATGCTTAAAGGTCGAAACGAAAAGATAGGCTCTGAGGGGTGTACTAGGGGTATCGTGTACTAAAAATGAGTACAACGCAAAGGGTGTGGGAGAATTACTTGACCAATGTAGCCAAAGTAATTATAACAAAAACACAGGTGTAAAACAATGGGTTAATCCTAATGCCTCTTATCATGTAGTAAATCTAACTACACGAATGTAGTCTCACTTGTGGCCTCGGAATGGTCCTAACGCAAGTTCTAGAATCTAAGTGCTACCGGTACACACATCAAAGCATAAATGCTTTTCCTACCAATTCTAGGGGCGATCCTCACATATTTGGGGGTGGAAAAAAATTTTTTAGCGGTACGGTTTTGTGCTAGTCAAATAACTCCTATCCATGAGACGCTCATTAAGATCATAGTTTCACTCCTATATGTTGTAAAAAAATTTAAATTTGGCACTAAAATTGCCCTAACAGGTATTTATCTCAGTTTTATTACACATCTACCATTAAACAAACAAAAATCAAGTGCAATTGTATTCTCTAAAGTATCGTATTTTACCCCCCCTTACACTTAAGATGAACATTGTCCCCAATGTTCAAATAACAATATGTAAAAGTAAATAAGGTAAAAGAATGAAATCAAATACTCCCCTGATTCGTTTGGTGGATAAAGGGGTAACATGGTTAGATCTTCTTCCAAGAGAATGTAGAAGCTCCAAGACTAATGCATCGCCAAAAGCTTGATTCCACAAACATCTCCTTGTCCAAAATAACCTGTTAAACCTGAGAAAACAAACACGAAAACCTGCATAACATCGGCGGGATAAATTCTATATAAGGATATAATGCTTGTGGAATGATTATTTTGCAGATTCTTGGAGTTTATAAGTTAGAGATTTAATAAAAACTTTTTATGAAAACAAAACTTTCAAAATTTTCAGAAAATTAAAACCTGACGCCGTCAGGTTGTAAAGCCTGACGCCGTCAGAAATGATCTGACAGAATTCTCATGTTAAGTTTCCGGAAAATTTCTGAAAAAACCTTTACCTTACTTCCTGGAATTCCTGCAAAACATCATTATGACTCGATACAAGCATTTGACTCAAACAAATACTAATATGTATGTTAATTTATTATGGTTATGATTCATGTTCATTTGTTCTAATAAACCGATTTGGATTTCCCTTACACTTATCTTTTGCAAAATACCTTTATATGTAGTTAAGACGAAGTTAAAAACAAGATAAAGCATTTTCACAATTTAGTTTTGAACATGAATCAATAATAATAAAAATTAAACACACATACGGAAGCAAATAAAATCAAACAAACAAATAAATAAACACACAAAGCAAATAAAGCTTGGGTTGCCTCCCAAGAAGCGCTTTTCTTTATTAACGAGTCTTGTAGCTAGACTCAAAGTCACCGTACATTACGTGACTTCTTCATCAAAAGTTATGTCTTCCTCATTGATCATTTCATTACCATTCTCTTGATAATGCTTGACTCGTTGAATATTCACAGTGAATTCTCTATCCTCGTCGTCAATCAACACAACGGCTCCGGTTTTAGAGGAGCTCCTTACGGTAAAAGGTCCATACCATCTGGATTTAAGTTTCCCAGGAAATAGCCTTAAGCGAGAATTATATAATAAGACCTTATCTCCTTCTGAAAACTCCTTGGGTCTCTTAATCCGTTGGTCATGCCATCTTTTTGCCCTTTCTTTGTATGTAATGGAAGATTCATAGGCCTCTAATCTCAATTCATCGAGCTCTTGGAGCTGTAAGAATCTATTTGTTCCCGCAACCGTATAATCCAAATTACAAGCCTTAAGTGCCCAATATGCCTTGTGTTCCAGTTCTACTGGAAGGTGGCATGCCTTGCCATATACCATACGGAACGGGGTTGTCCCGATTGGTGTCTTATAAGCGGTTCGAAATGCCCACAAAGCTTCATCGAGCTTAAAAGACCAATCTTTCCTGTTTTGATTGACCGTTTTCTCAAATATTCTCTTTATGGCTCTATTAGTGTTTTCGACTTGACCGTTGGTTTGAGGATGGTAAGCGGTGGAGAATCGGTGAGAGTCTCCATATCTTTTCATAACTTTCTCCATTTGCGAATTGCAAAAATGGGTTCCCCTGTCACTAATAAGAGCTTTCGGAATTCCGAACCTAGCGAACAATTTTTTAGGAAATGAATTACTACCCTAGCGTCGTTAGTCCTAAGGGCTTGTGCTTCCACCCATTTCGAAACATAATCAATGGCCACTAAGATGTATTCATTCCCTCCTGAAGATGGGAAGGGTCCCATGAAATCAATTCCCCAAACATCGAAAACCTCGCAAACTTGTATAAAATTCTGCGGGGCTTCATCCCTCCTAGAGATATTCCCTGCTCTTTGACACGCGTCACACGTCTGTATCATTCCCTTCACATCATGAAATATTGTAGGCCAATAGAATCCTGCGTCGAAGATCTTTCGTGCAGTAGTGTTCATTCCGTGATGCCCTCCAGATGGACCTGCATGACACTCTTTCATAATTCTGATAGCCTCCTTTTCTGAAACACAACGTCTTATTACTTGATCCGGACATCTTCGGAATAAGAAAGGTTCATCCCAAAAGTAGTACTTTAATTGATTGAAGAACCTCTTTTTTTCATGCCTGCTCATATGCTCAGGAATGACTCTACTTGCCAGGTAGTTAGCATAATCCGCATACCATGGTTCAGAATCATTTATTGACATGAGCTGCTCTTCAGGAAATGACTCCCGAATCTCACTCTTGTCAGATTCAGCGAGGCTGGGGTTTTCGAGACGAGAGAGATGATCAGCCGCAAGATTCTCTGCTCCTTTCTTATCACGAATCTCAACATCGAACTCTTGCAATAGTAAGATCCAACGAAGTAACCGTGGTTTAGCATCTTGTTTAGTAAAAAGATATCGAATAGCTGAATGGTCCGTAAAAACAACCGTTTTAGAAAGGACAAGATATTGGCGAAACTTATCAAAAGCAAATACCACGGCTAGTAATTCCTTTTCAGTGGTAGTGTAGTTTTCTTGAGCAGGATTCATGGTTTTGCTAGCGTAGTATATTGGCTGAAAGTGTTTGTTAAGCCTTCGGCCTAATACTGCTCCAACAGCATAATCGCTAGCATCGCACATGATTTCAAAGGGTAACTCCCAGTTAGGGGTGACCATAATTGGAGCTTGGGTAAGTTCCTGCTTCAATCGATCGAATGCATCCTTGCACTCTTGAGAGAAGTCGAACGGGGCGTCCTTCATGAGCAACTGAGTCATTGGTTTAGCTACCTTTGAGAAATCTTTAATGAATCTCCTATAGAAGCCAGCATGACCCAAAAAGCTACGGATTGCCTTGACAGTTGTTGGATAGGGAAGTTTGGATATAGCTTCATTTTTTGCCCGGTCTACTTCAATTCCACCTCCTAAAATTTTGTGCCCTAGCACAATCCCTTCTTTTACCATAAAGTGGCACTTTTCCCAGTTTAGTACCAAGTTAGTCTCCTCACAATGTTTGATCATTTTCTCAAGGTTAGCAAGACAGCGATCAAAAGAGTTTCCAAAGACCGAAAAATCATCCATGAAGACCTCCATGCTGTCCTCCATTAACTCATGGAAGATGGCAGTCATGCAGCGCTGGAAAGTGGCGGGGGCATTACATAGTCCAAAGGGCATTCGCTTGTAGGCGAAGGTGCCATAAGGGCATGTAAACATAGTCTTTTCTTGGTCCTCAGGAGCGATAGGGATTTGGAAATACCCTGAGAACCCATCTAGGAAACAGTAGTACTCATGCCCCGCTAACCTTTCCAACATTTGGTCGATAAATGGGATAGGGAAATGATCCTTTCGGGTTGCATCATTCAACTTCCTATAATCGATGCACACACGCCATCCAGTTACTGTTCGTTGAGGCACTAACTCATCCTTATCGTTCTTAACCACCGTCATTCCTCCTTTTTTTGGTACAACCTGTACAGGACTTACCCATGGACTGTCTGAGATTGGGTAAATTAGTCCCGCATCTAGGAGCTTAACGACTTCTTTTTTTACGACTTCCTTTATGTTGGGGTTTACTCGCCTTTGAGGTTGCACGGTGGGTTTATAATCCTCCTCCATGAGGATTTTATGCGTACAAAAGGTTGAGTCAATCCCCTTGATGTCGGCTACACTCCATGCTATAACTCCTTTATATTTTTTTTAAACTCCTAAGAGTTTATCCTTTTGTTCACTTTTCAAAGAAGAGTTTATGATTACCGGAAGTTGATCTTTTCCTTGGAGGAAAGCATATTCCAGGTTGCTTGGGAGTTCCTTGAGTTCTAACGTGGGTGGCTCGATGATGGAAGGTTTAAGTTTATTCTCGGGTTTACGAAGCTCAAGCTGTTCGATTTCTTGTCTGGGATAGAAGGAGACTGCGCTCACATCCATAGTCTTCTCCTCCTCTAAGATGGGTGATCCGTTAAAATCAAGTCGTTATTTATTTCCAAAGAATACAGCGGAAGTTGTATTCCCGGGTCGTTATCCCCAACGAAGGCTGAATGGAGTTTGTGATCTCGGTTTGTGAATACGTGTTTTGAATGGTTAAACAAAGATGAGAGTTTGGGTTTTTACGCTAAAATAAGTAAAACATATATTAAAAACGACTAAACATCTAAGAAAAAACGATAACCTAAAGTGCACGAAAGTAAGTACGTAAACGAAAGTTGAAATCGAACTAAACCGGGGAATACTTAAAACGTAAACGTGAAAACGATGAAAAACTAAACCTACGAATTCCAAATTATATTTCCTACATTCTAATCGACAAAAGAAAATTTTACGAAAACGAATTACATTTTTCTAATTAAAATCTAATTAAACGTGATTTAAAATAAATTTTTGAAAAGAAAATTACATAAAATTAACTGATCCAAATCCAACTTGCAACATACTCAAAACAGAATAACCAGGTTCAACTGATAAACTAGCAAATGAAGCAATATAAGCAAAGATAACTACTATCATTTTAGTGAATAAAAGTGATCAAACATCAAATGAAGCAATATAAGCAAAATAAAAAAACTCATAAGCAGATAAAAGCAGATAGAATAAGGACTAATTCGACTTTAAAAAAAAACTGATATTAAAATTTAAATTAAAGTAAATTACAAATAAAATTACAAACTACATCAAAACTTTAAGCAAACTACATCAATAACATATGACAACAAGCATCTTAAAACTTCAACTGATAAACTAGCAAATACTCATATGACAGCAATCGCAACCTAAATACTATACTAACAAGAATAAGCAGCAATAACATAAGCAGCAAGGTAAAAAAAATAAGCAGTAAATTAACACTTTAAATAAAAACTGAATTAAAATTAAAATTAAAAATAAGTTACAATGCGTGAAAAATAAAAATACCTGAAGAAAAAAAAAGCTAAATAAATCCTACGATTCTTAACGAGAATTACAACTAAAATTAAAAATATAAATTACACTAAAAAAAACATACCGAACTAAAGCTAAATAAAACCTAAAAAAAATGAAAAACTACTACTATCCTATTTATAAAAAAAGAAATAACTAGGGTTCCGTTGCTCTGTCTTCTTTCTTTAATCTTGACACCGTTGGATTGGTTCAAGTGATCTCAGCCGTTGATTTGATGAGGTGTAGGGGAACCCGTGAGGCTTCTTGGACCGAGGTGGAAGAGGATGGTGATGGGAGAAGGGTTTGGGGAAGGGTGAAGGTTTGGCTTATTTGTTCTTGGCGGGAATAGCTTGGGGAGAAGGGGAGGGATAAGTCTGAGTTAATTTTAGTTTTAGGGATTTTGACTAGGTTTGGGGGTTTGACCAACTGGTGACCGGTGTTTAGTTTTAACGTGGGATGGGTCGGGTTTTTAGAGGGTAGATGTGGGCCGGTTGTATTGTTAAGGGTGTGGGCTTAGGTGGTCTAAGGTGAATTGGGCTTGGGGCGAAATGGGTTAAATGGGATTGGGTAATGTTGGTTTAATGTTGCTTATGGGATCCGGTTGGTATTTTAGCTAGGACAAAAATTAGACAAACACAAGGACCATAGGTGTAAATGTTGAAACCTCAAGGACCAAATCTGCCATCGTATTATTCAAAGGACCAAAAATTTATTTTTTATTATTATTTTTTTCTTTTTCAAGCTTGAGGGACTAGACTTGCCATTTATGCAAATTTGTTTGTTTTTCAATCGTTTTCAATCATTTTGCATATGGAATACACAAAAACACATCTCAAAGATATTTTTAACATTATTTGATCGTTTTAAAGTGTTTTTGGTTGTTTTGACTCGAAAATTGGACGAAAAGATATGTGTAAAACGACACATATCAAATCCCCCACACTGAGCAATTGCTAGTCCCTAGCAATTTTTTATGAAAAGTTGATGGATGTATCTCTTTACCAGAAGCCATCACCTCTGGAGTAGCCAAATGTTTCAGTTCAAGTAAGAACTATGGTACACTGATAACCATATGATTTTGAGCAAATCATCAGCTGCCAACGGATTTGATTTGTCTTTACCAGAAGCCGTTTGCTTCTGGACTAGCCAACTCTTAGATAAAACAACTTATTATCTTTGGTGAGCTGATGACCAATTATGGTTTTCCACTGCCTTTACCACAAGCCATAATCTTGCGGGCTAGCCAACTCTTCATCCTTTTAGGATATGGTGAGTCGAATACCATACAATTTTTGGCAAATTGTAAGCCGTAAACGGATTTGATATATCTTTACCAAGAGCCGTTTGCTCTTGGATTAGCCAATCCTTTTGTGTGTTAGACATGGTGGACTGATAACCATTTGTTGTGTAAGTGCGAAACACTTACACCAAAAAAAATTTTTGGCCAAAAACGGGGGAATTAGATGGTATATACGTGATTAAATTCGTGAGAATTCCCCCCACACTAGAAATGAATATTGTCCTCAATATTCAAAGTACCGGCTGTTATGCCGAAACTGAGAACGTAAAAGGGAAATATTACGGGCCATTTATTTTATTTTTGTGTTTGCAAATTTTTTTTTTTTTTTTTTTTTTTTTTTTTTTTTTTTTTTTTTTGAAATTTATATACAACAGCGGGGGGCACCTCCCCCACACTAGGGTGGTAGAAAGTAGAAAGAAGTCAGAAATATGGGTGAAAACCCATATGGTGCGCTAATATTTTTGTTCACCGAGTCGCTAGCTTGACTCGACCCGAATTCATTTGTTCTTGGGGAAGCATGTGGAAAAGAAAATCTCCATCGGACTTTCATTCAAAATGTTTAGATAAACATTGAAGTACATGAAAGTTCCACTCCGATGAAATACATCCGGCTCAGATGCCGGGGTTTAAAATTTTGTCCTCATTCTCAACGGAGAGAATGGAAGGACAAGCTACCTTATAATCACAGAAAGGTAGAAAGACTCGAACGACATATGTGACGTCAATATAATGGCGATCTTCAAAGGGAAGTGTCACATATGTCGGAGAAGGAAGAATATCGGGATTAAGAACCGAGGTCATATCATCAAGATTTGAGATAATAGAGTCCTTGACCTCATCGTTCTCTAACTCTTCATCAAAGAGAGGATTTTTGTTTGAAAAGTACTCATCATCAAATTCAAAAAGAGAATTCGAATAGACTTTGAGACTTTCATTTTGAACTTCCTCATCAGAAAGTGATTCGTCATCACTAGAGGAAAAATCATCATTTGAATTGAAAAGATGGTTAGAGAAGATCCCGGAAGTATCATCAGTAGTGTCAAAAGGATGATCACTACAAAGAGACAAATCACATTCATCATCCGATATATCCTCAGACTCACTTGGGATTGGGATAAGGATCTCAGCACTAGACTTTATGAATTCGTCCGATTCCTTTTCAGGAACAGTGCTAAGATGCTCATCCCCCATAGTAGGAGAGTCATCAGGGTTCATAGATGGAAAGAATGATGTGATTGCAATAGACTGAGGGAGTTGAGAAATGATATCGCTCAAGGGAATAGTACTCTCCTCGTCATTATCATCGTCATCGAGCTTGCACGCCTGATCAAACAAGAAACGGTTGTGTGCTGCTCGTTCTATGGCGAGTAAATCTTCCATAGACTAACCATGACGATCATTTGGGTTTTGTTTAATAGCCAGATTTGTAAGTTCAATTCGTATCTCTTGAAGTTCTTGGAATATATCTTCAAGAGATAGCTGAGGCTGGCTTTGAGTGGTTTGATACTGTGGAGGATAAGAATAATCATAATTGTTACAAGGGTCATGCTCATAGACAAGCGGGTACCTTGTTTGACAATCAGAGCTGTAGTGAGGACCTCCACAGTATTCACAACAGTAAAACTGTTGTGGTGGTGAATAATATGAAGATGTGTCAAATCCGGATGATGTCTGATTGTTATAAGGGTTCTGCTCATAGACAAGCAAGTCTCCCGTTCGACAATCAAATCCCGGATGAGGACAACCTCCACAAAATTCACAAGAATATGTTTCCATCTCCTGGTGCGGGGGTTGGTTAAGGAAATTGGTTGTTTCATTGTTGGGATTTTGGTCATAGACAAAACCGTTTCCCAAATTCACAATGCTACAACCTTGGCAATTTCCACCATTTGGAGGTCCCCCACACCATTCACAACCGTAGTTGTAAGATGTAGACATAAAAAGAATCAAACGTGTAGAGGGTTAAGAAGATAGAATAAAACGTTTAGACGGTGAGAAAAGGAATTAAACGGATAAGAGGGCAAAGAAGAATTTTTTTGGATTTTTAATAACATTTTGAAAAATTCAAAGGGCAAAAGGAAAATAAATTTTGAAATAAAAATCTTTTTGGCTTTTTAATAAGAAAATATTTACAAAAACACGCAACGACAAACGAGATTTAAAAATTCGCGTCAGCCTTCCCCGGCAGCGGCGCCAAAATTTGATCGGTTAAAATCAAGTCGTTATTTATTTCCAAAGAATACAGCGGAAGTTGTATTCCCGGGTCGTTATCCCCAACGAAGGCTGAATGGAGTTTGTGATCTCGGTTTGTGAATACGTGTTTTGAATGGTTAAACAAAGATGAGAGTTTGGGTTTTTACGCTAAAATAAGTAAAACATATATTAAAAACGACTAAACATCTAAGAAAAAACGATAACCTAAAGTGCACGAAAGTAAGTACGTAAACGAAAGTTGAAATCGAACTAAACCGGGGAATACTTAAAACGTAAACGTGAAAACGATGAAAAACTAAACCTACGAATTCCAAATTATATTTCCTACATTCTAATCGACAAAAGAAAATTTTACGAAAACGAATTACATTTTTCTAATTAAAATCTAATTAAACGTGATTTAAAATAAATTTTTGAAAAGAAAATTACATAAAATTAACTGATCCAAATCCAACTTGCAACATACTCAAAACAGAATAACCAGGTTCAACTGATAAACTAGCAAATGAAGCAATATAAGCAAAGATAACTACTATCATTTTAGTGAATAAAAGTGATCAAACATCAAATGAAGCAATATAAGCAAAATAAAAAAACTCATAAGCAGATAAAAGCAGATAGAATAAGGACTAATTCGACTTTAAAAAAAAACTGATATTAAAATTTAAATTAAAGTAAATTACAAATAAAATTACAAACTACATCAAAACTTTAAGCAAACTACATCAATAACATATGACAACAAGCATCTTAAAACTTCAACTGATAAACTAGCAAATACTCATATGACAGCAATCGCAACCTAAATACTATACTAACAAGAATAAGCAGCAATAACATAAGCAGCAAGGTAAAAAAAATAAGCAGTAAATTAACACTTTAAATAAAAACTGAATTAAAATTAAAATTAAAAATAAGTTACAATGCGTGAAAAAATAAAAATACCTGAAGGAAAAAAAACTAAATAAATCCTACGATTCTTAACGAGAATTACAACTAAAATTAAAAATAAATTACACTAAAAAAAACATACCGAACTAAAGCTAAATAAAACCTAAAAAAAAAATGAAAAACTACTACTATCCTATTTATAAAAAAAGAAATAACTAGGGTTCCGTTGCTCTGTCTTCTTTCTTTAATCTTGACACCGTTGGATTGGTTCAAGTGATCTCAGCCGTTGATTTGATGAGGTGTAGGGGAACCCGTGAGGCTTCTTGGACCGAGGTGGAAGAGGATGGTGATGGGAGAAGGGTTTGGGGAAGGGTGAAGGTTTGGCTTATTTGTTCTTGGCGGGAATAGCTTGGGGAGAAGGGGAGGGATAAGTCTGAGTTAATTTTAGTTTTAGGGATTTTGACTAGGTTTGGGGGTTTGACCAACTGGTGACCGGTGTTTAGTTTTAACGTGGGATGGGTCGGGTTTTTAGAGGGTAGATGTGGGCCGGTTGTATTGTTAAGGGTGTGGGCTTAGGTGGTCTAAGGTGAATTGGGCTTGGGGCGAAATGGGTTAAATGGGATTGGGTAATGTTGGTTTAATGTTGCTTATGGGATCCGGTTGGTATTTTAGCTAGGACAAAAATTAGACAAACACAAGGACCATAGGTGTAAATGTTGAAACCTCAAGGACCAAATCTGCCATCGTATTATTCAAAGGACCAAAAATTTATTTTTTATTATTATTTTTTTCTTTTTCAAGCTTGAGGGACTAGACTTGCCATTTATGCAAATTTGTTTGTTTTTCAATCGTTTTCAATCATTTTGCATATGGAATACACAAAAACACATCTCAAAGATATTTTTAACATTATTTGATCGTTTTAAAGTGTTTTTGGTTGTTTTGACTCGAAAATTGGACGAAAAGATATGTGTAAAACGACACATATCATCTCCTCCTCTAAGATGGGTAAGAAAGCTTCATCTCGCAACCAACCAGCTTCCACCTGTTCATCTATACAATTGTCAATCTCGTCGGATAGTTCATTGATTTCTCCGATGAAATACAGCCGATTAGCTGCTTCGAGAGAAAGATTCATTATGTCCTTGATGTCGAAGGTTAAGCTATCGGTCCCCACTCGTAAGGTTAGTTTGTCGTCATGAACATCAATAACAGCGCGAGCAGTTGCAAGGAATGGCCTCCCCAGAATGATGGGCACTAGGTCATCTTCTTCCATCTCTAAGGTGACGAAGTCAACTGGAAATTTGAACTTCCCTACCTTAACCAGCACATTCTCACATATTCCTAAGGGGTATTTGACTGATCTATCGGCTAGTTGGATGTTCATACGGGTTGGTTTCAATCCAGAATACCCTAACTTGAGGAACATGGAATGCGGCATAAGATTGATACTTGCTCCTAAGTCGGCTAAAGCATTCTTGACAGAAAGAGATCCTATTGAACAGGGCAAGGTGAAACTACCTGGATCGTCCACCTTCTCTGGCAGCCCTCGTTGAGTCACCACAGAACATTCTTCTCCTAAGGTCACAAGACCCTCGAGCCCTTTTCTGTTGGTTAGCAGCTTCTTGAAGTATGTACTATATTTGGGCATATGGTAACATGCATCAAGAAGGGGTATGGTGACGACCGAATTCTTCAAATAAGACAAGAATCTTTTATTATCATTTTCTACCTTTTGATTATTGAGGCGGGACGGGTATGGAACTTTAATGGGCTGTTTGGTTGGAGTAGGTGGAGGGGGAGTTACCGAAGGGGTTTGCTCAGGATTTCCATCGTTCACATTACCTTCATCCTCATGAGGGGTGTCGGGTTCCATGACGTCAGATTGTTGAGCTGGGTAAGGTGGATCCTTAGTAGTTGTTCCAGCACGAGTGGTGATGGCAAGTAAGGGATCTCTTTGATTTGTTTGAGGTTCGTCAAGACCGTCGAGAGTGGCGTTGAGTTCTGCGAATTTGGCCCTTAGGTCATTTTGTTGGCTATTGATGAGGTTGTTAAGACCATTTAGTTGCAGATTCTTTTCAAGCGTGAAATGCCCAAGATCATCCTCAAAAGTGCTCCTAACCTTGTAATCAGGATATTCTCCTCCCCCCCTCTTCTCTCACAAGATTTCCCCAAGGGGTAAAATCATTGTTTTGGTAGAAAGTTAAGAGCGAAGGATCATCGAAGATGTCGTGGCTTGACAAGCATACTTGTTCGGTGGTGGTATCATCCCCGCATTCCTCCACTTCATGCGGGCCACCACATTGGTCGCAGATCAAGTATGGGTTTGTTAACCGTTTAGCTGGTTGTGACTTGTCTAGATAAGATACTTGATCATTCAATCTACTCAACTGGCTAACAAAAGGAGGCTCTTTCATGATCTTGGAAATGCTCATGATCGAATCGGGTTCATCCCAGGTATCGTCTTGATCATTTGCGTATTCCTCAATTCTATTCCATCCTTCCTCAGCGCTTAGGTTGGCTATTTTTCCTTTCACCGAATTATTAATGCCAAATTGGTCGCTTTTAGGGACACTGTCATAAAAGATCATGACAAGAAGCCAGAGTTCAATGCCATGATGAGGGACTTGTCTAATTAGATCTTTGAATCTGTTCCAGGATTCGTGAATGGGTTCAGCTGGTCCAACATAGAAGCGGAAGATTTTGTCCCTTAACGTTGAAGTTCTTCCTACGGGAAAGAATTTCTCATATAATTTTGAGATAAGCTGTTCCCATGTGAAGATGGACTCGGAGGGAAGTTTGTTATACCAATCTTTGGCTTTCTCATAAAGGGTGAAGAGAAATAATCGTAGCCGGGAGGTGTCTCTAGTGGCTCCGTCCGTATGGAGGGTATCCACTATTTTTAGGAAGTCTTTGATGTGTTGGATTGGATCATCACTTTTCAGTCCGCGAAACTTGCATACACTTTGGGCAAGCCAAATGTCGGCTGCACGCAAGACCCCATCCGTGTGTTCATTAGGAAAAACAATAGCATTGGAAAAACCGCGAGGGGTAGGAGAAGAGTAGTCCTTGAGGGATTTAGGGATGGGGTTTTCGGGAACCTCCATATCGTGATTGGATTGAGGGCTAGGAGGTGTAGAGTGAGGATTGGATTCTTCCTCGGAGAGGGCATCATCAAAATTGATCGTGGATGGTTTGGCCGCTTGGTGGTGTTGCCTTAATTTACGCATTTCCCTTTCAGGTTCAGCATAGGGTGTGGCAAGAGTTTTGATCGAGCTACGGCTCCTAGTGATTCTATGATTAGGGGGGTTATCATCCAAAATTAGGGAATATCCTCCTAAAGTGTGTGCTCTACGAGTTTGGTTTTGTCGTGGTGGTGGGTTGTTGGGATCGAGGATATTACCACCTTCCATGATGTCGGATGGTAATGGTTACGAACAAAGAAACGAAGAAAAAAAAGATAGACTAAAGAAATCCTAGAAAAATAAAATAAAAATCTCACTAGAAAGGAATCTAGTGAGTAGACCTAATAAAATAAAAAATTCAACCTAATCAATAACTATTCCCCGGCAACGGCGCCAAAAACTTGATGCGTGGTTTTGCGACCTTACAACAGGTTTTACCTCTCAAGGGATCTCGAGAGGCTTGCAATCCCCACCAGGCAGTGTACCTGACCGATGTAGTATAGTGAAGTGGCAAGTACCGGGGGATTGATCGTTCTCTAGGGGAATAGTGTCGTTAGGATTGAAAAACTACTCTAATAGGTCTAAGGGTGAGGGAAGATTCTTTTTGTATTTTTATATTTTTATGAAAGCAAGTAAAATCTCGGGTTTGAAAGAGTGGGCGGAATTAGTTGCTAGTCAACTAACCCAAATAACTACAAATGCAAATAAAATAAAATAACTGAAAATGAAAAGGTTGTGAAACTTATATGGAGAGAAATGTGTTTACTTAGATTTCCTTACTCCCTAACTATCTTTTACCGGTTGATTAGTGTGTATTAATTGCGTGGATGACGGGTGTATTCCTTAATACCAATCGTGGGGTGGCGTACGTACTTCCCCAACTCTATAAGCTCCTACTTCACTCCTATGTCGAGCCGGCTAAGAAGCTCCTAACATGGGATCACTAGAATTCGCTCATGCATTAAATACAACCATAAAAACCTAGTACGCATTGGTTCATGTTTCTTAAGACGTTCAAGCAAGTTACCGAATAGGAGGTTAGCCAGTTTTCTTAAGCCTAACATCGATAAACAATCATCCAATACAATTAATAACACACTAATAACCAATAATCAATAGTTAGGTTTCATTAGATCTAAGCAAACACAAGATAAATCTAGCCTAGCATGTTAATCAAAAGACAAGAACAAGATATAATCAAACAACACATAGACATATTGATTGATTAAGTGATTACTTATCTTCAATTAAACATGGGAGATCCAAGGGTATGAAAACCCTTAAAAATGGCAGAAATTCGTCTTAGGGTTTCTCCTCACAAAGTTGCACACTAATGACAAAAAATTGCAAAACTATATATAGAACTTAGTGGCTGACGGCGTCACGTTATAGATCTTGACGCCGTCACCTCGCCGTGGCTAGGGTTCCCGGATGGTCTTCCTGACGCCGTCCCTCTTTAATCCTCCAAAATCCGCTCTGGCTTATCAAGGCTTGACGCCGTCTCTCTTTAGCTTAAACCGTGACGACCTTGATCACTTCAAAGGGTGACGTCGTCAGACTTCCTTTGTAAAACTCCCTGGCTTATCATGTGTATTTTTCATATCCACCTCTTTTGCCAAGCCATGACGCCGTCAGGAGCAATCCTTGACGCCGTCAAGTGTACTTTTCCAGCAGATTTTGAGACTTTGTCGTTTTCTTCACTTTTATGCTCCAAAAACGTCCAAAATGCTTCCTTTTCCAGATTTCTTCTCCAAAGTACCTAAAATGACAAAAGGAACGATTTAGGGCAATATTTGATTAAATAAATACGATTTAGGGCTTAAATGACCCCCTAAAAGCGGTACACTTTTCGCTTCATCACTCTGCTTGATACATATTCTGTTAAAGAGTCCAAAGGAATGAGGTTATTGATTACCTTAAGACTGCCATTGCAAGAGCAGGGTGTTTCCAAAGCATCAACGGAATCTTCATCTTGACAAATACGACACTCTGCCGTCGATAATAGAGGTGCTTCCTCGTCCTCATATGAAGTCCGAATTTCATCCACTACAACAGCAACTGCATCAGAAGATGAGGGGCCTTCCATCTCCTCGCTCCTTTTAATGACTCGATTCACATCCAGAGCCAAGTGATCGCCCATCTGTTTACAACGGAAGCCAGTATTTGCACAACATCAAACAACCTTAAATTAGAAAAACAAAAGCCACAAATCAACTTATTAGTATATGTTTATTAGTAAAAACATATACTATTCAATTGGTCTAGCTTAAACGGCCTCTTCAAAACAGAAAACGGACCTTCTGTGTTTTGATTCTATGAATCTCATCCTGAAGTTTTTTTGCTGCCTCATCACTCTTTTGTTTTTGTCGCAGCAGTTGTGCTTGAGCATGTTGCTTCTTTTTCAATTCGGCAACCTGATATCCATAGATTAGTATTTAAGACATATTATAGAGTTATTGCTCCAAAAACTGAACACAATAAATTATTTCAACATGTTTACAATATCATATATTAGTTGCTTATTTGGTCAAACTTCGTATTGATATAAAGATCGGTTTTACTCGATTTTTAACATGATTATATTAACTTAAAGAAGCTTCATCAACTAAAGTAAACTTAATTGCGGTCTCTAAGATAACTGACTCACCTGGGATTCTAAAAAGTTCAGTTTCTGAAGATAATTTTCCTTCAACTTCTGAGTACTGTCATCCGAGGTGGAGGAAATGTTTGCAAGATTGCACCTAAGTTGCTCAATCTCTTTCTGTCATTCAATCAGAAATATAAGTAAACAAAGTTATAACTTCTCTTCTTATAACTTTAGAAGAACTCAAGAACTAAAGCGCGAAAAAACCTGCAAATTGCGCTTCTCTTGCTCCAAGTCCTGAACTTTCTTCTCGTAATGTTGCTGAAGAACAGAAGTATCAGCACCCGCAACCCGCTTCATTTCAGCCTTTCATGTATTTAACAAATTTGAGGAAAAGATATTAGTAGAGTCTATGTAAACTTCCATTCACACTTAACACTTAAAAATACAGGACAAAAGCCTGCGTGTAATGCAATTAAGAACCAAACATATACCTCCTTTTGCTCAAGTCTTTTGTCCAGTTCTTTAAGCTCGTTATCGAGTTTCTCTTGCAAAGAACAATGTTGTACTTCCTTCTCTTCATCTTCAAAATTATCTGCAAACAAATATAATAGCAAATTTCGTTTACTAACATGAGCAAAGACCATTCTGCATAAATATGCTAAGTATAACATTATAACAACACTCGGTGAGCATTTTTTCCCTTACTATCAACTATAGGCAGCACTGTCACTCAGTCGAAGATTCTACGGATTATGATTGCGGAAGCAGTTCGGCTCTCCAAACGGAAGCGGTGCATCAATCCCGACATTATAACACCATACAATTTTTCTACAATAAGAACGTAAACATAGCATACCATTATATTCAACAAAAGAAAATTTTAGGAACGAAATAAGATTTTTTATCTCATTCAGGCATTAAATCAAGTGACATCATAGAGTGACATACTCATCGCCTCTCATCATAACATACCTTAATCCATGTAGTTTTGGTATAATCGAAATATCAGAACTCTAACAATATCATAAAGTGACATCATAGTCTAACCAAGAACGAAAACCCATAGTCTAACCCAAATACACAAATCCGTTCATTAAAGCATCCATTCACCAATCCATTTCCAGCAACTAAAAAAAAAACCGAATATACAAATTGACAAACCTAAATACACAAATTTATAAACTTAAAACATCCTTTCATTAAAGTAACCTATCTAATCCAATATCATCTATATATTTTTTGTATACACTAAATATAAACATAAGATTATGAAATCAGTCGTTCACAATACCGATTGGCCTGTCTATATATATCCAATTAAATATAAACATAAGATTCCTCTATCGTATATCTAGTTCAAAAACAAATATAATCAAAACAACGAATCCAAAAAAAAATCATAAAATTCGCAAAAATAGTTACCATAGTTAGTTCTTAGGTTTATCCTTGTGATTGTCTGACTACCGGCCAGCAGCATCTGCACCGGCGGCCAGCAACAACCATTCCCTAACCTGATCTGAAATAAAGAAACCACAAAATAATGGAGAGAATCAATCAACAAACAATCTGTAGGGAAATTAAAATATCCACTAAAAAACAACTATAAAAATATATCAGACAATCGCAAAATAAAATGCAAACCTGAAATTGTAGATCTTGTGAAGGTCGGTTGAGACTAAAGTTAGATGATAAGGATAGCAAAAGGCGGTGTAAGTGAAGAAAAACTAACGGGCCATTACTGGATCTACTAATGGGCTATCAACGCAATAGTTATATATTCCCAGCCATTATTTTAATATAAAAATAATAATAAACAATTCTACAGACCACCGGTTTTAGTATATAGAGTAATATGTTTCTAGCATGTTGGACAAGCATTTTTTTTTCCTTTACAGTAAAACCTCTATAAATTAATAGTGTTTGGACCAAGATATTTTATTAAATTAGCGAGATATTATTATATCAATAAATTAATAATTTATTAATTTAAAGAAGTGTTACGTATGACCTTTAAATTTTCAAATCCAATATACTAATTACAATGTATACTAGTTAAATATTATACTTGTTATAATGTATACTAGTTAGATATGAAAAATAAATTAGAAAACAAGTTCCAATTAACATTTTATAAATTCACATTCACAAATTAATTGAATTTGTCAAGTTCATTGTTTTTGAATAGGTAAAAAGTTAGTTTCGTTGGGACAGATTCCAATTGCGTATAGCCTTAATTGAATTTGTACAAGTTCCAATTACGTATGACCTTTATATATATGTGGATTTTTTTAGTAATTATTAATATATATAGTTTCGTTGGCACCAATATATATACACTAAGGTTTTAAAAAAATTATTATCTTATTATTTTATCGATTGTGGTCCAAATTTATACTGATCCCAAGTTAGGACTGGACAAATTATTAATTTTAATGAGGTTATTAATTTATCGAGTATTAATTTATAGAGATTTTACTATGAAAAACGGAGAGGTAAACAAATAATACAAAGAGGCAATAACAATCAGGGGCGGATCCAACCTTTGGCCACCTGTGGCACATGCCACATATGGGTTGGTTCTTTAAAGTGAGTTTTTACATGGTGCTACTAGCCAATCCTTTGTTCTGATATGCTTAACTAATGCTCAGTTTCATTTTGGTTAAGTTTCTTTTATGAACTGTCAATCTTTTACACGTGTTCATTAATAAAGTTGAAAACATATGGGTTTGTGTGTTGATAAAGAAGAAGAACCAGGAGAGAAGTACAACGAAAGAGGATATGAATAGTTAACTTTTGACTCTTATAAATCAACTGGCTTTTGTTTTATACTTCTTTTTAAGTTATTAAACAAAATTATGTTTTCTATCATTTATTAATTCTACTTTTTCTTAGTTGATTGACAAATTCAAAAAACCTTAACTGAAATTTACTTGATAAATATGATATATCGACAACATTCTTTTGTAATCAAATTTCAGACAAATTTTCTAATGGTTTTGATTTTGATATTCGTTTTTTCGTTAGTATCGAATGAAGTGAAACGAGGTATAAATCAAAGTGAGCCAAGATATATATTTCGTGCTACCCATGACTTAAATACCTCCGCCACTGATAACAATAATTTAGATATATAAGAATAAATTTGATTATATTATAGAATCAAGAGAAAATTTATGCTTTGAAGTTCGTAAAGCAATATAGACAATTCAACATATAATTCTAACATATAAACTGATCATGCAATACACATAGACACGACATGTATTTCATATCTTCGGAATTTTGAAAACTTGAAATTTAAAGTAAACTTACTTACAAGGAAATAAAAAAGTTAAAGATCGAGCGTGCTAATAACGTGTTGTATAGCAACGAGCCTATTAGCCTCGCTAGTTTGTGAAGATAACGTCTTACACGTGAATTGGACTATATTCGTAGTAAGTTGCACCCATAGGGACTACTTATGTACATGGGGCAAACTAGTAATGTTAGGAGCCTATAAATACCCCTCATGACTCTCCATGAAGGGTGTGGGTGTGTAACTATTCTTTCATTAATATTATCTTTCTTTTATTCATCTCACTCTCTTTTTACTTTCTCTCACTAGAAACTATCACCATGTTTATCTTTAATCATCAACCTCGACCTCCCGAACCACATAAATCATGTATATTTTCGGTCCTACAATTGGCATCAAAGCCTTGGTTATTACATTTTATTGATTTTTGTGGTGGTTCGTACATGTTTTTAAAGCTTTTGTACAACTTTTCAGATCTGGTAAAAAATTTTATTATTATACGTATCTGGTAATGTTTCTGTAACAGCTATAACATGTTTTGTATCATTTGTGAATGATTTATGGTCAAATAGGGTCGGAAAAAGTGAGTTTTTGAATCGGTTTTCTGAAAAAGTTTGAAGATCTTCTAGTTAGGTTGAAGATCTTCTAGTAATCCTTTATTTTCGGAGTATGACTTGAAGATCTTCGAGTAAGGTCCTTTATTTTCGGAGTATGACTTGAAGATCTTCGAGTATGCAACTCAGTTTATGAGTTTCTTCGAGTAAGGAAATGGGTTTCTCCGAGTAACATTTTTGTGTACACTTTCTGAGTTAGGAAATCAGAAATATTCCAAGTAACATTTTCCGAGTAAGGAAATTAAACAACAGTCATCATAACCGTATACAACAAATCCAAAACTAGTACAAAACCAACTTCAAACTAAAACAAATCCATTAACCATCCCTAACTCCTCGTCAACGACTGTCAACCACTAACCCACAACCATACTTATGAAATCCCATCCCCAATTATAAACAACAAACCAAGACAATCTCATCTACAACTAATATCATACAAGGCTCACACATCAAGAAAAATTAACAAGATCTCAGATTGAGTTCAACTTATTGTTTGATCTTTTAAATATTTTTTTTGTTGAACCCTTGTCATCATGGATCTTAATGAAGTCAAGCTTCTTATCAATATCCGAAAATAAAAGAAAGACTTATAACAAGTTGTGTTACAATCGTTCTTTGCTTCATTGTCTCGTTTAAAATCAATCGAAAAAACACAAAACAATTAGACCTACCCGTGACCTTATATCAAGGTCTAGTTGTCCTCTTCGTGGGCTCTTGATCCATGCTCTAAAGAAAGAAGGTTGTCTATGTGATTTGTTCGTGTGATATGTTCATAAGTTTTGATGAGATAAGGTGGATTTATTATTCGGTTATAATGATAAAGAAGAGATGAGATTAGCAGAGTTTGTATTGACTACGTTAGGAGAGAAAGTGATAAGATAGGGGCGGAGTTTTTAAGAGAAATGTGTTTTAGGGTTAAGAATTATGAAGCGTGAGTTTAGGGTATAGTCTTATACCGGATTTTTTGAGGACTGGATTTTTGGATTTTGGGCTTCAAGAATAAAATGGGCCATATGCTTTGTTAAATTGATTTTTGGGCTTTACCAGAAAATTCTTTAGGCTGATATATTTATCCCTACTTCTTGGACTGAAATGATGGGCTGCAGCACATTGGAGTCATAAAATTGTTATCCCAATTTTTTTTAACAAAAATTTTGGATACAAATTGTTGATATTATTGGTATATTAAGTGGTATTTTGGTCATACAAATTTTTCACGAGAGATACATTTCACGGCTAGAATTGATATTTCATCAAAATGACTACAGGGTTTTTGTACGGTATTGCTTATTTGGGGCTTTCAAGTTGGTCATATCGGGTTTTCTCCATTTGTAGTCAATTAAAAGGAGGTTTGATTAAAGGTTGATTTGAGAGAATTGTATTGAGAGTATTTATCGACATCTTCTCACGAAAAATATGCTTAAATAGTTGATTTTACGACATGTACACAACATTATGATGATTCCGATAACTCGCAACCATCAGGAGGGAGAAGTAGTGTACACAGAGATTTATCGGGTCAATGAATAAGGGCTATAGGCATATACACCATTGATTTTTCTAGTAGGTTAGCCGGGTATTATTGTTTCATTTTTGGTGATTGGTTGATTGAGGGAACTGCGCTTAATTAGGAACCGAAAAGGTACCAATAATGTGTACAACGGGGCTTTTATTGAAGAACTTAATCCTTACGGAAGAAGAAATGTATACTTCTGAGACGCACAACAGGTTCACGACATCGAGCTTAATAATTTATGCCGGAGAGACGTCCGCAGAGATGATTAGTGCTTAAACTTGTTACTTTGGTGGTATCATTTCGTCTTCTGTATTTTTTTCTGTAAAGCATTTTATGTAAGGTATGTTGATTTGATGCTCCCCGAACGACAACCATTGTGCTACAGTCTAGTGTCTACTTTATCCGCTGCGTGTCCCGTTGTGTGATTTGAAGACTAAAGAGATTTTATGAAAGAAGGATGTCAGTTCAGGAAGGAGCAGATAAAAGAAAAAGGCTCACTAGTTAGGAAGGAGTAATAACCTAACTAGACCATTACAGTTAAAATTCAGAGCCAAAGATCAAATGTTAAGATCGTCGGAACAGATAACTTCAAGTCATCCTCAGTATCTAGACTACAAAGACTCTGCGCTTCAACAACGTCAACATTGTTTATTATTATTGTAATTTACTTTGTTTATGTATTTATATGTCTCACTGTAACCATTCACGTGTGACGATATCTTGGAGGGAGATTGTTAGCCTCGCTAGTTTGTGAAGATAACGTCTTACACGTGAATTGGACTAGATTCGTAGTAAGTTGCACCCGTAGGGACTACTTATGTACACGGGGCAAACTAGTAATGTTATGTAACAACCGTGATTTTAGCAGGTTAGTTTGACTAATAGTCTCAACCTATTTAGCTTTTATGTGGTGTGTACTATGTGCTTATATGTGCTTAGATATGGTATATGTGTGGTTTGTGGGTAATAGGTACGTGAGTTTAACACTAAATCCCTTGGTGTGATGTTTACTTCATGAGTTGAGTAGTGTTGAAAAGTTCATTTTAATCGCCTTGGTGGTGTAGAAATGAATTGTGTAATTTTGGTGTTTTGTGGTTTTGCGTAACAAGTCTCCGTTCAATTGATTGAGTGTTAGTAAGTTACGTGAAGGTTATTTTTATGGATTATATTAATGTTAAGTGTGAAATTTCTATTTTTGAAAACTTTATTTTGAAATGAGTACAAGGTTTTAAGTGTAATTTAAATTTAATAAAATAAATAAATAAATATATATATATATATATATATAATATATATATATATTATATATATATATATATATATATATATATATATATATAATAAATGGGCGGCCAAATATAGGTTTAGAGGAAAAAGAAAACCAAATATTAATCAAAATACACTTACCAAATATTAAGGGGGTCTAGAATAATCCATAGAGCCCTATAAATACAAAACCAAAACAACCCTAACCTACCCTATTGCAAATTTTCGTCCAACACAAGAGAAGAAGGAGAAAAATTAGGGTTTTTATTGTTGAAGCTAAAAATCAAGAACAAGGTATAATTTTTGATACTTGTATTCATTTAATTGTTTAAATATTGTTTTGATTCATGTAATACAAGTTATGATGGAACTAGGGTTTATGGGTTTCTGTAAATTAATGATATTAAACATGTTGGGATCATTAATTAATAATAATATGATGATTGGTGAAGTAATTAGGGTTTAAAACATGTTAATTAATGAGTTAGGGTTTTGACAGATTTGTAAGGCTGTAAAGATCCGATGAGATCTAATAGATGAAGATGAGTTAGATCACTAATTTTATGTCTAAATTGTTTTTCAGTGAAAGAGCTTTCCAAAAAGTCCAACCACAAGTGTTTTCGAGGTCGGGAAGTCAATCAAACGAATTTTGTGAGTTAAGGTGTCAAAGTTGTTAAACCGGGATAGAATTACGGTAAAAGTATAGAGGTCAAAGGTGGGTTAAAAAGTGGAATTTGGGTTAGGCCTTCTCTGGGAATTAAGTTCTACATTATATTTGACTTCCACGTGAAAATTAGGCGATAATAAGTTGTGTGAGTGGGTCTACGAGGTCAATACTTTTTGATCTTTAATCAGATCCGAATCTGAGTAGTTGTCATATTTGATTTTTCATTGAGTACTTGTGTGTGTTTTTAGTGCATGGCCTTCTGGGACAAGCTTTATGCTTAATAAGGATCGTGGTGAATTTTTGGTGTTAGTTGTGCATAATTTTTGGTCGTGATTTTATGTGGGTGAAAGTACCCGAAAAATCTGCGTTTTCTGAGAAGTGTTAATTAAGGGATTTAGTAAGGGTTAAGTATTGGGTGATGATTAGTATGGAGTCTAGGTGATCCGTAGTGGGTTATATGAACCTTAGACATCCATCATATATATGTGTTACATGGACTATAGCTTTTAGCTTGGTCGCGTGTAATGTGGTATTGTTTTGTTTGTATAGATTTGTGTGTTGATAATTTGGAAGCTGCAAGGTTGAGGTGAGTTCATAGTCCCATATTTTTACTTTGTTTTAAACTTGGGATGGAGATGATGCTTGTTAAAATTATTTTTGAGTTACTGTGATTATGTGTTGTTAAAATGCATGGACTTGTAATGGTTATTATATGTATACTGTATGTTATTGTGGTGTTTAATTGTGGTGATTATTTGAGTGGGAAAGTCCTAGTGGCTCTACTCATTATAATTATCTTGGATCGTGGCAGTTCCGTCCCAAAGGTGGTGATATTTGGATCGGTGGGCACGTTCCGTCCCAATTTTGGATCGGTGGGCACGTTCCGTCCCGTAAGCTATGATTGCATGTTAGTTGTATAATAACTATATTGTTGATGTCCTGCTATGTTTTATAATCACAGTGAACTGATGATCAAGGTGTTTTGTGTGTCTTAAACCTATGAATCTCACCAACATTATGTTGACGTTTTTAAGCATCATTTTCAGGTGAGCATTCTAAGGCTAAGATAGAAGGGCGCGATTAGAAGAGACTAGTTTGCATTTGAGGATGACTTACCTTGCGTTTAGTTTTAAATGTTGGATTTTATTTGAGATACTTGATTTTCTTTCATTTTAACTTTATGTTTTAATGGAGATACTTTGGAGATTGTTTTGGTTATTTGTTTAGGGTATCGTTACGACACTTTGTGTTTGTACTTTGCTTTATTTATTTTTATGTAGTATTTTCTCTATTTAGACGCCAAGTGTTGTGATGATATCCATGATGTTGCACTCGCATTTCCGCCATTGGCGAGGTGTGACAGATTGGTATCAGAGCCTTGGTTATAGAGAAGTAGGTAGTTGAGCCTAGACTATAACCTAGGAGTCCCTCGTATAGTTGCATTTAGGGCTTATGTGTAAGTATGGTGTTTTATACGTCTATTTTTTCTTGAGTTTACGAGTAGTTTTGTCGAGTTTCGGACGCCGATTGGAACCTCATACTTAATATTGTATACGTCGACCTCCCTCGCGTAATAAGTTTCATTGGGCAATTGTTGTCGCTACTGGTTGCAAGAGGATTGGTAGATTGAGACGGACTAGCAAGAGGATCTTAATTCCTGCTAGCAAGTGGCCATGTCTGATCAAGGAAAGATGACCTTAGTGAACGTGTGTGGAACGGAGATAGAAGTGTACGAGACGGAGGTAACTAATAAAAACGGCTGCACGACTAGGTACCCTGGAAAGTGGGAGAGCAGTTCGGGTTGAGCCTCGCGAATTGTATGGGTTTGTGGACCATGTAGAGTAGGAAGAAAGGAATCCCGGGAGTGGCTTTGCTAGTCGTCCACTACCATAGCCGAGGGAAACCGAAATGGATGGATAAGTGAAGAGGAAGAGTACGAAGTGGAGTCGGACCTGGAGTCTATGGCAAGTAGTTGAATTATTCCAAGATAGACGAGAGGGGCAAACGTTAGGATAGAGCTCGAGCCGTGTGTGATTTTGTTTTTTTTTTTAATTTAGTGTTATGTTTTGGGATGTATATGGAAAACATTGATGGAGAAGAAGTGGAGAGGTTTGCAACCACGGTGACTGTTGGAGATGGAGCCGTTACCGAGTACTCTGGGAAGTGTCCTCACTTCTCATAAGAAGGAAAGGTGGTTCTGCCTAAACCTCGTGAGTTGTATGTACTTGTGGATCATGCGGAATTGGAAGAAAGAAACAAGAATGGGTGGTTAAGTAAAGATGAAGGGGAGTTAGGATGGAATGACGTGGATTCGGACCGGGAGTCCGCAGCAGGTAGTAAGTTTAACCGATTTGAGTGGGGAGGCAAGTGCGAGAGTGGAGTTTGAGCCATGGTGCGACGTCTTTTGCTTTGTGTCATGTTTTAGAGTTCTTATATTGTCCTTTGCCGTCTGGAGCCATGTTGGAGCGCGATTACTCCTGGATATTGGATCGTTTTTTATCCAAGCGGTTTTGATTATAGAGTTAAAGTGGTCGTTGGAATTTGTTCCATGTGTGATGATTGTTTGCATGAAGTGTGGTCATAGGAGGAAGTACACTTGTGAAAGGGAGCATAGATAATTATGGTGGCCAACATAATTATACATGCTTCACAACACAAGTGGACTTGCAAGTATGATAACATGGATTATGCTGTGTATTAGGTGCTATGTGATATATGTGCGTTATCATTGAGATGTGTGGCCTTGGAAGTAAGTATGTGTGTGGAATAGGCCTTATAACTATGGTCGCGAACATAATTATAAGGGTATCACACACGTGGACTTGTGACCATGATTACATTGATTGATGTTTGTTGTTATATGTTGTGGTAGATGTTATGTGATATCATGTTGATGATGGTTGTATGGTTAGAGATGTATTCTCTTAACCGTTTGGGGAAATCGTGGTATGAGGGAGTGTGTGGGTGGTTAGATTCCATTCTACCTATCATATGCCGATACCTCGAGTATCCGTTGGTACTAATGTTGTGATATTTAAGTTGGTTCATTTGCTAGACTATTGAAGGATGAGCCTAGTAAGCCTAGGTATAGTATTGTGATTGAAATAGCTAACGGTAGGGAAGTAGGAGTTGACAAGGTTATTCGTGGGTGCACGATAGTGTTAGAGGGTATCCCGTTCATGATTGATTTGATACCTTTTGGGCATGGGAGTTTCGATGTAGTGATAGGGATGAGTTGGCTGTCTAAGCATAAAGCCGAGGTTATATGCCACGAAAAGGTAGTTCGTATTCCTTTAGAGAGTGGTGCTATACTTCGAATACAAGGAGAATGCGTAGGGAGTGAGTTGAAATCCCTTAAGAACGCAAGGGCCAAAGATCGTAGCATGAAGGTTATTCCTGTGGTGTGTGAGTTCCCGGGCGTGATTCCTGAAGACTTGACTAGATTGCCTCCAATCCGTCAAGTTGAATTTCGTATTGAGTTGATTCCTGGAGCGGTACCTGTGGCGAAATCCCCATATTGTTTAGCACCCTCTGAGATGCAGGAGTTGTCTGCGTAGTTGCAAGAACTTCAGGATAAGGGGTTTATCCGACCTAGTCACTTTCTGTGGGGAGCACCTGTGTTATTTGTTAAGAAAAAGGATGGTTCGTTCCGGATGGGTATTGACTATCGGGAATTGAACATGTTAATTGTCAAGAACCGGTATCCTCTTCCTAGGATCGATGATCTCCTTGACCAGCTTCAAGGTTCTCGATTCTTTTCGAAGATAGATCTACGTTCTGGGTATCATCAGCTGAGAGTGCATGAGGAGGATATTCCGAAGACTGCTTTTAGGACTCGTTATGGACACTTTGAGTTCACGGTTATGCCATTTGGGTTGAAAAATGCACCTGCGGTATTCATGGATTTGATGAACCGCGTTTGCAAGCCTTACTTGGATAAATTCGTGATTGTGTTTATAGACGACATTCTAATTTATTCTAAGTCGAAGGAGGAGCATAGAGAACATTTGAAGTTGATCCTTGGATTGCTGGAGAAGGAGAAAATGTACGCCAAGTTCTCAAAATGTGAGTTTTGGCTTGAGGAGGTACATTTTCTTGGACATGTGGTGAATAGTGAAGGAATACATGTGGACCCTAGTAAGATAGAAGCGGTCAAGAACTGGAAGGCTCCTACGACGCCGTCCGAGATACGCTCATTCTTAGGATTGGCAGGGTATTACTGAAGGTTTATAGCCAATTTTTTTAAGATTGCTAAACCCCTTACTTTGTTGACTCAGAAGAACAAGAAGTATGTTTGGGGATAAGAGCAGGAGGTGGCTTTTCAGTCACTAAAGGATAGTTTGTGTAATGCACCTATTCTGACGTTACCTAATGGGCCAGCTGATTTCGTTGTGTATTGTGATGCGTCAAATCAAGGATTTGGGTGTGTACTAATGCAAAAGGGTAAGGTGATAGCTTACGCATCTCGACAGCTCAAGATTCATGAGAAGAATTATACCACTCATGATTTGGAGCTTGGTGCGGTAGTATTTGCTCTCAAGAATTGGAGACATTATCTGTACGGCATGAAGAGTGTTGTTTATACATATCATAAGAGTCTTCAGCATATTTTCAGTCAGAAGGAACTGAATATGCGACAAAGAAGGTGGATTGAGTTATTTAGTGATTATGATTGTGAGATTCGCTACCATCCTGGAAAGGCGAATGTGGTAGCTGATGCTTTAAGTAGGAAGGAACGGGTTAAGCCTAAGCGTGTGCGAGCGATGTGTATGACGTTACAATCGGGAATTAAGGGTAAGATATTGGCAGCGCAAGAGGAAGCTCTTAGGAATGAGAATGCGACTGCTGAGATGTTGCGTGGATTGGATCAGCAAATGGAGAAAAAGGAGGATGGTGGACTATATTTCTTAGATAGAATATGGGTTCCATCGTAGGAGGTGTGAGGACGTTGATAATGGATGAAGCTCATAAGTCGAAATACTCGATTCATCCAGGATCGGACAAGATGTACTATGATCTTAGAGACGCTTGCTGGTGGCCGGGAATGAAGAGGGAAATAGTTGAATATGTTAGCCGATGCTTGACCTGTTTGAAGGTTAAGTTTGAACATCAGAAACCCTCTGGATTGTAACAACAGCCGCCGATTCCTGAGTGGAAATGGGAGAGAATAACAATGGATTTTATTACTAAGTTGCCTAGAACAAATAGTGGACATGACACGATATGGGTCATAGTGGACAGGCTGACGAAGTCTGCACATTTTCTGGCCATTCGTGAAGATTATAAGATGGAAAAGCTGGCGAGAATTTATATTAATGAGATTGTGGCGAGACATGGTGTGCCTGTGTCGATTATCTCTGATCGCGATAGTAGGTTTACCTCGCGGTTTTGGCAATCGTTGCAAAAGGCGTTGAATACACAATTGGATATGAGCACTGCTTATCATCCACAGACTGATGGGCAAAGTGAGCGAACGATTCAAACTTTGGAGGATTTACTTAGAGCGTGTGCTATTGATTTTGGAGGAAGCTGGGATACTCATTTGCGAACAGCTATCATTCCAGTATTAGATGTGCACCATTTGAGATGTTATATGGGAGGAAGTGTAGATCACCTATTTTATGGGCAGAGGTTGGAACAAGCCAACTAATTGGTCCTGAAATAGTGCAAGAGACTACGGATAAGGTGTTTCAGATTAAGGAAAGACTTAAGGCAGCAAGAGATCGCCAAAAGAGCTATGCGGATAATCGCCGTAAGCCTTTGGAGTTTAGTGTTGGTGATTTTGTGATGCTGAAAGTGTCTCCTTGGAAAGGTGTTGTGCGTTTTGGTAAGAAAGGCAAGTTAGCACCAAGATATATAGGACCGTTTGAGATTACGGATAGAATCGGGCTGGTGGCATATCGGTTGAGATTGCCTGAAGAGTTAAGTAGTGTGCATGATACGTTTCACGTATCTAATTTGAATAAATGTTTGGCGGATGCTAGTTTGCATGTGCCATTAGATGAGATTAAGATCGACAAGACTCTTCATTTTGTTGAGGAACCTGTCGAGATTATGGACCGAGAGGTTAAGAGTATGAAACGTGGTAAGATAGCATTGGTGAAGGTACGTTGGAATTCAAAGCGTGGTCCTGAGTTTACTTGGGAACGTGAAGATCAGATGAGGTCCAAGTACCCAAATGTTGTTTGATGAGAAGGTTGATGAAACGAGCTGTTAAATCTCGGGGACGCAATTTCCCTAAGTGGGGGATAATGTAACAACCGTGATTTTAGCAGGTTAGTTTGACTAATAGTCTCAACCTATTTAGCTTTTATGTGGTGTGTACTATGTGCTTATATGTGCTTAGATATGGTATATGTGTGGTTTGTGGGTAATAGGTACGTGAGTTTAACACTAAATCCCTTGGTGTGATGTTTACTTCATGAGTTGAGTAGTGTTGAAAAGTTCATTTTAATCGCCTTGGTGGTGTAGAAATGAATTGTGTAATTTTGGTGTTTTGTGGTTTTGCGTAACAAGTCTCCGTTCAATTGATTGAGTGTTAGTAAGTTACGTGGAGGTTATTTTTATGGATTATATTAATGTTAAGTGTGAAATTTCTATTTTTGAAAACTTTATTTTGAAATGATATTTTTTCGGGTTGTCGTAAAATCGGAAGTTTATCGCGTAAGGTGTTAATTTCAGTATAGGGTTTTTATAAAATATAAATAGTACAAGGTTTTAAGTGTAATATTTAAATTTAATAAAAAAGATATATATATATATATATATATATATATATATATATATATATATATATATATATATATATATATATATATATATATATATTATATATATATATATATATATAATAATAAATGGGCGGCCAAATATAGGTTTAGAGGAAAAAGGAAACCAAATATTAATCAAAATAACTTACCAAATATTAAGGGGGTCTAGAATAATCCATAAAGCCCTATAAATACAAAACCAAAACAACCCTAACCTACCCTATTGCAAATTTTCGTCCAACACAAGAGAAGAAGGAGAAAAATTAGGGTTTTTATTGTTGAAGCTAAAAATCAAGAACAAGGTATAATTTTTGATACTTGTTTTCAATTAATTGTTTAAATATTGTTTTGATTCATGTAATACAAGTTATGATGGAACTAGGGTTTATGGGTTTCTGTAAATTAATGATATTAAACATGTTGGGATCATTAATTAATAATAATATGATGATTGATGAAGTAATTAGGGTTTAAAAACGTGTTAATTAATGAGTTAGGGTTTTGACAGATTTGTAAGGCTGTAAAGATCCGATGAGATCTAATAGATGAAATGAGTTAGATCACGAATTTTTTGTCTAAATTGTAGTTCAGTGAAAGAGCTTTCCGAAAAGTCCAACCACAAGTGTTTTCGAGGTCGGGAAGTCAATCAAACGAATTTTGTGAGTTAAGGTGTCAAAGTTGTTAAACCGGGATAGAATTAGGGTAAAAGTATAGAGGTCAAAGGTGGGTTAAAAAGTGGAATTTGGGTTAGGCCTTCTTTGGGAATTAAGTTCTACATTATATTTGACTTCCACGCGAAAATTAGGCGATAATAAGTTGTGTGAGTGGGTCTACGAGGTCAATACTTTTTGATGTCTGATCAGATCCGAATCTGAGTAGTTGTCATATTTGATTTTTCATTGAGTACTTTTGTGTGTTTTTAGTGCATGGCCTTCTGGGACAAGCTTTTATACTTAAGAAGGATCATGGTTAATTTTTTATGTGAGTTGTGCATAATTTTTGGTCATGATTTTATGTGGGTGAAAGTACCCTAAAAATCTGCGTTTTCTGAGAAGTTTTAATTAAGGGATTTAGTAAGGGTTAAGTATTGGGTGATGATTAGTATGGAGTCTAGGTGATCCGTAGTGGGTTATATGAACCTTAGACATCCATCATATATATGTGTTACATGGACTATAGCTTTTAGCTTGATCGCGTGTAATGTGGTATTGTTTTGTTTGTATAGATTTGTGTGTTGATAATTTGGAAGCTGCAAGGTTGAGGTGAGTTCATAGTCCCATATTTTTACTTTGTTTTAAACTTGGGATGGAGATGATGATTGTTAAAATTATTTTTGAGTTACTGTGATTATGTGTTGTTAAAATTCATGGACTTGTAATGGTTATTATATGTATACTGCATGTTATTGTGGTGTTTAATTGTGGTGATTATTTGAGTGGGAAAGTCCTAGTGGCTCTACTCATTATAATTATCTTGGATCGGTGGGCACGTTCCGTCCCAATGGTGGTGATATTTGGATCGGTGGGCACGTTCCGTCCCAATTTTGGATCGGTGGGCACGTTCCGTCCCGTAAGCTATGATTGCATGTTAGTTGTATAATAACTATATTGTTGATGTCCTGCTATGTTTTATAATCACAGTGAACTGATGATCAAGGTGTTTTGTGTGTCTTAAACCTATGAATCTCACCAACAATATGTTGACGTTTTTAAGCATCATTTTCAGGTGAGCATTCTAAGGCTAAGATAGAAGGGCGTGATTAGAAGAGACTAGTTTGCATTTGAGGATGACTTACCTTGCGTTTAGTTTGAAATGTTGGATTTTATTTTAGATACTTTATTTTCTTTCATTTTAACTTTATGTTTTAATGGAGATACTTTGGAGATTGTTTTGGTTATTTGTTTAGGGTATCGTTACGACACTTTGTGTTTGTACTTTGCTCTATTTATTTGCATGTAGTATTTTCTCTATTTAGACGCCAAGTGTTGTAAGGATATCCATGATGTTGCACTCGCGTTTCCGCCATTGGCGAGGTGTGACAGATTGGTATTAGAGCCTTGGTTATAGAGAAGTAGGTGGTTGAGCCTAGACTATAACCTAGGAGTCCCTCATATAGTTGCATTTAGGGCTTATGTGTAAGTATGGTGTTTTATACGTCTATTTTTTCTTGAGTTTACGAGTAGTTTCGTCGAGTTTCGGACGCCGATTGGACACTCATACTTAATATTGTATACGTCGACCTCCCTCGCGTAAGAAGTTTCGTTGGGCAATTGTTGTCGCTACTAGTTGCAAGAGGATTGGTAGATTGAAACGGACTAGCAAGAGGATCTTAATTCCTGCTAGCATGTGGCCATGTCTGATCAAGGAAAGATGACCTTAGTGAACATGGGTGGAACGGAGATAGAAGTGTACGAGACGGAGGTAACTAATAAAAATGGCTGCACGACTAGGTACCCTGGAAAGTGGGAGAGCAGTTCGGGTTGAGCCTCGCGAATTGTATGGGTTTGTGGACCATGTAGAGTAGGAAGAAAGGAATCCCGAGAGTGGCTTTGCTAGTCGTCCACTACCATAGCCGAGGGAAACCGAAATGGATGGATAAGTGAAGAGGAAGAGTACGAAGTGGAGTCGGACCTGGAGTCTATGGCAAGTAGTTGAATTATTCCAAGATAGATGAGAGGGGCAAACGTTAGGATAGAGCTCGATCAGTGTGTGATTTTGTTTTTTTTTTTTTTATTTAGTGTTATTTTTTGGGATGTATATGGAAAACATTGATGGAGAAGAAGTGGAGAGGTTTGCAACCACGGTGACTGTTGGAGATGGAGCCGTTACCGAGTACTCTGGGAAGTGTCCTCACTTCTCATAAGAAGGAAAGGTGGTTCTGCCTAAACCTCGTGAGTTGTATGTACTTGTGGATCATGCGGAATTGGAAGAAAGAAACAGGAATGGGTGGTTGAGTAAAGATGAAGGGGAGTTAGGATGGAATGACGTGGATTCGGACCGGGAGTCCGTAGCAGGTAGTAAGTTTAACCGATTTGAGTGGGGAGGCAAGTGCGAGAGTGGAGTTTGAGCCATGGTGCGACGTCTTTTGCTTTGTGTCATGTTTTAGAGTTCTTATATTGTCCTTTGCCGTCTGGAGCCATGTTGGAGCGCGATTACTCCTGGATATTGGATCGGTTTTTATCCAAGCGGTTTTGATTATAGAGTTAAAGTGGTCGTTGGAATTTGTTCCATGTGTGATGATTGTTTGCATGAAGTGTGGTCATAGGAGGAAGTACACTTGTGAAAGGGAGCATAGATAATTATGGTGGCCAACATAATTATACATGCTTCACAACACAAGTGGACTTGCAAGTATGATAACATGGATTGTGCTGTGTATTAGGTGCTATGTGATATATATGCGTTATCATTGAGATGTGTGGCCTTGGAAGTAAGTATGCGTGTGGAATAGGCCTTATAACTATGGTCGCGAACATAATTATAAGGGTATCACACACGTGGACTTGTGACCATGATTACATTGATTGATGTTTGTTGTTATATGTTGTGGTAGATGTTATGTGATATCATGTTGATGATGGTTGTATGGTTAGAGATGTATTCTCTTAACTGTTTGGGGAAATCGTGGTATGAGGGAGTGTGTGGGTGGTAAGATTCCATTCTACCTATCATATGCCGATACCTCGAGTATCCATTGGTACTAATGTTGTGATATTTAAGTTGGTTCATTTGCTAGACTATTGAAGGATGAGCCTAGTAAGCCTAGGTATAGTATTGTGATTGAAATAGCTAGCGGTAGGGAAGTAGGAGTTGACAAGGTTATTCGTGGGTGCACGATAGTGTTAGAGGGTATCCCGTTCATGATTAATTTGATACCTTTTGGGCATGGGAGTTTCGATGTAGTGATAGGGATGAGTTGGTTGTCTAAGCATAAAGCCGAGGTTATATGCCACGAAAAGTTAGTTCGTATTCCTTTAGAGAGTGGTGCTATACTTCGAATACAAGGAGAATGCGTAGGGAGTGAGTTGAAATCCCTTAAGAACGCAAGGGCCAAAGATCGTAGCATGAAGGTTATTCCTGTGGTGTGTGAGTTCCCGGGCGTGTTTCCTGAAGACTTGACTAGATTGCCTCCAATCCGTCAAGTTGAATTTCGTATTGAGTTGATTCCTGGAGCGGTACCTGTGGCGAAATCCCCATATTGTTTAGCACCCTCTGAGATGCAGGAGTTGTCTGCGTAGTTGCAAGAACTTCAGGATAAGGGGTTTATCCGACCTAGTCACTTTCTGTGGGGAGCACCTGTGTTATTTGTTAAGAAAAAGGATGGTTCGTTCCGGATGGGTATTGACTATCGGGAATTGAACATGTTAATTGTCACGAATCGGTATCCTCTTCCTAGGATCGATGATCTCCTTGACCAGCTGCAAGGTTCTCGATTCTTTTCGAAGATAGATCTACGTTTTGGGTATCATCAGCTGAGTGTGCATGAGGAGGATATTCCGAAGACTGCTTTTAGGACTCGTTATGGACACTTTGAGTTCACGGTTATGCCATTTGGGTTGACAAATGCACCTGCGGTATTCATGGATTTGATGAACCGCGTTTGCAAGCCTTACTTGGATAAATTCGTGATTGTGTTTATAGACGACATTCTAATTTATTCTAAGTCGAAGGAGGAGCATAGAGAACATTTGAAGTTGATCCTTGGATTGCTGGAGAAGGAGAAATTGTACGCCAAGTTCTCAAAATGTGAGTTTTGGCATGAGGAGGTACATTTTCTTGGACATGTGGTGAATAGTGAAGGAATACATGTGGACCCTAGTAAGATAAAAGCGGTCAAGAACTGGAAGGCTCCTACGACGCCGTCCGAGATACGCTCATTCTTAGGATTGGCAGGGTATTACCGAAGGTTTATAGCCAATTTTTCGAAGATTGCTAAACCCCTTACTTTGTTGACTCAGAAGAACAAGAAGTATGTTTGGGGATAAGAGCAGGAGGTGGCTTTTCAGTCACTAAAGGATAGTTTATGTAATGCACCTATTCTGACGTTACCTGATGGGCCAGATGATTTCGTTGTGTATTGTGATGCGTCAAATCAAGGATTTGGGTGTGTACTAATGCAAAGGGGTAAGGTGATAGCTTACGCATCTCGACAGCTCAAGATTCATGAGAAGAATTATACCACTCATGATTTGGAGTTTGGTGCGGTAGTATTTGCTCTAAAGAATTGGAGACATTATCTGTACGGCACGAAGAGTGTTGTTTATACAGATCATAAGAGTCTTCAGCATATTTTCAGTCAGAAGGAACTGAATATGCGACAAAGAAGGTGGATTGAGTTATTTAGTGATTATGATTGTGAGATTCGCTACCATCCTGGAAAGGCGAATGTGGTAGCTGATGCTTTAAGTAGGAAGGAACGGGTTAAGCCTAAGCGTGTGCGAGTGATGTGTATGACGTTACAATCGGGAATTAAGGGTAAGATATTGGCAGCGCAAGAGGAAGCTCTTAGGAATGAGAATGCGACTTCTGAGATGTTGCGTGGATTGGATCTGCAAATGGAGAAAAAGGAGGATGGTGGACTGTATTTCTTAGATAGAATATGGGTTCCATCGGTAGGAGGTGTGAGGACGTTGATAATGGATGAAGCTCATAAGTCGAAATACTCGATTCATCCAGGATCGGACAAGATGTACTATGATCTTAGACATGCTTGCTGGTGGCCGGGAATGAAGAGGGAAATAGCTGAATATGTTAGCCGATGCTTGACCTGTTTGAAGGTTAAGGTTGAACATCAGAAACCCTCTAGATTGTTACAACAGCCGCCGATTCCTGAGTGGAAATGGGAGAGAATAACAATGGATTTTATTACTAAGTTGCCTAGAACAAATAGTGGACATGACACGATATGGGTCATAGTGGACAGGCTGACGAAGTCTGCACATTTTCTGGCCATTCGTGAAGATTATAAAATGGAAAAGCTAGTGAGAATTTATATTAATGAGATTGTGGCGAGACATGGTGTGCCTGTGTCGATTATCTCTGATCGCGATAGTAGGTTTACCTCGCGATTTTGGCAATCGTTGCAAAAGGCGTTGAATACACAATTGGATATGAGCACTGCTTATCATCCGCAGACTGATGAGCAAAGTGAGCGAACGATTCAAACTTTGGAGGATTTACTTAGAGCGTGTGCTATTGATTTCGGAGGAAGCTGGGATACTCATTTGCGAACAGCTATCATTCCAGTATTAGATGTGCACCATTTGAGATGTTATATGGGAGGAAGTGTAGATCACCTATTTTATGGGTAGAGGTTGGAACAAGCCAACTAATTGGTCCTGAAATAGTGCAAGAGACTACAGATAAGGTGTTTCAGATTAAGGAAAGACTTAAGGCAGCAAGAGATCGCCAAAAGAGCTATGCGGATAATCGCCGTAAGCCTTTGGAGTTTAGTGTGGGTGATTTTGTGATGCTGAAAGTGTCTCCTTGGAAAGGTGTTGTGCGTTTTGGTAAGAAAGGCAACTTAGCACCAAGATATATAGGACCGTTTGAGATTACGGATAGAATCGGGCCGGTGGCATATCGGTTGAGATTGCCTGAAGAGTTAAGTAGTGTGCATGATACGTTTCACGTATCTAATTTGAATAAATGTTTGGCGGATGCTAGTTTGCATGTGCCATTAGATGAGATTAAGATCGACAAGACTCTTCATTTTGTTGAGGAACCTGTCGAGATTATGGACCGAGAGGTTAAGAGTATGAAACGTGGTAAGATAGCATTGGTGAAGGTACGTTGGAATTCAAAGCGTGGTCCTGAGTTTACTTGGGAACGTGAAGATCAGATGAGGTCCAAGTACCCAAAGTTGTTTGTTGAGAAGGTTGATGAAACGAGCTGTTAAATCTCGGGACGCAATTTCCCTAAGTGGGGGATAATGTAACAACCGTGATTTTAGCAGGTTAGTTTGACTAATAGTCTCAACCAATTTAGCTTTTATGTGGTGTGTACTATGTGCTTATATGTGCTTAGATATGGTATATGTATGGTTTGTGGGTAATAGGTACGTGAGTTTAACACTAAATCCCTTGGTGTGATGTTTACTTCATGAGTTGAGTAGTGTTGAAAAGTTCATTTTGATCGCCTTGGTGGTGTAGAAATGACTTGTGTAATTTTGGTGTTTTGTGGTTTTGCGTAACAAGTCTCCGTTCAATTGATTGAGTGTTAGTAAGTTACGTGGAGGTTATTTTTATGGATTATATTAATGTTAAGTGTGAAATTTCTATTTTTGAAAACTTTATTTTGAAATGATATTTTTCCGGGTTGTCGTAAAATCGGAAGTTTATCGCGTAAGGTGTTAATTTCAGTATAGGGTTTTTTTAAAATATAAATAGTATAAGGTTTTAAGTGTAATATTTAAATTTAATAAAAAAGATAATATATATATATATATATATATATATATATATATATATATATATATATATATATATATATATATATATATATATATATATATATATATATAATATTAAAGGGATAATTACCAAAATAGCCCAAACACAAATGGGCGGTTCCCTATCTAACCCGAAATCCGAAAATAATTGTGTTGCCCAGGGCAACCGGCATTTTTTGGGGCAACCGAAGGATTTCCAGTGTATTTTTTGGGCAACAATCGCCCTTTTTTGGGCAACTGGGGGCATTGCCCAGGGCAACCGGGGTAGAAATATCCCATTTGGGTTTTGGGCTATTTTAGTAATTATCCCTATATTAAATGGGCGGCCAAATATAGGTTTAGAGGAAAAAGGAAACCAAAAAATTAATCAAAATACACTTACCAAATATTAAGGAGGTCTAGAATAATCCATAAAGCCCTATAAATACAAAACCAAAACAACACTAACCTACCCTATTGCAAATTTTCGTCCAACACAAGAGAAGAAGGAGAAAAATTAGGGTTTTTATTGTTGAAGCTAAAAATCAAGAACAAGGTATAATTTTTGATACTTTTATTCAATTAATTGTTTAAATATTGTTTTGATTCAGTAATACAAGTTATGATGGAACTAGGGTTTATGGGTTTCTGTAAATTAATGATATTAAACATGTTGGGATCATTAATTAATAATAATATGATGATTGATGAAGTAATTAGAGTTTAAAACATGTTAATTAATGAGTTAGGGTTTTGACAGATTTGTAAGGCTGTAAAGATCCGATGAGATCTAATAGATGAAATGAGTTAGATCACGAATTTTTTGTCTAAATTGTAGTTCAGTGAAAGAGCTTTCCGAAAAGTCCAACCACAAGTGTTTTCGAGGTCGGGAAGTCAATCAAACGAATTTTGTGAGTTAAGGTGTCAAAGCTGTTAAACCGGGATAGAATTAGGGTAAAAGTATAGAGGTCAAAGGTGGGTTAAAAAGTGGAATTTTGGTTAGGCCTTCTTTGGGAATTAATTTCTACATTATATTTGACTTCCACGCGAAAATTAGGCGATAATAAGTTGTGTGAGTGGGTCTACGAGGTCAATACTTTTTGATGTCTGATCAGATCCGAATCTGAGTAGTTGTCATATTTGATTTTTCATTCAGTACTTGTGTGTGTTTTTAGTGCATGGCCTTCTGGGAAAAGCTTTTATGCTTAAGAAGGATCATGGTGAATTTTTAGTGTGAGTTGTGGATAATTTTTGTCGTGATTTTATGTGGGTGAAAGTACCCTAAAATCTGCGTTTTCTGAGAAGTTTTAATTAAGGGATTTTGTGAGGGTTAAGTATTGGGTGATGATTAGTATGGAGTCTAGGTGATCCGTAGTGGGTTATATGAACCTTAGACATCCATCATATATATGTGTTACATGGACTATAGCTTTTAGCTTGGTAGCGTGTAATGTGGTATTGTTTTGTTTGTATAGATTTGTGTGTTGATAATTTGGAAGCTGCATGGTTGAGGTGAGTTCATAGTCCCATATTTTTACTTTGTTTTAAACTTGGGATGAAGATGATGCTTGTTAAAATTATTTTTGAGTTACTGTGATTATGTGTTGTTAAAATTCATGGACTTGTAATGGTTATTATATGTATACTGCATGTTATTGTGGTGTTTAATTGTGGTGATTATTTGAGTGGGAAAGTCCTAGTGGCTCTACTCATTATAATTATCTTGGATCGGTGGGCAGGTTCCGTCCCAATGGTGGTGATATTTGGATCGGTGGGCACGTTCCGTCCCAATTTTGGATCGGTGGGCACGTTCCGTCCCGTAAGCTATGATTGCATGTTAGTTGTATAATAACTATATTGTTGATGTCCTGCTATGTTTTATAATCACAGTGAACTGATGATCAAGGTGTTTTGTGTGTCTTAAACCTATGAATCTCACCAACAATATGTTGATGTTTTTAAGCATCATTTTCAGGTGAGCATTCTAAGGTTAAGATAGAAGGGCGTGATTAGAAGAGACTAGTTTGCATTTGAGGATGACTTACCTTGCGTTTAGTTTGAAATGTTGGATTTTATTTGAGATACTTGATTGTCTTTCATTTTAACTTTATGTTTTAATGGAGATACTTTGGAGATTGTTTTGGTTATTTGTTTGGGGTATCGTTACGACACTTTGTGTTTGTACTTTGCTCTATTTATTTGCATGTAGTATTTTCTCTATTTAGACGCCAAGTGTTGTGATGATATCCATGATGTTGCACTCGCGTTTCCGCCATTGGCGAGGTGTGACATGTTAGGAGCCTATAAATACCCCTCATGACTCTACATGAGGGGTGTGGATGTGTAACTATTCTTTTATTAATATTATCTTTCTTTTATTCATCTCACCCTCTCTTTACTTTCTCTCACTAGAAACTGTCACCAAGTTTACCTTTAATCATCAACCTCAACCTCCCGAACCACATAAATCATGTATATTTTTGGTCCTACAAAGCCTAGTAGCACAGTAAGAATAATAAGCAAGGGAATGTAACAGAGTATGAAAAGGAAAGATAGAACTTGTTAGTTTTGTAGACATAAAATAATAGTTGTGTGTTAGGATCGAACTAGAGATCACGGGATTGCACACTTTACGTATGAAGAGTAAATGAATAATAATTATTCATAAAAAGTTATATTTAATTATTATATACACAAAACACTTAACGATCGTTAGTATTTAACGGATAATGACTAACGACTGTTAGACGAATAAAAGGAAAGTTTTGTATGAGGAAAATTAGAGATCAAAGAAGGTTCTATAATCCCTTAGGGATTATTAGATCGACCGGCCATGGGCTTATGAAGCCTAATCCATCTCTAACTTGTGCTCTAAGTTTCCTATACTATATAAACACATCAAGGGGTCATAGTTTTGCATCTCTAGTACACATACTAATACCCTAAATGCTAGGATCCTGGACACACGATTAAGGTGGTTAAACCCTCTAACTTTGTGTGTATGATATGTTGTGTTAAAATGATTATGTACGCAGAATTCACTCAACCAAACTTAGAAGGTTGTGTATGTTATGGAAATGGAATTGTTATGTTTGTTAGTTAGCAATGAACACATAAAGATTATCACCAAACGATTCAATATTATTAAAGAGAATAATACGAGTGACCTTGAAATATCACTAGGGTTAAAACCTTGAATCTTATGTTTCTATCACTTGTGATATATTTGTGTTTGTTCTAACAGTTATACATGTTCTAACGTATGCATGGACTAACTCTTAACACTTCTATATTTTTCACACACTTAATATCACTAGTCTAAGATCTCTTTTATAGTCAAAAGATCTTTACAAATTGCTTAAACTCTTGACCGACTGACTTGGTTAACTTATCCTATTGAGTGTCAGTACATCAGATACAACATGTATCTATGTATACAACTTGTTAACTAAGCACATGGAGTAAGATATTATCTACCGTATATTGTTGACCAAAATACAATAAATATCTTTTCGATCTTATCCTTTCATCAGCAGAGTTGTTCACTATCAGCAGGAACAATCTATCGCTATCAGCAGAATCATCAGCAGAATCCATCAGCAGAGTTGTTAAGCCTATCAGCAGAGTGAAATGCTCTATCAGCAGAATCAACATCATCAGCAGAAACCGTTTTGCACTAGCAGCAGAATTACACTTAGAGTATTTCTTGGATTAGAACCCGATATTAAACATCTTGAATATTTAATTCCCAACACTAAACTTGTGTTTTCTTCTCCTATTCATTCAATTGGCCGAACATCCCTTAAAGGGTGTCGACTTTTGTTTTTTTGAAAAACAAAAATTGTTTTGTGTTTATTACTTGCGTAATCGTTTACTTGGTATTAGTACGTGTGTACAAGAACGTGATTCTTACACACTATTGTAAGAATCTTGGATTGAATTGCAAACTCAGTAAGTGTAACACCCCCAAATCAGATCGCAGCGGAATTAACATCTGGGGTGCTACTTAGTTGGATCATAACACAAGTAATAGAGAACGAATTTATCAAATCCATTTTAAAAGCTTCATTAATTAAACCATAAGTTTTACATAATTGAAATGCGGAAAACAAGTCCCATAATAGTTTTAAGTTGTCCCATTGTACAAAAACTTTGGTCATGAGTGTTATGCATACACTCCAAAAGTATGCATATGCCCCTGCCAAGCGCTGCCTTGCATCATCATATTTTAAACAATTAGACACCTCAGAAAAACATGCTAAAAAGTGTCAACACAAAGGTTAGTGAGTTCATAGAGTTTATATAAAGCAGTAAAGTTGGATCATAAGTTCATGAGTTAACATAACAAGTGTAAAATGTTATACGAAAGGCTATTACGCTACGCTAAGTTTCAATGTCACCGAAGCTACGACCAGTTGGCATGGAAAGTACTCATGTTATAATTTGCATGAAATGTGCTCATGTTATCAATACCCGACAAGTGTGCTAATTCTAGTCACTTGTAATTCGACATGGTATACATCCGCTTGTCCAATCTGGACTGTTTTATCCCAACACACATGGAGGTTTCACCCTCAATAGATCTATTTATATCACTCGTGCTTCCCAGCAGGAATTAACGGTACATATTCGTGGGCATAAATGCAGTTCTTAGTCCAGCAAGTAATAGTTTTACAAACAAAAGTATGGTTTCAATGATTCATAAAGCAAACAAGTTTCTCATCCAACAGTAGTTCAAAGCATGTGAAATCTCACAGTAATGTAAAGGTTTAGAGTACTTGTAAAAGTAAATAAATATAGTTAAGCATGTATCTCCCCCAAAGAGTTTACAAAGTAATTAAAGAGTAAAAGTAGGGTTATGAAACTCACCTTGAACGTAACTGGCAAGGTGAAATGTAAATTCAAGTAAGTTATGGGAACGGCTCCAACACACGACTTGGATAATGGTAAAGTCTGAGAATTTGACTTAATATGAATAGTGGGCGTGAAAGTGAGTAACGGATAATCGATTGATTGGTGATGTAAGTGTGATATGCTTAAATTCTTAAAATGCTTAAAGTTCAAAAATAATATTATATATAATATTATCTTACTTTTATGTCTTTAATTCCAAAAATATCGTTTCCCCGAAAGTGGTGAAACGAAACGTTAAGTTAAATCGTTTAAAAACTCGTTATATATAAATGATGTAACGTTATATATTAAGTAACTGAAACGTAGAAAAATGCACGTGGCGTGACGAGAAATTGTAAAATATAAAATGGGAATAAAAATGTCATAAAGATTCTGTTGGTCCATGATCTTTCACTGTTTTTACATTTTATACCCTAACGGCGTTAGCGTTGCACTGTTAGTCCATAGTTATATATAACTTGCATTTTTAGTCCACTACTTGTCCAAAATAACATTCTGAGCTTGGAGTTTAATATAATAACAGTTTCTACCCTAAAGTTACAATTTTGGCAGTTTCAATCCTTGTTTTTCACAGTTGGCAGTTTTAGTCCTTCTAGTTGAAACTATTTGCAAATTTAGTCAAAAGATCACAAAAAGATGGGGAAAAATAATCTAAAAGTCTCAGTAGCTTATAAAAGCTTATTTAAGTTAAAATCAACTGCTTATTAGCTAAGATGTCTTATTTCTCTATTATTGGGCTTTAACGAATAAAATTCAAGCCCCATTAACGTTTAAAGATCCGTGGGCTTTAGGACGAGTTGGGCTTGTTCTTGGGCTCATTTTTAATGTTCTAAAATCATGTCCAAAGTGCTTATTAGTCCAGCTTATTCGGATAGCTTATTTTTGGCTTAATGGGCTTTCAGCCCACTCGAATTAATTATAAGGTTTCTTAACAGTTTCGATAGTGTGAGCTTTGACGATTTTTAAAGGCTTTCAAGAGCTTAATTTGAGAAACTCCAAACATGAAACTATTAGCTTGGTGTAAGTAGAAACAAGTCATGTAAAAATATTGATATGTCATTAGTTCAAATTCGATTTTACAACGAATAAATGAATATGATGTGTGTGTGAAACTTGGTTCTTAGGCCTTCCATGAAGGAGGCAAACCAAGTTTGTGCTTGAAAATAAATACGAGATACGTAAAATTCAAAGGAAAAATGTATACGTTCGAACAATAAATGTGTGCTATGCATGGTGCGTTAAAACTCAAATATATGAACTAGTAACGAGTTGTGAGGACTTACAACACCTCAAGGGTGGGGATTTAACGTGTAGAAATGATTAGAACAAGAGGAAAATTCCACAAGGCTCGCTAGACAATAAAACACGATTCGAATGAAACTTTGTAAACTTGGAATGACTCGAAATGATTATGAAATGATCTCTGGCCTCCTCAGTAGCTCGAATATGGATGAAAAGGCTTAGGGAATGTGTAAAATTGCTATGGTATGAAAGGAGATAAATGAGGGTGAATTTTATGTGTATATATACACACGTATTGTGTATATATGTATATTTTTATTACTCCACCTGTTCGAACAGTAGGAGCAGGGAGTGTGTAAGAGAATGTGGACTATAAGAGTGATTTACTGACACTCAAAGATCAAAGAAAGATTGGTGAGTGCAAGGTTTGATTTGGTGTGGATTTTGTATTAGTATATATGTCGACATAGTATTTAATGGGTCCAAAACGTAAATTAACGTGTGACATTGAGCTATGAGGTGAGAAATACGTTTGCTAACTCATAAATGAGCTAAGAAAAATATTAGAACTAGGTATAATCAAGTTGGGTCAAATTTGGATGAGTTGGTGAAAAATAAATATTTCGAATGGGTTGTTTGAAGGCATTTTACTTTGCTCCATTTACACGTATCAAGAGTTGATATCAAAAGGTGGAATTCGACACCCTAATACTTTGGTGGGAGGAGAATTAGATGGTACAAAAATTCGATTATGCTGTGTTTTGAAATGGGGAGAAAACGGGTTAAAGTTGGAGAGGTTTGGGTCGATTAGAAATGTAATATTAATGAAAATTGGGCTTATGCTGGGCTTAGATGAACAGTGTCCAGATTTAAGGGTAGGCTGAATTCATTAAGGGTCCATTTGGCTGTGTTTGTGTATAATTTGGTTTTCGTGGTCTGCGTGTGAGCTCGTTCCAATATTTGGTGAATCACGTTTTAACGTGTTTTGAATTATTATAATGAAATAAACAGTTAAATAAATAACTTTGTGGAAAACTAGAAAGGGGGTTGAATAGTTTTATGTCTTTTTAATTTATGAAAACTTTTGTTTACTTTTTAAAACTTCGATTCTATCTTATGTGAATTCAACTCTTGATCAATATGAACAAATATAAACAAGTATAGATAATCAATGCAAGTAAAGTAAATATAATGAAATAAAAGATAGAGATGGAAAGATCAAACCACAACAAGGAGATTTATAGTGGTTCGGCTACAAGGACACCTTCCTTGCCCTACTCCACTCCTCGAGTCACCTACTCGAGAGTTTTCTTCACTATGTCAACAAACTCCCTTATGGCGGAGAAACCTTACACAACTTTAGCTTACACCGGCTTAACGACACAAAGCTAGATGTCGAGTTCTAATCGTAGCTAGAACCAATCTCACAACTTATACACAACTTCTACACGACTTAATCACGACTTCTTCATGACGGCTTCACAACGGCTTCACGACTTCTCCACGACTAAATTTCCACAACTACTTCACAACTACTTCTACACTACTTCTTTACAACACAACTAGTTACTTACACTAGGATCTACTTATCACAACTATACAACACTTTACACAACAACACAATTGAATGAGGTAAGTAATAACACTTCTTCACTAGTTGAAGTAGAGTTCTTCTTTTGCACTTTTGGTGGTGAAAGCTTGGATCACTTAGAAACCAATGCTTAAGAAAATATGATCAAAGGATTTACAATGTTTAGAAAGGTTTTAAAACAGAAAGTTTTAGTGTGCAAAAGGTGAGTAAAAATCCAGGAGAAGGCTGGTATTTATAGGAGAAAAACTGGACAGCTGGAGACCTACTGGAGCGTGGCCGGCCCCATTAAATAAGAGGGGCGGTCCCCTTAATTTTAAGGGGGCCGCCTAGTAAAATTAAGGGGGCCGCCCAAGGTGTCCGTTGCCCAGATTTGTCCTTTTGTGGGGAAGGTTTTTTCTGGAACATTTTAACTGATTTTGGTTAAAATTTTGAATTCATATTTTTATAAAAGATTAAACATTTTTATTTAATACCAAAAATGTTTTTCAAAAATATATAAAATGTTTTTGATGTTTTATAAAAAATCTAGTTATTAAGAAAATGTTCCTTTGATCATATAATGCATTAAGCATTAGTTCATTCATACCTTAAGTGATTTGAGTTGTAGAAATAGATATTTACAACTAAATACTTGTTTACGTCATAATTTTCCGATTAATGATTTTACATTTTGTGATTATCAAAACGTAGAGATATCGAAAAATATTAATAACGTGATTAGGCATTATTTATATCAACAATCTCCCCCTTTTTGATGATTACAAAATCTAAACTCATTAAATCTAAAAATTAGTTTTTAGACAAGTATTTATTGAGTTTACATCTATTTCTCCCCCTTTTTGTAGAATCAAAAAGGTTATGCCGACAAGTTTTAGAATCTAAATTTGTCGGGACGAGAACTCCCCCTTGATGTGTACTCCCCCTCGTTTGGAGGCACCAAGGAAACGAGCTAGGGAACGCTTGCAAGAAAAATGTTAGAAGCACAAGTATATGTAATAACAATAAGCAAGCATGTAGAATAAGACCATTCATTTAATAAAAGTGTTGTGTATAAATACACAACCAAGTAGATTACAACATGAGGCATACAAACATTCAAGTAAAAACAACTAATGATACTACATAAGCGTCCTAGTAGTACATGATCTTCCATGGAGCTTGCATACAAAAAGGGTTTGAAAATTATTTATAAGCGTTGCATATGCTTAATTGGGTGAAAATGGAGGTGGTGGTGGTGTAGTGGGTGAAGGTGTGGTGGTGGTAGGTTGGTAATCATGTGTTCAAGAGATGAAAACATGTAGTGTATTTCATCTCTAAGACCAAAGATTATGGTCCGGTTATGGATGCAAAAAAGACAATTGTCACCATGGGCTTCAAGCAATGCCCAAGGTATAGGAAAGAATGGTTGTGGGGTTGGTGATGGTGAGAAGTGAGCATCAAGAGGTGTGATGGGTGATAAGGAAATGGCAAGTTGGGTGTATGAAGGTTCTTGAGTAGATGGTGGTGATGATGCTCTTGGTGATGATGTTAGGTGAGTGTGGATGTAGTCATTGATGGATGAAGTGGATGGAATGGAGGAAGATGAAGCTCCATGGGTAGAGGGTGTTTTTGATGGTGCATTTGGTGCACTTGGGGATGAACATTGAGGTGGTGGTGATGGAGTTTTGATGTCATCTTGGGTTAGGTCTATGAAAGGTTGTTTTGGTGGTATGATGACAAGTCTTTGCTTCCTTGGAGTCTTAGAGATAGAGGATTTTGGTGATAACATGGTGGTTTTGGATGGTGAAGGATGATGGAATGAGAGGTGATTATATGGAGGGAATTTATAGTATGAAAATGTGGTTGGTTTAGGTTAATTTGTGAGGTTTTGTAGTAAGATTCCAATACCAGTTCGTCCATAAGGAGAAATGGTAGCTGGGGCTAGGTAAAAGTGGTCACAAGATGCAAAAGAAAACAGTAAATTTTACTGTCCAGATGGCCGGTCCCCTTAATTGCTGGCCGGCCCCCTTAAAATTAAGGGGACCGCCTAGGGAATTAAGAGGGCCGCCCATCTGGTGTTTTCCCAGGTGACCAAATTTGAAAAATTTCCAGAAAAAGGTCATTTTTAGGGTGTATTTGCAGCAAGTTCCATTTAAGTCATGTACATCAAGAATGATTAAATATTATCAATAGCATATTAAACAAATAATATACATATTTAAGACTAGAAAAATCATATTAGAAGCATAGGCATATTATATCAAGTAAACTAGTAGCTTAGTTCTAATAAGTTTATCATCTAACATAATAAAAGTCATAGCAAACAAATGTTAAGATAATAATACTACATATAAATGTCTAATCATAACATCAATAATAATCAACTAAACACTCATCAAACATGTCTATTTCTTCTTCTTTCCAAACATCCTTCCAAGTGTCTTTCCAATAGACTTGAAATCGCCTCGTACTTCTTGGTGCATCTGCTGTGTGGTGTTGAGTAGTTCGGTTTGTCTTTCAAACAGTAGTTCGTCTGTTCGTTCGGAACGAGAAGGAACTTGATACTCGGTGTAATCAAGATCCGGAAGATTTTCAACGAAGGTCCTAGGTGATGGGGTACTAGCACGTGTTGTGCCCTCCTCCTCATCATCATCATCATCATCGTCTCCTTGATGTGACGTGGAACCACGGGTGGAAGTGAGACAGATTTACGAGATTTTCCCTTGTCGCTTCGGGAGCGACGGGCACGGACACGAACAAGTGGATTAAGGACCGGTTGAACAGACTCATAAATTGGACTCTGAAGATGTGGATAGTGTATCATGACATGATTGTAGAGGCGAGTGAGAAACATGCCATACGAAATATTTGCATTATGAGTGTTTTTGGCGGACAAGATGCGGAAGACAAAGAGATATGCCAAATTGTACGGCTGTTCAGCGACAATACAATACAACATGTGAGCTATGCTCGCCGTGACATGATCACGGTGACCACCGGTACCGAACGCATTCTCACGAATGAGTTCTTCCCAACGCTTCATGTCGGGGCGTAACTCCTTGAGGAGGATTTGGTTAGCATGGATGTCAACATCTTTTGACTTGATCTTCCGGCTAGTCGTACCACGAGCTAGCCCAAGATATTGACGAATTTCTTCGGAGGATGGAATCTCAGAGTAGTAAGGACCCTGTTGAGGTCGATGTTGCTCAAGAGATGAGAGATCCCACTCATTTGAGAATACGGCTTGACCGGAGTAGGGTATTCTTAGAATTTAACCGAATTGAGCGAGAGTAAGAGTAATGAATTCGTGTTGAATCATAAAGGATATGAGGATATAGCCATTGGGATCGGTTTGCACCGTCACTTGGCTATAGAAGTCAAGAACAAAGCGGGGAATGTTAAGCTCATTGATTTTGTAGAGACAATCAAGACTAACGTTGGAGAACATTCGTTCGATATAGTCGGATTCATAGAACGATGGATAGACAACTCTCCCTTCATGAATGTTTCTATCTTCAATGGGACGATAGAAACAAGCAACAGCGGGAGAAATGCCTGGAGTGGCAGAGACTTTTGGAATGTATTCTTTTGTTTTTGAGACATCACCGACTGTAGTTTTGGGCATTTTCACCTATACAAGAAAGCAACAAACAAAGAAAAATAAGAAAATGACATGCATATATTATATATGCTACTTATGTGGAACGTAAACATACTTCGACTCTAAACTTTAAATCCTAAGAAGTAGTTTACGATGTTCCTTAGTTTTAATTTTTAACTCGCTTAAAATGTATTTTATGATGTTAAAGAATAGTTATAGGGATAGTATGATAAGAAATCAAAAATATCCGAACGTTCTTTTATACGTCATAAGCTACTTTGAAATGTGGATAGACAAACATTGGATTGTATATCTAGCTATTTCTTACGAGTGTTTATGTTAAGTAACTTAGATTTTGACTCAAAATTTTCTTTCAAAATGTTGTGCCAAACGTTCCTTTAAATATGAAAATAACTAGTGAAATTTCAATATACATATGAATTATGTATCTTGATGACTTAAAACAACTAATTGCGTGTTTATAAACTTGACAAGTAGTTGTTAACTTAATTTTGATTAAATTTTGATGATTCTAGCTCCTAATCCAAACACTCTCTTATATTTAACAAAAACATTTTTATGATTCAAAAAATATATTTTTAGGATTAGTGAGTTGTAATAAACCAATGTGATTAGTTTTAACAAGTGTTTATGGCATAATTCAACAATGTGATTAGTTTTGAAAAGGAGTGATTAGTTTATCAATACTTTGATATAATAGTTTTTAATTACTTAGTTTCTTGGTTGATTAAGCATTCTAATCTTATGGGGAGCATTTGGTTATAAGATTTCTAGACTTAATTTTAACAAAATTCGGATTAAAAGAAAATTGAGTAAAAGACCTAATTATGATTAGACTCAAAATTGAATGGAATTAGATGAAATGTGAATTTGAAAACTTACAAAATGTGTTGCTAATCAAGATACAGGTGATTGCCCCTTGCGAAATTAGTCGGAAATGGTGATTTGGTGAGTGGTTTTGGAGTTGAGATTCATTCACAGCAGAGGAAGAGAAAGAGTGTTTTGTGAAATGGGATGTTTGGAAAAAAATTTTAGAAGGAAAAACCATTTTGGCAGCAACAGTAGGCCGGTCCCCTTAATTATTAAGGGGACCGCCCCCGTTTACTAGCCGGTCCCCTTAAACATTAAGGGGGCCGCCTGCCAAAAATGGATTTTTGTCGGGTTTAGTTTCTGATAACAAAATATTTTTATGTATATAGATAGATTCATTATATATCAAAAATACGTTGGGTTTTATTGGCACGAGGAAGGAATACTTGACATTTTATTAACATTTCGTTAAGAAAAAATTTCACTTGAGAATATGTGGATAAAATGATAAGATTAATACAAATTTCATATGAGAGTAAATGTATTATATATATATATATATATATATTGTGTGTAAACGTGGGATGTTGAATGGAGTCGAGAAATGATGAGGTAATGACGGAGATAGGTGCTGACGGCGACGGGAGTTTGTTTCATCCATAGTTTTCTTGACGCGACGGTCGAAGTGCTACTTCTACGTTAATCCACTTAACTCACTTCTCTTCATCACCATGAGTTATGTGATAGTGGACACGGAAGATTTTCGTGTTGAACGTTAAAGTTCAAAAGAGGCAAAGGGGGAAGAACAGGTTCGAGGACGAACAATTTCTTTTAGATCTAGATAGTCAACAAATAACGTATCTAGGTTATGTGCGGATATATTTATATATGTATATAATATATATAATAATATGGATATATATATGTATATATTTATATTATGTATATGTATAAGGGATTATCTACTAACTACCATACAAGTACTAACTAAACTAGGCATTAAAAACTTATGGGGGCATGCAATTGGCTAGTTCATTAATCTACGCACATAATGATGAGCATGAAAGAGAGGCGTACCTTTTAGTCTTCAACATGTGGTCTTCAAACACTTCAAAGTGTTTATGTTTGACTTGTAGAAGTCAATCAAGGAAGAGATGCCAATAAACCAATGTGATAGCAATTTAGCCACTTGGTCCCCATTGTCTCATTGATCCAAAGTTGTTTGAACCAAAAATGGGTTGTAGTTGACTAGGATGCATGTATGGTGGAAGTATTCCCCAAGGATTGAAGCTTGGTGGATTCGGGTAATTCCACATTGGGTAACTATTATTATGACGGTTTGGTCTATTTTGATTTCTTTTAGGTTGAGGTATTTTAGGCCGAGGGTGAGGACTAGGTGGTCTTCTAGGAGGAGGTGTTTTTGACCTAAGCTTTGGTTTAGAGTTTTCTACTTCGGTTTTTAAAGCTGGTTTGTAGAAAGCTTTTATTTCCTCATTATTAGCTATGGGTATTTTTCTATCTTTTATAAGTATATATTTAGGCTTTGACTCCAATATTTTTTGATTACTAGTTTCATTTTTAAACTTTACATTTTTAGTTTCACTAGTTGTAGCCTTAGTTGAGTTAAATCCTAATCCGGTTTTATCTCCTGATATTCTTTGAATGCTTATTATATCCCTAAGTGAGTTACTACTATTTTCAAATTTGTTAAGTCTACAAATTTCTTCCTTAAGTATTTCGTTTTCATTTTTAGTTTCTTGACATGTTTTACATTCAAATACTTCTTTGCCTTTTTCTAAGTTATGTAGTTTAATTTTTAATTCTAGTATTTCTTTTTCTAATTGGTTATTTATGTGTTTTAGTGATTTATTTTTAGTCATTACTTTTTGACCTAATATACATAACCTATTATATTCGTTATCTAGGTCTTTTTCATCTAATGATAAATTTTCATCACTAAAGTATTCGGTTTCAGAACGTACCTCACTTGATGTCTTAGCCATAAGACACTTCTCCTCTTTTGTAGTTTCTTTCTCGTCTTCGTCACTGTCACTCCATGCTCCTCCAATGAACGCCTTTTGGTTTTGCTCCTTTGACATCATAGGACATCTTCCAATGAGATGATTTGGATCACCGCATTTGAAGCACTTCCTCTCGCTCTTGCTACCTTTGTCGTCTTTGTTTCTTTGGAGTGTTTTCCTTTCGTCATGTGGTTGTCTAACGAATCTTCCTCGTCTTTTGAAAAACTTCTTGAAGTCTCTTACGGCCATGGCATATTCTTCATCATCACTTTCGGAGGCTGAGCTATCCTCGTCACTTGATGCTTTCCTAGCTTTCAACGCGATTGACTTGCTTTGCTCTTTCTTTCCTTTGACCATCTCGGAGTCTTTCTTGATTATTGCTTCGTAGACTTTCAAGTTGCCAATCAACTCGTCAAGTTGAAGAGTTGACAAGTTCTTTGATTCTTCAATCGCCGTAACTTTAGCTCGCCATTTTGGATGAAGAGCCCTAAGAAATTTCCTGACAAAATTCTTACTAGAAAAACTCTCATCAAGTGCCTTTAAACTTGTGATGATTGTGTTAAACCTAGCAAACGCATTATCAATTGATTCCTCTTCCGGAATCGTGAATTGTTCATATTGTTGAACAAGAAGATCTATTTTATTATCTTTGACTTGACTATTAACTTGGTGAGTTATTAATAAAGAGTTCCAAATTTCTTTTGCGGTTTCGCACATAAAGATTCTTTCGTATTCTTTACGTGGTAACGCATTATAAATAACCATTTTAGCCTCATTTTTTTAGAAAGTTTTCTTTTTAAATCATCACTTTGTTTTTCAAAAGGTACAACTTCATCCTTTTTAGTTTCAAGATTATGTTGAATAGGTAAAAAATCACCATTAGTAATAACATGCCAAAGATCTAGATCTTTTGACTTCACATAAGTTTCGAATCGATTTTTCCAATATAAAAATCCATCACTTTCAAATAGTGGTGGTCTTTGCATAGATTGCCCTTCTAAATATTTTTCAGATTCCATAGATCGTTTCAAGTTTTAAAATACAGTTTTATTTTAAAAATCTTGTTTGACGTGGCTCTTGATACCAATTGTGGAAAACTAGAAAGGGGGTTGAATAGTTTTACGTCTTTTTAATTTATGAAAACTTTTGTTTACTTTTTAAAACTTCGATTCTATCTTATGTGAATTCAACTCTTGATCAATATGAACAAATATAAACAAGTATAGATAATCAATGCAAGTAAAGTAAATATATTGAAATAAAAGATAGAGATGGAAAGATCAAACCACAACAAGGAGATTTATAGTGGTTCGGCTACAAGGACACCTTCCTTGCCCTACTCCACTCCTCGAGTCACCTACTCGAGAGTTTTCTTCACTATGTCAACAAACTCCCTTATGGCGGAGAAACCTTACACAACTTTAGCTTACACCGGCTTAACGACACAAAGCTAGATGTCGAGTTTTAATCGTAGCTAGAACCAATCTCACAACTTATACACAACTTCTACACGACTTAATCACGACTTCTTCACGACGGCTTCACGACTTCTTCACGACTTCTTCATGACTACTTTTCCACAACTACTTCACAACTACTTCTACACTACTTCTTTACAACACAACTAGTTACTTACACTAGGATCTACTTATCACAACTATACAACACTTTACACAACAACACAATTGAATGAGGTAAGTAATAACACTTCTTCACTAGTTGAAGTAGAGTTCTTCTTTTGCACTTTTGGTGGTGAAAGCTTGGATCACTTAGAAACCAATGCTTAAGAAAATATGATCAAAGGATTTACAATGTTTAGAAAGGTTTTAAAACAGAAAGTTTTAGTGTGCAAAAGGTGAGTAAAAATTCAGGAGAAGGCTGGTATTTATAGGAGAAAAACTGGACAGCTGGAGACCTACTGGAGCATGGCCGGCCCCCTTAAATAGGGGGGGGGGGCGGTCCCCTTAATTTTAAGGGGGCCGCCTAGTAAAATTAAGGGGGCCGCCCAAGGTGTCCGTTGCCCAGATTTGTCCTTTTGTGGGGAAGGTTTTTCTGGAACATTTTAACTGATTTTGGTTAAAAATTTGAATTCATATTTTTATAAAAGATTAAACATTTTTATTTAATACCAAAAATGTTTTTCAAAAATATATAAAATGTTTTTGATGTTTTATAAAAAATCTAGTTATTAAGAAAATGTTCCTTTGATCATATAATGCATTAAGCATTAGTTCATTCATACCTTAAGTGATTTGAGTTGTAGAAATAGATATTTACAACTAAATACTTGTTTACGTCATAATTTTCCGATTAATAATTTTACATTTTGTGATTATCAAAACGTAGAGATATCGAAAAATATTAATAACGTGTTTAGGCATTATTTATATCAACAAACTTTTCATTAATAGATGTCAGAAAATGAATAAATGTGTATTTACTGATAATTAATCATAATTATTAAGACGGAAATTACCATTTGTCACAGTCTCCCAACCTTATTTGAATGTCGTCTCGACATTCAATTCGAGTTATCAGATGAAAATACGAAAGATGAGGATATTTGGTCTTGAATTCATCTTCACGTTCCCTACGTGAGTTCAAGTTCTTATTGAAGGTTCTAACAAACTTTGGGTAATAGAATTGCGACTTCACTTAAGTCGTTTGGTTTATTCACACTAATTGAAACAATTTAAATGTCTTGCCACCTAATGGATCCAACGGCTGTAAATAGTGATTTCCAACGGTCATGAATAGTGAAAAATCAACGGCTATGAACAGTAAAATGTAACGGTCGTGAATAGTGCTCCAACGGCTAGTTTTCCTTATATATACCCCATTTTTATTTCCATTCTTCTACCAACCATATTCCTCTCATTTAATTCTTCCAAAATGCCGCACCTTGTAACAATCCTCGCGATCGTGTACGTCGTTGTTTTCGTCATCTACTTGACTTATGTTCCGGATGAAGATTACGAAGTTTTGGTCGGGATTTTGGTGTTCCTCGTACCTCTCGTGGTTCTAGCCATTTTCGTGAATAAGATATGGGGGCAATAGTCTTGCGTTAGGATTGTTAAAATAAAGTTTTTTTTTTTTTTTTTTTTTTTTTTTTATTTTTTTTTTTATGCTTCTATGTAATCTTTGTAACATTAGCACTACCGATGCTAATTTTTATCGTTATGTATTAATATTCGTGGATTCTAATAAAATTTTTGTTATTTATGCTTTCCATATATATTTACGAATTTTTGTGATTCTCGAGTTTCGTACTTATGTCGAGTTTCTATCATAGGATTGGGGGAAATAGGTGTAGGTATCTGTAGGGGGGATGTTTATGAACAGTTGTTTTGTTTCAAGATTTTTGCTTTTGAATGAATATTGTTATTCAAAACTTTGATAAGATAACTGTTTCATTAATGACATGATTCTTCCTAAATTAGACATAGGTGATCAGGCTATGTATAATTGAGGACCAATGATGTGATGCTTGGCTCAGTCAAGGTAGGTATTATGTTTTCTAAAAAAGTTTTAGATGGTGTTCAACATGTTGTTTTTGTCAAATGACAACCTAATTATGTTTTCAAGGTAACAAGAAAATTTTGGTTCGCACTACGGTGATGGGTTAGAATTTCCTAGGTGGTAATAGAATAGTTCTGAAATAAATCCTAGTGTTTGTGAGAATCTTATAGGATGGTAATAGTCTATTGTTCGGTTAGAAACGAAATTAACCCGATCCCTAACAAGATGCTAGTGTATTGTTACTAATTTATTATGTAAAACAGTTTGTAGGACAATAGGAAACAATTCATTATTTCCAAGGTAGTAGTAAAGTCACATCTAGTTGATATGAGTTTTCAGATAGTTGTGAGTCAAATAAGCTTATAACTTAAGATAACATACACGGGATTCGTACAATACAACAAGGTTCGTAGGAAAGTACTAATGAAATCCTTACAGGGATACAACTTAAGAGAATTTAAACTTGTGTCTCACTTGGTAGGGTAGGAAACGCTCATCCTTCGTTCTTAACATCCGAGTCTTGGCGAGCTTTCCTTCTTTCGGCACTCAGACTTGTAGTGCCCTTTCTCTCCGCAACCGAAGCAGGAAATGGAGGCTTTCTGACTAGCTGTTGGTGCTCTCTTAGCAGCAGTATGAATAGGGGCTCTGCAGTTCTTGGTCATATGTCCGACTTTTTGACATTTTCGGCATTTCACAGAGCATGGTCCGTTGTGATGAAGCGTACAATGATTGCACAGTGGCGATTTGCCAACATAGACCTTCTGGTCACTGGGTCCAACAGAGTAAACCTTGGCGACCTCTTGTCGCTTGTTTGGCAGATAGTTGGACCTCGAGCCGTCCTCAAACTTCCTTTTGTTGTTAACGCTCTTTGTTTCCTGATGTATTCCCCCGCCCATCAAAGCCATGCGGATTCCCGTCTCGATAGCCTCTGCAACTCGTTGGGCTATGAGTTGTTCCATGGTTGCTAAGTTTAGGTCTTGCCTCTTGGGTGACATGTTTCTTCAAAATAAGTAAAGGAGAGTGAGCAGTAGGGAAATTAGGCTCTAAGAGTAAATGTTTCGAGGAGACATGTTATAGTATTAAAGTCACGTTCGGGTAAATGGGTGAATTCCTACACGATAGCAATAGAAGTGTTTCAAAGGGATAAAATTTAATGGTCAAACTCAGAGTTGAATAGTAAGATTTTATAAGGGAAGGCATAGTCTGTGACAAGTATGGTATATGTATGTGTAAGTATATAGGAGATACTTAAAATTTTTAGTGTAAGGCTAGAAAGTATTAGCTATAATATAAGCACATATGTATATATATATATACAATTAACACGAAAGCACATGTTATCAAAGTAGCATGCAAGTATATGCTAGGCTTGCTAAAACAATAAGTAGAGTAGCAAGTAAAGTGGCAAGTAAGGCAGGCTGGCACTGGCGGTCATAGGTTGAGTTTTTGTAAAAAGCGGTTATAGTCTAGGTTTTATGTATACCTAGTTCTCTATAACCTTAGCTCTGATGCCAATCTGTAACACCCCCAAATCAGATCGCAGCAGAATTAACATCTGGGGTGCTACTTAGTTGGATCATAACACAAGTAATAGAGAACGAATTTATCAAATCCATTTTAAAAGCTTCATTAATTAAAACATAGGTTTTACATAATTGAAATGAGGAAAACAAAGCCCATAATAGTTTTAAGTTGTCCCATTGTACAAAAACTTTGGTCATGAGTGTTATGCATACACTCCAAAAGTATGCCTATGCCCCTGCCAAGTGCTACCTTGCATCATCATATTTCAAACAATTAGACACCTCAGAAAAACATGCTAAAAAGTGTCAACATAAAGGCTGGTAAGTTCATAGAGTTTATATAAAGCAGTAAAGTTGGATCATAAGTTCATGAGTTAACATAACAAGTGAGAAATGTTATACGAAAGGCTATTACGCTAAGCTAAGTTTCAATGTCACCGAAGCTACGACCAGTTGGCATGGAAAGTACTCATGTTATAATTTGCATGAAATGTGCTCATGTTATCAATACCCGGAAAGTGTGCTAATTCTAGTCACTTGTAATTCGACATGGTATACATCCGCTTGTCCTATCTGGACTGCTATATCCAAACACAGATGGAGGTGTCACCCTCAATAGATCTATTTATATCACTCGTGCTTCCCAGCAGGGAATTAACGGTACATATTCGTGGGCATAAATGTATGTTGGGTTTAAAAGATACTGCTGCTACTTTGAAGATTCTGCTGCTGAGTGTTTTATTCTGCTGCTCATGGTTCTAATGGAAATATACCAAGTATGATTCTGCTGCTAGGAATAATCATTCTGCTGCTAGTATATTCATTTTGCTGCTGATGATAATGATGAAATAAGCTAAGTGTCAAATTGCTGCTAGCCTAAGATGATTCTGCTGCTAGAGTTTGATTCTGCTGCTTATTGGATATGTATAGTTTGTTTATAGTAAAGATACGATTAGATATTATTCTTGTATAGAAAGTTTTGTAACCGACTAGGACTCCTTGTGTGTATAAAAGGAGGATCTAGGGTTAGGGTTAGAAGTCGATTGTCTTAGCATACGTATTGTCTTGTATTCACTTCAAGGTTCATTGTAACCCTGTTACTTTTGAGTAACCGTATATTAATATATTGAGGTGAAGGTTGAGAGAATTATTGTGTGTTATTGTTATTCTTCTTAAGATTAATTACTAGTTTCCGCATAGTAATTAATAGATCGTTCATAAGCAGTTTCTATACCGATTGCTTTAGGTTTATATCTAAAGTAATTAACAAGATCGTTAAGCTCAACTGGGATCAACAAGTGGTATCAGAGCTTGTGATCTAGAAACTGATACCGAGAAGAATTTCGAAAAGCTCAGATCTGTACATCATCAAAAGAAATGGAGTCTGAATCTCATCATATGGTCACTGCATCCAAGGTTCCAATGCTCAAGGTTGGAGAATATGAACTCTGGAAGATGAGGATAGAACAGTACATGAAGATGTGTGATTACATAATGTGGGAAATCATACAAACTGGTGATACTCTACCTAAGACTGGTGTTGATGGGCAAGTCGTACCCATCAAAACCAATGAAGATAGGGCTCAAAGGAAACTGGAGATTAGAACTCATACTATTCTCTTAATGGGGATACCTAATGAGTACCAATTGGCCTTCAAAAACACCAAGTCTGCCAAGGAGTTGTTGGCAGCAATTGAACTCAGGTTTGGTGGGAATGAAGCCACCAAAAAGTCAAGGAAGAATTTGCTAAAGCACGAATTTGAAACTTTCACTGCATCAAGCAATGAAAGTATTGATGGTACTTATGACAGGCTGCAAAAGTTAGTAAGTCAGTTGGCGCTTCTTAATGTCACTATTGCAAAGGAAGATATTAATCTGAAGTTTCTAAGGAGTCTTGCACCAGAATGGAATACTCACACAGTTGTCTGGAGAAACAAGGCTGATTTTGATGCCATGAATTTGGATGATTTGTATAACAACTTGAAGGTCTATGAAACTGAGGTAAAGGGTTCAATCAGTTCTTCAAGTTCAAACAACCTTGCTTTTATGTCTTCTAATAATAAGACTTCTGGGAATACTCAAGAAACTCATTCTGCTGTTGGTCATACTGGTTCTACTGCTAGTTCTACAAATAGTGACACCATTAGTGATGCTGCTATTTGTGCCTATTTAGCTGAACTCACAACAAGTACTCCAGTAATGAGTCAGGATCTAGATCAAGTTGATCCTGATGATTTAGAAGAGATGGATTTGCATTGGCAATTTGCAATGTTGACTATGAGGGCAAGAAGATTATTGAAGAGAACTGAAAGAGAGCTCAAGTTTAGAAGGCAGAACAATGTGGGGTTTGACAAATCAAAGTTTGAATGTTATAACTGCCACAGAAAAGGGCACTTTGCAAGGGAGTGCAGAGCACCAAAGCAGATCAAGGAAAATCCAAGGCAGATTCCCATTAAGATGCTAAACCTACTACTGCTATGGTCTCATGTGATGGCTTGGGAGATTTTGACTGGAGTGACCAAGCTGAGGATGGTCCCAACTATGCACTGGTAGCTGATGAAGAATCCAAAGAACAACACTTTGCTCTTATGGGTTACTCCTCCTCTGGATCAGACTCTGAGGTATCAAATGAATCTTCATGTTCATTTAAATCATGTTCAGATACAATAGAGGCACTGAGATCTAGTTATGATGCTTTAAGAGTTGAATTTGATAAACTCAAACTTGATAACTTAGGATATCAACATGGTTTAAAATCTTTAGAAAACAAGGTTGAGTTTCTTAATCAAATTGAGGGAGAATATGCTGATAAAATTCATACTCTTGAAACTGAGCTAATTAAGAAAGAATGTGAAATTAACATGCTTAATAAAAGAGTGGAAGAAGCTGAATTAGCTAGAGACTTAGCTTTAAGTGAAAAAGAAAAACATGTTGTTAGGATAGATAAACAACAATATGCATCTGTTCTAGCAAATAAAGCAGTTGAATCTCAGATTTTTAAAAGAGGATGTGGCCTAGGATACAATGAAGTGGCTCCTCCACTTAAAAGTGCTTATGCACCAGCTAGGAAAGAATTGTCCTTTATATCTGAGTTAGCTGCACAATCCGTAGGTGAAACAAGTCAAGTAAACAATGAAACATCTGAAAAGACTAGTGCACCTAAGGTAGAAAAGAAGTCTAATACTGTGATCATTGAAGATTGGGTGTCAGATAGTGATGATGATGAGATTGATTCAACACCCAAAGCTAAAAAGAAAGAAATTCTTAGGACTGTTGAACCAAATGTCACACAGGTTAATACAGCTGAAATTAAAACTAAAAATGTTGAGTTTGTAAAACCTGTGCTAGGAAGTAGAATCTCTAGGAAAGTGGCTGAGTATGATGATAAACCTAGAGATTATCCTAGGAAGACTTCTGACTTGCCTAGAGGAAATCAGAGAAACTTGCACTAGGTGATTTCACACACGTTAGGTAGTGACTTTGAACTGGTTAAGAAGGCATGTCACAGCTGTGGTAGTTTTGAGCACTTGCAAGAGGATTGTTATTATTCTATACCTAAGAAAACTAGTGCTCCAAAACCTGTATGGAACCATAATACTAGGGTGAACCATAGGAACTTTGCAAGAAAGACTCACCCACATCCCAAAAGAAACATGGTTCCTAAGGAGATTTTGATGAGAAATGGTATTACTAGGACTATTTCTCCTGTTGCACCACCAAGGCCCATTCCAAAGAAAACAGGGTTTTCGACTACTAAAGCTAGCAGCAGTATTTCTCATTCTGCTGCTAAGCCAAAAGTGGTTACTGACACTGTTATGGGCACTCATTTCTATGTTGTTAAGGCCTCAGCTTGCTGGGTCTGGAAACCCAAAACCAGACACATTAGTGCATCAATGGACTTCAAGAAATATGATTACTTTGATGCACAAGGCAGATCCAAGTCAGTAATGGCTTGGGTCCCAAAGAGAAACTAACTCTTTTACTTTTTGTGCAGGGCAATCTACAATTGGAGCTAAAGGATAAATGCATTTTTGATAGTGGATGCTCTGGACATATGACAGGAGACAAGAGCTACTTGGAAGATTTTAAAACTTTTGATGGTGGTTATGTTGCTTTTGGCAATGATCCAAAAGGTGGCAAGATTGTTGGTAAAGGTACTATTAGAACAGGAAAATTGGATTTTGAAAAGGTGTATTTTGTAGAGGGACTTAAGTTCAATCTTTTTAGTGTCTCACAAATGTGTGACAAAAAGAATTTAGTTCTTTTTACAGACACTGACTGTCTTGTTTTGTCTCCCGACTTTAAGTTACCTCATGATTCATAAGTACTACTTAAAGTCCCTAGAACAAACAATATATACAGTGTGGACATTAAGAACATCATTCCCAAAAGAGATTTAACTTGTCTTTTTGCAAAGGTCACCATTGATGAATCCAAGCTTTGGCATAGAACCAACATCCTCAACCATATCCTTACCAGAACCAACATCCTCAACCATATGATCCTCATTTTCCAAGATATGCCTTAACCTTTTGCAAACTTGGAATGTATTTTCCCATGATCAATATGTCATCAACATATAGGATAAGGAAAATTACATTACTCCCACTAGCTTTGTGATATACACATGGCTCATCAAGATTCTGAGTAAATCCAAACCTTTTGATTTCTTCATCAAATCTTTTATTCCATTGCCTTGATGCTTGCTTCAATCCATAAATGGATCTTTGAAGTTTGCATATACGGTTTGGAAATTTTGGATTCACAAACCCCTCAGGCTGCGCCATGTAGATGTCTTCATAGATCGATTCAAGTTTTAAAATACAGTATATTTTAAAGATCTTGATTGACGTGGCTCCTGATACCAATTGTGGAAAACTAGAAGGGGGTTGAATAGTTTTACGTCTTTTTAATTTATTATAAATCCTTTGTTTACTTTTTTAAAAACTTAGATTCAAGTTTGTTATGAAAAATAAAACTTAAACCTTATTATTAGTTATATATGTATTCTTTTAAATTGATTGTAAAAGTTTTGGTTTCTTGAATGGATTTTCAAATTGATCTTTATGTGAAGTCAACCTCTAATTAATACTAGCAATTATATAAGCCTATGTGTATAAAAGTAATGATGATGCAAGTAAAGAAATAAATAAGGTATGGAAAGATCTAACCGAGACACGAGAGATTTATAGTGGTTCGGCTACAAGGACACCTTCCTTGCCCTACTCCACTCCCCGAGCACCGAGCTCGAGAGTTTTCTTCACAACTTCAATAAGCTCCCTTATGGCGGAGAAAACCTTACATGACTTTGGCTTACACCGGCTTAACGACACAAAGCTAAATGTCGAGTTCTAATGGTAGCTAGAACCAATCTCACAACTTCACAACACAACTTCTTCACGACTAATTCACAACGGCTTCACGACTAGGACTTCACGACTTCAACACGACCGCTTCACAACTTCTATGCTACGGCTTCACTACTTCAACACTTAGGGCTTCACGACTAGAACTTCACGACTTCAACACGACCGCTTCACAACGTCTATGCTACGGCTTCACGACTTCAACACTAGGACTTCACGACTAGAACTTCACGACTTCAACACGACCGCTTCACAACTTCTATGCTACGGCTTCACGACTTCAACACTAGGACATCACGTCTTCAAAGCTACGGCTTCACAACTTCTACACAACGGGTTCACGACTTCTACTCCGCGGCTTCACAGCTTCTACACTATGTCTTCACAACTTCTATACCATAACTACTTATACAACTTCTTCACTACTTACATACAACACTAATCTACTATACACACCTTACACACAAATGAATGAATGATTTACAAACTTTGTTAAACTAACAACTTAAGTAACAAGATGATACTAAGTTGTAATACTTCTAATCTTGATTGATAGAAGTATTCTTCTTTTGCACTTGAATGAAGGAAGCTTGGATCACTTGGAAACCAAAGCTTAAGATTATATGATCAAAGGATTTTAGAAAGTATTTACAAGATTTAAAACAGAAAGTTTGGGGTGCAAAAGGTGAGTAAAAATCCAGGAGAAGGATGGTATTTATAGGAGAAAAACTGGACAGCTGGAGACCTACTGGAGCGTGGCCGGCCCCCTTAAATAGGGGGGCGGTCCCCTTAATTTTAAGGGGTCCGCCTAGTAAAATTAAGGGGGCCTCCCAAGGTGTCCGTTGCCCAGATTTGTCCTTTTGTGGGGAAGGTTTTTCTGGAACATTTTAACTGATTTTTGTTAAAAATTTGAATTCATATTTTTATAAAAGATTAAACATTTTTATTTTAATACCAAAAATGTTTTTCAAAAATATATAAAATGTTTTTGATGTTTTATAAAAAATCTAGTTATTAAGAAAATGTTCCTTTGATCATATAATGCATTAAGCATTAGTTCATTCATACCTTAAGTGATTTGAGTTGTAGAAATAGATATTTACAACTAAATACTTGTTTACGTCATAATTTTCCAATTAATGATTTTACATTTTGTGATTATCAAAACGTAGAGATATCGAAAAATATTAATAACGTGTTTAGGCATTATTTATATCAACAATCTCCCCCTTTTTGATGATTACAAAATCTAAACTCATTAAATCTAAAAGTTAGTTTTTAGACAAGTATTTAGTGAGTTTACATCTATTTCTCCCCCTTTTTGTAGAATCAAAAAGGTTAACCGACAAGTTTTAAGTGAAAAAGTGTCGTATGAGAACTCCCCCTTGATGTGTTCTCCCCCTCGTTTGGGGGCACCAAGGAAACGAGCTATGGCACGCTTGCACGAAAAATGTTAGAAGCACAAGTATACGTAACAACAATAAGCAAGCAAAAAGAACATTCATTTAATAGAAGTGTTGTGTATAAATACACAACCAAGTAGATTACAACATAAGGCATGCAAACTTTGAAACAAAACAACTAATGATACTACACAATCATCTTAGGAGTACATGATCTTCTATTGGGCTTGCACACAAAAAGGTATTGAAAATTATTTTTAAGCATTGCATATGCTTAATTGGGTGAAAATGGAGGTGGTGGTGGTGTAGTGGGTGAAGGAGGTGGAGGAGTTAGTGGTGTTGGGTTGGTAATCATGTGTTCAAGTGATGAAAACATGTAGTGTATCTCATCTCTAAGACCAAAGATTATAGTCCGGTTATGGATGCAACAAAGACAATTGTCACCATGGGCTTCAAGCAATGCCCAAGGTATGGGAAAGAATGGTTGTGGAATTAGTGATGGTGAGAAGTGAGCATCAAGAGGTGTGATGGGTGATAAGGAAATGGCAAGTTGGGTGTATGAAGGTTCTTGAGTGGATGATGGTGATGATGCTCTTGGTGATGATGTTAGGTGAGTGTGGATGTAGTCATTGATGGATGAAGTGGATGGAATGGAGGAAGATGAAGCTCCATGGGTAGAGGGTGTTTTTGATGGTGCATTAGGTGCACTTGGGGATGAACTTTGAGGTGGTGGTGATGGAGTTTTGATGTCATCTTGGGTTAGGTCTATGAAAGGTTGTTTTGGTGGTATGATAACAAGTCTTTGCTTCCTTGGAGTCTTAGAGATGGAGGATTTTGGTGATAACATGGTGGTTTTGGATGATGAAGGATGATGGAATGAGAGGTGATTGTATGGAGGGAATTTATAGTATGAAAATGTGGTTGGTTTAGGTTGATTTTTGAGGTTTTGTAGGAAGATTCCAATACCAGTTCGTCCATAAGGAGAAATGGTAGCTGGGGCTAGGTAAAAGTGGTCACAAGATGCAAAAGAAAACAGTGAATTAATCTTTCCAGATGGCCGGTCCCCTTAATTGCTGGCCGGCCCCCTTAAAATTAAGGGGACCGCCTAGGGAATTAGGGGGGGCGCCCATCTGCTGTTTTCCTAGGCGACTAAATTTGAAAATTTTCCAGAAAAGGGTCATTGTTAGGGTGTATTTGCAGCAAGCTTCATTTAGATCATGTACATGAAGAATGATTATATAGTAGCAATAACATATTAAGAAGAATAATGTTTATAAGTAAACTACTAAGATCATATTGTAAGCATGTCATAAGCATATATCTTAATTAAACCAAATATGAGACAACACATTCATAGCAAACATATGTAAGAAAGAAAGAAACAAACATTCATTAATTTAAAATGATTATGTGACAAACATAATCATTGTTACAACATACATAGTGCTTAAAGCATACATTAGTTAGAGAATTCTAATTTGCCTAAGAAATCCATTTGACTTGCTTGATGATGGAGGTGGTTTTTGAAATGAAAACAAGTGAGAGGGTGAGTAAATGGGATTAGTGAAGGTATATATTTGGGTGTGTGGAGGTTGAAGATGGTGGTGGTGGAGGCATTTGAGGTGGAGAGCTTGGAGTGGACCATGATGGATAAAGGTTTTGATGTTGTTCAATTGGGGATATTGGATTGGATCTAGTGAGAAGATACTCAATCCAAGTAAAGTGCTCATTTAGAGCAATGGTTTGTTGTTGAAGAAAGATGCAACAAGGACAATTGTTGACATGTTTCTCAACTTGGTTTTGGTTGTGGGGTGATGTGGGAGAGCTAGATGGAGGTTGATCAAGGTTTCTTTGGGCTAGGTGTAGGGCAAGAAGAGCACTAAGCTCATGAGCTTCCTTGAGTTCCTCGATGAACTTCAAGTGTTCGGATGAAGGTGTTGATGGTAAAGTGTTGTTGTTATGAGGGATGGATGTTTGCACATGCAACATAGGGGTAGCATGTGAGTTGGTAGGAGGTGGTGGTGACACTCTTGGTGGTGGAGATGTTTGTGAACTTGGGTAATCATGAGTGGATGAAGATGGTGATGTGGATGAAGTGGATGTTCCAAGAGTGGTGAGTGTTTTTTATGATGAATTGGTGGGTTGAGTGTGGATGAGATTTGGATTGAGGTTTTGGGATTGATCATAGGGAGATGAAAGGTTAGGAATGGATGATTGGTTATGTGTTTAAACAACATCATTAGTTGGGTTATGGCAAGTTTCAAGCTTCCTTCTCCAAATTGGTCTCACCGAGATTTTGGCAACTCTTGAGGGTTTTGATTTTGGGTAGTTGGAGGATGACATGTTTGAGTGGATGATGTGAATGGGCATTTATGATGAGGAGATGCATTTATAGTGAAGGAATGATGTGGTTTAGGAAGGTAAATTTTGGTGGGTGGTTTATGACAAAATGTGTTTGTGAATTTTGGGAAGTATGGAATAAAATGGGTTGGAAATTGAAAAAGGAAACAGTAAGCCGGATCTCCAGATGGCGTCCCCTTAAATAGGGGCCGGTCCCCTTAATAATTAAGGGGGTCGCCTAGGTATTTAAGGGGGGCGCCCATCTGCTGACTTCCAGATTTCTGAAAATGGGTTTTTGGCAGAAATTTGTAGAAAAGGTTGTGTTTTTGAGTTTAGTTTCAAGCAAGTCCAACTTCTTTTTGAGGCAATTTAAAATTTAATAACTCATGTATGCTAAGCACATTCAATTTAGCAATTTTAATTATCATGCAACCTATTCATTTATCAATAAGCATATATGTATACATGAACAAGAAAACAACATATAATTACCAAGTAATTCATACTACCATTATTATGACGATTAATTAGTTAGTTAATTAATCCTAACAAGTGTCTATATGATGGGAAATTTGTGATAGCATGGATTTCTAGACTTGGATCAAGCATGATTTGAGTAAGTGTTTTTGGGCATTAATCAACAATGTTTGAAAAAGGTTTTATTTGAGTGTGAAAATTATTTCAACAAGGTATATTTGAATTTGTTTCAAAGAAGTTGTTACACTTTTTGGCTTTGATAAAAACATGTTTAATAGAGAAGTGACATAATCTTTTTGAAAAATCATTTTCCAAAATATGAAGATTTGCATTTATAAAAGGAGTTGTTGTAAAAAAAATCTCATGCTTGATTGATTAAGGCTATTGTCTCATGCTATCTCTTTCAACAAATTATGCGATTTAAATGATAGTGATGACTAAATTTTATATGTTCAATAGAGAACACTTTATTTAATGCTTAGGAGGATTAACTTAAGGTTTTCTAGTTTATTAACAAGTAATATAACTAATAGTGTGAGGGAAAAGCAACCTATCAAACTAAGCATATCTTAAGGCAGTGATTATCATAACTATATGCAAGGAGTAACTACTCAGGAGAGTTTAAAAAGAAGACTTATCTCAGGTCCAGTATTTCTTCATGATATGAGGTAGTGAATTATAGATGAGTACCACTTCGTTCCATCCTCATTTTTGTAGATTAATAAGTCTTCATGTGCGTGTTTTGAATATGAGTAGGTTAACGCAAGATTGAGTTTCATTCCATTTTGCGTTCATTACCTAATCAAATAAAACAGCTTGGTACCCAGATTCTCATGGGTCCGAGATGGTTAGTTGGGGACATCCATTGCATTTTTATGCACATGGAGAAAATGTCGCCAAGAAGTACAAGAATTCCTTGATAGTTTGTTTTGATGCACAAACAATGGATTTCTTGACCTATATAAATTATAATCACAGTAAATAGCCTTATATCTAAATTTCTCTACTAGGTTTTTTAATTATAATTTGTTTTGATTTACTTGTTGAAGAGTTATCCGATTTAAATCCTAAACCGGTTTTATCATTGAATGGCTTTTGACAACTTAGTAAGAATTTAAGAGATTTGGAGCTTTCTTCAAATTTAGCTAATATTTTTTCTTTTTCATTTAATCTTTTAATTTCAAGTTTATAATCTTGACATAATTTGCATTCTAGATCAATTTCAATATTACTTTCAAGTCTAGACATTTTATCTTCTAAAATTATTTCTTTTTCAAGATTACTTTCAAAAGTTTTTGATAATTTATGTTTAGAAATCGTTTTTAGATCTATGTTGCAAAAATGTTTAAACTCATTTTCTAGTTTTAAGAATTCTAAAATGAATGGATCATAGCAAAAATGTTCGGTTTCGGATTGTACCTTATTTGGAGTTTTATCTAGTTTGCATTCATCACACACCGGATGATGATCTTCTCCTTCATCGGTGTCACTCCATGATATTGGATTGAGTTCACTTTCGAGTTGATTCATGTAGTCTTCGTCATTAATACATTCATTAACAACATTTGAACTAGTAGCACATGTATCTATTTTATCTAAATGCTCATCTATTAAATTTTCTAAGATGACTAATTCATGTACAAGATCAAAATCCTCATCTTTGGCTTGACATTTTTCTTGATGAAAGTTTAATAGATTTTTCCAAATATCATTTGCCGTTTTACAGAAAGATATTCTTTCATATTCAACTTTCGGCAAGGTTTTGTAAATAATTATTTTAGCTTCATTATTTTTGTTATTCTTTGTGTTTAAATAATCATTTTGAGTTTCAAAATCCGTTTTTGTTTGACTTTCAAAATTCGTTTTTCTTGATTGAAAATCACTAATCGAAATGACATGCCAAAGATCCAGATCAACTGATTTCACATAATTTTCAAATTTATTTTTCCATTCAAGAAAAGTATAGTTTTCAAATAGCGGTGGTGTTTGCAAAAATTCCCCTTCTAAATATTTTTCGGATTCCATAGTTCGATTCAAGTTTTAAAATACAGTATATTTTAAAGATCTTGATTGACGTGGCTCCTGATACCAATTGTGGAAAACTAGAAGGGGGTTGAATAGTTTTACGTCTTTTTAATTTATTATAAATCCTTTGTTTACTTTTTTAAAAACTTAGATTCAAGTTTGTTATGAAAAATAAAACTTAAACCTTATTATTAGTTATATATGTATTCTTTTAAATTGATTGTAAAAGTTTTGGTTTCTTGAATGGATTTTCAAATTGATCTTTATGTGAAGTCAACCTCTAATTAATACTAGCAATTATATAAGCCTATGTGTATGAAAGTAATGATGATGCAAGTAAAGAAATAAATAAGGTATGGAAAGATCTAACCGAGACACGAGAGATTTATAGTGGTTCGGCTACAAGGACACCTTCCTTGCCCTACTCCACTCCCCGAGCACCGAGCTCGAGAGTTTTCTTCACAACTTCAATAAGCTCCCTTATGGCGGAGAAAACCTTACACGACTTTGGCTTACACCGGCTTAACGACACAAAGCTAAATGTTGAGTTCTAATGGTATCTAGAACCAATCTCACAACTTCACAACACAACTTCTTCACGACTAATTCACAACGGCTTCACGACTAGGACTTCATGACTTCAACACGACCGCTTCACAACTTCTATGCTACGGCTTCACTACTTCAACACTTAGGGCTTCACGACTAGAACTTCACGACTTCAACACGACCGCTTCACAACGTCTATGCTACGGCTTCACGACTTCAACACTAGGACTTCACGACTTCAACACAACCGCTTCACAACTTCTATGCTACGGCTTCACGACTTCAACACTAGGACTTCACGTCTTCAAAGCTACGACTTCACAACTTCTACACAACGGGTTCACGACTTTTACTCCGTGGCTTCACAGCTTCTACACTATGTCTTCACAACTTCTATACCATAACTACTTATACAACTTCTTCACTACTTACATACAACACTAATCTACTATACACACACCTTACACACAAATGAATGAATGATTTACAAACTTTGTTAAACTAACAACTTAAGTAACAAGATGATACTAAGTTGTAATACTTCTAATCTTGATTAATAGAAGTATTCTTCTTTTGCACTTGAATGAAGAAAGCTTGGATCACTTGGAAACCAAAGCTTAAGATTATATGATCAAAGGATTTTAGAAAGTATTTACAAGATTTAAAACAGAAAGTTTGGGGTGCAAAAGGTGAGTAAAAATCCAGGAGAATGATGGTATTTATAGGAGAAAAACTGGACAGCTGGAGACCTACTGGAGCGTGGCCGGCCCCCTTAAATAGGGGGGCGGTCCCCTTAATTTTAAGGGGGCCGCCTAGTAAAATAAAGGGGCCGCCCAAGGTGTCCGTTGCCCATAATTGTCCTTTTGTGGGGAAGGTTTTTCTGGAACATTTTAACTGATTTTGGTTAAAAATTTGAATTCATATTTTTATAAAAGATTAAACATTTTTATTTTAATACCAAAAATGTTTTTCAAAAATATATAAAATGTTTTTGATGTTTTATAAAAAATCTAGTTATTAAGAAAATGTTTCTTTGATCATATAATGCATTAAGCATTAGTTCATTCATACCTTAAGTGATTTGAGTTGTAGAAATAGATATTTACAACTAAATACTTGTTTACGTCATAATTTTCCGATTAATGATTTTACATTTTGTGATTATCAAAACGTAGAGATATCGAAAAATATTAATAACGTGTTTAGGCATTATTTATATCAACAGAGAATATGTTTCACAGTAGTCCAGTGGAGTTCACCTGGATTCTGCTGATAACAACTGGTAATGTTTTGAGCAAATGCCACATCGGGCCTTGTACATCGTACCGCATACATAATCGATCCCACAGCCGAAGCATAAGGAATTCTCTTCATGCGTTCCACCTCTTCAAGTGTTGAAGTACAAGCTTTGCTACTCAAGTCATGTTCTACTTGCATTGGCAAAAATCCCTTCTTGGAATTTTGCATATTGAATCTCTTCAATATCTTGTCAATGTAAGCACTTTGGCTTAAACCAATCAACCGCCTAGATCTATCCCTGTAGATCTTGATTCCTAGAATGTATGCTGCTTCTCCTAGATCTTTCATGGAAAAAAATTTCCCAAGATAGGCTTTCACCTCATGTAAACTTGGAATGTTTTTACCCATGATCAATATGTCATCAACATAGAGAACTAAGAAAATAACATCACTCCCACTAGCTTTGTGGTATACACACGGCTCATCAAGATTTTGAGTAAATCCAAATCTTTTGATTTCCTTATCAAATCTTTTATTCCATTGACGTGATGCTTGCTTCAATCCAAAAATGGATCTTTGAAGCTTGTATACACGATTAGGGAATTTTGGATTCACAAACCCCTCAGGTTGCGCCATATAGATGTCTTCATCTAGGCGACCGTTCAAGAAGGCGATTTTGACATCCATTTGCCAAATCTCATAGTCATAGTGTGCAGCTATGGCTATGAGAATCCTAATAGCTCTAATGTCAGCTACAGGAGAAAATGTCTCCTCATAGTCAACACCATATGTTTGGGTAAAACCTTTAGCCACCAAACGAGCTTTATAGGTGTGTACATTGCCATCCATGTCTGTTTTCTTTTTGAAGAGCCACTTACTCCCAACAACCTTAGCATTAGGAGGAAGGTCTACTTCAATCCAGACTTCATTGTCTCTCATGGATTGCATTTCCTCATTCATAGCAACCTGCCATTTATCCTTCTCAGGACTATTAATGGTAGCCCTATAACTAGTAGGTTCATCAAGATCCCCTAGTATAGTTTCCTCACACTCTACGTTTAAACATAGACGTTCAGGAGCTTTTACAGATCTTGAGGATCAGCGAATGGGAACCACTTCAACTTCAGGTGGAGGACCTAAACTTTCAGGTTTCACAGGAAGTGTGCTAGTGTTTTCAGAAGGTGACGTATCTTCTTGATCACTTTCAAGATCATTAACTCTCCCACTAAATTCTTGAGATATGAGATTCTCCTCAAGGAAATCTCCATACCTAGCCACAATGACTTTATTCTCAGGTGGGAAGTAAAAGTAGTAACCCTTTGTTTCCTTAGGGTATCCTACGAAGATACACTTAACAGATCTTTGTTGGAGTTTATCTGGTGAGTCACGTTTAACAAACGCCTCACAACCCCAGACCTTTAAGTAAGACAAGTTGGGAGCTTTTCCAGTCCATACTTCATATGGAGTCTTATCAACCTTCTTAGTTGGAATCCTATTCAACACGTGAACAGCAGTTTCAAGGGCATAGTCCCAAAAAGATAAGGAGAGAGTTGTCAGATTAAACATAGATCGTACCATATCAAGCAATGTATGATTTCTCTTTTCAGATACACCATTTTGCTGTGGAGTATAAGGAGATGTGAGTTGCTGGACAATTCCACGCTCAGCTAGATAATCTTTAAACTCTTGGCTTAAATACTCACCACCTCTATCGGATCGAAGAGCCTTAATCTTCTTACCGAGTTGTAATTCTACTTCACTTTTAAACACCTTGAATGTCTCAAAGACTTCATGTTTATGTTTAAGTAAATAAACATAACCATAACGACTATAGTCATCCGTAAAGGTTAGGAAGTAGCTAGCACCGCGTTTTGACACATGTCTAAATGGACCACACACATCAGTGTGTATTAATCCAAGTAGATACGTAGCCCTTTCCACATGATGTGAAAAAGGTTTCCTTGTCATCTTCCTAGATATGCAAGATTCGCATTTATCAACTGAATCATCATTGATATTTTGCAAAAGCCCATCATGTTGCAGCTTTTCCATGCGTTTCTTGCCTATATGAGCAAGACGACAGTGCCAAAGATAAGACGAATCCAAGTTAGACTTGATTCTCTTATTGCCAATGCTATACATAGAATTATTTCCATTGGATACATGATTATCCATGTCAATTTCAAACACACCATTTATAGGAATTGCATTAAAGTAAAAAACAGAATTTAAAGAAACCAAAATTCCATTTTTATTAAATGTGTGATTAAAACCATTATCCAATAACAAAGAAACTGAAACAACACCTCTAATAATAGACGGTGCATAATGACAATTATTCAATACTAAAATTAAACCCGAAGGTAAAACTAAGTCAAATGTCCCTATGGCTTCAACTGCTGCACGTATGCCATTGCCCACGTACAAGTAGCATTCCCCATAGTTCAGCTTCTTCGCTCCTCTAAGCCCCTGCGATATATTACAAATGTGAGTACCACATCCTGTATCATATATCCAAGCATTTTGCTTACGAGAAAAAGAAAATAATTCAATCATAAAAATACCTGAAGTGCTCGCGCCATTTACGGCCTTGGTATTTCTATTCTTGCGACACTCCTCAAGCAGCAATGGACAGTCCCTCTTCCAATGTCCAGGAGTGTTGCAGTGGTGACAAGCAGCCGTATCCTTCTTGGGATAATCCTTCTTCACAGGAGGATTCTGCTTCTTAGGCTTCTGCTGATGGATCACAACCTGTTTTCCTTTGTCAGCTTTACCTTTGCCCTTCTTGTTCACATGTCGCGGTTTGTTGGGCTTAGTAATCCTACCACCTTGAACAGCCATCACAGCAGGTGTAGGTGCCTTCTTTGAGAGTCCCTTCTCAAAGTCCATAAGCATTGCATGCAAATCACTTATTGTCTTCCCCGTGCAATGCATATTGAAGTTGCGCACAAACTCACCATACAATTGCTCCTTGAGGGATCGATTGATGAGGCCAACTTTTACATCCTGCACGTAACCACATCCGAGTGCATCCAATTGGTCCAGATATCCTTTCATCTCCAATACATGGGCACTCACGGGTTTACCAGCTTCCTGCTTACACTTGGCTAGAGAGTCTAAGACATCATACAACTCTGCCATAGGTGGCTTCTCAAACATACGTTTGAGCTCATTGATCATTTCCATCGGGCCATAATTCTCAAATTGCTTTTGCAATTGAGTATCCATCCCCGATAGCATGAGACAAGCCACATCATTGTGCTTCTCATAATCAGTGTTGTACTCCTCATGCTCAGCAGTAGAGGCAGTACCAGCAGGAGCTGTAGGAAGAGGCTTACTAAGATATTCAAATCTTTTGGCAATTCTAAGAGTAATTCTCAAAGAACGGTACCAATCATTGAAATTTTTAGTCCCAGTCAACTTTTCTATTTCAATCATAGTTTTGAAAGTAGAAGTCATGTTTGACATGTTAGTGTTGTCGGGTTGGGCCATTTCTACAGAAAAAGTTCAAAAGTTAGTACTTTCGATAATTAACTTTTCAAGAAAATTAAACACCCATGGTAAACTACATTCACCATTTAATTTTCACTGAAAACTAGGATCCAAATTGACGTCGTTTCATCACATCAGCTTTGGCTGCTAGCAATGAAAGTACTCAATAAGGTAGAGTGAAACTCAATTGCCAATATCCAATTGCAATTCCTAGAATCATGGAACTTACATATTTTGCCAACCTCAGTTGCAAATGTAAGCATGTTTCATCCCCAAATCTTAATGCCTTGACGCCGTTTCATTACATCAGCTTTGGCTGCTAGTAATGAAAGTGCTCAATTAAGTTAACCAACTTAAGAAACTACAAATTGACGTCGTTTCATCACATCCGCTTTGGCTGCTAGTAATGAAAGTACTCAATTTACCCTTTGATTACCATCCCTTGATCATTACATCAGCTTTGGCTGCTAGTAATGAGGGCATCTAATCTCAGGTGTTTCCGTTTCATTGGGTGGCATATAACTTAAATTTTAAGGGTATTTGTTTTGATGTGTAATCAAAAAATATATACAAGATGTCATGCATTCATCTTGTATCATATGTTTTCTACAAAAACTATATACTCATTAGCAGCTTAAAATCAACAAAATTTTAATTGATGGCGTTGAGAAACTTACAACTTTGCCTTAAGATGCTTCGTACATGTATAATGGTGTACTTGGTAAGTCTAATGTGACGCACAGGCGAGCGGAGAGACAAAATGGAGTCTCTTTAAGGCTACAATTTAATGCGAAACCAACCTTATACCCACTTTATAGTTTGCCAACATTAGGTCCGCCGCTTCGACAATTATTTACAGTCGCATCAATCAATTAAAAACTTTAAGATTTTAAAGCTTAAAGCATTTATGTAGTAAATTATTAAATTGCTAGTATCGCCTGGGAGCAAATTACCGTGCGAAGGGAACCACTATCGGCACATAAGACTTGGCAATAAATAATTTACCACAAATGTTTCATAGTTATTAGGTTCATTTATTTTTTATTCAAAAAATTACCCTCTTTGATGTTTACAATCCATCATAATTAAAACACAAAGATCAAGTAATTAACAAAATAAACAAACACATAATAACACATATATGATAAAAATCATATAGCCACATGCAAACCTTTTGATAAACCCTATTAATAATCTCTATGTGTATTTATAATGTATATAATTAATAAAACTCCCATTTATTTTCGAGCTCATTGTACCCAATGGATCACAGACGCCAATAAATTGACCGCGTAAGTTTTAATAATTACATACCACATTGCACATAACTGATTCATTAATATATAATTAGGTCTTCCCTAATTTTAGATTTATCTAAAAAAACATGTAGCACATAAACAAAACCTAATCCATAATTCCTTGCATGAAGAATTATGGATCAATCAAGATCGTAACCCTAATTACTCAAATAAACACATAGCACAACATGTTCTTAATTTAGGGTTACAAACTAATTAATTAGTTAAAATATGGTCGAAACCCTAACCCTAAATTCTATTCGATTTTTATTAGTATGTTTTCTACAAAAAAACCCTAAAAAATAAAAATCGACCAACATGTATGTTTAAATCAAGTATTGATTTTTATTATGCGTTTAGGTAATATCATTAACATGTTAAATTGGCTCATGATGCCACTGTTGGAATTTAAATAGCATGTAACACATCTAGATAAATAAACACATCAAGAGAACGTAGCGGAAGCAAGATCGTATTTAACACATATAATGAATTACCAAAAAGTAAATTAGAATTACCTCGAGATCCTAGCAAGAACAAGGATCGGTCTTCTCTTCTAATCACAAGATCAACAATTAGGATTAGCATGGAACCCCTTACCGTTTTGTTCCACAATCTAAGATGAACAACTAAAGTGAGTTGTTACCGAACTCTTGTACACACGTACTATAACCGATCAAGCAATAATGCTAGTGATTAGACACAATTAAAACCAAATAATTTTGCTACACAAAATATTATGGATCGACCCTAATAAATTAAAGTCGACCGGTTTCAGGGTTTAGGAGAGGAGAAAACACAATCTAGGGTTATAGCAAGTGCACAAGGTAACATAACAAATAACCCTGGATGTGTATTTATAGTGAATGGAAATCTTGTGCAACAAGCCATGCGATTTAGGGTTAATATCCCCTTAGGCCGATCGGCCAAGCTTGCTCACCAAGGATTCTAGATCCTTCTTATCTCCTAATTTCACTTACGGTCCTTCCTTTATTCCCTAACGGTCATTAGTCAACACCGTTAATTACATAACGTTCGTTATGTATCATTTCGTGTCCAAATAATTAATATATACAATAATTATACATATTAATTATTTACTTGATCATCATACGTAAAGTGTGCAATCCATCGATCCCGTGTTCGAATCTAGACATACACGTTAATATTTTTCCATTTAACTCTAACAATAGATAGGATTAAATAATACGGGTATTTACAAATACAAAAGCACAGACAAAAATATAAATTTGGTGGCAAAGATTCTTCACGTAAATGAAGATGAAGAGGTGGTTATGGTTGAGCAAATACTGGGAGGGGATTAGAGAAAGAAAAAACAATTAACTAAGGGTATATGAGGAATAACACATCAATTTGACTTGGTATTTAAATAAATAACAAGTGGACCAATAAGATTTGTAGGTCTAATTTTAAGCGATACATTTAGGCTTAAGTATCATTTTTCTTACGAGTTTATGCATAATCTATAATTCTCTTAACAATCGATTAGGTTAGTGTTACTGTAAGTATGCATAGTTTATAACGAGTAAAGTTTGCGGAGTATTATCTTACCTTTATTTAGCTGCAAAAGTCATGAAAACAACAATAATTAATTCATTGAGAAACTTGGTTCATCTTCCACTCTATTATTTGGATCTATAAAACACATAATTATTAATTTATTATGATACTTTAAGTCCTTTTTCTTGAATAGTTAGAGTCGTATTCGTTTTTTTATAGTATTGTATCATTGACATATATAAGTTGCTCAACATGTTATAAAAGTCAGTGAAAATGTTTTCTTGTTTATGGGTCATTAGAGTGAAACCAAATGCCATTGCCTTGTAGTCTTTTGATAAACTTTTTAAAACCATTTTAATCATACATAACATGTACTAATTAACATTTAGTAAATATTCACGTTCACTTAACGTTTTTTTATGTTGGTTATTTATTAAAACATAACGAATTAGTGTTGAATGATTGTAAACTCTGAACAACACAGAGGCTCTGTATAACATTGGTTCTAATTAAATGAATATGAGATGTTTGATATATGTTATGAATACTGATCTGAACGACACAAAATAGCAAATTTGACCTCATGTTGTACATGATCGAATTTTGTTGGTTTTTTATTCAAAAAAATGCACAAACCAAACAAATAAATTATTGTTACTTTCCTTTGAAGTAATACAGTTATAATATGAACATATACATAATTTATAAGCATAAACTTATAAATAAATAATTTTCACACATAAGCTTTTTTATATAATTGAAGTTCTTGTTTCTCGTTTTCACTTTTCCTAACAACACTAACACACTAGCTTCATGACCCCGCGATGGGCGGGCGAGCTTCATGTGTTATCTTGGTTGTGATTCAAAATTTATGTACGTATGTTGTTATAATGAAGATGTATATAGTCACCGTCTACACTCAACGAAAGTTGCACCTTGTATTAGAAGAAGTTGCAACTTGTATTTAGACACAATTTGCCAAAGGTAACAAATTTTTACTCATTTCACATGCTGATTTGGCAAGTTTGGTGTACCTTTTTTGGTATTTTAGGGAATGCCATCAAGTGCAAACCAAGAGATCCTCATGGACATAAGTTTTTGTTGGTTTTGCATCTAAAGAATCAATCATCCACTTGATTAATGCATACAAAATTATTAGTGCATGGTAATTGAAACTTTAAACAATCTACTTTTGTGGCAATCTGTTCAAAATGAGTGTTATAGTCAAAAATGGACATCAATTCAAAATATTCTATAATCATGGATTTCTTGCTCAATGATCGTGAGAAATCTTTCAATTGATATTTGTGAAGTCTTTTGATTATTATAAACTACCTTTCCATTGTCAAGAAAGACCGTTCACTATTTAAAATCTTGATTCACTCATCCATGATCCATCACACCTTTCCAACCAATCACATAATAGTCTACCACCTCCTTAAATGTATGATCTCCAATATCATGATGAATTGCACCACTCCTGTCTCCAAGTTATAGCTCCATACCTGGAATACAAATTCAATAATAATTAGTTATGAAACAATATTTTCTATATATCAATTATTAGGGTTGAGCACAAAAACCGCTAAACCGAACCAAAAAAACCCGCCCAATTGACAAACCGATAATGGTGGTTTTGATTTTTTTTAAACACTGAATGTTTGTGGCGGTTTTTGGTTTCATACAAAAAACCAAACCGAGAAAACCGCCCCACCCCACCTTTATATATTTTTTATATATAATTTTATCTATATAAGATATTTGATATTTAATTTCAAAGATTTGAGTATACAATATTATCTATAAAAAAACAACAGTGTTGTTTATTATCTAGACACTCAAATTTGATCCATTTATAGATATTATGCTTTGTTTTCGAACAATATTGTTCTTTGAATGTCTTTGCTGACGAAAAACGCAAAGACATGCATTTTATATTTTAAATTCTTGTTTGGTTGTTTCATAACGCTGAATTGTTTGATATTATGCTACTGCTGATATTTGTTCAGATATTTTTGCTTAAAATCTTATAATCGTAAACTTTATATAAGATGACAACTTGCTTGTTGTCAAGTAAGAAAAACTTAAAAAAACCGAAACCAAACCGATTCAACGTAAAAAACCGAAAAAACCGAAACCGCCCCACCCCGCCCCATGCTCACCCCTACCAATTATTAAAGGGAAAAAGTGTAACTTTGTAACTGAAAGAGCATATAGAACATGGAGCTTCTTAATTATATACTCCCTCCGTCCCATATTAAATGTCCAGTTTGACTTTTTGAAGTCTTTCTTTCTCAACTTTGACCTTAAATATTTTTGTTTGTATTATATGTACTTGATGCAAAATATATGAATGGATTGAGTTTTAAATTTATTTTCACTAAGTATAATTTTTATCAAATACTATATAACACAAGCAAAAATATTTAAGCTCAAAGTTGAAAAAGAAATACTTAAAAAGTCAAAACTGTACATTTAATATAGGACGGAGGGAGTATTTTAGAAAACTTCCTAAAAATATATTTTAAAAAAATAATTTTTTAATGACACAAATGGTGTTTTTCTAATTGTAAAATAGCAAAACTAAAAAATGTACATAAAAGGTTCACACAAGCCAATCCGTCCTGACCCAATTTGACCCGTGGTGTTGTGTATGGAAGACCGGTGATAAGTAAAAAAAAAGTGTAGATTGGCAGGGACACCTCAACCCTGTGTACCCACCACCCCTACCCGGCAAAGGTGTGATGCCTGTGAATTGCCTAACTATGGTACCCACAACATGCTGCGAGCCGGAATCGAACCCGCGCCTTTAGAGCATACATGCATGGATCCAAGCTTTAACTGGCAGCCGGTGGCCATCTGCGCTAAGCAGTGTTGGAATTTAATAATCAAGACTATCATATTATTAAGTAAATCAAGTAGTCACATATGCGGAAGCGAAGGAACAATTATAACACGTAAAGGATTAACATAAACATAATAAGAACGTACCTTATTGATTCTAGCCCGAACAAGAATCAAAAGCAATTGTCTTGAATAATGTGAAGAACCCTAATAAGGGTTTATATGGATCAATGATTAACCCCTTACCGTTTTGTTAATCGATCCCTTGATAATTACTATAGTGAGTAATTACCTTGTTCTTGTACACACAAACTAATCACGAATAAAAGGTTTTGCAAGAAACAAGAACACTAATTTTTCTTTATGAAAAATTCGATCCACAAAACCCTAAGGGTGTTTGTACGATCGGTTTGGGCAAGGAAGAAGAAGAAAAACTTTTAGGGATAATTTGTGTGCACAAAAGTTATGAAACAAATAACCCTTGAGTTTGTATATATAGCCTAGCAATCTTGTTCTCCAAGTTTGAGTGGGATTGGGTTTCCCCTCACCCTTGTTCGACCGGCCATAAGCCCAAAGGGGGCTTCCGGATCCTTCTTGCTATATATTTTCTTCTCTAGTCCTTTAACTTAACATTTAACGATAGTTAGTACTTACGGTTAATAACTAACGACCGTTAAGTCCTTTAAGTGTTTAAATAATTATATATATACATAACATTTAATATATATATAATTATTATACTTTTATTCTCGTTTGTATTGTGTGCAATCCCGAGGTCTCGGGTTCTGTTGGTCCCTTTACACTATTAGAGTTAACTAGAAAGTTAATCTATTTCGTGTTATGACTAATACAATGTTTAGGATTAATTCTAACAGTTATAAAACGTGAGTATAAAAACAACAATAATTTTCAACGTTTAAATTCTTATTAGAAATAATTCTAAGAATCTATACCCAAGTGTTTTGCGGAACAAACACTTGGGATTGAATAGACAAGGGTATGGGGTGTCTCCTATCGAAACTCAAGTTTTGCTTGAGTGGTAACAATATACCCACTGAGCTATCTTAGTGAGTTGTATACTCTTTGTAGGAGAGAAGTTCCTTTGCAAAAGTTCAAGACTTTAATTATACAAAGCACACACTTTAACTTCTCTCACATCTGCTCTATTTATACACAAGTAATCTAAGTATAAGTGATTAAATATAATACAAGTTGTTGAGGTTGCGTGTCTGACAATTACAAATAGTAGTTGTCATTTCCAAGAACCAATAGGAAAGGGCTAAGAAGACTTTAGGAGTTGTTGGCTGACACTCCATGACTTTTAGCCGCAATAGAGAAGGTTGGATCTGACAAGAGAAGAGTGTTGGGCTTACACTAATATCTTCTCAGATCTTTTCCCTATTGTTCCCGCCTTTTCTTCAGGCGTTGGTTCCTCAGTCCTTCAATCACTTTGTTGGTTGAGGAGACTGGGGTTCAGTGAGTTCTTGTCCAACACTCACTGAATCCATCATCTTCTTCTTTGGCTTAAGTCCTACTCAGGGAGTACCGCCTTCCAGAGTAGTGAATCCTTCTTCTTGAATTCGCCTTAAGCATCCTGAAGATGACTCACTGAGAGGCTGTTCTCTCAGTGACTTGAATTGTTCTCGGTTTAAGTTAACACTTAGTTAATTTGTGTCCAAATCATGTTTGAAGCATTCTTGGGTTATACATGACCCAACAATCTCCCCCTATTTGGATATAAATTATTCCTAAGTGTTTTGATCATATATGAGTGAGCTAAGGACTTCTGCTCATACTGAATGTACTAGAATGTAAATAAGGACACTGAAATAATAAAAACATCATCTTATTAATATCATTTACAAGTCCTAACAAAACTAAGTACAAAAGGGATAGTGGTGGGTATTCAGGCAGGTCATCAGTTCAACTTGATTCCAAGGGCTTCAAGCTTGGGCTTCTTTGACTGCAGCTCATGTTGGTCAGGATGTTCATTGATTTTTCTTTTCAGGTCTTGAAAAAACCTCACATTCTCAGGACTCTTGAGTGGAGAGGCCATCATTAGAAAGCCAAGCATTGCTTTAATTCCTGACAAATCTATATCACTCCACCTCTGGAAGGCTTTGTCGCCAAACTCATCAATGAAGAACAAACCTCTTTCAGGCTGTTCAATGACCATATTGTTCCTGAAAGGAACACCTTCAGGGAGAGCCCTATTGCAGTCAAGACCAGGAATCTTGATCTCAGGCTCAGTTTTTATCTTCTTTCTTTTCCTTGCAGAAGACTGAGAGGAAGCACATTGTGCAGATTCAGGAAGAAGAGATCGAATGCCAAGTTCCTGAGGTGCTGCTGCCAATCTTTCATACCTCAGACTCAAAGACTTCATCAGATTAGGGACCACAACATTTGATTTCTTTGCTATTAATGGACCCAACTCGTCCAATTCAGTGATCCCGAAGTCAGCGAATCTGAAGGGTTTATGAACATCAAAGTTTCTCTTGTCAGCACCTCTGTAGACAGTGACAACAGCAGGATTGGTATTTCTCTGAATATGAACATCAGTGATTGGTTCTGGTTTTAACCTTTCAGTCATATACCACTGATATTTCTTAATCCTGTTTTGTCTGATCTCTTCAGCCCGTTTTTTCCTTTCCTCCCTTTTCTGCCTGAGTGTAGTCATCTCCTCAGACTGAGCTTTCACAAAGGTCATACCACCTTCTCTTCCTGAGAGATCCTTAGCCTCAAGACCAATTTTCTCAGCCTCTTCATGAACAACCTTGATTAAGGCAGACTTGCTTGCCTTCTCCTCCTCCTTTAACTTCTTCTTTGCTTCCTCTTCCTGAAGATAAGCACTGAGTTCATCAGCTGAGAAGTGGTGAAGAAAATCCATCAATTTCATATGGGATCCTGAGTGGTGATTCAGGATCCTTTGCAATCGTGATGGGTGCTGGTTGAGGCTCAGGTTCAGTGAGGATGCCTTTGCCTTTATCTTGATGGAAGGAAGAGGCTTCAGGAATCTCCCCCTCAGTGTGAGAAGGAGGTTGTTGGCCTGAGACTCCAGTGTTTTTCTCCCCCTCAATTGTTGCTTGAGCCATGGTGATAGCAAGAGTTGGAGTCACTGGAGCAGTAGGACCTTTGAAGGCCTGATAGATCTCAGTCATCATTGATTTGATGTCCGAGGTGTCTTTCTGAAGACTTGAGATCTGATCCGCCAGAGAAGCCTGAGAAGCTTCGATGCCTGACATCCTTGATCCAAGAGACCATGCCAAGGATGTTGAAGATTGTACCCAAGTACCAAGATGTTTTTCCTGAAGACCCATGGAAGTCCTGATTGAGTCCAAGGAGGTAGTAAGACCCTGAAGTTTAGAATCCTTCAGTAAGCTGAGGAGATCATGGATTTCAGCTGACTGCTTCTGATAAGTCTCAGCAGCTTGAAGGATCTTTTCAGTGAGTACGGGGTCATCCTTGACAGCTGACTGAATAGTTCCAAGGCTATTGGTGATGCCTTCAAGAGTAAGATTGAACTTCTGGAAATGAAGATCAATAGTTGTCAGGGAGTGGTTGGTACCTGATTGGATTTCGATCACATCATCATGAAAACTTTCAACATCTGCCTTCAGGTTGGCATAGTGAACAGCTGCTTCAGTGTGATGATCAAACATCTCATCAGTGAGACCAGTGAAAAGAGCTCTGTTGGTCTTCAGTAGGAATTTGACCAATGTTCTTTCAGTGAGGGGAAGAGAGTTATCATACTTTTGGAGGATGTCCCCAGTATCAGAAGAATCAGAAGACTGAGAACCTGACTTTTCACTTTGGCTTGGAGATGACTGATGTGAATGGTCAGGTTGTTCTGGTTGTACATCAGTTTCCATATCCTCTCCTGCCTCAAAAATTTCTTCTTCACTCTCTTCCCTGAGCTCTTCATCAGACTCCATAATAGCCTGAAAGTCCCCCATGGACTCAATACCCAAAAAATCAACCGGCTCCTCTTTATAAAAAGATTTGCCTTCGGTTTGGTCAGGTCCTGACCCCGTTGTCATAATAACTGAGTCGGTTTTCTCAGCCTGACTAGCCATAATAACTGGGGTAACACCAGCCTGGCTTTTGGGGGCAGTTCCTGAAAGACTGGATCCGCCTGAGGGGTTGATGGGTTCCATATCAGCGGGTTGTTTCTTTCCCTCTGAGTCTTTGTCCCCCTTAGCACCTTCAACTACTGATGGGTGCTTTCCAGTAGTATCACTAGGTACTGATTGTGAAAGTTTGTGGACCCCCTTCCCATCAGGATTGTACTGTCCTTCAGGGGATTTAGGGTCCTTTTCTCCCTGAGATCCTGAGGGTGATTGCTCAGGAACGTTAGCGGGATGTGAATGTTTGTGGGTCCCCTTCTCAGTAAGGTAGTGCTGCCTTACCGAGGATTTAGAACCCTTTCCTCCCTTGGGAACTGATTGTTTTTTGACAGCTCCTTCATCGGGATGTGAGGGGGTGTGGGTCCTCTTCCCAGTAGGGTGGTGCTGCCCTACCGAGGGTTCAGGACCCTTTCCTCCCTTGGGTACTGATTGTGATTTATCAGTACCTTCATCGGGATGTGAGGGGGGAATGCTTCCTGATCCTTCTGACTTGTTTATGTCAGTTGAACCATGTGGAATGGGTGTGCCCGAGGTCACTGAGGATGATTGCTCAGTGACTTCCGTTGGCCTTTGTTTTGAGGTCAAGAGGGTCTCAGAAATGGGTGTCTCAGAGGTCTCGGCCTTTTTCAACCCCTTTTTAAGGTTGAGTTGGTTTTGAGGATCAGTCTCAGTGACGAGTGGCTTGGGTCTAACCACCTGGCTGGACTGACCCTTCTTTGTCTTCTTCACCTTTTTGGTCGGTGAAGGAACTGGAGAGATAGCGTCATTACCCTGAATGACTGATTGCATGTATTCAGTCAGGGCAATATGTGTAACCTCACTGATGCCACTAGTGAAATTTGACTTGTGCAGTACCTCAGGCTTCGTACCTTCTACATCAGTCCTCACATAGTCAGAACCGAGTAGGTTCTGAAGCACACAGGAAACAAATCTAGGATAGGACATGTGCCTTTGCCTATGTTTTCCTGAGAGCTTAGCAACGAGGTCTCGGAAGATTATTCCTCCGATGTCTATTTTTGTACCCTCAAGGAGACTGAACAACATCAATTGTTGTGATGAGTTCAACTGTTCCGTAGAGGATTTATTTCCACCCAGGACCTGAATGACAAATGTCATCAGTATCCTCCAAATAGGGTGGAACCATGTTTTGACTACTGAAGCCTTTTCCAGTAAGCCTCCCACAGACATTGTTGGACGTCTGGGGTCATGGGGTGCAAGAAAGATCAGTTCATTCTTTATGTCTTGATCAGTAGGGTTGGGAGAGAAGGCTTCAGCAAAGTCAAGGCCTGTGGCTTTGATGAATGCTGAGTAGTCAAAGGAGAGGGTTCTACTCCCATTCATCACCGTGAAGGTGATGATTGACTCTTTGGTGTCTTTGGGGCTGGTTGCCACAGCCGTACACCAGAATTCCCTCAAATAGTCATGGTAGATGACTGAGGGAGAGTGGGTGAAAGCCTTTGCAAGAAAACAATTACGAAGATATTTCATAACGTTCTTGTAGGCTGGGTAGATTTGTGGATATGAGAAATTTCCCACCACATTATTTTTGGTTAGGTCTACACCCTCCATTGTGAAATCCACGTTGGGGGCATATTTCACAGCTTTAGAAGAAGCCATTTGTGGGTAAGTCTGGGTTTGACTAAGGTTAAAGGGGTTCTAAAGCTTAAGAATGCACACACAATTTGTTTTTGAGAATAAAAAGTGGCAGAGTTTTGCTTAAAATTCTATAAAAACATGTGTATGTATTCTTCTGGTTGGGGTATTTATAGGAAAGAGGAGATGGGGGTGTTTTGGTCATTTGAGCAAATCTTAATTTATTCAAAAAGAATTATTTGGAAATTGTTTTGAATAATAAGTTTTGGGATCCGCATTTAATGCCAACACTCCACTTTCCTGGTTTGACGCAACAGTCGAGGTGAACAGTTGAGCAGTTCTGCAAAAGTGCAACTTGCAGAGATGAGTCATCACATATTTGAATGTGATTGGAGAGGCATTTAATGCCAAGTGGGAATGTGGTGGCCCAGAGGTGGAAGCCAGAAAGGCAAAAAAGAACAATTATTCTTGAATTAAATATGTGTTCAGTTACCAACCTCGGACATTTACTAACTAGATACTTAGAGCATTTAAGTCAGTATTTAATGTCCTTTTCAGGGCCCTGAATGACTCTTCATTCAGTGATAGGTTTTTCAGGGACTTGGGATTAGTCACTGATGATTCAGGAATATGGAAGGATTCCTGAGAAGCAAGGATTCAGAAACTTGGGTTTAGTTTCTGACCCATCAAGATTTCAGGAATTTGGGTTTAGTTCCTGAGGTAATGGATTTAGTGAAATGATTCACTGATAAACACATTGAGTCAGGGACCTGAGATTTCAAGAATTTTCACTTTAGTTGGAAATAAAATTAGTCACTGGACTGATTCTCTATATCCAACATTCCTAATTCAGCTTTCAGTCTTGTGAAAGTTGGTTCATCCAAAGGTTTAGTGAAGATATCAGCTAACTGATATTCAGTAGGAATGAAGTGCAATTCAATGTCACCATTTATGACATGGTCCCTGAAGAAGTGATATCTGATATCAATGTGTTTTGTTCTCTGATGAAGAACAGGGTTGTTAGAGATTGCAATTGCACTTGTGTTATCACAAAAGATGGGTACCATCTTGTACTGAATTCCATAGTCACTGAGTTGACTTTTCATCCAGAGTACATTTGCACAACAACTAGCTGCAGCAACATATTCAGCCTCAGCTGAGGATAAGGCAACTGATTGTTGCTTCTTAGCACTCCAACAGACTAATTTCCCACCAAGTATTTGGCAAGAGCCTGAGGTGCTTTTTCTATCCATGTTGCATCCAGCATAGTCAGAGTCTGAGTATCCTTTGAGATCAAGTCCTGAGCACTTTGGATAGTATAAACCAAGGTTAGGAGTGCCCTTCAGGTACCTGAATATCCTTTTCACAGCAGTGACATGAGATTCTCTTGGGTCAGATTGATATCTGGCACATAGACATACTGAGAATTGGATATCAGGCCTTGATGCAAGTAGATACATCAGTGATCCTATCATTCCTCTAAAGAGAGTTTGATTTACTGGTTTACCAGTTAGATCAGGACCAAGGTTGTTTGGGGGAACCATGGGAGTTTTGACTGAAGCACAGTCACTGAGATCATACTTCTTCAGTAGATTCTTTACATACTTCTCTTGACTGATAGTGGTTCCTCTATCAGTCTACTTGATCTGAAGACCAAGAAAGTATGTCAGTTCTCCCATCATGCTCATTTCAAACTTTTTTGCCATTAGTTTTTCAAATTGTTTGCAAAGTTTGAAACTTGTTGAGCCAAAGATGATGTCATCAACATACACTTGTACTAGTATGACATCATTATTTGTCTTATAGATAAACAATGTGTTGTCTATCTTGCCTCTGACAAATTTGTTTTGGATTAAGAAGGCTGAGAGAGTCTCATACCATGCCCTGGGAGCTTGCTTCAGTCCATAAAGGGCTTTGTTAAGCTTATAGACATGATCAGGAGACTCATGGCTTTCAAATCCAGGAGGTTGCTCAACATAAACTTCTTCTTTCAGTGAACCGTTTAAGAATGCACTTTTAACATCCATTTGGTACACCTTGAAGTTCATGTATGTAGCAAAAGCAAGGAAGATCCTGATGGCTTCCATCCTTGCTACTGGTGCAAATGTTTCTTCATAGTCAATGCCTTCTTGTTGATTATAGCCTTTGGCTACAAGTCTGGCTTTGTTTTTAATGACTATGCCATTTTCATCAGTTTTGTTTTTGAATACCCATTTCATGCCAATGACTGAGACATTCTCAGGACATTTGACCAAGGTCATTACCTTGTTTCTGTCAAATTGTTCTAGTTCATCATGCATGGCCTGAACCCAACTTGGATGTTTAAGTGCTTCTTTAACACTTTTGGGTTCAATTGTGGAAATGAAGTCCACAAATAGGCATTCATTGGATGAGGCTGCTCTTAGTTCAGCAGCCATACTTCTTGTAAGCATGCCTTCAGAAGGCTCACCAATGATATTGACAAGTTCTATATCATGAGATCTGGTCCAACTATCCTGAGGTCTTGGGAGTGGGTTAGAACTTGTAGAAGCCTGATGGGTATGATCAGGATTAGACATAAGATTACTATTTCCTTGTGTGTCTAAGTGGGTTGAGTCATCACTGAGATTGTTTGGGTCCTGAGTATTTTGTTCAGACTGAAGGATATCATCAGTACTTGTATGTGCTTCAACAAACTCAGTGATGGTTGGGTTTGGTAGGTTGTGAGGGATAATGTAGTAGGAGAGGTTAGCATCATCTTGATACTGAGTAGAAGGATTGTTCTCAGACAGATATTCATCAGGAGGATATCTTGAAGAATTATCAATTCCTATCTCTTCTACTGAGGCAGTTGAGAACCTGATTGCATCAGTGCTCTCATCAAAGGTAACATGAAATGTTTCCTCAGTCTGCTGTCTCCTTGTGTTGAACACTTTGAAGGCTTTTGAGACAAGTGAGTATCCCAGGAAGTATCCATCATCAGCTTTTGCATCAAATTTCCCTAGGTGATCCTTGTGATTATGAATAAACACAGGACACCCAAAGACATGAAAGTAGCTGATGTCAGGGATTCTTCCTTTGAATAACTCATATGGGGTTTTTCCCATGTCTCTTGACAATTATGGATCTGTTTTGTGTGTAACAGGCAGTTTTGACTGCATCAGTCCAAAAATGGTTGGAGAGGACTGATCCACATAGCATTGTCCTAGCAGCTTCAATGAGTGTTCTGTTTTTCCTTTCAGCAACACCATTTTGTTCAGGTGTGTATGGAGAGGAAAAGTTTTGGGAAATGCCTTTCTCATCACAGAAACATTCAAGTTCATTATTTTTGAACTCAGTCCCATTGTCAGTTCTAATTTGTTTGACCTTAATGTCATTTTGATTTTCAATGTTCCTGACAAAGGACATGATTGTTTCAGCTGCCTGACTCTTTTTGATCAGGAAGAATACCCAGGTGTATCTTGAGTATTCATCCACTATGACCAGAGTATACTTCTCATGGTTAATAGACCTTGGACTGACAGGTCCAAATAGATCCATATGGAGAAGATGTAGGCAGTTCCTGATGGAAAAGTTGGTTTTGGTTTTAAAGGATACTCTGTGATGTTTACCTTTTTCACAAGCTGAGCATGGTTTATCCTTAGAAAACACAAGTGATGGTAAGCCAAGGACCTTGTTTTGTTTTACAAGATTGTTAATGTTCTTAAAGTTCAGGTGGGTTAGTCTCTTATGCCAAAGCCAATTGAGTGTATCAGTGGCCTTAGCAAAGAGACATGTTCCATCCTGAGTTAGACTTGACATGTCTTATACATAAACATCTTGTCTTCTTGGTGCAATGAGGACAATTTCCTTATTTGCATTGAAGATGGTTCCTTGCTTATCATCAAACTGAACTATGTACTTTGCATCACATAGTTGACTGACACTGATCAGATTATACTTAAGACCATTTACATATGCTATCCTAGTAAAGACAATACCATTGCAGTTAACTGAACCATAACCTTCAGTGAGACATAATGAATTATCAGTAAATATCACTTTGGGTCCTGGTTCTTCCACATATTTGTGCAGACACTCCTTAACACCAGTCATGCTCCTTGAACATCCACTATCTAGATGCCAAACAGGATCCCTAGCATGTTTCTGCACAAATAGTAAACTAGGTCAGTTCTTTCTAGGACTCCATTTCATGGAGGGTTTGGTATTGTAGGTCTTTATGAAAGTATTAATTGATTCATGGTCAGAGGTTGAGTGGACTGAGCTACCACACCTTTTGCATTTGGTTGTAGGGGTAGCCTCAGTAGTCTGAGAGGATTGTTTCATTCCTCTTCTTGACTGGATGACCTTCTCTTTTCCTGAGGATTTCTGAGTGGAACTTCCACCAGATTCACAATGTTTGTCATATTGACAATCCTCAGGGTGGTGGTCATTGAATCCACACAAAGGGCAGGGAGGAAAAGGTTTGGCCTTTTGCTTCTGTTTCTGCTTAGAATCAGAAGGGTAGTTCAGGCACTGAGCCTTGAGTCCTGAAAAGTTTGACATGACTGAGCATTGTTTATGATCAGAGGTCCTGTGATCTTCCTTTTTGCAAATCATGCAATAAAGGACTCTATAACAATCATCAGTGAGATGATTTGTATAGTTGCATAGCTCACATCTTTTCAGGGGTTTTGTGGGTTTGGATTTGGTCTTTGAGGAAGTAGGTTTTTGTTCCTTCTTGGATTGAGAAGATTTCTCAGAAGATGCAATCTTCTCTCCTAGCTTCCTGACCATTTCAGCCAACTGATCAAATTTTGAGTCAGGGCTTTGGGTTGTTACTTCAGAAGGGACTGAAGTTGATGAGTCATCAGTATTTACTGAGACATCAAGGTTTGCTCTCTTCAGGATGGTTGTTCCCTTTCCTGATCTCTCCTTTGGAGAGTGTGGTGAGAAGACCATAGGTGGGAGGCCTAAGTTAGGTGTAGCACCCTGAAGGGTATTCAGTGGAGGAAGTGGAGGGTATGATTCTGATTCAGACTCATCCAAGGACTCAGTGAGTGGTTCAGTGAGTTCAAGCTTACTGAGTTTTTCAGTGAGTCCAAGCATATTTTTCAAAGCCTGACTTTCAGGAAGCAAGATCTTTCCAGTCTCAAAGTTTGGTAACTTACTGACTGGGTTGTCCCTGACAATCCAGTCATTTGACTTGGGAAGTAATTCTTGCTCAAAAGATATGCCAGCTGGAACAAAGTTCATTTCATTTTGACACACAGTTGGATCAACCATAAGAGGGTTAATACCAATGGTTTTCTGAGAGATTAATCCCACAGTGTCAAAAACCTTAGGGTTTTTCTTGGTCCAGCTTTGGATAATGGCCTTTTCTTTATTAAGTTCAGTTTGAAGAACTTGGTTTTGTTTCAAAATCTCAGTGTTCTGAATTTGTAGAGTTATTGTTTCTAGTTTGGCTTGCTTAAGTACAAGCAGTTCATCTCTACATTTGTTCAATTCTGACACAATATTGTTATATTTTGAAAGCAAGTTAAGCCTTTGTTCTTCAACAAACTTTAAATCAACACAAATATAATTCATGTAAGATTGCCAATCAGAATCATTATCCATAGAAAGTAAAGTAGTTACCTTCTTCATGGTGATGTTGACCCACTCTCCATTTCTAGCATGACCTTTTCCCACAGCCACCTGATCCTCTTCTGAAAGTGCCATCAGTGCACTAACTCTTATTTCCTCATCTGAGGAAACCTCTTCATCATCCCAATCATATGCTTCAGCTATTAAAACCTTGTTCTTTGTCTGAATAGGTTTAGATGTTTGAGGAGCCTGAGACAATATGGGATTAGTTTCAAGAAGTGCAAGTTTAGCTTTGATATTCCTATATTTTGTTTCAAAATCCTTTTGACCCTTGTTTTGGAATTATTGGGTGGACTGAAACATTTTAGGTTGAAACTTGCTAGTTCCTGAAAATTTGTAAGAGGGTTCTGAGATATTTTTAGAATAACAGTCCCTAGCAAAATGACCCTTTTTACCACATTTAAAACATTCAGTGGTCTCATTTGCTTTTGATTTTGTAAAGTTGGACTGATTCCTTTTGATGAAACGTTTTGAACTAGCAAGGAGTGCCCTTTCTTGGAATTCCAAGTTTAGATCATTCAGGTATTCCTCATCAGTTCTTTCATCAATTTCTTCTTCAGAATCCTCTTGAGTATCCTGCACAACTCCATTAGAATAAGAAGCAGTTGATATGGGTGTGGAGGTTAAGGCCTTTTTGGACTCAAAAGCTTTTGAGTCAGGATATCTCCTTGAGATCAAGTTGTCTTCATAGACAAACTTCCCATAAATTTCAGGGAGCTCAAGGGTCTGAATGTGGTTAGCATTCCTCAGGCCTTGTGAGAAGTTGAGCCACTTCTCAGGGAGACTGTTGACAAAGCCAACATTTGTCTCATGTTTGGTCAGTACAACACCATCATTTGATAGTTCATTTATCAAAGTTTTGTATCTGGTGTAAGTCTGTGAGAGACTTTCAGAGTCTTTTGACCTGAAAGTATTATACTCAAGTTTAAGGTCCATGACCCTATTTTCCTTGGTATCTGAGGGACCCTCAAAGCTGTTTACCAAGTCATCCCAAGTTTGCTTGGCTGTAAGACAGTTGATGACTGATTCTATTATATCGTCAGGAAGACATGATATAAGGATGCTTTTCAGGCGTTGGTCTTGATTGACCACCCTCCTCTCATCAATGGTCCATTGGGCCTCAGGCTTGTTTAGCCCTGTGCCAGTCTTTGGGACAAATGGGCCATCCCTGATACAGGTGATGTAGTAGGGTTCCATACCAGTAAGATAGCAAATCATACGCTTTTTCCATTTGCTAAATTTCCCAGCTTCAAGTCTGGGTGCAACAGCTGAGTAGCTGCCACCCTTTTTGTCGACTAGGTGGGGTACATTGATATCAGTCATAGTAGGATCTTGGTTTTAAAAACCTAGAGCACTCTTGGTTATTTCAAAAGATTTTATAAACCAGAGGCTCTGATACCACTTGTTGGTCCCTTTACACTATTAGAGTTAACTAGAAAGTTAATCTATTTCGTGTTATGACTAATACAATGTTTAGGATTAATTCTAACAGTTATAAAACGTGAGTATAAAAACAACAATAATTTTCAACGTTTAAATTCTTATTAGAAATAATTCTAAGAATCTATACCCAAGTGTTTTGCGGAACAAACACTTGGGATTGAATAGACAAGGGTATGGGGTGTCTCCTATCGAAACTCAAGTTTTGCTTGAGTGGTAACAATATACCCACTGAGCTATCTCAGTGAGTTGTATACTCTTTGTAGGAGAGAAGTTCCTATGTAAAAGTTCAAGACTTTAATTATACAAAGCACACACTTTAACTTCTCTCACATCTGCTCTATTTATACACAAGTAATCTAAGTATAAGTGATTAAATATAATACAAGTTGTTGAGGTTGCGTGTCTGACAATTACAAATAGTAGTTGTCATTTCCAAGAACCAATAGAAAGGGCTAAGAAGACTTTAGGAGTTGTTGGCTGACACTCCATGACTTTTAGCCGCAATAGAGAAGGTTGGATCTGACAAGAGAAGAGTGTTGGGCTTACACTAATATCTTCTCAGATCTTTTCCCTATTGTTCCCGCCTTTTCTTCAGGCGTTGGTTCCTCAGTCCTTCAATCACTTTGTTGGTTGAGGAGACTGGGGTTCAGTGAGTTCTTGTCCAACACTCACTGAATCCATCATCTTCTTCTTTGGCTTAAGTCCTACTCAGGGAGTACCGCCTTCCAGAGTAGTGAATCCTTCTTCTTGAATTCGCCTTAAGCATCCTGAAGATGACTCACTGAGAGGCTGTTCTCTCAGTGACTTGAATTGTTCTCGGTTTAAGTTAACACTTAGTTAATTTGTGTCCAAATCATGTTTGAAGCATTCTTGGGTTATACATGACCCAACAGGTTCGATACTAGACATACGACTATTAATATTTATCCACAAACTCCAACAGCTCCCACTTGGATATCTATTAATAGCGTAATGACATTGGTTAGCGTCTTGCAACACTCCAATGCCCCTAGTTCGACTCGAGCTAGGTTTCCTGGAAAACCTTTAATGATTCATCATTATTATTATCCTTTTGTTTCTAATACCACGTTAATAAAGATATGGATCTTAGTCATTCTTTAATTAACAATTCTGTTTCTCGTTGTTTATGATTGAGCAAGATTACCAAAACATCTGAACGTATTCCAGATAGACTTTGGGCGTGCGCACGCAAACACCTTGTCAACCCTACGAGGGGCCCAGTAGTATTAAACTTCAAAACAAATTTGAAGGAACAAATTCTCTCTTGACTACAAGAATAACCCATAGACTTTGCAACATTTCTGAAAACAATCCGTATGACTCCCAGTTACGGTAAGCGGTAAATTGCTTTACAGAAATGCACTACATCCATGACACTTATCTGGTATCTCAAGTCTGAGGATAACTAAATTCATGATTTACTTACTGACAAGATCCATAAAGTAAAATCATGTAGTTGGGATAAGTCCTATATTCAATTCATTGAATATCATGTGAAATTGGTATGTCAACGCATCAATATACTTTCAAGTATATTCTAACCAATACTCAGATTTGTCTTAGTTCAATGATATTCACATATCATTAATTGACAACGGACATTTAGAATAACATAAGTTATTCACGGATTTAAACATGCAAATATAGGATACAATTTATTATTAATGAAAACAAACGCACTAAGTACTTTAATTCATTATAAATAATAATTGTTTAATGTCCTTTATCCAAACACTAAATAGATCAATGCATGACATTACTTGTTAATGAATTATGCCTCAAGTCATGTCTATCATACTTGTTGACAAGGCATAAATCAACTAACTTTGATCTATAAAATTTTGAGAATACTTATTTCAAGAATTATTTAAATTCTTGTATGTGTGCAATCAACTATATTGATATTGCCACATATTATTTCATAAATGGTGTGACATCCTCAATCACCAATTTATGACAATTAAACTTTCAAACAATTTTAAAGTTTAAAGTATTCTAATTCTTTAATGTATAATGCAACTATGCTTCTTAGTTAAGCATAACTAGTTCACATGGCCATTATCAAGGATAAAATCCTACCATGACTAGTATTGAGTGTCATCTCAATCAAACAAACACTATTGTATAAAACTACAATATGTCTTCTATTCCGTAAACTTAATATCCATTGGCTATAACAATTACGCAACAACTTGCCATATAGTTTATACTTAGAATTTAGGAGCAATTCCAGGTTGAGGATAGTGTATTCTAAGTCTAAACATATTCCATCAGAATATTCATTACACAATTTATCAAATATCTTTTATTAGATATCAAATGTTGTCAAATCATTTTACATTCAAACATGATACAACAATGATATACATGAAAATCCTAGAATCAATCATAGATTTTATTCATGTTCTAACTTATCAAAAGATATATTTTCATTTAGACTTTCTAAATGATATGTTATGTCTTATTAGATTTAATTACCGCACATGTTTATAATAATAAACATATATCTCAAGGTTGTATGTTTTACTTCTTAAATTCTTCAAGTAAAGTTTCATTCCAAGTTAAGACTTAACATTTTAACTTACATGGAATGTTACTTCCCATATGTTATACAACATACATTATTTAAGAAATTAAACATAATACTCCCACTAGCTTTTAAGAATACTTAGAAATTGTCTTATTTCAATTATAAATCAAACAATGGATTTAATAATTAAACATAAAAATATTTCATAGATGCATGCATTAATCCATTCATGGATTATTACACTTTGTACACTTCCAAAATAATTATGAATTCAAAATTCCTTTCGATTACTTACCGTCCTCGCTCAAGTAATCACTCAAGAAAGAGTTTTGATATTCCATTGTCATCCTTCATATAAATGAAAATAGATATGACAATTATTATCTTTATATATTTAATGTGCTCATGAAAGAGTATTCAATCATAGTTAATTACTTAAGTATGATTAATAATCTTGTCACAAGACATACATTAAATATGTGTACAATTTTGTCCATATGATTTCTTCATAAAGATTTAAACCACTAGGGTTTTCTATCTTTAAAAGAAACTCATTTCATTCTCTAGTCTTACTTTAGAATTCAAGATAAACCAAATTTCCAAAATTGATTATCTGGATGGACAGCATCTTTAACATTCATAGCATGAGTAATTTTCCAAATTCAATATTTGAAAACTTATCATAATGATTAACAGGCTTACCATAATCCTGTAACTCATAATCCTTAGCATATTAATCAGATATCCAAGGTATCCTTGAGGATCTATGAATGAGAATTCCATCATCTTGAGATCTAACATTTACATGTCTAGCCTCTTCATGATATTCGCTAGTGTACATTAGAAGATTATGTATCTTGTAACTTTATCTCTACAAGATAAAACTCCCACTTGCCTTTTGTAATTTATAGACTATCTATAAATAATTAGCAAGTTAAGCAACACCAATTTGTTCTTATTTGGGACATTACAAATACACTTTGATAGTTCCTGACATTTGTTTGTTAAAATCCAGCTTCATCAGAAGTTTAACAAATTCAGAACTTCATTTTAAGACTTAATGTGATTCATCACATTCCATAATAAATAATGTCTTATAAATCTTCTAGGAGTCTAATTTGAGTATATTCAATCCATACTCAATTTCCTAACCTTGATAACTTTTGGAAGAAAAGAAGTTATAGTTATCTTTAACCAAACAATACTAATAAAGTTTGATTTTCCTAACTGAACACACCACAAATATGTGGTATTTCATTAGAACTCATATTGTGAGATAATCTAACAATATGAAAGATAACTTTGTATTCCTTTTGGCTTACCTATTTCCCAACTAAGTCATCTTAATGGTGAAATAGAATTTCAAGCCTCTTGCATGCATTATAACTCAAGTACTTATTAAATAAGTCACTTCACGTTCATGTCTCAATCAAGAAGACATAAACTGTTATAATCTCACTACACGTTATAAATCATTTATCAACTCAATGACTTCTTGTATATGTCTTTAATAAAGAAGACATAGCAAGTTAACGTCTTACTTTAGATTATACTAAGTCTTAAAGACTTCATATTTATAACTTTACTATAAAGTATAAATATTTATAACTAAAGTAATCATGAACACCATCATTTGGTTTCAATAGTATTTTCAAGTTAACTTATTACTTCATTTATTTATGTCATTCAAAGAATACATAATTATTGAAGTAGTATTATATTACTCATTTATTTATGTCATTCCAATAATACATAAATATTAAGGTTGAAGTGATCTTGTTATCACATTGACACAAGTTCTAATAAGTATCTAATTTAGAAACTGTAAATTTTTCCATGTGTGGTCTCACGCACACTTGGAAATTTACCTTGTCATTAATTTTGGTCCAGGTCTCACGCATACCCAAAATTAACTCCAAGTGTTCTTAAGAATAGATATGTATAATCATATTAGAACAAGAATCTCTTACCTTGCGGTTAAGAGAATCTACTAAATCATATTCTTATATGTTGTACCTTGCACACAATAAAGATTTCTCCCACTTGTGCATGGGACAACATCATGTACCACATAGACAACACTACACGTGTTTGTGAATGTGATCAATATGATTTGAGTCATTCGCATAACTAGTAGATATAGAATTACTCAATCAATCAAGGAAACGCGCATGACTATCCTTGAAAATATTAGTATCTATATTTGGAAAGTAATTATCTTGAGGCATTCAAAAGATAATCTGAGTTACAATCAAGACAATAAATCTTGTAACTCCCATTGAATTAGAGAACTTACAATAACCCCTTATTCAGTAATGAGAACACAAAACTCCCACTGAATTCGACACCATAATAAGTGTTTCATAAACCAGTGAAAGGAAAGAGTGTCCTTGTTACTTTCCTACATCTTTGACAAAACCTATTCGTAACAATTACTTAGGTTTAAAAAGATTGTATTCTACAATGTAATTGATGGACTATCCACATTTACATCAAATGTGATTCATCACATTGCTTACTATTAACTTGAAAATTGGCATGCAATTTCTTCCATAGTAGGTCTACAATTCCAACAATTGTATGTAGTACTTCAAATGGTCAAAACAAAACAACTAGATATACTAGCTTGTCCTTTACCATTATGCGGTAATTAGTCTAGCTTCTAATTTAATAACTCATAAATTCGCAATAACCTTAACGATTTAAAACTTGCTATGAGTTATGTATTTAGTATTTAGACAATTCTAATTTTCCCATCATACCTTTCTCATTCATGAAAAGGAATAGGATTTAGTCTCACGCTTCTCATATGAAAGGAGACTTGGTTTATTCTTTTTTTATGAAATTGACTCTAACCAAAACCCCTACGGGTGTAGATCAATTTACTTATAAAGAATAACCCTTGTTTACGGTTTATCGTTGCATTAATACAATTAAAAGAATTTACAAAATTTAGTTTAGTATTTTCGATAATAGCTCTTTAAGAAAATAACATACCCATTGGTAAATATTCATATAAACCATAGTATTTCCTTAAAGCTAGGATCCTAATTGACATAGTACCATTACATCAGTTGATCTGCTAGTAATGATAGTATTCAACTAGGTAATTGTCGAACAATAATTGGCAAACAATTTCCAATTCCTAGATCATTATGGGATTTACATCATATTGATTCATCAATATGTCATGTAAGCATGTTTCATCCCATCTCATGCCTTAAGCTCTAGGTCTCACGCATCAGCTTAATTAAGTTGTCTAACTTAGAAACAGTAAATTCATCCATGTGTGGTCTCACGCACACTCGGAAATTTACCTTGTCATTAATTTTGGTCCAGGTCTCACGCATACCCAAAATTAACTTCAAGTGTTCCTTATAGTTAGATGGCATGTAACTTAAATTTCAGGGTATTTAGTTTTTGGTGTGACAAAAACATGTACAAAGACGCATGCACTCATCTTTGTATCATTAGTTTTCAAAACAATTTTTATTAACCAATTAGTTAAGAGTAAACCAAAAACTATGTACTTGAGGTATTGGGTTCACCAATTAAAGAAGTACCAACAATTATCGCCCACATATCCTACTCTTACATGTTATTCGGATATTTGCCACAAAAGTGGCGCGTGGAATTGAGGTAAATCACCCTTAAGATGATAGTGTACGTAAATAGTGATATAGGTAAGTCGCAGTTGACGCACAAGCGGGCCCGGAGAGCCGGTAGGAGCGAATCTCTTAAAAAACCCCTCTCCAGATAAACCCACCACACAGTTTGTCAACTTTGGTCCGCCTTTCACACACTATTGTACAAAAACATCAATCAAGCAAAAGTTTATGATCTTAATCTTAAAATTAAGTAACAAAGTTTAGATCTTGCTAGTCTCGCCTGGGAGCAAATTACCGTGCGAAGCGAACCACTGTCAGCACATAAGACACCGCAAGATTGATACTTTATCACTTTATGTTTCACCGTTATTAGTCCAATTTAATTTTTCTTTGAAAATTACCCTTTTATTGCTTACTTTAACATATCACATATATAAAAAAAATGGGGAATTTCATATATCCCCTTCCAAACCTTCTAAATTTCATATATACTTAACCCAAAATCTAAATATCATATATACCCTTCCAAACTTTCTAAATTTCATATATACCCAACCCAAAACCTAAATATCATATATCCCCTCCCTTAAACTTTTAAATATCATATTTACCCATACTAATTAATTTTAACAATTTTTTAGAAAAATTATTTTTTTTTTGAATTTTTTTTTTTTGGAAATTGATTTTTTTTCCGAAATTGATTTTTTTTCGAAATTAATTCTTTTAGGAATTTTTTTTTCGGAAATCAATTTTTTTTTTAGAATTTCAAAAAAAAAATTCTGAAAAAATTAATTTCGGAAAAAAAATCAATTTCGGAAAAATTAATTTAGTTTTTTTCCGAAATTGATTTTTTTTTTCGAAATTAATTGTTTTAGGAATTTTTTTTTTCGGAAATCAATTTTTTTTTGAAATTGTAAAAAAATTAAAAAAAAAAAATTCGAAATTAATTTTTTTTTTCCGAAATAAATTTTTTCAGAATTTTTTTTTGAAATTCTAAAAAAAAATTGATTTCCGAAAAAAAAAAAATTTCCTAAAAAAATTAATTTCGAAAAAAAAATCAAATTTCCAAAAAAAAATTTCAAAAAAAAATAATTTTTCTAAAAAATTGTTAAAATTAATTAGTATGGGTAAATATGATATTTAAAAGTTTAAGGGAGGTGATATATGATATTTAGGTTTTGGGTTGGGTATATATGAAATTTAGAAAGTTTGGAAGGAGATATATGATATTTAGATTTTGGGTTTGGTATATATGAAATTTAGAAGGTTTGGAAGGGGATATATGAAATTCCCCCTAAAAAAAAAACAATAAACAAGTAATTAAAAAGAAAACAACAATCAACTAATAAGATAAACAATTAATTGTTAGTGAAACATCTAGCCACATGCGTCCTTTTAAATAAATCCTATTAATAATCTATATGTGAATTATTATGTATAGAATTAATAAAACTCCCATTGGTTTTCGAGCTCATTGTACCCAATGGACCACAGTCGCCAACAATTGGCCGCGTAAGTTTTAATAATAATATACCACGTTGCACATAACCGATTCATTAATTTAATATATTAGGTCTTCCCTAATTTTTTTTTTTTTTATTTATCTAAACATGTAGCAAACACCTAAACACTTTAATCCAATCCATGACTAACATGCATGTTTCGTCATGGATTCATGCATAACAATTACCACATAGTTCACATAAACACGTTGCAAACCTAGGGTTTCTAATCCAATTAATTAAAAAAAAATAAAAAATAAACCAATCGTACCCCTAAATATAGGGTTAGGGTTTTGATTTTTTTTTTTTTTTAAAACCTAGATCCATGGAACATGTCTATCTCAAACAATTATCAATTAGGTCACAAGATACGTTCAATTAACACATAAATCTTGTTAACAACCTAGGGTTACTAATCCAATTAATATTGAATTCACAAACCCTAATTTGGAAAAAAGAGTAATCGATCCCCCCCCCCCCCCCCAAAAATTAAGGGTTTCAAAAAATAACAAGCCCTAGATCTCAAAACAATCTTAACATGTATCTAAAACATTAAAGATCCGATTTTTATGTGTTTTATGTAATCAATTACATGTTATAGCAAGCTCGTGATACCACTGTTGGAATTTAATAATCAAGACTATCATATTATTAAGTAAATCAAGTAGTCACATATGCGGAAGCGAAGGAACAATTATAACACGTAAAGGATTAACATAAACATAATAAGAACGTACCTTATTGATTCTAGCCCGAACAAGAATCAAAAGCAATTGTCTTGAATAATGTGAAGAACCCTAATAAGGGTTTATATGGATCAATGATTAACCCCTTACCGTTTTGTTAATCGATCCCTTGATAATTACTATAGTGAGTAATTACCTCGTTCTTGTACACACAAACTAATCACGAATAAAAGGTTTTGCAAGAAACAAGAACACTAATTTTTCTTTATGAAAAATTCGATCCACAAAACCCTAAGGGTGTTTGTACGATCGGTTTGGGCAAGGAAGAAGAAGAAAAACTTTTAGGGATAATTTGTGTGCACAAAAGTTATGAAACAAATAACCCTTGAGTTTGTATATATAGCCTAGCAATCTTGTTCTCCAAGTTTGAGTGGGATTGGGTTTCCCCTCACCCTTGTTCGACCGGCCATAAGCCCAAAGGGGGCTTCCGGATCCTTCTTGCTATATATTTTCTTCTCTAGTCCTTTAACTTAACATTTAATGATAGTTAGTACTTACGGTTAATAACTAACGACCGTTAAGTCCTTTAAGTGTTTAAATAATTATATATATACATAACATTTAATATATATATAATTATTATACTTTTATTCTCGTTTGTATTGTGTGCAATCCCGAGGTCTCGGGTTCGATACTAGACATACGACTATTAATATTTATACACAAACTCCAACAAGCAGATGGTTAGACTGGTGATAAGTAGATACATAAGATACTTCAAATGGTGCTGAAATTCTTCAGAATCGCAAGATAAAGCATGTATTCTTCAGAATGTAAAAATATGATCATGGTGCTGAAATTTCATGAAAACTGAAAAAGTGAGCAACAAAACATGATAAGAAGATAATCAGTTGATCAACACATTTATAAAGGAATTTCTTTTAAAATACTAAAGATAACTAATTGCTCATTCTGTCACAATGGAAACATGTTTTTTTTCGAAAGCGCAATTTTATAAAACACACCGAAACCCCAAAAGGCAACATGTTAGAGTGGAAACATGAAGTTGAAGAAGTTGATTCTAATTTACCTTCTCACCAAACCGATGTCCTCATCTTAATGGATTAGTCTATCGAGTTTCCACCTCCCTTTACGACCCGACCCTTATGCTTTAACCAGTGGTCTAGCAAAGGGGCCCTCTTGATCACCTGAAGATTTTTTTAGGCGGAATTGATGCGGCCGGTTACCGGGAACCTTTTAAACTACGTTCCCTGGCTGGTTGCCCACATATTAGTATTATTACCAGCCACTATATGCTGCAACATCTAATCAATATCTTAGAAATGCTATAAAAAGAGCAATTACTTTCAATTTATGAAAATGGAGTATAAAGAGAGCCAACGTGGAAGCTTTTTCATAGTTGCAAATAACCAATAAGGAATGCATAGATATTTGTATTTAATTGTAACTATAAAATGCCTAAATGAAAAGAAATTTGTTTTACGAATCTTGTTTAATGTTTAACCGGAACTTACTGTTAACCGGAGGTCGTTACTCGTTGACTATATTGAAGAAGCCATTTACTCCACTATAACCATAATAGATGATAAGAACTTAGGCCGGACACAGTCGTTGACCCAAGCGACCTGGGTCACCGGGTGCCACGTCAGCTTTCTCTCTCCAGCGACCAGAAGCGACCAAAGTGCTACAGTCGTTGAAAACGTTTTTTTTTTTTTTTTTTTAAATATGTTTGTGTGTGTGTGTTTATTAATCGGTCGGTGAAGCGATCGATATTGCATTTCCACAAGAACCGACCGATCCTCCACATTGGAAGCGACTGAACCATATATCGGTCGGTTTTGAATTTTTTGAGCGACCGACCGATAATTATCGGCCAAGTGTGTTCAGCCTTATACACACGTGATGTTTACAATTATGAACATCCCCTTTATTTATGTCTATATAGCAAGAAAAAAGAGGGAAAGTAAATCGGATATGTGTTCTTTACAATGTATATTTTACTTTTCTAAGGAATTCTTGGGACTGTTTGGGATTGCCTTTTGAAACTACTTATAAAGGGATTGTTTTGGGATTGCTTTTGGAAACCGTAGCTTATAAAGGGATATGTGTTCGTTACAATGTATATTTTACTGCCTTTAAAAAAAATGTATATTTTACTTTACTAAGGAATTCTTGGGACTGTTTGGAATTGCCTTTTGAAACTACTTATAAAGGGATCGTTTTGGGATTGCTTTTTGAAACCGTAGCTTATAATTGTGTGGGAATGCTTAATGAAACCGCTAATAATGTAAAGTGATTATTTAAAGTACGATGTACTTCAAAAGGACACTTTATAAAATGGGTTTTAAAAAGCCTCCCAAACAACTCCTTTATAAGTAGGAGGACCTAATAAGTAATCCAAAACAATCACTTTACAAGCAACGGTTTAAGTAAGCAATCTCACACATTTTTCTTTTTTTTTTTTTTCTAAAAGACGATATTAAAACTGTAATTTGGAATTTTAGGTCAAAGAGGTTGAGAAGGTTGAACGAACCATCTCATCATTTAAGCAATCTCGAACAGCCTAAGCATATTTTTTTAACTTGTTTGTGTTCATTATGCCATGTATAAGGCTGATAAGACTTTCCATAGCAAGAGGTTCAGTTTGTGACAATAAGTTAGTCACGTAATCTGAATCAACTCATATACAAACAACTACTGCAGAATATGTACTTAGTTGTTATCATCGGTGTCCAGAATATGTACTTAGTTGTTATCATCAAGCAACTCAGCCTCCATTTTTCCATCATGAGTAGCAGACACTAACCTCCCATTAGGGTGGAGGGAGTGGTCACCAAATCACCAAAGTTTGCCAAATTTCTACATCATCAATATCCAATAAAAACCTTCCAACTCACACTTTACCAATTCACCCCAATTTTCACCAAATTGGTTGCGGCGGTTTCACCAATTTGCCACATCACCTTTCTTTTTTTCTTTTTTTTTTAATACATAAAATCCAACAAAAACTATATAAAATTAAAACAAAACATTTTATTAATAACCAAAAAAAAAAAAAAAAAAAAATTACATAAAGGCATTCACGAAGCTTCATTTTATCTTTTGACTTCACCAACCATTCCAAAAGTCATCAGCCACAAAAATAAATCGCTCAAAAATCTCTATGAATCAAAATGATCAATCACTGAATTGTTTGCGGTCAACATCACTCGAGTGAAGTTATCTAATAAAGTAAGGAAGAAGATTAATGGGGAATGATGGAATGTAACATGTGGAGTTGCAAACAAGAAAATGAGGTTTATGAGTTGCTTTTGTTATACAAGTCTGCCCAACGGCCTTATTTTTAAAAAATTCAACCGTTACCCAACATTCAACTCTCACTTTCAATCGGTAATACTTACCGAATGTTGAGTTTGCCGAAGTTCACCGAACGTTTGCGGCGGTTTTGCCGAGTTTTGCCGATGCCTAACCAAGTCCCACTCCCTCCCCTCTTACCTTAGTTGTGTAAATTAACTAAATATTGGCTATAAAAAATGCAGCAGTTTAACAAATCGCAATATATCTATAGAACCCAAAAATGGGGAAAAATATTAATCAAACAATAAATAGTACCTGATTTGATGCTTTAGGCATGGTGCACCCATCCGTTGATATGACTCTCTGTAACGGTGCTACATACCTGCTAATTCCCAAATGATTATTACTTGTTCACTAACTCGTTATAACTATAATGTTCAGATCTTTATATCCTACCTTAGTAAAGGCCAGTGATACGTGTGATCAGGTCTTTTATAAGGTCTCGTCTACCTATGGATCAACACATATACTAACGGGCAGTGTATCCGGTCGTATGTAGTCAGGAAATGGTGTTAGTTTTATGGACATAAATTAGTAGTTGTGTGTTAGGATCGAACTCGAGATCACGGGATTACACACTTTACGTATGAGAATTAAAGATTAATAATTAAATATAAAATGTTATATTAATTATTAAATAATACAAAACGTATAACGACCGTTAGTATTTAACGGAAAATGACTAACGACCGTTAAACAATAAAAGGAATGACTAGAGTGTAAATTGGATGTCAAGAAGGATCCCGAAACCCTCCTAGGGTGTATAGCCGATCGGTTAGGATTAGGAGTTTCCTAATCCTCAACCAACTTGTCCTCCAAGTTTACCTTAGTATAAATACAAGGCTTAGGGTCATTAGTGTGTATCTCTTGTACACATTACTAAACCCTAAACTTGTGTTTTTCTTTTCTTTGTGAGTTGATCGGCCGAACCCCCCCCCCCCCAGGGTGTTCGACTTTTTGGTTTTACAAAACAAAAACGTTAGTGTTCTTTTACCTAGCATAACTTTAATTTGTTTTAGTACGTGTGTACAAGAACGTGATTCAATCACACTATCGATTGAATCTTGGATTGAATTACAAAATTGTAAGGAGTAATTCTTATAATCCACATAAACCCTAATTAGGGTTCTTGGTGATTAATTGAAGAATTGATTCTTGTTTGACTAGAATCAAAAGGTACGCATACTATTTATGTTTGGTTAATTAGTTTACATATTATTTGATCCTATACATTTTCGCATGTATACTTGATGTTTAATTATTTATATTTATGATTAGTCATGTTATATAATTTCAACAGTGGCATCACAAGCCTTGGATAATGTGTAATTAATTACCAAAACACATAAAAAACGAATTTTTGATTTGGTTATACATGTGATCGATTTTTTATGGTTAAAAAATTTCGAACCCTAATTTTTTTAAGGCCGATTGCCTTAAAATTATTTTTAGGGTTTTGGTTTTGATATTTAATTTGATTAGAAACCCTAGGATTGACATGTTTATGTGTTAAGTATATGCGATTTTGTGACTACGTGCTAATAATTGTCATGTAGAATCCATGAAAACGTGCATGTTTGGCATGGATTTATTGTCAATATAATTTAAATTGTTTAAATTTGCTATATGTATTAATGGTTATGTTTTACACATGTAATTAATTGATAGATCTCGAATTGGGGAAGACTCCAATATATTAGGTAATCAATTACATGCTATGTGGTATATATTTAATTATGGCTTACGCAATTGATTCGTCAATGCATGTGGTTCACTTCCTTGAAGTGAGGGCCTTAGTTGAATATATACAATATAAACCTAGAATTGATTATTAATAGTTTTATCGAATTAAATTTGCATGTGGCTGCATGTTTTACACATATTAATCGTTATGTTATGTGTGTTTATTTAGTTTTGTTATTTTTTATTTTATTACTTGTTTTTGTTTATTTTTTGTTAGACATGTTTATAAACAAAAAGGGTAATTTTTTGAATAGAAAAATAATATGGACTAAATAATGGTAAAACAATTAATTGTTATTAGAAGAGTTAAATTTTCAATAGTTTAATTGAGTGATAAGTTTTGTACCAATAGTAAGAACGGCTCACCCAATTGTGACAAAATATAAGGGGGGTATTAGGAGGATTGACATTAAATTGTCAAACCGAAAGAAACGGATTTTTAATTGGCTATTAAAGCTGACCTTAGTTTCTCCGCTCCTTTGTGCGTCAAATTGGAGCTACCAAGTACGACTATTTTTATGCACAAAATCATCTTAAGGGTGAATTAGCTTTAATTCCATGCGTCACTTTGTGGTAATTATCCGAAACACTAAGTCTTTGGACTTATGAAAAAGTACGATATAATGGATGATAATTAAATGTAAATTCTTTGATTGGTGAACCCAAATACCTCAATCAAAACTTTGATAATTTGATCTTATTGAATTGCTTAATAAAAAGTTTTTTTTATTAAAACTATGTTATGAAGTTGTATGCATGCTTCTTCATACATATTTTGATATACACATCAAAACTAGTACCCTTAAAATTAAGTTAATGACATCTAATTAAAAGGACACTTGAAGTTGTGATTTACGTCATGTGAGAGCTTGGACTAGATTGCAATGGAAAGGTAAATTTCATACTTTCATTACTAGCAGATCAACTGATGTAATGAAACTATGTTAATTTGCAGTTTTTTAAATTAGACGACTTAATTGAGTTGTAAGTGAGAGCTTGGAATCAAGGCATAAGATAGGGATAAAATAGGCTTACATTGCAACTAGGTTTGGCAATGTAAATCCCATAATGATCTAGGAATTGGAAATTGTTTGCCAATTATTGTTCGACAAATTACCTTATTTTATACTTTCATTACTAGCAGATCAACTGATGTAATGGAACTATTTTAATTTGGATCCTAGTTTTCAAGAAAATTCTATGGTTATATGAATATTTCCTTGGATATTTTATTTTCTTGAAAAGTTGTATTATCGAAAATACTAATATTTGAACTCTTTTTATCTGTAGAAATGGCTCAAAACGATAACACTACTTTGGGTTCTGCATTCAAAACTTTCTTTGAGAGATAAAAATTGACTGGCTCACAAAATTTCAATGACTAGTTTCGCTCACTCAGGATTGTCTTGCGAGTGCCTGAGAAATTGGAATATTTGTATAAGCCTTGTCCTGTTGAACCAAATGCTGAAACTGCAACCGATGCAGAAAAAGCATAGTGGAAAGTTGAGTACAAGAAACATAATGATGTGGCTTGTTTGATGTTGGGAGCAATGATACCTGCTTTACAAAAGCAGTTTGAGAAATTTTTCCCTCATGGCATGCTCAACGAACTCAGACGTATGTTTGAGAAGCCACAAGCTATTGAAGTTTATGATTTGATTGATGCTCTTCATAGCTGTAAGCAGGCAGAAGGTAAACCTGTAAGTGCACAAGTGTTGGAAATGAAGGGTTACATGGACCAACTACAAGCACTTGGCAAAATCTATTAACAGGATCTTGCTATTAACTTAATTAATAGATCCCTGAATAAGGAATTTAGTGGTTTTGTTCGTAACTCCAATATGCATTGTGTGGGGAAGATAGTAAGTAAATTACACGCATTTCTTATTGATTACGAGAAATTTTTGCCACAAAAGGCTCCTACACCCCAGGTACTTGCTATTTAAGGGGATAGAATTAACAAGCCAAATGCGAACAAGAAGGGTAAGGGAAAGGGAAAGGCTGATAAAGGTAAGCAATTTATGTCCTATCAACATGATCCTAAGAAATACCCTCCTAAGAAGAAGGTGAATTCCAAAAAGGATCAGGCTTGCCACTATTGTCATGTAGTTGGTTACTGGAAGAGGAATTGTCCTCTTTATCTCGAAGAGTTGCGATAAAATAAGAACAAGAAATCTGGGCACTTGGGCGCCAGCACTTCATGTAACTTATTTATGATTGAATAATTTACTCTAAATCATAAAATTAATTCCTGGGTATATGATAATGGATGCGGTATTCACATTTGTAATACGCTGCAGGGGTTTAGAGTTGAAAGGAAGCTTGCCTATGGGGAGCAATATCTACACGTGGGAAATGGAGCACATGCAGCTGTTGAAGCCATATGAGTGTTTAATTTAGTTTTGCCTTCAGGCTTAATACTGTCAATAAACAATTGTCATTATGCACCTTCTATTATTAGAGGTGTTGTTTCCTTTTCATGTTTGTTGGATTTGGGTTTTATTCACACTATCACAAGTAATAGAATTTCTGTTTCTTTAAATAGTATTTTTTATTTTAATGCTATTGTTGTGAAGGGTGTGTTTGAAATTGACATGAATGATTATGTATCCAATAATAATAATTCAATGTATAGCATTAGTAAGAGAATTAAGTCAGACTTGAATTCTTCTTACCTTTAGCACTGTAGACTTGCTCATATAAGCAAGACTCGCATGCAAAAGCTACAACGTGATGAGCTTTTAAAAAGTATCAATGATGAATAATATGATAAATTTGAGTCTTGTATATCTGGGAAGATGACTAAGAAACTTTTTCATAGTAATATGGAAAGGGCTTCTGATCTACTTGGTTAATACATACTGATGTGTGTGGACCACTTAGACATGTGTAAAGGAGAGGTGCTAGCTACTTCTTAATCTTTACAGATGAATTCAGCAGATATGGTGATGTTTACTTGCTTAAACATAAACATGAGGTGTTTGAAATATTTAAGGTTTTTAAAACAGAAGTAGAATTGCAACTAGGAAAGAAGATTAAAGCTCTTCGATCCGATAGAGGCGATGAATACTTAAGCCAAGAGTTTAAAGATTACTTAGCTGAGAATTGTCCAGAATCTCATATCTCCATATACTCCACAACAAAATGGTGTATCTGAGAAAAGAAATCGTACATTGTTAGAGATGGTACGATCAATGTTTAATCTTACAACTCCTCCTTTATCTTTTTGAATCATGCTTTAGAATCTGCTGTTCGCATTCTAAATATGGTTCCCACCAAGAAGGTTGATAAGACAGCATATGAAATATGGAATGGTAAAGCTCCTAGCTTGTCTTATTTAAAGGTCTGGGGTTGCGAGGCGTACATCAGACGTGACTCAGCAGATAAACTCCAACAGAGATCTGTAAAGTGTATCTTTGTAAGATACCCAAAGGAAACGATGGGTTACTACTTTTACTACCCACCTGAAAACAAAGTAATTGTTGCTAGATATGGAGACTTTCTTGAAAATGAATTTATATCTCAAGAATTCAGTGGGAGAGTTTATAATCTGGAAGATGATCATGTAGATATATTACCTTCTGAAAACACTAGCGTACTTCCTGTGGAACCTGATAGTCTGGGTCCAGCACCTGAAGTTGAAATTGTTCCCATTCGTAGATCTGTAAGAACTATGCGTGCTCCTGAACGTCTATGTCTTAACGTAGAAGTTGAGGAAACTATATTAGCGCATCTTGATGAACCTACTAATTATAGAGCTGCTATTAATAGTCCTGAAAAGGATAAATGGGTCGTAGAAATGAATGGGGAAATACAATCTATGAGAGATAACGAAGTCTGGATTGAAGTAGACCTTCCTCCCAATGCTAAAGTCGTTGGAAGTAAGTGGCTCTTCAAGAAGAAAACTGACAAGGATGGCAATGTACACACCTATAAAGCTCTTCTGGTAGCTAAAGGCTTTACTCAAACCTTTGGGGTTGACTACCAGGAGACCTTTTCTCCTGTAGCAGACATTAGAGCTATTAGGATTCTCATAGCTATAACATCGTACTTTGACTATAAGATTTGGAAAATGGATGTCAAAACCACCTTCTTAAATGGTCGCATAGATGAAGACATCTATATGGCGCTGCCTGAGGGGTTTGTAAATCCACAATTTCCACACCGTGTATGCAAACTTCAAAGATCCATTTATGGATTGAAGCAAGCGTCACGGCAATGGAATAAAAGATTTTGATAGGATCTAAACACACGCCTTGTCTTAGAGATACTTTGAGTATATGCTAAGTAGCACGCGGAATTTACTACAAAGCACTTAGAAGATTACGTGTTTGGTAATGTATGTGATTGTATGTATAAGACAGTGAAAGTATGAACACAAGTGTTTAATCAACCAAATAACCAGCTTCAATATTATTGATAATATGAGTGACCTCCGACTATCACTAGGGTTTTACAACCTTGAAGCTTTTTCTATACCTATATGAGAGATATGAAAGATATTGAAAACCTAACCTAGAATCTCCTTTTATAGAACAAGGAGTCTTTTACAAGTAATACAACATTCGTATCATTCTGATACTATAAGATATACACAATATCTATTCTATATATATCCATACGCATTTCTGTCTTCATCTCATAATCAGTACTAACCATCTGTACTAGCAGTACTAACTGACTTAGTACTGTTAGTGTTAATCTTCAGCAGTTGTAACTTTGACCTGGCAGTACTAACTGTTGGTTTAATTCCCAACAATCCTCCCCTAAACTTGATTTCTCTGCAATTCATAAGTTTCTTGAATTAAACTCCAGCATAGATGATGGGGGGAATTCTTTCAAACACTTATCTTCAATCATGAATCACTTCAGTATTTTCTTCATATTTAAGCTTTGAAGAAACCATAACAGTAAGCACTCCAGCATTTAATCTTCATCATTCTTTGATTTTGAATTGATACTGATGAAGTAAGATCTTCACAAATAATATTCTCTAAATCTTCTTTGAATAAACCTCTGCATATCCTCCCATGAGTCACAAAATCATCTTGAACTAATCTGAACATCAAGATATTTATCAAACAGAGTAATTATCCTCCAATATGAACAATTTTCCTCCCCTGTTTGGAAGAATTTTCACCATCACTGGAATTTGAACTTATGATTCTTGAGCTCAGCTTCCAATATGACAATTTGTACAAGTTTTCATCAATTCTATTCAGTTTCAAACCTACTCTCATCACTTCCAGATGTGTTACCTTCTGAGAGAGGTAAATCATAGAGCATAAACGCAGTTTCAAAGCTAGTTTGAACTATCAGTACAAATTGTTTAGCAAAAATTTTCAAGAGCAGTATAAACTCAATGTGGACTTGAAAACATTTGTGCCCACTTATAGTTTTTAGCAAACTATCAGCTATCAACGGATTTGATTTGTCTTTACCAATAGCCGTTTGCTTTGGACTAGCCAACTCTTCACTGTGAGATATGGTGAGTTGATAACCATATAGTTTTTGGTAAACTATCAACCATAAACGGATTTGAGAAGTCTTTACCAGAAACCGTTTATGGTTGATAGTTTACCAAAACCTATATGGTTATCAACTCACCATATCTCACAGTAAAGAGTTGGCTTGTCCAAAGCAAACGGCTATTGGTAAAGACAAATCAAATCTGTTGATAGTTGATAGTTTGCTAAAAACTATAAGTGGGCACAAATGTTTTCAAGTCCACATTGAGTTTATACTGCTCTTGAAAATTTTTGCTAAACAGTTTGTACTGATAGTTCAAACTAGCTTTGAAACTGCGTTTATGCTCTATGATTCACCTCTCTTGTGAACTGTAGTTTGGGGAGTAGAAGGAACTTCATAATTCATTGGCATGTTGTGCAAACCAGCTCCAAATATATCAAAAGAATCCATTTGTGGAGCAGTAGTCTGACTTGAACTAGCAGTAGGATTATTTTGCCCAGCAGAAGAATCTTCTGGCTCAGCAGTACTAACTCCATTTGGCTTAGCAGTGCTAACTCCATTTGTACTGCTTTCTGGAACTTCTGTTTCTTTACCATCTTGTCCATTGTTTTCACCATCATTCTTCTCTTTATCAGCATCACTTGATGATGGAACATCATCATTCTTTGAAGAAGAATCATACAATGGATTGTCTTCCCAAATAGGCATCAAGATATGATCTTCATCAGAATCTTCTGAACCTGCATTATCATTAGTATTTGTACCTGTAACAGGCACATAATTCATAGATTCTGAAAGCCCATCAATATCAAAAATCCAATCTGGACCAATAGCTGCAACATTTGGTATATTCTCTTAAAACTCAATGTGCAGATTTTCCTCTACATGTCTGGTGCTCTTATTATACACCCTAAAAGCTTTACTATGCAAAGAATAACCAACAAAGAAACCCTCATCAGATTTCCCATCAAACTTTCCTAATTGGTTGATGCGTGCGATGTGTCATTGCGGTTTAGCAGTATTAATGCCTACTCAAGTTTTAAATTTATATTTAGCCGACTTATCAATAACACACACACTTAACGAGCAGTGTACCCGGTCAGTATGAATATAATGGTAAGTAGAGTGTCGATCACTAAGAGTGGAATGTATTATCTAGTTATTCTAATCAGTATTTTAATAAATTAAGTTAGCTATACAACCTAATCTAACGCAAGGGGGTTCAGCCTGAGAGACTGGCACGATTTGGTTGCAATTAAATAATAAACTAAAACAATATGCATGAATCAGCGAATAGCACACACGTACACAGATAAATACTCGAGACAATAAGAAGGCTGTCCTGATAGATAAGTAGTTTGTCACTTGTTTTATTGCTAGTTTTATATGAAGTGTATAGTTCGATGCAACGCACCGAGATTAAGTCCTTTCTCGTTGGTTCTAATCTTATCGGCGAGTAAACCCTTAATGATTACTTATGACTATCCTATTTATCTTTCTTCCTACTTTTCTACAGACGATAGAATGCATAGGCGATCTAATAAATAGGCGAGGGCAGAGGCATGGCGACCCGATCAACGCTCAGCTAGACACAGAGGTTATCAATGCACTAATAAAAGTCACCAAAGACATCAACATATAAACTTTAATTAATGAGAAAGCAGTTTTAAGGGAGTGCAATCTTTCCGTTGTCACATTACACAAGCCACCAATCTTGATGAATTAAAGTTTACTAACACAATAAAACAAAACTACTTAATGAATTAAACACATGCAGCACCTTCTTACAGCTCTTGTATCTTCGTTTGGGTGTGTCTTGTGCTGCCTATTCGACTGAATTCGTCCTAGGTTTCTCTGGTCTTCGTACTTCGGATATAATATGTCACACGAAATTCGTCTGGTCTTGGGGTATTTATAGTTTCTGTCTGAGGGTAGGATGCGGCGCATCTAGTAAGTAGATGCGGCGCATTGACTTAACTTCGCGTGGGGTCCAAGATTAATATATTCAGGAATATTCGTACACCGCCAGAAGATGCGGCGTAACTCCATTCTAGGATGCGGCGCATGTCCTCTTGTATCTTGGATCGTATCTGGTGAAATATTGATAGTGATGCGGCGCATGTCATAAGTGAGATGCGGCGCATCTGGAGCAGAATAGTCTTGATCTTGTACATTTCGGTAGACTCTTAACTTCTTGCATGTTTTGCTCCATAATTAGTCCAAAATCGCCAAGTTTCACCAAATGCTTGTTTTTACCTGAGAATTACAAAAGTAAACGATTAAGTATCAATCCTCATACATAATATAATAAAACAAGTCAAATAATTAGGATAAATGATAGTAATAAAATGTACTTATTTGAGTTCATCATTGGTCTTTGGTATTGATAATAGTGACATGGCAACCAAAAGGTCTCATAAAGCTTAAGGCAGGGGTTCTACCTCTGAAAAGTTCATAAGCAGTCTTATTATGAGGTTGCACCACTAAAACCCTGTTCTGAACATAACAAGCAGTACTAACTGCTTCAGCCCAAAATGAAATAGGTAACTTAGAGTCAGCTAACATTGCCCTAGCAGCCTCTATTAGTGTCCTATTCTTTCTTTCAGCTACTCCATTTTGCTGTGGGGTTCTAGCTACACTAAATTCTCTTTTAATACCCTTTTCTTTGTAAAACTCATCCATAACTCTGTTTTTAAATTCTGTCCCATTATCACATCTGATTATTTTTACCTTCTTATCAGCTAGGTTTTCTACTTCAATTATAAAGGACTTAAGGATCTCACTAGTTTCATCCTTAGTTCTCAAAAAGAAAACCCATGTAAACCTGGAATAATCATCAGTAATAACCAAATAATATCTTTTATGATTCAATCTATTAACAGAAGTAGGACCAAACAAGTCCATATGAAGCATGTATAAAGCTTGATTATTAGAGTTATGAACCTTGGGCTTACAAGAGGCTCTATGTTGCTTACCCTTAAGGCAAGAAACACATGTTTGGTCATTTTGAAAAATTTTATTAGGTAAACCTCTTACCAAACCATATTTAGCAATCTTATTAATGGTTTTGAAATTAACATGACCAAGCCTTCTATGCCACAACATTGACTCATCCAATGTGGCTTTTGCAACAAGGCAAGTAAGACCTTCTTTGGGAACAAGTTTATTCATCTCAACACTGTATGTGTTACCCTTTCTGGGGATTTTAAGCAATACTTGACTTTCATCAGGTAGCTTAAAGTCAGGAGAAAGAATAAGACAATCAGTATCAGTGAATAACACCTTGTTCTGTTTATCACAAAATTTGTGACACACTAAAAAGGTTGTACTTAAGCTCTGGTACAAAATACACATTTTCAAAGTCAAGATTACCAGTTTTAATAATACTTTTACCAGTAATCTTGCCACCAACACTACCTCTAAAGATAACAGGTCCTCCATCCAGATGTGTAAAGTCTGAAAGGTATGACATGTTACCAATCATGTGCCTTGAACATCCACTATCTGAGTACCCTCTATCTTCTCCATTATTTGTTGGATGTTCCTGCATACAAAATAAAGGATTTAGTTCCTTTTGGGGACCCGAGCCATCACTGACTTGGATCTGCCTCGTGCATCAATATAATTATATCTATTGAAAGTCATTGATGCACCATTGGGTTTGGTAGGTTTCCATACCCAACGTGCTGAGGCCTTCATAGCATTGCCCCATTGACCCTTAACAACATTTATATGCCTAGCAGTAGAAATTTTTGGCCTAGCAGTAGAAACTACTAGCTTGACCTTAGGTACCCATTTTTTATTATACAAAGGTGTTTTCTTGAAAAAGGGCCTGTTAACTATTTGTGCATGTTTGTAATGATTTGAAAATGATTTTGCACTTGAAACAGTTTGTTTGTTATTAAACCACTTATTTTGTCTAGCAGTTGAAACTGATTTGATGCCAGACTTTAACATGACTGCTTTGGGTGTCATCTTATGATTTACATTAGGGTTAGTCAATCTAGTAGGACTGTTTTGATTCACCCTAGCATTGGTATTTCTATACACCCTTGAATTCCCAAAAACCTTCTTTTTCCATGGATTTGAGTCACAAAATGCAGCCAAATGATCAAAATTACCACACACAAAACATACTTTATTCTGCATGACAAACTTATCACCAAGTTGTTGAGATTTTAAGTTATTCTAGTTCCTTTGATTGCCTCTAGGAACTGAAGATCTGTGTGTAGACCTATACATCTCAGCATATCTAACAGTATTCCTAACTGGTTTTATGTTTTCATTTTTTGACTACTTTAGGAACATGTTTTACATCTACCTTAACCACATCAGGTTGAACCTTAACCTGAGCATCCTCATCTTCAGATGTCCAATCCTCTATGGTTGGTGCATCTGAGTTCCTACCAGAGGACACCTTGTCCTCAGACACAACTTTATTGGTCTTAACCTCAGACACAACTTCTTCAACTAAAGAAGTATCACTAGCACTCTCAAAAGAATCCTCAGCCTTAACAAATTTAGTAGGACTCTCATTGGTTTTAAGACCATATCCAGGAAATTCAATATCCTTAAACTCTTCTAAGCAAGTATGAGCTAAGTCAATTCCTGGAGGTACAAACATTCCTCTATTGGGGGGTGCAACTGACTTATATCCTAGACCAGATTTTGCTTTATGAACTACTTGACTCTCTATTAGTTTCTGAACTCCTTTTGATGTATATTCAAGAGTGTCAACACTTAACTGGATATTTTCCTTTTCTTTCCTAAGCTTCTCTAGTTCATATATAAGCCCACTCATCTTATCATCTCTTAGTTGCAAATCTCTTTTTAAAACAGCTATATCATCTGTAAAGTTTGATTCATTCTTTCTATAAAAAGTGTGTTGCTCTTCTAAAATAGCTATTCCTCTTTTATAAAAAACGAGTATGATCTCTGGAGGCTCAGAATTGAGCAATACTTCATGATCAGAACCTGGCACTGATACCACTTGATAGGATCTAAACACACGCCTTGTGTTAGAGATACTTTGAGTATATGCTAAGTAGCACGTGGAATTTACTACAAAGCACTTAGAAGATTACGTGTTTGGTGATGTATGTGATTGTATGTATAAGACAGTGAAAGTATGAACACAAGTGTTTAATCAACCAAATAACCAGCTTCAATATTATTGATAATACGAGTGACCTCCGACTATCACTAGGGTTTTACAACCTTAAAGCTTTTTCTATACGTATATGAGAGATATGAAAGATATTGAAAACCTAACCTAGAATCTCCTTTTATAGAACAAGGAGTCCTTTACAAGTAAACTAACATTCATATCATTCTAATACTATAAGATATACACAATATCTATTCTATATATATCCATACGCATTTCTGTCTTCATCTCATAATCAGTACTAACCATCTGTACTAGCAGTACTAACTGACTTAGTACTGTTAGTGTTAATCTTCAGCAGTTGTAACTTTGACCTGGCAGTACTAACTGTTGGTTTAATTCCTAACAGATTTGATACAGAAATCAAAAGGTTTGGATTTACTCAGAATCTTGATGAGCCATGTGTATATCACAAAGCTAGTGGGAGTGATGTAATTTTCCTTATCCTATACGTTGATGACATATTAATTATGGGAAAAGACATTCCAAGTTTGCAATGTGTTAAGGCATATCTTGGAAAGTGTTTTTCTGTGAAGGATTTAGGGGAAGCTGCATACATTCTGAGAATCAAGATCTATAGAGATAGATCAAAGCTATTAATTGAATTAATTAAAGTGCTTACATTGACAAAATATTAAAGAGATTCAATATGCAAAATTTCAAGAAAGGATATTTGCCAATGGAAGTAAAACATGGCTTAAGCAGTGAGATGTTTGCTTCAACACCTGTAGAGGTGGCACGCATGAGTAAAATTCCTTATGCTTCGACAGTAGGATCTACCATGTATGCGGTCAGATGCACAAGGCCAGATGTGGCGTTTGCTCAAAATATCACCAGTCAATTTCAACAGAATCCACGTGATAAACACTGGATTGCTGTTAAACATATTCTCAAGTATTTACGAAACACAAGATATATGTTTCTAGTGTATGATGAACTCAAATAAGTACATTTTATTACTATCATTTATCCTATTAATTTGACTTGTTTTACTATATTATGTATGAGGATTGATACTTAATCGTTTACTTTTGTAATTCTCAGGTAAAAACAAGCATTTGGTGAAACTTAGCGATTATGGACTAATAATGGAGCAAAACGTGCATAAAGTGGAAGTCTACTGACATGGACAAGATCAAGTCAATTCTGCTCCAGATGCGCCGCATCTCACTCTCGACATGCGCCGCATCTCTATCAAGATATCACCAGATACGATCCAAGATACAAGAGGACATGCGCCGCATCTAATCAAGAGTTACGCCGCATCTTCTGGCGGTGTACGAATATTCCTGAATATTATAATCTTGGACCCCACGCGAAGTTAAGTACATACGCCGCATCTACTTAAGTAGATGCGCCGCATCTTCCCTCAGACAGAAACTATAAATACCCCGTAGACCAGACGAATTAAAGGGTTCGAAACCCTAAAACCGAAGTTCGGACAGTAGAGCAAAAGGACGAATTCAGTCAAGGAGGCAGCACAAGACACACCCAAATTGAAGATACAAAAGCTGTAAGAAGGTGCTGCATGTATTTAATTCATTAAGTAGTTTTGTTTTATTGTGTTAGCAAACTTTAATTCATCAGGATTGGTGGCTTGTGTAATGTGACAACGAAAGATTGCACTCCCTTTAATACTTGCTTTCCCATCAATTAAAGTTTATATGTTGATGTCTTTGGTTACTACTTATTAGTGCATTGATAACCTCTGTGTTTATTAGTGGCTTGCGGGCATCCGACTGCGGGACAAGATGTGGCTCCCACGGTTGTTTCTAAATTGATCACTTAGGAATAACTTTTAGACATAAGTAATCATTAAGGGTTTACTCGCCGATGAGAATAGGACCAACGAGAAAGGGTTAATTATATACACTTCATATAAAGCTATCAATAAAACAAGTGACAATCTACTTAATCATAAGGACAGCCCTCTTATTGTCTCGAGTATCTATCTGTGTACGTGTGTGCTACTTGCTGATTCGTGCCTATTTGTTTATTTTATTATTTAATTGCAAACAAAACCGTGCCAGTCTCTCAGGCTGAAACCCCCTTGCGTTAGGATATTAAAATACTGATTAGAATAACTAGATAATACGTTCCACTCTTAGTGATCGACACTCTACTTACCATTATCTTCATACTGACCGGGTACACTGCTCGTTAAGTGTGTGTGTTATTGATAAGTCGGCTAAATATAAATTTAAAACTTGAGTAGGCATTAAAACTGCTAAACCGCAACGACACATCACGCGCATCAAGTTTTTGGCGCCGTTGCCGGGGAGTGAATTGTTATTATCTGTTAATTTGATTAGTATTTTAATTAGGTTTTTCTTTTTATCAGATTAATTGCATCATTGTACTATTTTGCATAATTGTTGTATTGTGTGCTATTTGTTTTCTTTTATTTTTGCTTTTATTTGTTTTTGTTCGTGTGTTTTATTTTTGTTTTATTTTTCGTTTTTTGTGTGTTCTGCTATCGTTGTACTGTGCTAAATCAAACGATACGGCGCATCTGATCTCTCAGATACGGCGTATTGCGTTCAATTTTTTTATATACAACGCGTTTAATTAATTCGATACGACGCATCTTTTCCCCAAGATACGGCGTATCTGTTTTTAATAAGAAAAATTTTTCTAAGCGATAAAGTAATACGACGCATCTGCTTTTGCAGATACGGCGTATCTGTTTTTGATAAAAAAAAAATTTCTAAAACGTTAACGCCATACGACGCATCTTCTTTTGAAGATACGGCGTATCTATTATTTTAATTAAAAACAGTTTGCGAATTATTAAACAGATACGGCGTATCGATTTCTGTCGATACGGCGCATCTTACTGAATCAAAAATCTTTTATTTTTAAACGTAACGAAAATACGGCGCATTAACTTTCGTTAATACGACGCATTTAATTTTAATTGGATAAGTTGATTTTTGATTAATTAATTCGATACGGCGCATTCTTAAATTCTAAAGCGGCGTATCTATTTTCTGAATAAAGTCTGATTAAATTTTAACGATTATAAGATACGGCGTATCCAACTTTTTGGATACGGCGCATCGTCTGCAGATATCAGTAACTTTAATTTTTCGTATTCCGTTTTCGTTATTAATTATCTGATATATTACTTTCTCGAGCATACCCTACTGATGCTTTTGTGATTGATTTCAGGAAGTGCATGACCAGGAGTTCTACGAGGAACTTGATTCAACCTTTTGAAGATCCTGAACGAGCCCTGCATTCGCTTAAGAGGCTTTTCAACACAAGAAGCTTTGATCTTTCAAGTTCACTCGAGCTTGATTACTTTTCTGAAGAAAAAGAGGAAGTTGAAACAGGAACAATGGGCGAAAACACTACTATGGAGGAATACATGAACAATACCCGTGCTGATTACACTTCAGGAGTTGCTAGACCAAAGTTTGATGACAAGTCAAAATTTGAGTTGAAGGGACAATTTCTCAAAGAGCTCAGAGAGAATGCTTTCAGTGGGACGGAACAAGAGGATGCTAATGAGCATGTCGAAAAGGTCCTGGAGATTGCAGATTTGTTTACTACAGAAAGTGTCAATACCGATCAACTCATGCTAAGAATCTTCCCAATCTCACTAAAAGGAGCTGCTAACAAGTGGCTAAGGAATGAACCTGCTAGTTCAATCACTACGTGGGAAGGTTTGAAGAGCAAATTCCTGAAGAGATATTGTCCACCTGCTAAGACTGCTAAGAAGATGGAGGCTATCAATAGTTTCAAGCAAGAGCCTGATGAAACCCTTTATCAAGCTTGGGAACGATTTAAAGATTTATTGATAAAATGTCCTCAACACTATCTAACCCCTATGCAGGAAATAATATTGTTTTATCAGGGATTGGACGTGCCTACAAGACAGATTTTGGATGCTAAGGGAGCTGTACCTCAGATGAGTGCAACTAATGCTAGGAAGGCGATCCAAGAAGCTGCTGATCATTCTCAGAAATGGCACGATGGGACCTCTACTAGGTCTAAGAGCAGCACTAATTTTGACGGGATTGCTGCTATTCAAGCTCAATTGGATAAAATTAGTAGAGAGATGAAGAAGCGAGATGAAAGAGCGTATGCTGCCCAAGTTGGATGTGAAAAGTGCGAAGGACCTCACTACACTAAAGATTGCCCGAACAAGAATGAAAGTGAGACATTTGAAGAAGCTTATTACACCCAATTTGGACAACCGTTCCGACCTTCAGCAAGATTTAGGGAAGCTAGTCCGGGATTCTATCAAAAGAACAACTTCAATCCCGCTTATCAAGAGAGGAGGCAGACTTTAGACGATACTTTAAAGCAAATTATGGCCGATGCTGCTAAAAGACATGAAGAGAATACTGCTATGATCAAGGAAATTCGAGCTTCAACGGACACTACTACAAGAAATCAAGGAGCTTCGATCAAAGCATTGGAACAACAAATTGGTCAAATGAGCAAAGTTCTTCAAGAAAGGGGATATGGAAGTTTACCGAGCTCAACTGAAACCAACCCAAGGGATCATGTCAAGGCCATAAGCACCACCGAAGAAGTCACTCCTAATATACCTAGAAGGTCGATGAATGGTAATGATGGTGCAAGACCCGAATTTTTCTTTAACTCTTCAATCAGCTTAAGGAGACTACTAAAAGAGAAGACAAAAATTGAAGAGGAGATCAAGGCAACAATGAAAGAAGAGAGCCCTGCAACCGATTCAAATGCCTTGCCTCATAAAGAAAAAGACCCAGGAAGTTTTACTCTACCTTGTTCTATTAATAATATATCCTTCAATAATGTGTTGGCTGACTTAGGAGCTAGTGTTAGTGTTATGCCTCTTAAGACATTCGCTACCCTAGGACTAGGAAAATTAGCACCAACTAAATTACTTATTGAATTGGCTGATAAAACAGTAAAACGACCTGAAGGGATTGCTAATAATGTGCTAGTTAAGATTGAGCAGTTTATTTTTCCCGTAGACTTTATTATACTAGACATGCCCGAGGATGTTAAGATTCCTTTAATCCTCGGAAGACCTTTCTTGTCTACTGCCCATGCTAAGATTGATGTGTTTAAGAGAAAATTTTCATTAAGGGTAGGGAATAATAAACTAGTCTATAAGTGCCAAGATCCGGTTAAAAGCATAATTAGAGGTGTTTATGTGCTAGGATTAAGAGAGCGTATGGACCTCGATCTTGAAGCTAGACTTATGGGAGAAACATTGATTCAAAACAACTCAACTAATCCTAATCATGAAGACTTTGAGGAATTCATTGACCTTAATGTACCTACGGAACTTAGACGAAATATTGTTAGTGATTCTGATGATGAGTGGTATGATTGTGTAGTAATTAATAAACGTAGGAGAGTAGTTGAGAAAACGAATTTGAACAATGATGTGTTTATTGAACTACCACCCCACCTTGCTTATCTGTGCCTATATGATAATAAGAATTTCCCGTCTATCATTTTGTCATCTCTGCCCGTAAGGGACAGGACTTTGTTTATACAGATATTGAAGAAGAACGGCGTGGAAATTAAGGACGAGCAAGGAGTGTTCAATATTACTAAATTGGCGATGAAGGAGCGTGATATTTCCGACTCCTTCAATGATCGATACTAATGAGCTGAACGTGAGTCTAACTTGAAGACTCTGGAATAAAGACAAGTGCTTACCGGGAGACAACCCGGATTTATCTTTTATTATTCTGTTTTCTGTGTCGAGTCAGTCCAGGCCGCACGAAGATACGGCGCATCTCAGTCGTGAGATGCGACGCATCCTCTGCAATGGTCATATCTTATTTTATTTTTCTGCATTTTTATTTTTCGACTTTAAAACTTTTTATCAGTTTATTTTAATGCGGCGCATCCCTGGTTAAGGATGCGGCGCATCTTTATTCTGATCCGTATTTATTCCAGGCTCGATACGGCGTATCTTCTTCAATAAGATACGGCGCATCGACTGACCTGATGATTTTCAGTTTTAATTTTTAAGTTTTATTTTTCCTAACTACTAATGTATTATGCAAGTTGAACCTTTCTTATCTTAGGTGTGTTTTAAAGTGTTGGTGGTATTATAGTTTCCTGGATTTCCTGTGGATACATCAAGTATGAAGCTTTAACGTTCTAATCCACAAGAAAGATGATTTTTGCTAATGGAGGATCATACCGAGCAAATCTCAGGGGAGTTTTTCTTGTTCTAATTCTTTTATTTTCCAGTTTTTAACCTTTTATACAAACAACGAGGACGTTGTTTAACTTAAGTGGGGGGATAGGAGAATTAGAACACTTAACACTTACTTGTCCTACTTTTTCAAAAATTATGCTTAAAATGTGCTTAATATATCAAACTTAAAAATTTTTTAGCATGTTTTTGTTTAAGATCTAAGTTGCATAACTGCACACATGACGTTATTTTCAAAAATTGTGATTTTTCCAAAATTCACAAATCTATGAGTGTGCCGGTGACTTGTAAACTTTAGAACTTGGCTTGTATACTATTCGAGACCACCATAATGAGTATTATTTATATAATTGGAATGACTTGTCTAACTTGGTAAAATTCTAGGATTACACCAAATAGCCTTTATATGTTATGTGTTATTAGCTAACTACACTGGTTAGTTAACCCCCGTATAAAACCCTTTTGTTACTCTCATTTTTAGAGTAAGATACCCCTAGAAAACCCTCAGAGCCATTCCTTTCGTTTCTTACACCTATGTTTAAAATGTTTCGTTACACCCTTACACCTTAGCCTACCCTGTA